>JAODKF010000044.1:10882791-10920677 GCA_026779585.1 Mormyrus proboscirostris
AGAGGGGGAGTGGGGAGGGGGGACAATCGTACTCGGGCGCGGTTCATGGCAACCATGCCTAGTGTGAGTACACCCTAATTCTTCCCAATGTCTTTTTTTTTTCTCTGGGACAAATATCACTTTTTCTAGAAAAAGGGATTAAGTGTAGATTATTAGTAGTATGTGCTTGTAGTCTGTGGATATACAGTTATCAGAAATGCATTGTTTTTAAAAGGGCTTCATTAAATATAGCTGAGACATTTTGTCCAAAGTGAAAAACTTCATCTGCTTCCCATCAGTGAGGGCTGTCTGTCTCTTCTCTGTGGAGCCCATTCATCCCAGGGGAATCGTGTTCTGACCATTTTTTTTTTTAGCATTAAGGATTATCTTAATAATCCTTCATTAATGAACATTCATCAACAGACTAGTATTCAGAGCATGTAGCTGAAGATTGGTTCTTTTTGGTAACAGTCTCTGTTTCTCCATGCAGCTACCAGTCAGCGTGTATGAGTCTGTGATCGACATTATCAATGGGGAGGTACAGTATCTCATTAAATTAGCCACTCACTTCATTTTTATCATAGGAGATGCATTACTACTGTTCCTTTTGTGCATTGCTTGCTGTCAGTTTGCTGACAGCTTCTGCATGCTGCTGGTCTCTGCTGTGTCTCCCAGGCGACTATGCTGTTCGCTGAACTGACCTACACACTGGCTACAGAGGAAGCAGAGCGTATTGGGGTTGACCATGTGGCCCGAATGACCTCCACTGGCACAGGAGAGAATTCCACTGGTAGAAAACCCCGTTGTTTCCCCCTGCTTTTCTTGTTCCCAGTTACTTATCTCCAAATGATAATTCAATGTTTCATAGTGGGAGTTAATGTTAATTATAGTGGTGCTTTCCCATTGACACTAACCCTATATAACCTCAGCATAAGTAGTGCTCTGACTTTGACTTCCCCCCTCCCAGTGGCGGAGCATCTCATAGCACAGCACAGTGCCATCAAAATGCTACACAGCCGAGTGAAGGTCATCCTGGAATATGTCAAGGCTGTGGAGGCAGGTGAGAGTGATACGCATTTTGTTTTTCAATGTTGTCTATCCTTTCCAGAACATCACTTTACCCGGTATGTCCTCTTCCAGGAGAGGTTCCCTTCAACCACGAGATCCTGAGAGAGGCGAATGCGCTATGCCACCGGCTACCTGTCCTGAGCACTCTCAAGTTCAAGACAGATTTCTATGATGTAAGTCTGCTGGAGTTTCAGTATAAACAATACTGACCTCTTGTGGATGGAGGAATGAATTGATAGTTCATATTTATTTTTGCATTTCTCTCGTCTCTTCACCTAGCAATGTAATGATGTTGGTCTCATGGCATACCTGGGCACCATCACCAAGACCTGCAACAGCATGAACCAATTCATCAACAAGTTCAATGTGCTGTATGACCGACAGGGCATCGGACGTAGGATGAGGGGACTGTTCTTCTGAGGAGGCACTGGGCATGTTGCTGATACTGCTGTTATTTATTTTTGTGCGTCTGAGTGAAGCACTGGGCTGCACTCATACCCACAGAGGGTCTTTATACCCGGTCATTCACTGATTGCCAGTCTTTTGCTTCAGAGTTTCTGCCTGCCTTGGAAGACCCTGCATAATTTGGATTTTTATTGGACATCTTAGCAATTCAGTTTCCTTTAGTTTGCATAAACAATAATTTTGCAATAGAGGTATGTGTAAATTTTTACACGTTAACAAATCAAGTTGCAAATTTTGAAGAGATGTCTGTTAAGAAGCTGTTTTTTTTTTACTCCAAAAGCCAATTTTATGTCCCCTGTACTCATTTATGTTATGTTATTAAAAGTTTGCTCTCCAGTTTTTGTATCTTCCTGAGTCCCCTTTATATTTCTGTTCATCAGTGCGCCTACTGGTCATTTAAATGTAATTTCCAGTGGTGGGCAGGGTTCTGCTAACCGCTAATAACTTTTTCATCAGTGAATAAGTGGTTTGAAAACCATTAGCAGACTGATTAGCTTCCGCTAAATTTAGTTCTGCTAAACGTAAATCCACTAGCATTTTTTCACAGGTGAACTGAATAAAACTTTAATAGTCAAACGTTTGTAAACCCTAAAATCATACACATTTGTTCTTGTCTGTTGTGAGTGTGAAACAGCCTTTTCTGGCACGCTTTTAGCTGACTGTGTAAATGCAAGACGTGATTGGTCAACAACTTGTCTGGTTTAAGGTAGTCTGGGCTAAATGAACGAAAATACAGTCCATTTGAATTGGAGTACCCTGAACTAAGCGGGGAATGGGCCTGTTCCACAAAGCTGGATTTTTTTACTTAACTGGATAACTTGTCAAACTTAATTAAGGTGCCCTAGTTTAAAAGGACTTTGTCTTCGTTCACAAATTATCCAGCTAATCCAGAAATCCTGCTTTGGGGCCCCCTAGTTCATGGTAAGTGGTGTCATGTTTATAGTCCCCAAGCAGCTTCACAGAGGGCAAAATGTTAACATGTGCCAGTCACAAAAACGGGCTTTTCTGACAGAAAACGCTTAATCTTCCAAGCAAAATATCATAGAAAGAAAATTTTAACACAGATTCATTCTGGAGACTTTACAGAATCCAACAATACTCAACTGGGTAAATCCATTAATATCCCATTAATTACTCTAGTCCCACAGATAAGACTCCAATGTTAAAAAGGTTAAAATTTTATCTCTAGGTATGATTTAAGATTTTCAGAGCCAAAAACCAAAAATAAAGCTAAAACTAACTTAGCATCTTCTCATATTGGAGGACCACAATTTGTCATTATACAAATACATAAGTACAAATATTTGCAATACGACATCACATGAGCAATGATCATTTTAGTGCAGCACAAGTGTAGGGTCCCCAAAGCCACCTTTTTCGTTTGTTCTGATCCCACACACTGTACTTGATTGGCTGACATAATTTGACACCACAGGATTGGTAAGCAGGACAAAATTATGCAGTTTGCCGGCAGTGGAATGCCTGTTTCGTTAACATGTAACTGTGAGTGTCGTGTAAAATGTCGGCTTCCCTGTCTGTGCCGCTGCTAGTATTAAACTAGTAGCGGCTGTAAACATAAGAGCGACTCCGGTTTTAAAAGAACTGTTATCTTCTTCATTAAAATGACACACATCCGCGGCTTTCTAAGGTTGTGGAGTTTGTAATATTGACTATCTAACTTTTTCTCCTCTACATTTATTTAATGGAATGTTTGGTGTTTAATACTTTGTAATGTGATCGCTTGTGAGATGGTTAACATCTTACACTCTTCTCAAATAAAATTATTTTTCTTTATAAAGATATTCTGATTCAAAGTATTTTACCACTGAGATACAGTCAATAAAAGGTCTATCTCAAGTTATGAATTAGTGCAAACAGCATCCTGACTCAGCTGCATATTATAAAGGGAGGAGATACAGGAGGTGAGGGTCAGACTATCTTACTCATTTAGCCAAGGTTTCTATGGTAACATGAGCAGGATGGAAGTCTACAGTAATGTAGAGACAGTCACAATTATGAGACAGAATATGAGAGCTGAAACTAAATGTAAAGACCCCCTAATAATTATTAGTTGACTTCTTTGTTGCTTATTAACTTGATCACCAATGAGTCTTACCTAGCTTCTCAAATTGAATTTAAATTACTAAACATTTTTACATTACAGCAGCAACCCATTTGAGATACTGGGTTCTCTGCTACTACAGCAGCCTCCGCCAGGCACCCCTATTTAACATTCTCAACCTGCAACAGATCATAAAAAACATATTTACAAAATAACTGGTGTCACCTTGGAACTATGGCATCATAAATTGTCAGACAACAGTAGAAAAATATCCAGTGTTTAAGTGAATTGTTGTAGTATCAAAACATTTAGAACTTATAAATTCATCTAAACATCTAAAATATTAATCATAAAAATACCTCATACAGCGGTACCTTGGAACACGGACGTAATTTGTTCCAAAAGGCTGATAGGAGCAAACTATCACAGCTTAATTTCTTAGTGGCCATGATTACTGTATCACTAAATGTACTGTAGATAAAGTAACACAAAATTCACGCGGGACACAGGAACACAGCTTTTGCACAGCGAACTCGGTCAAGAGGTACCATGAGACAGAGCGATTCATAGGCATCTGCCTTTGTGTCAAGCCAACAGACACATCTCAGTCTGTACCAGTTTTAGCAGATCTGTTTTGTTGTGTTCTGAATTTTGGTTAAGTTGTGGTTAGATTTCTCTCAACCAACCTGTTCAAGGTCTGAATTGATAGAATTGAACACATCTTGACCCATCGAAGTTTTATCAGGAGCGGTCGAGTTCCAAGATTTCGGTCAAGGTACAAGTCAAAAAGAATTCAAGAGACCCGTTCGATGTCCAAGTTGGTCGAGTTAAGAGACATTTGAGTTCCAAGGTTCTATTGAACAAGTTACTTTCCAGTCTTGTAATGTAGCATATGCTGTAAATAAATGGTAAATGGTATAAAATGGTGAGTAGAAAAGATGGTTTCTACAATTGACAAACAATTGATTCAAAGACAGTTACCACATGCATCTACTCTCAACCAGTTAAATTATGGGTTTTGAGACTTGCAAAAAGGAGAGAGATCAGGGTGTTTAATGAACTAAGACAAGGCAGCACCAAATAATGGGTCACTCCAACTCTTCATGGCCAGTTGGAGAGGGAAAAAAAGGGTATTTCTCATTATTCCCACATCGATCATCATCAGCAGTTCTGCATCTGTCACAGGCAGACCAGTTAAGGTTTAGTGTATTGATACAACTTGGAAAATTATTACTGATACAACAAACTGAAGACAATCATTAATAATACACACCAAATATCCAGTGATGATAATTTTATTCAGAGGTACCGTGCAGAATATACTGCTTTGACATGTGGAAAAACTATTCCAGAAAGAAAAGCTCAAACTGTGGAACACATAAAAATGGTTTTGTGCTATGAAATAATCAGACTTACTGTCAAGTTTAAATTCAGCTGGAGTGTTAGATGTAGGTGGAGTGGTAGAGGGCAACGCATCTGAATGTTCGGAGTGCAGCACCATCAGTTCTCTCTTGACAGTGGTTTCACTTTTAACACACCAAATTTTCCTCTTTGTATTATACATACATATCATTACTTTCAGAAAACAGCATCACATATGGTGCTTCACCATTAATGGGGATGGTAGTGCACATATACTACAAAAGACGGATAATCACAGCAGTCATACACAGCCAAGACTATCTGATATTGTGATAATGACATGGACATCCTAAAAATTTAAATAAACAGAAATGAGCATTACTTTCTGAAGTGTACCTTTAAGCCATGTAGTGTGTAAAACCTACAGAATACCACAAGCTTTGAGTTTTACTGCTGCCCATCCCCTGTAACACTTGTTCTCTCTGTTTTTAAGAGCCACACTCATGTCTCTAACAAGTCCCACCTCCTGGGGGAGAGGGCATTACAATTTCAGCAATTTCCCCCTCAACCTGGCTGACATTCCCTATTAACTGCTCCACGACTGCTGAGAAACTGAGCAGGTGAAATTGCAGGACCAGTACCACCTGCTCCTATTGGATGGATGTCAACACTGACCAGCTTCTGAGCCCTAAGGAAATAAAGGGAAGAATTAAAAGGACAATTTGACAAAACTCATCAACAGGTTATCAATTACATTTACTTCTTTCACCTAGTATCTGATTTCTCCTACAGGAGGGGGCTTAGGTTCCACAAATATTCCAAAAGACGACGACCTCCCACAACCCCAAGGAGCTGTGCAGTGTGCCGGCACTGTCAGACCGAGACAAGTGCAATGCCCTCTGGGAATGCTGGCAAATGCCCAAGTCTCCGCCTCTCAACACCAGCTAATCATTGTTATTGGTTGAGCCTCAGCCATCTGATTGGATGAGACAAAGATTAAAGCATAAGACCCTCACCTGAGCAACAAGGCCTTGGAACATAACTACACAAATACTCAGAAACACGTAACCAGATAATCAAAAGCTAACCGGTCAGTTACTGCTGTTCTTGGATGCAGGTGGCATTCTGATCATTTCAAAGCCACAATCAGTTTTGCATGGGTTTGCACAGCGGCTCTGATGCACACAAGCTGACTGCCAACCCTGCAAAGCTGACTGGAACCAGATGAGGCGCCACATTCACCAACAGACACATAAAGGAACGTAGGGCAGGCATATAATAGCGGCAGAAAGCCTGAATCAAGGAGATCAATTATAGAGGACAAACTGGAAAGAGTGCAAACAGACAGTGAAGTTACTTGAAAGAGTCAAGACAACATTAATTACACTGATGAAAGCAAGACTGCACATCTGTATTCAATAGATTAAGCTACAGCTCCCTCCTGAGGACAACAGAGTATACTGCAGCAGATCAGTTAGCTGCACCGTCTAGCAGTCAGGTATGTCAGGCAATGCTGTCTGCGAGTCGTGAAGTGCTGGTTTTGCAGTAGGTCCGTAACTCTGCTACCTGCATAAACAGCACTTTGGACACCCAAACGCCAAAATTTGCACAGTGGGGGCCTTCAGCAGGCAGAACAATGACAACAGAGGAGAGTGCTGCTGTCCGAGAACAAGGACTCCTACGCGGTCCAGTGCCCTATGCGCGAAGAAGTGCTCCCACTGCGGTAGGCTACGACTCCCCGCTACCTGCACTGTAAGCACTTTAACGCAAACAGGACATAAAAGGAAGGGATGCACTATGGGGGTACAGTCACCACTGAACTTGTCACCCCACCATGATTCATCTATTACTATTAAATATCCTGGAGAAATTTGATTACTACACCACCCACCCATCTCATACACCACTTGATCATCTGCCCTCTCACCTCACTTGAACGTGAACACAGCACCAGCTGGTCCTGGGTCAGCAGGTCAGTACATTCCGCTCCATGTGGGATTGGCCATGTTCAGGGACATCGACGTTCCTGTCTGTGCAAGGCAACAGTGGGGATCCTTCAAAAGAAAAAAGGGATGCTGGTTTTCCATTACATCACAGCTCTTCACTACACGAACATGGCGAGTCTCAGATGTCGACAGAATAATTAAAACACTAAAACCAATTTAAACTTAGTTCATATGCATGCTCTGCTAATTCTTCAACAATTTACTCTGTTAGGCTACATCTAAATCACATAGCAACTAGCCACCTGCACTGAACATCATTTTCTATGAACATCATATTCATTTATAACACTTCTTGAGACAATGGGGCATAATTAGCATGTGTGTTTTTTCCTTATATAATGACAAGGAATTAGTTGCTTTATTGCACATACAAATACTCTACCCATCATAATTATATTCACAGATAACAATCTGAATTAAGGCACATAAATCACTGTAGTCTATGGGTATTACTGTAACGCTTGCTAAGTCTCACTTGTTCATCTAGACTGATAAACACAAAATGTTCTTGGATCACATTGTTAGGACATGTACAGACAGCAGAGACTTGCTTTTGGCAGGCAGTGGAAGCCTGTAATTATATCCATTAAGAGCATGCCAGGAAGATCCTAAGATAGACTTCACCGTCGCATTCAAATTTTAAGCAAATGCATCAATCAGTGCTGAAGGCCCACCCACCAGGGGCAAAAGCCTGCCGACAGGAGGTTGGTTCACACAGAACAGGAAGTTATATTGCAACAACCTCTTTGCCTATTTTTTATACCGAGGCATCTAAAACAGACACTGTAATGCACATCAGGCTGGAATGATTGAGTGGCAGGGGAACAGGACAGACCAATTGCATTTCTGCTTAGTAGATGGGCTTCATATGTAAGGACCAGTTTTTCAAGAATTATCCTCACAGTCAAACTGCTAAAGCAACCAAACTAAATACCTGGATAAACGGTGCAAATTATAAAAGCTATAAAGGTCTGTAGCAGGAATGTGCTACAGCAGCATTTTGATAGGGCTCAAATATCACCTAATGAACACCTTGCTGACATTCAGTCAACTGCTGCGATGTTCACGCCCTGTTTTACTTCCTCTTAAGGTGGACCACTGCCACTACAATAGCTTTGATAACCTTGAAGAGCTCATTTATAACACAACAGGCCTAGATTTTCGGACACTAATATGGTAATAATCCTTCACAGGGTAAGAAGTCGGTTGGTCTTCATTTAAATATTTTTGTAAAAATTAACTACAAAAGAAAATGTTTTAACAGTAAGTCTCGTATCTCCCATCAATATGAGGCTAAAAGCCTGGCATGGCAGGACTAAGTTGGCGATGGGGGATTTAAAGCAACCGACACCAGACAAAGGGGCACAACTGAACCGAGAGCGTCACGTTATCTTCGACTGCGATTGTCAAATCGCTGTGTATTTTGGGGGCATTCCAAACCGCCATTAATGGTAGGGATTTAGGGCAGCCGCTGGGGAACGCGCCCCATCTGCAGGTGCAGCGCCCGCGCGCTCATCCGACTCGCCTCTCGCGCTTTGCTCTGCTTGTAAACAAACCCTCTGTTCACGTGACCCCGCAGGAAACTGACGAACATCGCCGTTTTGCTTTTGCCTTCAATGTGCGCAGTATCACCATCCGACAAAATCATACTTATACTATAAAATTTAAAACGCGCAAAAGGGAGTTGAGGAAAAATTACGTCGCAACATTAGTGAGGTTAACAGCGCCGCTCCCCGGAAATCTACGCCACACACTGGGAACAAATGTTAACGGACAACCCATGAAAGCTATCTGCATCAAAACAAAAACTTTATATAATAACTACCTATGAAACGCGTCTACACAACATACAAGATTTAACAACCAAAACAATATCCTTATAATTACTACCGCACCTTAAAATACGATACGTTTTATGCCACTTTATTTTCCTTATTTCACTTTCGGTTCTGATTTAGAAAAAAGACGAGGGAGTAAAGCAGTAGGAGCAGGAGCTGTGGCACACGCACCCTTGTGAAACTATAGAAGAAAACAGTAAGCAATGACTCACTGTGAGGCAGCTTCTATACAATGCCCCCGTGCACTCCATCTCTTTGTTGGACGCATTTTCACCCACTGTTGGGATTCATCGCAGGGGTAGCTCGCTTTCCTTCAATCTTCACGCCTTGAAGTTGTACTTCTCGTCCCAACCAAACGTCTACTTACGGCCAAGTCTGATTCCCCGACAGATCTCTCTAGGCCGGTGTATAGAATTGATCCACTCGCCTCATGGCAATCAGTTTCTCTCGCTCCCCTTTAGTGGTAGTGGTGATGTGGTGGAGGATAATAAATCCATATCCTTTCGTATAAATTGGACTATAGACCAGCCACGTTGGGTTTCGCTTTCAGTGCGGTTGCGACTCTATGCAAATTTACCCTAAAATACGAAATAAAATCAAGAAGCGCATCAGCTCAACTCTCGGCTGGCCGCTGTTTTTGTAAACAAAGAAGCACATGGCTTTGCAGCCGCTTCACCCCCCGGGGAGCCCGCACTATCCCTCCGCTCGTCAAATAGTCCCTCCGCCGCGCGTAAAATTACCAAGTTGCCACGCACCTTCGCCCACAGGCCAACGGTTCCGCGCATGGCATGATGACAGCACGTTACCTGGATGACCCGAGTTCCCACTACCGCGACCGTGCTTTCCTCACGCAGGCGCCTTATTGCAACTGCTAGGGGAAGCCGCTCCCCGCACATGCGTGACGTCAGTGGCGCCGCCAACTTTCGCACGTCTCATTGTGACTACTTTTGGTTTTTCCTACTTTTATACATAGAGCCCGTCGTGGTCAATGACAGTCAAGTCACAATTTCCCAACGCGTAAGTTTTAAACGGCAATAGAGACAGATGTAAACGTCAAGTACCGAAGCAACACCCAGAGCACAACAGTACAGCTTTTTGTCGTTAAGCAGCTTAACAGGCCTGTATTGACCACTCTTGACCAGTAAGCGGTAGCATAGAGTAGGTTTGTTTTACGTTTTGAACCATGCTGTGGAAAAAAAATCGGAAATCCTTTCTGAATTTCTCCTGTTTTCATCAGAATTACTTATTTGCCGGTGCGTGTTAGCCACAGGACTTATATCTGAAACCCTTAATATGTTTACATTACAAGCTGTAACAACGCACCTAAATTACGAACAAAATATATGTGTAAATGTAGGTATATGCATGCATGAATGAAACAGGTAATTTATGGTTAGTAATTCAGTTAATGCATTAAGCATTTACAGCAGACATTAAAATATATTAATACTTTCATACACTTAAACTTTTAGGTTTATATCTGCGTAGATGGAATTTATAAGATTGCAATCTTGCAATTAATATTCTGTGGATCTGTGCGTGGCATAGTTTCCATTTCGGGTAATATACACATTTAATCTGGTAACAAATGTGAATTTACTGTAGACTTGTATTCTTGCCTTTTCCACCAGTTACAATGTATACATCCTGTATTGTATACTTTGATATAAAGTAGGGAAAAAGCTTCTACATTCAATATTGTATTGGACGTGGCATTATCATTTAAACTGAAGGTTCAAATCTAGGAAAGCCCTCCTCTGGTGCGAAACGATGCAGTGACCGGTGGGTGTTCAAAATTCGTCTTATAGCTAAAATGCCGCTTAACATATTTGCAGAACATACTTGTACAATACAGATCGTTTCAGCGTAACAGAAACAACTGACGCGTCCATTTCACGTAAAAAAAAATCTGATACACTTGTTCGCCAATCAATGAAATGAGAATTTTTAAATAAAGCATCTCATAATTTCAGGCAACGCTGAAATGTAAATAAAATACAGCTAAGTAGTTATCAGTGCGGCATAAACTATAAAATATGAATGCACAAAACTTACCCTTAAAATGAGAGTCCTTAAGTTACCTGTAAATGCGTGATCAGAGGCATTCAAATAGGCGTGTCGTTACAAATTCTATTGTAAATGTTTATTGATTAATGGGACTTATTTCTACGGGTAACACGCACGTTGCCGAATGAAGCTCCGAACTCTGTTGCGAAAACTGGCGCGAAAACCATTTCCAATTTGACCAATCAGGATGCACCGTGGTGCCTTTGGAGCTCGGACATGGCGGTGGCACAAAACGCTCGCTTTAGGAGTGTCACGTGGTTTTCGAAGCCGAGCAGCGTTTGATTTATTGCTTCTTCGGTTAGTGGTAAACAGACCAAACTCGCTGCTATTAAAATTCCGTATAGTGAGCTGTATTCCTATTTGCACGTTCTATGGTCATTTTGGTAAAAACATAAATGAAAATAGTGAAAATAGGCCCCATGAAATTACTGTGCATTTTTTAAATTCAGGAAATTTTTATATTAACAATTATATTAATTATTGTAAGGACCCTTACAATAATAACTAAAAGAATGCTAACTTTTAAAGACATATGTTGAGATCTTGAGTGAGTCACATTTATAATAATAAAGCTTTTTCAGGCCAGATATAGTATATCAGGGGAGAGGCAGAGGACAATGCTAAGGTACACCCTGGGTGGGATGCCAGTGTTTCACAGGGCACGTACAATAATAGTCTATGGGCAATTCATAGACACCTGCATGTTGGCGTAATTTTATTTCTTACGAGAGGAAACACAACACAAGAAGAACGTGTGAATTCCACACACAGAGTAAAAGCAGGATTCCTGGCTAATGAGCCACCATACCGTTCCCAGTGATCTTTCCATTAACTTTCATTCGTTGTCTTGCCAGCGCTAATTATGATTACTACGAATCCACTCCGGCACTGTTGCTGTGAATGTAACACAAAGCAATAATAAATTACACCATGACTAATCTTAGAATAGACCTTGAATGAAATTTAGGTCAATTCAGTGGTAAAACCAGTTCTCTTTGGCCGTTGTTTAACCATTTACCTCAGGACAAGCGAGTATAGAAAATGGATGGAAGGATATTTGGCAAACAGCGAAACATTTAATACGTCGCGCTCTCTTAATAATCAGTGTATTCACAGATTCATTCCCAGTTACAGTGAGCAACGTAAACCGCAGCAATATTACAAAAACGTATTGAAAATAGATACACATTCTTAAAATTCACAACCTCTCTGATTTTTGTAAATTAAGACAGGCCACCAAACTGCCCCATACACTCTTATAAGACCGCTTTAAAACTGATCTTATGTGAGGTCATGGACCCAATTTTGCATTGATACTTAAATGTAATCACTTACTGATACACACCCACGCTCGGTATGTACTTTTTAGTTCATCTCACGGCATTTGATGCGCAGCTATGACACACCAAAACATGACCCAGCATGCAATGCGCGAAAGCATCGCTTGCCATTGGCTGAAATCGCGTGATGTAATTACGCATTGCGTCACTTAGAGTGTTTTCAGTACTTCTTGGTGGCTAGTTTTTCTCTGATGAACTAGTTTGGACATAGAAGCTTATTTATTTAACAAATGAGGGTGAGCAGTATATTATACACACCCATTAATCTGTCGTCTTCATTCGGCGGATCAACGACAAGCAAATATAAATGTACAACTTGATGATAAACCTTTTAATAATGCCTATAATGTAACATTATTATACATATGGCTTATTTTGTCCGATGAAGTGTACTGACTATTCCCAGCACTGAAAACCATGTTTCAGAATAGTCTGTAGTCCACAGGGATTTCATTGTTGTTTTTTAACATTAATTGTTGATATTTCGTTCTATTAGTGTCTTTACTGATACGTCGGAAGATGATTTCCCAAGTCTTTATATTGTCGTCTAAGGGAGATCATCTAATCTACAAAGACTGTATCCTTCATCATTTTATTCTCATTATATTTTCAGTGTGCAGGACACTACATGCGTCCTTTCTGGAGTGTAATTTATTTATCACAACAGCTTTCCTCGTCTACTGTTTGGAGCGTCCTTAGTTTGACGTGTCAGTTCGGGGGGAGGCGACCACTGATGCCATCAACATGTTCTATCAGATGGTGACAGCTTTACCTGGGGACCAGCCCCCAGTTGTCATGGTAAGTGTAAAACTATTATTATGCAAAATAAACTGTCAGAGGAATTTAAACCTCAAGTTAGACCAGTGTTGTTATATATTTGATTTTCTAAAATTTAGTTGTTCTTGTTTTAAAGATTTCTGTATAATGTAGTTTCTCTTTGAGTTTTAATAATTTTATTTCTAGGGATGGACTCAAAATTGTAGATTTTATATGTATGATATCTAGATAATCCTACATGAATAGAGTGTGCACATTATGTATGTATGTATGTCCTCTAAATGGACAAAACATGTTTCAGGTATTATTAATGATAAATAAAGCCAAACAAATTATTGCTTTAGCTAAATAGTATTAAAAACAGTAACAGAAAGCATTTTCTATTTGTTTTCATTTTAGTTTTCAGAAACGGTATATTCAGTTTCTCTCAGCTGTTTTATTTTCATATCTTATTTCCGTTTGTGGATATATTCTTTTATAGCTATAGTTGTAGTTTTTCTTATCAATAGATGTAGGCAAAAGTGTTGAGATTGCAGTCAAGCAAGTGAAGAGGATTATGCGGTTACATCAAAATTGTGAGGAGAAATAGCTGTGAATTCTTGCAGCCTGCAAAATGTCTTGTTTGGTTTAGTGGTCCTTGGTGATAATATAGATAAACTTTATCAATGCACAAATTAATGTGCAAACAGCCATAATATCACAGATTGATTAACTGCAGTTATGAAGACAAGCAATTTAGGATTAGAAGAGGAAAAGGTATATATAATATACATATGAGACTGCCTATCTTACCTAATATTGGAATCGCATTTTACAGAATACTCAATAAGTATGCATGTTAATATGAGGGTATGAAAGTGAATGTAGGCATAACGTTAGGTGAACCAGGTATTGTACTGTGATATGAATGAATGAATAACATAAAAAAACAAACAAACAAACAAACGCAGTAGCACTTAGAGCACTGTGGTGAGATGAGAAAAGTAGAGTAATACTTTCAGGAGAGCAACTTGTAACGTCTTAGATATACTTTATGAAGTTGTCTTGAATCTTTTTCTTGGTGTGGCAATTAGTTTTGTCAGGTCGTCTAACAATCTGATTACATTTCTGATACCCTGTCGATGAGTGTCCATCATCCTGCAGTATATGGTGACTGATACGCTGTGTCCTCTTCTGTTTTGTACCCTGCAGACTCGTGAAGGGCTGCACTTCATACACATCAGACAGGGGGGGCTGTACTGTGTTGCCACAACAACCACCAATGCCTCCCCATTCACCATCATCGAGTTCCTCAACAGGCAAATTACTTTTTATGTTGTTTTTTAGAAGCCAAAAGACCCCCCAAAATTATGTTTTTTACCTGAATAATGTGGTCATGCTGTATTACTGTTTATGATCCTGTATGTTTACTGAAGGAAATTAAGTTAATAAGAAATGCTAACAGTATGTTTTAATATAAATTTTTCTGTATTCCCTGATAATGGGGCAGTGTTTTGGTTACAAATGTCAGTACTGTTCTCTATACTACTTGCTTACCTAAAATGATGTCTTGTTAAAAAAAATCTTTTTTAAGCATTATGATAATATTATTTTCATTTAATTATTAAAATTGTAGTCATTTTGGATGAAAGCAATTGTGTGAATTTGTGAGGTGATCATGTCACCTAGATTGGCAGCACTGATTAAGGACTACTGTGGCAGTCTCTCTGAGAAGTCCGTCAGAATGAACTTTGCCCTAATTTATGAGATGCTGGATGAAATGCTGGTGAGTTGGCCATAATATACCCTCGTTTGGTCATATCCATCTGGTTGGATGGCCGCCATATCACCTGTTCTCCTCTGCCTTGCCCAGGACTACGGTTACATCCAGACCACCTCTACAGACATTCTGAAGAACTTTATCCAGACAGAGGCTGTTAGCTCAAAACCCTTTAGCCTGTTTGACCTTAGTAATGTGGGACTGGTAAGGCACATTTTCTTCTTCTTCTTCTTCTTCTTGATTGATCTCAAAATATTTTAAAAGTTTCCCCTGCCCATGTCTCATTGCTTGCAGTTTGGTGCAGAAACCCAGCAGAGTAAAGTTACCCCTAGTGCATCTGCCAGTAGGCCCATTATGTCAAGCCGCGGCGATCAGGTGAGCTACACTTGTGAGAAATGATGCTGTGTTTACCAAGCTGGTCCTCAGGGGCCCCCAGTCAGTCCATATTTTTGCTTCCTCCCTGCTCTCTCCCAGACAGTCAACATTTTTGCTCCCTCTGAGCTCCCATTAGGGAGGAAAAACATGGACTGTCTGGGGGAAACTTAAGTGGCCATGTGACTGACTTTATGTACCACCAAAATATCCATGCTGACTCCTTGTAGAGAAGGCATTGAAATGTATACTTGTACGACTTGCTATCTGTCCTTGATTCTGGCTCCAGGGAGGGAAGAATGAGATTTTCGTGGATGTGGTGGAGCGACTAACGGTGGTCATCGGCGCTAACGTTAGTGTCCCTCCCCGAGTACTACTGGGTTTTTATGGTGTGCTTTGAAGTAACTCAGAACAGTCAGCATTTTAAACAGCCTCCTGTCTTCGGCCTTCATAACTCTCTGTGCCTGTCTCTGGTATAGGGTGTGCTGATGAAGGTGGACATTCAGGGAGAGATCAAGGTGAAATGCTACCTGCCCACCTGTTCAGGTAGGATTCTTGAGGTCCCAAAGACAGCAATTGGGTTGATGCTTATGGACTTCTAATCCTGGTATTGCTAGTACAAATCTAATGATGGATGCTGCTGTTGTGCCAAGTTTTCTGTCAGTTTTCTTTGTCAAAATAACTTCTGCAGAATATCCAGATAAAATAATCTAAGCAAAAAAGGTGGGTGGGTGGCCTCAAAGTCCCTTGGCTCCCCTGTCCTTTCCAATCTGATATCAACGTTCTTTCTTCGCACAGAGATGAGGATTGGGCTGAATGAAGAATTTAGTGTTGGGAAGTCACAGCAACGAGGTACTGCCCCCTTTCGGCTAAAACTGCTTTCACATGACCAAGTGCTTGTTGCCCTAAAAAGAAACAACACAGTGGGTGCAATGTAATAGTTCCTCTACCCTTTCCTCGCTCCTTCCATTAGGTTATGGAGCTGCAGTGCGAGTGGATGAGTGCAATTTCCACCAGGCCGTGCGACTAGATGAATTTGACAGTTACAGAATACTGAAAATCTGTCCTAGTCAGGGGGAGGTAGCTATGGCAACCGTGCTACATACCCTTTAATCATTGATCCAAGGTCCTTCGCCACTGCTCTGCCTGTGCTGCCACTTAACTTGGTTCCCTCTGTTGTTCTTCTCTTCTAGCAAACGGTGATGCAGTACCAGCTATGTGATGACTTGCCCTCTGCACCTCCATTTCAACTCTTCCCCACAGTGGAGAGAGACAAAAGTGACCGGTATATTGCAAGTTTTTCCAGTTCCACTCCTTTGCCTCCACTTCATGTTCTGTGTCCAAAAGTAGCCTGTTATAACATATTTAAAACTAACCTCTTGGCCAGTGTTTTGATAAATCTTATGTCACTTATGCTAGTCTGTTCAGAATTTTTATAACAATTTGTCTTATTATGCATATCTGTTATTAAATTCCTTTATGTTCTCTTTCTCATCTCATGAATGCTCTCCCTTTGCTCAAAAAAGGTTGCTAATTTACCTGAAACTCAGATGTGACCTGCCACCCAAAAGGTAAATGTCATGATTATATTCTCTCCTAAGGTTCATGTTTAGAATGTTGTGTTTGCATAAAACCTCATCCTATAAAATTAGGTGATCAGTGGTCATTGTTAACACACCACAGCACACAACAACGAAATGTGTTCTCTGCATTTAACCCATATGTGACTTTCGTGACATAGCAGGGGGCAGCTAATTCAGCACCCGGGGAGCAGTGCTTGGGGACAGTACCTTGCTGGTGGGGGAATCGAACCTGCAACCTTTCGATTACAAGTGTGCTTCAAGCTAGCACTGCCCAAAAAAATGGTTATATAAAATGGTATTAAGAGGAAAGTTTCAAGATGCGAAACTAACATTGTACGGTACAGAAGGTGACAAATCCCCACTTCAGTTCAGTTGACTTTTGTCTTTTTTTTTAGCTATAAAGCTATAGTGAATCAGATATCACTTTCTGTTCTGAATCCACTTCACATTCAGGCAGTGAAACGCAGTCATCTTCACAGCCCTATAAGCTGGCCTGTACATGCTATGTGTTTCTTGTTTAAGTTTTATCTTATCAAATAAGGAGGTTTTTTTCCCTGTTTCATGGTTTTTAAGATTCTTAGGTCAAGGAATGCAGCCTCTTTCCATTCTAGCGTTTCCCATTGGTGTTTGTCTCTCTGTCACAGCGCTGCCATAAATGTTTCTGTTACTGTACCTATACCCAAGGGCTCATTAAGGTAAGGGGGGCATTTTTCCTCTCCTTGCCGTTGTCACTACATCTAACCTTTTGTCATACTCTTTTCATAACACTGCCATTATTGTGTCCTTATGCTATAAGCATGTCCCAAGAGCTCAGCAGCCCAGACCAGAGGGCGGAGCTCCAGCCCAGCAGCAAAGCAGTTCATTGGGAGATCTCTCGCTTCCCAGGTGGGGCTCAGCTGTCTGCACTTTTCAAGGTAACCAATCATGCACTTTTTCCATATTGACAGACAGATTCCCAACAGAGGCTGAGTAAATTGTGCATTTCAGAACAGTGAACAATCAGTGGCTTTTTTCTATTTGATTTGTGTGTCTGGTGAAACATTTATAAAAAGCTTGGTCGTATCTGCAGATAGAAGTGTGTAAGGTCTTAAGAAGTCCATGGATTCAGTTGTAGGAATTGCCTGTAGACTTACTTGCCACCGATCATTTTCTCTTCTCCCCAGCTCGAAGTCCCAGGCTTGAGTGCTGCCTCACTACTGGAAGTAGGTCCGGTCAGTATGAGCTTTGAGCTGCCAAAGCATACCTGTACAGGCCTGCAGATCCGCTTCCTCCGCCTAACCCCAGTCCAGCCCAACCCATCTCCACGCTGGGTGCGCTATGTCACCCACTCAGACTCTTATACTATACGCATCTAATAAAGCCCTGCCAAACCCTGGATCTATGTCCATGTGTCAGTTGAAAGAAACCCCTCAAAGCTGAAGCTTAATTCACACAAATTTACCGACAGTGTACCCATGCTCCTTAAAACAACCCTTTGACATGTGTGAGATATTTTAAATGATGCAATTTGGACTGACTAGCCTTTTAAAAGCTGCAGTAAGCAGAACGTCTTCAAGATGTATCAGGAAATTGATACCTCCATGTTCTGCTTCGCTGTGGTACACATGAAGTAGCAGGTTAATAGCAATCCCTGGTCTCCTGTTTCAGGCACACGATGAATGCATTAATCTGAATGTGCAGCCTAACAGATGTGACTTTCCGCAAGGTGGGTAGGTGGAACTGATCAATGAAAAGTTTGCGCCCAGTTATGAGCCTCCTCAAGGTCTCACAGAGCAGCATTTCCTAACCTGCTCCTCAGAGACCCCCAAGCAATCCATGTTTCTGCTTGAGCTGGGAGCAGTCCAGTCTGGTGGTTTTATCTAAGATAAGAGTGATTGAGTAATCAATATTAAAACAATACTGAATGTTATTAAATGTTAGCATTCACACAATGTCCTGAGGAATAAAGCCATCATTCTGGAGTCTCACCATACCTCTTTAATAGTTTTGTCAAAGTGCAGTGTCCTATAGCAGTGACCTCTGTGTTGTTTCAACACCCTTCCTGCCTGTATGTTACATTTTTATTGTCAATTTCCCTGATGCTTGTTCGCAAGAAATAGAGGCCTTTTGAACTGGAGAGCTGTCAGCAATTGTCCTTAAAGCATAAAGTTGGATGAGAAGGGTAACAAATATGCAGAAGGTTTTTTTTTAAAAAAAAAAAAAAATCTGAATGACTATTCTATTCTGAATGACTATGCTATTTTATTTAGGTGCTAAATAACCTATGGAGTGCAGTATTCTTTTATAGGGGGTCCCAATGGTGCATTTGTGATGAAAACACTGAAATTTTCAAATGATGTATGAATGATTAAATAAATGTTTGATAATTAATTACAATTGGCCATTTTGATGCTTTGTTGTACTCTTTAATTGTCTTTGAGGAGTGTTGCATATCAGAGTAGTAACAGCATACTAACCCCTCACCTCACATAAGCCATTTACACTACAGTGATTGTTTACAAGAAATAGCATTGCTATAATGGTGATTGAAAAATAAAATAGACAAAAACACTGATGTATTTTCCTCCTGGGTGTACTGATACAAGTAAACGGAGATCTCTACTAATTCTGCAACAGCTCTTTAATGGCTTTATTCCTCATATCTTGAGTAAAATAACAGCCATGTTAACTTCTGAATAGGGTCACGCGTTGTTTTCTTAAGACGGTGACCCGCGGTGATGCTAAATCTGCAACGAGATGAGGTGGTACTTTTTTGAGAACAACATAAAGAAAAATATGCATAGATACATACAATGCAACGTTAAGTTTGCTGTCATATTATTTGTAAGTCTCTCATCCCAAAATAAGACTTTCCTTAGGTGTCCCATCACAATGTTTAAAATCCCGGTCACTCATTTCAGGTGATCTCGAAATTGTGGCATTTCAGCCTCTGATTGGCCAGAATCATATGTGTGAGCGCTTTTGATTGGGCGGGGGGAACGCCAGTCTCCGCCAGGGGGTGGGCTCTGGGTCGCTGTCGCGTTCCAACTACCGGGCGGCTGGTACCTTCGGGCAGCATCGGGGTGTCGTGCGTGAGGGGGGTGATACTCTGCTTAACTGCGACCCTAAAAGAAATACTTCGGCGTAAAAAATACACACATATACCTGTATGGTGATGGAGGACATGGCGGGCACCAGGTAAGACATGATCTTTATGGTTGTTTCTTTACGCTTTTTATTCAGCCACACAGGCACCACACTCAGGGGAAAAAGCGCCGAGCTTGATTTTGGGGTCAGGGGCTTGTGGAGTTGCCCGTGTCCGCTAACCGGCTACCAGGATATTAACTGCGGGGTGGATACGGTCTCCGTTTGCGGGGGGGTTCCGCTTGGGGTTGATATACAGTTATTAGGGTAGGTCACCGCGCCTCACGAGGACGCGTTCATGGTAACGGTAACGGGGAAGCGTGGGTTTCAGTGTGAGTGAAGCGCTTAATATCAGAAGCGAGCTGTGAACGGTCTGTCCAGGGATTCATAAAGGGAATGGTGTACGGACACTGCCGCAACGTGTCAATGCATTCCTGCTGATGGGGTTTATGTGTGCTGTCATTTAAAATAAAAAAAATGCTAAGTATTTGATTTGTCCCCCCCCCGGTTGCTAGTTTGGTTTCTGGAGGAAATATGTGGTTCTATCCCTGTTTCAGTTGAGGAGGTTACAGAGCGTACAAGCAGCTATTTGTGATCCACGAAAATACTGTAATATTTGCTTCACAATCCCAGTGCCTTTGCTTGCGCTGTACCCTTGAGCAAGAGACTTTGCGTCGGTTGATACTGAATGACTGGTCTGCCGAGACTGTAAATTGTTCTCTAAAAGTTTCCATAGAGAAAGTTTTTTTCTATTAAGCGACCCATTATCCTGTAGAGACAAGGACTGCGTTGGACTTGGTCTCCCAAGCTATGAATGCTGGCACGATGTATGTGTGGCAGCTATTTGCATGATCTGAGGCACAGCTTGTCATCATTGCTGACCCATGATGCTCACTGGATGTGGGTCTGTCAGGGAGCAATCAGCAGTCACCTCTTATTTAAGTCTCTCAGATATTTTAGATTTAATATCATAGATCACCAAGTTTATTCTTTTTTTTTCATAATTTTTTTATGATGATGTGGAGGAGTTGGGACTGTGACGATTGTGACCTTGGTAGGTAGAAACCCATACTGAATTTCCGGTTTTGGGCGGTTTTGAAGCACACTGAGAGAAATTAACAGAGGCAGACAAACCGGTGGTAACATTACAAGGGGAAAAAAACGGTCCCTTTAAAATAGTCCTGCACATTCTTGGTGGCTGTCACATTCTTGTATTTGTTCTATTGTTGTCATCTTTGTGCTTTTCTTAGCCGTGACATGGGTTTCCCAGCAAAGGCGCAGATGAAAATTTTAAAGGTGCCCTACCAGAGTCAGTTATTCTGACTCTTACATCTGTCATTTAAAAAGTCCAATGTTTTCATTATAATTCTGTCACATTATAATCATATGCTCCGTTACCTCTCAAAGAACAGAGCTGTCTTCCTGTCACACAGTATGTAGGAAAACCAAATGGAAAAGAGGCTTTTGGCCTTCTAAGGATTATTGTATGTTGAATACAGGAAATTAGCAGTGACAATGACGAGTGTCATGGGGTCAGGGTATATTGGCTATGCAAGTACTCATCAGCCTAGCAGCGTCTCTTAAATTTTTACACTGGGTTGATTTAGACAGTTTAATATTTGTAAAGAGTCATTTCAGTCTTCCTTAGGGCTACAACAGAATGGATACCCTTGGGTCATTCCATTTTAATTCAATACATTTCCAAAAATTTGCCATACTGTGAAAAAGTACTCTTTTTGAGCTTTCCAACAAAATATAGCTGAGGCATGTATAGCTAATTAATAGATTGTTTTATATCAACTATGTAGAAAGGGTACTATTTCACAAATGTGTATTTCACAAAGAGGTCTGGAATATATGTGTAATTCACATGTTAAATTTCCTCAAATTCAAAAATGGTTACACAAAGGCCATTTGTTGAATTCAAATGGAATAATGCCCCTGGGCATTCTTACTTTCTTTTAACTTTACGTCCTCTTTATCTAATGAGAAGTTGGTGTAGCCCAAGGCAATACCCTTTTGGGTATAAAAGTGCTTGTCTTGTAATCAAACTGAAACAGCTAATAACACAACCAACTAATAATAGTTATCAGAAGCTGTGTAATTATGACAAATTAATCAATGAAGTCTGCTGTTTATTTCTGTGCTGTTTTATGATTGGCTAATACTGAATTTACTGTATATAACTGACCAAGATGAAATGTAGCGAGAGAGTCTCAAAGTCAATCAAAAACAATCTCAAAAAGAAAAGGTGTGACTAATTAAGAACATATGGAAAAGGAGCTATTGATCTGGAATGGGTGTTTGAGGAAGTTGACACATTTTTGGGGATGTACTGTTGATGTTATAGAGATACCAGGGTGCACTGTGGCAGGCAAAACAGTTATTGTTTTCAAAAGGGGGGGAGGGGTAATTATTCTGGGGGTCTAACCACACTCCCCCCAGATACCCAGAATACCTTGCTTTTTAAAATACCATCAAAATACTGTGTACCGCACTGCAGTATAATGTCTGGACAGTGTGACGGTATGGCTGGGCAATATGCCAAAATATTTTATCACGATAATATAATTATTATGATGTAATCCATTCTTACTTTAATTTAACATTGCTTAACATTCCGTTAGGATTCCCCTTAAATGGATTCAGCAAATAAAAAGAGAAATATACTTTTAATAAATAAACAAGTAAAAAAAAAACTTTTGCATCATATGGTGTAATGCTATAGAAAATGCTGCCAGCACCGTTTGATGCTGGGTTTTTTCTCTGATTGCCTTCCTGCATGTATAGGGGATGGGTTTGACATTGCTGATAGAGTTGCTATCTATCCTATATTGACAGATAAAATGGAATCTGTCCTGTATTTCTTCAGATTGAAAGTGAAACCCTAAATTCTTCGTGTCCGTGACTGTAAGCACTTGCGTTCTGTATGTTCTACTGGATAGCATTTATTCAAGTGGTGAAATAAGTTGACAGCTTGTCAAGTTTTAGCTGGCACTAGTTTTCTGAAGAGTTTACAATACACAGCACCAGATTTTATATTGCTGAAGTACCACCGTGACATGGTCGTCAATTTACCTTGTGTCATGCCCCGATCGTCCGCTCCTCTCGTGTGCCACGCCCCCTCATCAGCCCCATGTGGAATCCCCATGTTCATCAGCTGTTTTGAGTTGTCCTGATCAGTTTCATGTATTTAAGTCCACGTTTCAGTATGTTTCCCCAGTCCGGTCATTGTATAATGTCGTGTGTCTTGGAGTCTGTCCGCCCCACAATAAATTCCTTTGCGTATATTCCTGGCTTCCCTTCGCCTGCTTCCCGAGGATCCGTGACACCTTCTTAATCCACAATATCTTTTTTTTTTAAAACATATGGTTGCTGACTTGTAACTTTCTTCACCAACACTGGTTTCTTCTGAGGAAGCGCTCATCTCTTAAATGACTTGTGTGTATTACCAAAATGGTAGCATGTAGTACCTGTATACCCTACTAACTCAATCAACCTTGTGGATTGAGCACTGCCCCCCACTTTTTATGAGAGAGAAATGCTCAGTAATAGAATATGAAGATATGTTCTTTTCCCATCCATCTTCTGAAACAGCTGAATCCCAACTGGGGGGACCAGAGCCTATCCCAGGAACCAACCCTGGGCAGTTGCCAACACACCACAGGGCACACACACTCAAAGGGGCAATTAGACTCACCAATCAACCTATCCTGCAAGCTTTTGGACCATGGGAGAAAACCAGAGCCCCTGGCACAAACCCACATGAACTCCAGTATCAAACCCAGGACCATCTTGCTGTGAGGCAGCAGCACTAACCACTGCACCACCACACCACATATTCTTTTTCCATGTTGTTCCATTCCATTGTGTTCATACAGCTGAATGTTTTACTCAGGCAGATTTTTTTATATATATACCAGCTGGACCTTCTGCTTACTATTCTGCTTTCTTGAATTTGCTTCATTTGTAGAAAGATGTAGGTAGTCCATGTGTTGTTCGGTGAATTACCAGACACCTTGTGGGGCAATACTATGACAACTGTATGTGTGTGTGGCCAGGCTGTTAGAAGTACAGGCTTGTGATACCACCTGTACCCTCTTGGACCATGACCTGTCTCACTGGTGAAAAAAAATGCTTTTTTTCTTCTTTTCCTCCTTCAGTTGCCATGGGAACCAGGGAATACTCCAGCTTGCCACCATAGCAACAAAGCAAAACCTATTTAACTGTGTGTGTGTGTGTGTGTGTGTGTGTGTGTGTATGTGTGTGTATGTATATATGTGCGTGCATGCGCACGTGCGCAAATATGCACACATGTGTGGGTTAGCCTCATTTATTTGTTTTTTTAGCTGAATGGGTGGTACTCCAGTGTGATCTGGTACATGGCTCAGAATCGGCTTCAATGTCACTTTAGCTAGCTAAGTACATGTACTGATAGTCCTGGCGCATTGTTGTTTGAGTCTGTTTATAGTTAATGAAGATTAAATCCCAGATTAGCTGTGAATCTGTTTCATCGTGCTTTTGTCATTTACTCAGCACTCTCTCCTTTTCTAGTTCTTCATTGTGATGCCTGTTGAAAAATGTTCAATAGGCCAAGTGCCAAGCTGAACTAACAATTGAATGGAGTCTATTGCCAGTTACTTAATATGCTTAGTATAGGTGAGGATCACCACTGTTAGTTATGGAGAAACATGTATTGTTTATGTAGTTTGTTCCTCAAAATACTGCAATATACCATACTGCTGTATTACCATCAAAGGCTAACACATCTTTGTTATGTAAATTCTCTTTTTCTATAGTTTGTATATGTCCTGTATCTGTTCATTTTTGCTACACTGACCCATCTGACACAATGGACATTACTTATGCAGACTGTGCATTCCAGGGCAATTTTTTTGTCTTGCTGCTGACCTGAATCTATCTCTGTCTCTCCTTCAGAGTTTTTAAGAAATCAAGCCCTAACTGTAAGGTATAGTATTATGGTCTGTTTCTGCAAGTTTGTGTGTGGGAGTATGTGAGTTGGACTCCTTGATAGTCTGAACTCCATGTCCTTTTCATCAGCTGACAGTCTACCTGGGGAAGAGAGACTTCATAGACCACCTGAATCACGTGGACCCTGTGGGTGAGTATGTGGGGGGCAGTTTATGGAACATGATTGTAAGCAGAGAAAGATTTCAGAATCTGTTTATCAGATCTGTGATTGAGTTAAACCCAGACAAACATAAATGCAAACAGAAATAATCACAGGCTGTGAAAACAGGGCTGGTTTTGTAATAATGGTAGGGTGACAGACAAATGTTACTTCACTTCGTAGAATAATCATGATGTCATGAAGAAAATAAGGAATCAAACGAGGCAATGTGACCACAGAACCATACCCATGCATAGAGTGCTCAGAACAGAATGGTATGTTTGTTTGCTGTTTAAACCTTCTGTAACACATGTCTCTCTAGATGGTGTGATCCTGGTGGACCCAGACTACTTGAAAGACAGGAAAGGTACAGCTATACCTGACTTCCTTACTGTATCTCTACCCGCTGTATGATGTGTCTCTTGGTACAAGTCCCACAGTCTCCAGCTTTGGGTTTAAAGGATATAATTTTTATGACTAACCACTTAAGGAATCGGCTGTTTAAAATGCCAGTGCGATAAATGCATGGATTTATGTGTTTGCTATGGGAAAATATGTTGCCCCTCCAGTTTTATATCAAGTGTATACTGCTTCACAAAAGAATTTAGTGATGAGTGTTGACACACCACAAAACAAAATGTGTCCTCTGAATTTGTCTGTGCATATCTGACATCATGACATAGCAGGGGGCAGCTAATTCAGCACCCAGGGAGCAGTACTTTGCTGGTCAGGGATTCGAACCAACAGTCTTTCAATTACAAGTACACTTACCTAACCATTAAGTCACCACTGCCCACCAGCAAAACACAGTAATTGTGTATTTTATCAAAATTGAATTATGACCTAAATCTGATCTTTTTGGCTCTGTTTTATCAGGTGATAAAATATTTTAGTTCAGCTATGCTTTGTTTTGAAGAAAACACTATCATTACCTTCCTACTACACATATGTGTGGCCATTAACCCTTTCAAAGCCTTTCTGCTCAGTTTCAGTGTTGGCGTAGTTACTGCGTTTTGCTTTTGTGGGGCAGTATAGAGGTCAACAGTGTGTATGTGTGTGTGTGTATGTGTGTTATGTCCCTGGTAGACCAGCTAACTCAGCTGTTGCCCCTTAGTGTTTGTGACCCTGACATGCGCATTCCGGTACGGGCGCGAGGACCTGGACGTATTAGGCCTGTCCTTCAGGAAGGACCTCTACATCTCCACCTTCCAGGCCTACCCAGCACTGTCTGAAGAGCCATACAGCCGCCTGCAGGAGAAGCTACTGAAGAAGCTGGGTCAACACGCACATCCCTTCCATTTCACTGTGAGTCATCGCGAAAATGGCATTTCAGTCAGATAACTAGCATTAATACAGCACTCGCTACTCATTCTACATACATACTACAGATACGTACATTTTAAATCAAAATTTTACATGAAATAAGTAGAAACTGACAGAAGTAATTGGCATCCACTTAATTTTGAATTCCATAGAGCAAAAGTTCCTTTTGATTTGTGGCTTATCCTATTATTGTAAATTATAAAACAAATGAAAATGACATGGACAACATTATTGAGACCCCAAACCTAATTTTTTGTAGCATGCTTTTCTGAGATGAAAACTGCAATCAAGTGCTTTCTATACTATAGCTCTGAATGAGTCTTCTGCACTGCTCAATGAGTAATGTAGCTCACTGCTCTTGATGCAAACTGCTCATGTTCTCTTAGGTTTGATTGGTTCATTCTCCCAACTGCAAGTTTCAGCTCTTTCCATAGATGTTCATTTGGATTCAGATCAGGACCCATAGAAGACTGCTTCAGAACAGTTCCACATTTTTTTTCAACCATTCTTGGGATGCTTATAGAGTACTATCCTGCCAGATGACCCATAACCTGCAAATGAGATGGAGCTTTCTAACACTGGGCAGTACATTTTGCTCCAGAATGCTTTGATAGTCTTCTGATTTCATTGTGCCTTGCACAGATTCACCCAATGCCAGAGGCTGCACAGCAACCCCATAACATTTCTGAACCTCCTCTGCATTTAATAGTAAGGGATGGTGTTCTTTCCTTTGAAAGTATTGTTTTGCCTTTTGGGAACGTAGAGCTGTTGTGACCTAACAAAAACCTCGAGTTTTGTTTCATCTGTCTAAAGGTCCATGGCTACTCAACATGCACAATAGCTAACTCCAGTTGAGCTTTTTTGTGTCCGTCTTTCGGAAGTGGGTTCTTCTTCTGTGGAACCTACTTTTATTTTGTCAGCAAGGGACGATGCGACTTGAAACTGTAGTACTTTGATCCTGGAGGTCAGCTTGGATATGTTTTGACGTTTAACATAGGCTACATTCACACTGCAGGACAAATGTGGCCCAAATCCGACTTTTTGCTCATATGTGACTCAGATTGCATATTTTCATGATAATGTGAACAGCACAAGTCGCATGGAATCCCATTTTTTCAATTCCGATTTGGGCCACTTCAGTATGTGGTCATAAATCGGACACAGGTCTGATTTTTTGCAATGCGACCTCAATCTGAACAGTGAAATTCATGCAACTTTTATGTCACTCTCGATCGACGTTCATCACAATTCTGCACAGGCGGAAGTCACCATATGTCTCCGTCAGAATGCCAAACATGGAGGAGAGCACATTGCATGCGCATCATTGCGTCTTTTTTGTTTTGTACGCATGTGGGCCAGTTCAGTATAGTGAACCTGATATTGCCCACATTAAAAAGGGTAATGGGAACAAGCAAACAAAAAATCCGATCTGAGCAGGAAATCATAATTGAGCATTAAGCCCTGCAGTGTGAACGTAGGCTTAGTTCAAATGTTGGAGAATTAACTATCCAATCTCCAGTCAATTTTTCTCTTGCAGCCATGTCCAGGGAGGTTGCCTTAAACTATGGTGATCATATGTCCTCTTTTCCCCGAACTGGTCCTCTTTATTTGAGACCTAAAAATATGTCATGCCTGGATTTGTAAATTGCCTGAAATGTGTACAATTTCTGAATCTTTGTTTCCTGTTTAAATTTGCTTTCTATAGTCAGTATACTTTCTGTGTGCATATTTATGTCAGTTTACATGACAAACTTACACATTCACTCATACAAACACACCTACGGGCAATTTGGTAACGCCAATTACCCTCAGCATGTTTTTGGACTGTGGGGAGAAACGGGAGTACCCAGAGGAAGTCCCACGATGACATGGGGAGAACATGCAAACTCCACATGCATGGAATCCTGGCAGAGACTTGAACCGAGGTCCCAGGCAACAGTGCTAACCACTGCACCACTGTGCCGTCCCTACAACAATATAATAAGCTATAAATCAAATGCAAATGCAAAAGTGTCTGATCTATGGATTATGAGTGGTGGATGCCAATTACTTTTGGCAGTTCAGCTTATTATTAATTGTGATTATTTCTTTAACAAGTGGAAGGGTATCAATATGTATGGCCGCGTCTGTACATGCAGCTACTCTGTGTGTGTTTCAGTAACATGATCTATCCATTTCTGTTCCAGATTCCACAGAATTTGCCATGTTCCGTCACACTACAGCCTGGACCAGAGGACACAGGAAAGGTAGGAACCTTCGGCTAGATTTGCAAAACACACAACACGGGCACTGAATTCTCATCTGCTTTATAGGCATGTGGGGTCGACTTTGAGATTAGAGCTTTCTGCGCCAAATCAGCGGAGGAAAAAATTCACAAAAGGTAAAATAGGTTTCTCCTCTGTTGCCGTTTTTAGCTGTGTTCTGTTGTCTGTAAATATAGATCTAGATATACCCCATATATGGGTAAACCTATGTGTGGAACTGCAGGAACTCTGTTCGGCTGATCATCAGGAAGGTGCAATATGCTCCAGAGATTCCTGGGCCCCAGCCTATGGTGGAGACGACCCGTAGCTTCCTCATGTCTGACCACTCCCTGCACCTGGAGGCTTCGCTGGACAAGGAGGTAGCGCACACTCACACCTGGTGACCTCGTTAGACGAGAAGCTGATTTCTTTTCCTCTCTGTCTTTCCAGCTCTACTACCATGGAGAGCCTGTTAATGTCAATGTCCACGTCACCAATAACTCTACCAAGACTGTCAAAAAAATCAAAATATCCGGTGAGGCGAAATCACAGTGGAGCACTGTACTCTTCACATTTGTCCCCTCTATCCCTCCTTTCTCAGATTTCGCCGTCTTCCTAATGTGTGAGCTAGCGTAGATGTTAGGCACTTCTGTGTCTGAGTTAACCCCTCTGTTCCTCCTGTTCCTCTCCTCAGTGCGGCAGTATGCAGATATCTGCTTGTTCAGCACAGCGCAGTACAAGTGTTCCGTAGCTCATGTCGAGGCTGAGTAAGTAACATACCCTTAATTCATCCATCACTGTCAGCTCTCCCTGTGCTGTACTTAATTATTTAAGCACTTGATACATTTTGCTTTTTCACTTCTCTGGCTTTGTGTCTCACTACTGTGCTGTTTCTTAGAAATCACTCTTGTGTTATTCAGTCATTGCTTCTCCTGGAAGCAGTTGTAGTTTGTGAGATTCCCCCCACAATGCTGGCCATGTGAGAATACTACTAACAAGATCAGACCCCCCAGAAGCAATGCAAACTCAGACCAACTCAAGATGCACTCAATGGTCTAAATTCAGTTAAAGTCCACTTTTAGACTTGGTTGATTCGCTGACAATACGTAAACAGAAAGTACGTCCAGCCTGCTTTACTTTTCTCTATGCTTTTTGGCTATAACAGGATACTATACAGTGCTGATGTCACAAATGTCAATACATTATGAATTCTTCAGATAGATTACACTAATTTATAACAGTCCTCAATAGTTAAGTGAAATTAAATTAATGTGATGGAATAGTCCTTAACAGTGATACCTGTGTTTCAGGTAAGAATGACAAGGATTGTCAGTAGCATGAAAAATAAGGCGGATGTTTATGTTATTGTTGGAGCACTATTTCATAAACAACAAATGTGGACTGAGACCACATTAAAGCTGAAGTGCCCCAGAAAGTGTCCAAGTGCTTTTGGAAGTTGATAGACAATGTGAATCCAAAGAAAACTGAGTTCCCTTTCCCTTGGACTACTTCTGGTCCACTTAAAGTGGACTGAGTTTAGTTATTTTATAATGAACTATATGTGAAAACACACTTAGACTTGATTTGTTTCACAGGACTACATTTCCCTGCAACCTGTTTAAAGCATTCTTTCTGCAAACCAGCCCATGTAATCATATGTGTTTTTGAATTTATTCATAAAGCTGTCATTTGGATGACATTTTAGTTAAATTTATGTGTGAAATGGGAAAACAGGAGAAACTTAGAGGCATGGAGAAACAGAGAGGACTGTAGAAACCTGTTTGTCAGCTAACATCCTTTTCACTAGATTTACTCAAGAACAGGTTTTCTAATTGCATTTTCTCATAACCCCCCTTTTCCCTAGTGACCAGGTGTCTTCCAGCTCCACCTTCTGCAAGGTGTACACCTTAACCCCTACAATGAGCAATAACCAGGAAAAGCGGGGCCTAGCTCTAGACGGCAAGCTGAAGCATGAGGACACCAACCTGGCCTCCAGCACCATGTGAGAGGGGCACGAAGCTGCCCCTTATATACCACTCTTGTGTCAACTTTAAACACATGTACACTGTGTTTATAGTTACACAACAAACACCATTACACTGATACACTATTCATCAGTGTTGGGGCCATTCCGGAATGCATTCATCAATTCCAATCCAAATCAGGAAATGGAATGAGTTGGGATTGGAAAACAAACTATGGGAAACAGAAGTGGAATTGAATTAAAATTTCAGGGAGATTTAAATTCCAACTCTAGTTCCATTTCCTGATTTGGACTGGAATTGATGAATGCATTCCGGAATGACCCCAACCCTTCTGCTCATATCCATTTATATCGCCAAATCTAATAGGCAGCATGTTTGTAAGTCATGTTGATATAGTGCAGTTAAACATCCTGATAGAATGTAAATGTACCCAATAACTATATATACCACATACATGAACATATACTATATATTTCCATATAGTTATAATGACCTACCTCGTATATACAGTCTTCTCTTTCCACATAATGCAATTCTTTACACTTGGGATGACTGTACATTTGTAATTTGTTATGCTCTTCTGGTGGTTTGAATACTTTTCTCAGTCGTCCTGTCTGCTGATGTTTTTTGTTCGTTTTGTTTGCTTGTTTGTTTGCTTATTGTCTCAGAGTGAAGGATGTACCCAACAAGGAAGTCCTGGGAATTCTTGTGTCGTATAGAGTCAAAGTCAAACTGGTGGTGTCACGAGGAGGGTAAGGGGCCAAAAGTTTTTGTTGCCAGTGTGTACTAGGGATAATTTTTCAAGTTGTGTTTATAGGTTTTTGTTTGGTTTCTATTCGGGTTTTAATGGAAAAGGTTTATTTTAATAACCCATTTCCCAACTGGTTTTACCCTCTTAAAATAAACTGCCCTCAGGGCTCCAGTGTCCTGGTTTCCCATGATGCACTGTTTTCCTTAGGGATGTTGCTGTGGAGCTGCCTTTTGTCTTGATGCATCCAAAGCCCTCAGACCTGCCCAGCATCTCCCCACAGTCAGGTACCCCCCCATGATGACACCCAGTTCCCTATCCAGTTTGCACTATGACGATATATATATATATGGAGTGACAGCCCTCTCTCCTTGTATGCACAGCTGTGCCTGACAAAGATCCGCCCATCAGCCCCAACCTGATAGAGTTTGAGAGCAGGTGAGCTGCTGTGTGGGTGTGGCCTAAGTATGGGACCTGGCCTCACATGGATCGTCACCCGTTGTTTTATAATCCAGGTCTCCAGTGGAAGTCCAGTTCAGTGACATTCTTCCTCAGATTTCCAGAAGTTTAGTTTGTGTTATTGAACTGTAGATAACTAATTGACTTTAAAGTGATTCCAGAATGTATCTATTTCTTTCACCCCAATTTTTACTAGTAGCGTCTACAAATTATTTTCAAGGCGGGCTCAAAATAAAAAAACACCATATTACTAAAAATTACGTAATAAGTATGATTTTGATGTATTATTGCTCAGGTGTTTATCCAGAAAAGTCATACTAAAATATATTTCATTAATATGGGTAGGACTAAAATGGTCTAAGCTTCAAACAATTGTATCCATGTTGGCTGGGGTGACAGTTGCCATGATTGCACAAAGTTTAAAGTTAGTTTAAAGTTCTACAATACCAGAATAATATATATTGTGATATAACTACAAATGGAATACCATAGACACACTGAAAAGTCAAACAATTATTTAAAATGTTACTATTAATTCAGATTGAGTGCACAAAAACTTTTTGAATGCACCTTTTCTGCCTGTGACAAAAAGACATATTTAAGTGATAACAGAGTACAAAGCCAATATGTTTCCATAAGTTTGGTTTACCTGTGAAAGCCCCTGTTGGAGGGTTTGCTTGTGATTGCCCTCATAAGAGAGTGCATGAATATGCCAGTAAACTTGTTGTCGAATCCCTTCTATTCCTGGGCCAGGTGGCAGTTATGAGGTCATTTCATGCCCTCAGCACATGGACACCTCAGTGTACATATAATATCTATTGACTATTTGTGTGCCTTTTCAGAAATAATGTAGCACAATGGTCTTAATTATTTCTTAATTATTGTTTCACTTTTAACTTCCTTTTATCCTCACAGTAATTTTACTCAGGATGATGACTTTGTGTTTGAGGACTTTGCCCGCTTGCGCTTGAAGCGAATAAAGGACAAGGATGGTGACAATCACATTTGCTGAAGCCAGATTTCCCAACTCCTCAGTGAGCCATGTCTGGTATGGATATCATGGTCAATGCATAACTCTACGGTTAAGGATTGTTGGAAAAGACACAGCACCCCTCCACCATCCATGTGTGAACTTTAAAGACTGAGTTATTATATATTTCAGTATTTTGTGCTGATAGCCTAGAACAATGTTTCCCAGCCTTTTCCTCGGGAACTCAGACAGTCCACATTTTTGCTCCCTCTGAGCTCCCTAATAGGAGCAAAAACATCGACTGTCTGTGGGTCCCTTAGGACAAGGTTGAGAAACACCGTCCTAGAAGGAGTATCATTGTCCGTGTTTACATTCAGTCACACAGAGTTAGATGGACCTCAGTGTGTTGCAGAACTTCTTTTCTACTTGTCAGGTAAAGTTTTGTTTTACAAAACATTTATGCTTGTGTGTCCATGAGGAATGAAACTTGGGCTTTAACACTGACAAAGATCTGCACATCTAAGGGCATGTGCACACATACAGAATCCTTGCTCAGCCAGTACTCACAAGCCTAACTTTGAAAACTGGCAATAGTGCAGACATTTTAAAGTAATTTTCACCCGAGTCTTTTTGTTACCTGTATATAAATATAACTAGGATTCCATTTTCAGCCATGTGGTGGTGTTTTTTTTCTCAAACATTTATTTGTTTACTGCAAATTTTCTGTTAGGAACTTCCTATCTTTGATTATTTTCTCTTTTCATTGCACCACTGGGACATGATCTGTTCAACAATGTCTATTAATGCTACCTAACAGGTAGAGTCAGAAAATATTGGCTATCTAGCTGGTTAGCAATCCCAGACAGGCTTGATGGAATTTCAGTCCGTCACGGGGCACGCACATGTTCACGCAATCATAATACACAGGCAATTTAGAGATACCAATTAGCCCAAATGCATGTTTTACCCATGCAACATAAGGACAACATGAAAACTCCACACACACACACACACTCTCTCTCTCACACACAGCAGAGGCTGGACTTAAACCCTCAGCACTGGAGGTGTGAGGTTACAGGGTCCCACTGTGCCACCGTACATTTTTTTGCATTTATTTTATCTTGATGTCTCATCCCCTTATATCTGGTCTATAAATGTCTAATTGACGTCATTCAGCACAAAGAGGCAGTTTCACACTTGGCACTATGCTTCTGACAGTAAACCATATCTAAAATGAAAAAGCATGTTACAGCTCCTCACGGAGAGAGTATGGAAACAGAGTACATATTTACGAGGTTATTTTCCCGGCTTTCTTGGTTATAACGCCACGATGCACCTGTCCTCATTATAGACCTAAAGTATTACTTCTGCCTCTATCATTACTAACTATAACTTTTGCCACATCTATTTAGGATCCCTGTAGAGGACTCCATGCACAAACCAAAAGTCCATTTTTAGGTTCTACTGTTAGTAGTCAGGTAGCCTAGCGATCGCACAGCTATAGGACTACAGGTACAAATCTGGCCACAGCTCTGTCAGGACAGAGTACATTCTTTGTACATACTTGTATGTTACTTTCAAAATCTCGGGTTTCCTACCAGGATTCTTTCCTTTGGGCAAATCTGAATGCCTGTTAGTATGATTTTGTGATGGACGGCACACATCCTGCTTAGTATTCCATGGCCGCTGGGAGAGGCTCCCGGCCAACATCATCTCAATAGTGTAAAATCAAATTGTTAATTGGATGGACAGATTACTGCTAGGTGAAAGAAAGGAGACTACACTCAATTTATGAGATTTAAAGATGGATTGTTGCAGCTTTTCTTGTAAGAAAACGTACCATGATAAAAATATGCACTCTTATTTTGTACTGCATATTAGTGCATATTTAAAATAAAAAAACATGGAAAAAGTTGGGTGTGTCTGTGTGATGCGTTTCGTACCCAGAGAATTCAGTTAAATAAATAGTTCCTTTGACCAGATTTAATGGTACTTTCATTTAGACAGTTTTTTGAGCAATTCAAGCACAAACATTGATCTTCGATGGGATAAGAAAAGCCATACATTTACAGTTTGACATTTGTATTTCTGAAATGCTGTTTCATTCTGGGAAATTGACTTTTTTTTTTTTTAGTTTTGATTGCTTCTGATTCAAGACATGATCATGATAAAATGCTGCTTCTTCAACAGAGATCAAAACCTTTGGGCAGACTTGCTATCCATCTGTCAGTCAGCTGGGGAATGGAGAAACAAGTGGGGCATTTGCTGATTTAGGAATAAGCCAATAAGCTAAATAATACAACATCTGAAGATGGATGTAACTTCAAAATGCTCTGCTAAAATTTAAATGCTTAGTGGTAGTCCATTTTGGAGCTAATTGTCATGTGCCTTCATGTCAAATCTAAGCTGAAAGTTGATTCATGAAACATTCTTGGTGTCTCAACCTGGTGACATTGTAAAATGTGAACATGGCATAAGCCACAATGAAAACACGTCTGGCATGAGAAACTGCTGTAAGAAACATACAAATCTAATCTGTGCCAGGTGGTTTGCAGATCACCTCAGAGACTCAGTTGTCCTTGGCCCTGGGTGGTTCAGAAGATTCCTTCAAAGAGTCAGGCTGTCCTTCCATAATCTCACACTGAGGCTGGTTTTGCTTGTGAAGGCGCCTTGTTAGCTGACGGGTGAAGCGATGCCATCTGGAGGTGATGACAGGAATGGCTTAGAAAAATACTATAAATGGAGAGAGTAAACCACAAGACCCAGTAACCTTACAGTAACTAGAGTAAATGCTCAGTGCTCAAAAATTAAAACCTCTAATGATGATGCAAGGACATAAAAAGGCAGCAGTCTGTCAACTTAGTCACATCAAATGGATTTACAAAGTTTGATCAAAACTATACAATTATTTCAAGGAGTACTAATTGCAGTAAAAGAATTAGCTTCGTAATTGTATTATGCATAACTGCATAATTGTTTATTTTTTAAATACTACATTTTGCTCTCTCTGGGAGACACTGACATGTATATGCAGGTTAGAGCAAGTTCTCTTTGGGGTCATAGTGTCAGCGTATCTTTGGCCTAGAGCAGTTGGCATTGAGCAGTTGGCATTGAGTGTCTCTGCTCATAACCAGCTGTGATATGATTATTCTGCCAACTACAAGATTTGAGCCTCAGCTTATGGAGACCCTGAGAAACCTTAACACAGCTACATAGCATCATTTCATCTCATCGTTCAGAAAAAGGTGCCACTTACTGTGAGAGACTGAGCTCTGATTTATATCGTGTTCTCTCCTTGATCCCCACCTCACCTCTCCTGGGCTTCATTGTTCAGGTTCACTCTGTGTGCCTCCTGAATTTTCTCCTGCAACCATCGCTCCTGTAGTTCCTCCTTCTCATGCCGGATTTCATCCATCTCCTGCAGCAGTGCCGTTTGTGCTGAGCGCAAAGCCGCCATCTCTTTAGACTGCTGCTCCAGGGCGAACTGGCACTCTGACAGAGTGTCCCGCAGGGCCACGTTGTCGCAGGCCTGAAACACAGCATCCTGTCGATAGCGGGATACCCTTAGAAATGAAAAAGACTTGTGTCACTGAGGATGTGACACTGTTAGCTTGGGTCTTCTATACATCAGATATTGATTCCAACTGCGATTTACTCACTGTGAGTGACAGTATTGTAGCTCTGCCTCTTTAAGATACATGGTGGCGTTCAGGTCTGCAACAGTCTGTATGAGCTGGAGGAATAAAATGGGTTCAGGGATGCCAATTCTGGTCAGCTGGCTGGTGTGAGATTTTCAATTAGACACAATTTTTATGCTTTTGATGTAGCTAACTTTGGGTTTATAATGGAATAATACATATTTACCGCATGATTTCTTGCATTAGCGTGAGGGTCTGAAAGCATGAGTGTCACGGCTGATGCGTGAGAGCTGGCAATCCTATGAGTCATAAACACTGATGGTAAGGCAGGATGTTTAACACACAGGGTGACTCACCTTCTCTATGGCTTTCTCGTTCTCTTTGAGCACCAGATATACATGAAATGGCACTTCTAGTGTCTGACCGTCACTGCTGCTGTTCTCAGAGCTAGATCAAACAGAGACAGACACAGTCCTACACTAAAAATAATGCCCTTTTAATATAAAATGTTTCTGTTTTGGAGACAAGACGGTGTAAAATTAGCAAAATGGCCTGTCAGTGCAGTAAGAAAATTGTACTTCGTAGGATTTCCTAAAATAATACAATATGCCTGAATGCAAGCAAATTAATCTTATTTATAAGATGTGTTGTTAGTTTAATTAAATTAATTATACTTGCTTCGATTTTCATTGTTTTGCAGTGTAGGCAGGTAAGTACAGCCACGGACTTCTTGGAGGAGAGACTTTGAACAACCGCTCTCTCGTGTAATTAAACCATAATGACTTAACATTAGCAAGCTTTTCCAGAAAAAAATATCTCACGATCATTTCTCCCTCCCATGTCTCGATGATTGGGAGATCATTGCTGTGGTCCAAGGCAATTCATTCAGTATCTTACATGGATATCTGGTTTTCCTCCCACACCTTCTCACGTAGTTCACATTTCTCCAGCAGCTGTGAATCTGTATTGTAAACAGACACAAGGTCAACGGCGACGTATGTTCTACAAAAACCGATTTTAAACCTGTGTGCAAAAAGTATAAAATATTCGAAATCGTGATTCGTCGCGTTGCTTTTTTTTATTACTTCAGACATAGATCGCGCCAGTAAATAAATAATCGGACTGTATAAAGTAAAACATAAACACACACACGTATCAAACAGGCCGGTAAATGGATCCTTTTGTAAGAGGTCCCGCTGGAAGAGCTTGGCGCGCACGTGCTTCCTCCAAGCTTCCATCGCGGGAGATCAGCGCACTGGGCGATAGTCCTCAAGAAGCTTGTTCCGCTTACAAGGCTTGCTTCACCTTGGGGTTTATTACAGTGCTCATGTAGTTTGTTTTAAGGCATTTAAAACCAACCCTAATAACTGCAATTTTAGCACCAATTCATTTGAAGATTGACCTCTGACTTGGCACTGAGGCAAACTCCAGCAGTGTAACTTAGAACATGGAAGCCAGGCCGTCCATGATGTTTGCGTGAATAATTTATTGACACATGTGCCGCACCAGGCACGTGCACACATAGAGATCAAAGGGGGCTTGAGCACCTGCCCTTTTTATTCCTGGAGAGAAAGTGCCCTTTTTTCTG
>JAODKF010000044.1:10926350-10947136 GCA_026779585.1 Mormyrus proboscirostris
GGCTGGTTTTAATTATTAAAGGAGTTACCCCCCCCCCCATCTCCCCCCGTAATTTATGCCCACAACTTGTAGGTAATGTAAGTAAATGGGGTGTAGGGGACAGGTAGGTCTGTTAGTGAGTTTGCTGATGCCGGTTAGTATGAGGGCACACTGGACTATGTGGTGAAGGGGGCTGTATGCAAGTGGTGGAGAGAGAACTAGTTAATAGCTGCTGCTTTCTTTTGGAACAGTTGGCAGTCGGGGTGGTGGGTGGAATGTTAAGGAGGGTGTTGAATGGTAAGAATAGTTTGCAAGTGTCTGGTAGGTAGTTTTAGCAGCAGCGGTGTTAGAGAAAAATAAAAGTGATTGATGCTCAGCAAAATCCACAGGGTGTTTTATTTTTCTGACATTTTCTCTCAGCCATCCTGGGCTTTGTCTATAACCCACAGATAGTACTAGAGAGCCAAATGTAATATATCCATTATCCAGGTAATCCAAAAATAGGAGAATTTCTTAATTAGTCATTTGTTTTATTCTGATTCCGCTGATGATTTGACAATGACAATAGTGATCTAATTAATATGTATTATAACATTTTCTACAAAACAATTGTAACAATGAGTGCATATTTTGCAAGGTGTGTTTGCACTGTCCATGGTACTGACATTGTACTTCTATTTAATGTGACAACCGAGGTATCACAATATTTTTCTAATGGGACATTTTAAATGTCTTTATAAGTAAAAGCATTACTAAAGTAAGGTGAATGCAACCCCCCTAAAATATTTTCAATAGTCTTTTTTCGTTTTCGGCCAATGCGCCACACGATTTCGGATGGACTCGGACGACAAGAAAAGGAAATGGGGCGGTAATTCAAAAAGTATGACTGACACGAGCGCTACCCAATTAGAGACCAAGCTCTCAGGTTTTGGGCCAATGGCCGTTCAAATGGGCGAAGGCTAATGGGAATTTCCTCTATCGAGGAGAAGTTGCCGTTTGTCGAATTGTTTTTGGTTCTCGCTTATTTATTTATTTCGTCGTGGTTCCGAATTAGGCGCAATGGCGTGCATTAGCGGATCAGAAACGCAACCGTGCGCGTAGGAGGCGCAGCTGAGATAAAGCAACGAAGGGATTGTGTTTGCCTGCTTCACAGGCCGACTGTTATTGTTCTTGTGGCGGACAGAGGTGCGAATAGCTATCCGGAGCTAGTTCCCGCAGTTTTCAGCGTGTATCGGCCATCCTGTCCAGCTAGTGTGGGCTGGGCTGGGCTGGGCTGAGTGGGCGGCTGCTGTGGTTACTTGGGCCGCGTTAGACAGCCGAACCCTGAGCCGGTCGGGGAAAGGGACGCGGCTCGTATCTCTCCCCCCCGTAATCTCCCGCTCTTCTCACCTAGCTTGTGAAACCCGCCTTGTGCTTTGTTGTAAGATCCCGGTGTTTGGCCGGCGTACGTTAAATATAAAACCTCTATATTTTGAGTAAAATAAAGGCGCTTTTGGGTAGGCTCCGCGACTCCATTTTTCTTAGCGGGAAAATGACTTCAGCGTCGACTAAGGTGAGCAGACCGTCACTCCAAGCCCGGTTTAAATACCTTTGAAAGCTGCTGTGATATACTGTAGCGGTTCAGCGGCAAAGCACTTAAATGTTTTAATTTCAGTTAATTTAGGTTAACCCATATATGGTGCCGATGACTTATTTTTGGTCAGCTGCGACCAGACACCGCTTCCTCGGCTCTCCTGCCTGAAGTTCCGATATTTAGCGTTTGTTCCTTGGAAAGATTAACCACTAAAATCAGTTTATTCCCCCAACTACAAGTATGAACAAATATAATGTTTACTAATATTTTGACAATTTAAGATTTTGTTGATAATGTTGCAAATATTTCATTGGATTTCATGGCAAACTTGGTTAGATTCGGTTCGAGATGACGTAAGCATATTATTTGCATATGTGACAGAAATTCTTTGAAATGTACTAATTTTGTGGACGGACCGCACAATTTCTCCACCGTTCTGCCGTTTTCTAAAGAACTACGTCTGGTTAGTGTGTTTGTGAATATAAACTTGAGAAAGGCACCTGTGTAAACGAGTCGGGGGGTGGGCTGCCCTATTTGAGGAGAAGTCATTGATGATTTGTTCCCAGCATCCTTGCATGTTGGTATCTAGGCTGTTTCCTAACTCTAGCTCTTTCTCTGTATGTGTGTCAGGTGGGGGAGATCTTCTCAGCTGCCGGTGCTGCTTTCACCAAGTTGGGCGAGCTCACCATGCAGTTACACCCAGTAGCTGACTCCTGCCCTGCTGGGTGAGTCTGAGCTTCACAGCTGTGGCTTTGTGGTGCTAAGCCACGCTTTCCGATGACCAGTGGAGCCCCAGATACACAAATAAACAGGTAGAGGGGAAACTGGATAGAAACACACAGAACTCAGGGAAAAGTCCTGGAAAGGAAGTGGTTTGGAGAGGGAATCTGAGGAAAAACCCTCATGGTTATTTTGGAAAGCTGCATTTTTAGTAGTAAAGTGGAAAAATAGTTGAATCATTGTTGATCCATCATTCTGCACGGGCAGTCACCACATTATCCTAGCTTCCTGGCAGCACTGTGCCTAATCAGCCCTCCCTCTGTTCTGGTTTTCCTATAATTTGGAATAGGTTTCACTTAAGCTTGGGACCAATGAGAACTAGTATACATGTCCTTTGAGTTCATTGTCATTTGTCTGCTGAAGTTGTTACTGACAGCTTATTGGGCAGGTTTTTTAATTTTATTTTTAACTGTGTACTCCTGAGGGGAAGGGGATACAGGAAGAGAATACCTGCACTAGTTATACTACTGTGTGAAAAAACATTGCTGCTTAATAGCCACTCTTTCTTTCTTTTTTGATAAATGTGCTTAATATCGTTTTGTGACCAACCAAGGATACTTACTGACCTACTTATTTTTAGATGCAGTTATGTCATATACTTTTTGCTGTTTTATAGACTCTATCCATAGATAAAATTTGAATGTGCGTGTATTTGCGCTTATGTGTGGATATGCGCGTTTAACAGCAGAAACATCTGATGAATCATGATGTGCTTCTAGTTTGTATTTTAACTTCTGTTTGCTCTGATTTTACGTCATCCTGGGTAGAATTTAAGCTAAAGTAATTCTTAGAAAAATTCACATTTTAATTACATCCACTGACATCCTGCCCTGGTGGTGGCCTAGATTAGAGGGAAAAAAGCTCATTCTTTTGTCTTGGTTGGAACAAATAAGCCGTTTCGAGATTTGGAAAGTGGGATTTGACAGACTCCCTAGTATTTTATTGGGAAATTGTCAAGTGGAGTGTGGTAGGAAAATGATGACACTGCCCCTCCTCATCCACCCCCACCCCTCGCTGTGTATCTCACAGAGCCAAGTGGACGGACACTGAAATCGAGATGTTGCGGTCAGCCGTGCGGCGCTTTGGTGACGACCTGAACAGTATCAGCTCGGTCATCAAGGAGCGCACAGTGTAAGAAGACCCTTTTCTCTGCCCTTCACTCCCATGTCTTTTAGTTGTACACTCTCCATTCCCTCTAACCCTCTTCCTGAGTTTCATCCTGTATAAGACAATGTCTTCTCTTTCCTCATCAATTTTACTTGTCTGTTCTCTTGCATCTATGCAGTGAGGCCAGACTTTATTGTGGCATGAGCTGCTCCACCTCCTTACTGCTTTTCTCTTTGGGGGTGTGTAGGGGCAACTCCAGCGTCCATCTGCTTGGCCTTGCGTTACCACAGCTCGGCAGTGGTGTGGCAAATACCAATAGTAATGATCAGGATGATGCTATAGATTTCCACATTGGAAGCAAATTTCTTCATGTGACGCAGGGACTGGTGTTTCAGTTAATTGACAATACTTTCTGAATTTTGAATGCTCCAGTCATGGAGAGCTACTGTCCAGTAGGTTTTCTATCCTGCCTGGCTTCTGATGAGCCACATCTGTTGCTGGTATTTACCTGGGATCAGGTGTGGGTCGTCAGAAAACAGGCAGGATAGAAAACCTACTGGATAGTAGCTCTGTAGGACTGGAGTTGGAGACCCCTGTTTTAAAGGAAACTTTAACTATATCTGTTCTACATATTCAAACTTGCTTTGTATTAAAAACACTGAACACTTACCCATTGTTTTCAAAGAATTTGTTCAATCTCCTAATAGATTCCATCAAAATGATGAAATGATGCTTGGAAAACTTTCCAAATGGCTGTTATGCCAGGAAACCATATATTTGAAATTAAATAATTTCATGTGGGAGCAGTTTTTACTGTGGTTATCAGAAGTGGGTGATGTTCCTAAGATTTATTTGCTTTGTGATGGCTTCCTGCTTTGTCTGAAAATGCTCTCGTTTTTGTTGCCAATTTGTCTCATAACTAAAATGTCCGGATAACTATTTGAGATTCAAGGTCTGAAAAACACGTTTGGTTTAAGCTGCTTGTGAACTACTGTTAAGGAGTGGTCTGCTCTGTCTAGTTTTGTCCTCATGATTCTGTTCCCCTTCTCAAATCAGTGCCCAGATCAAGACCACAGTGAAACGGAAGCTCTATGAGGACAGCCGGGTGCCACTTTCATCGGACTCTCCCAAAAAGACCACTAAAAAGACTGCCGTGGCCGTGACGCCAGCCCCAGCCTCACAGGTCATCACTGTACCTACTTCACAGGTCGTTGTAACTGCAGGATTGCAGGGCCCAACCTCTGCTCCCCCAGCCATTAAAAAACAGAAGACAGCAGGTGGGTGTGACATGCTCAGATTATATTGTATGTTAAGTTGCCAGATCATCGTGCTACCTCACAGAACACACCTTATTTTAACCTGTAACATCCTCTTCCCATTCCCTGTTTCTTTTGATATGTCCCGATTCCTGCATGTGCTCATGCAGATGTTACCCTGAGTGCCCTCAATGACTCTGATGTGAACAGCGACCTGGTCGATATCGAAGGGCTGGGTGAAGGCTCCACTACCAAAAAGCTCAACTTTGACCAGGGTGAGAGCTGATCTCTGTATCTATGCGTGACAATTTCTCTCCCACATTGAACTTTTGTATCTGTATGTGCTCAGGCTTCTGGACAAGTGCTTCGACTATAATATTTGCATAAATAATGAATTGTGTAATCTCTTTACTGACACAATCTTTTGGGTCTTTTACAAGTACAGTATAAATAGAGATTAGGTAGAACAGTTAATAGTATTACAGACCCAATTCAGTCCTTGCATAGTTCTAGGAACAGAATGGGCTGTGGTGGCTTAATGGTTAGGGAACTGCACTTGGAATTGAAAAATTTCTGGGTCGAATCCCCGACCAGCAAGGCACCACAGGTACCCTGAGCAAGGTACTGCTACCCAGGCACTGAATTAGCTGCCCCCTGCTATGTTACAATGTTACATATGGGTTAAATGCAGAGGACACATTTCGTTGTTGCGCACTGCGGTGTGTCAACAATGACTGATCTTCAAATTCGAATAATTTCATATGTACTGTTTGTCCACTGTCTGTAGAGAGCCTCAATCTGGACTCCAGCCTCATCATGAACTCCAGCGACCTACCCCTCCTCTCACGCTGACCATGGGTCTATCAGATGTAACCATGACAGTGGAGATCTTTGTTTTTTTTTGTAGTTATTCAGTTGTCCTTTTCTTTTAAAAAAAGACATTATCAAAGGAAAATGGGAAATGCCATTTCTCTTGTGAAGCAATATTATTTTAGATTTTTAGAGCTTCAGGCAGATCCAGCATAGATTTCTGCCTGCATCATTAATGGTGTTTGATTCTATTAAGACCAGACTTCTGTAAGCAAGAAACCTTAGGTTTCTGGGGTGGAAAGGCAGGAGTAGATGGATCTGTTTTCCCATATGCGTGCCAAATTGTAGGATTTCTGCAATGGCATTATTGGTTTTAATCAAATACCTGTAGCTTTTGATAATTTTGTGGTAATTCACTTCTGGATCACAACCTGCAGGGAACACTGAGACTGCTGTGATCTTTAACAACACATTTAAGCAATTGTCTGTTAAGTGCTGTTGTTTTTATAAGTAAAACCTAGGGATCTCTGTTCAAACCCTTATATGGGGGAGGGTTTCCTTCGGGTAGATTTCTTATATTTGTACTCCAGAGTTTATATTACGGTAATATACTGTTTAGATGTTTAGCTTTAATGGTTGGCTATATTTAGGTGGAGAGAACTGGGAATTTGTAATCTATCAGGTGAACCTACACAACAGATTTATTGTGGAGATGTGAAAAATTTTCTTTGCATATATTTTTGTTCCATAGGATTCTAGCATGAGTGTATGTGAAATGGTTTATTAGCATTTTTAAATGAATACTTTAATCCTTCACATTCCTATTCTGCAAATAAAAACTATGAAAAACTATGTGCTAAACAGAAATTGCCTGGCTCTTGTTTTTCAGAGTATACTCAAGTGTGCAGCTTGTCTCTTGGTTGTATAAAAATGTTTCATATGTAAAGTTTATACATTTTTTGTGAGTTGTGCATGGTTGTGTTGAGCATAGTGCTCCATTTTGGTTGTTTCTGTGCACCTTTACATGCATTGTTTCAGTTTGTACATTTCTCATAATGTAATAGGGAAAAACCCTCAACTCCCACAGAAGCTTCTATTATTCAAGACTTGAAGTTGCATTACTGAATACCACAAATAGTTTTGTAAAGTTGAATGACTTGGATGCCTTGTTTTTGTTCATCATGTTTATATTAAATACCTGCTAGCTTGACATGCTTGCATCAAGCTGTGCCTCCATAACATCACGCAATGCTTCTTAGTGTTTTGCATTTAAACCTTCACAGTTTGCCCACTGCATCCCTGAAAAGTGTACCAACTGTGAAAAGAAAGTGAGGTATAGTTCCCAGAATGCTTCAGGATATGAACTGTGCAGGTTGTAATAAAGTGACATTTTGTAAAATTTTTGAAAGCTGGTTCAGATTATTTCACTATAGTAGTTACCACATCCACACATTTTCTTATACTAACCACATTTTAATATTTTTATATTGTCAAAGCTGAAAGAATTCAACATACTACACCATTACATAAAACATTAGTATACTTTTCTGCAGTTCAGTACTGTACAATGATTTCAATACAATACACCCATCTTGTAACTGTTTCTTGGTCAGGATTGCAGGGGAGATCATGGAGTCTATTCCAAGCAATATAAGGCACCAAGCTGGGGACACCCTGGTCAGGATTCCAATGTATTGTAGGGTACATACACAATCACACTCTGGGCAATTTAGGGAGACCAATTAGCTGCACGTCTTCAGATTTCAGGAAGCAACCAGAGTACCTATAGAAAACCTATGCAATATGGGGACAATATGCACAATGATGCCACTCAAATCAGGAACAATTTATGAAAAAAATAAATTAAACTTGTGGATACTTGATGGTCATAGTAATGACATTTTTCAAGAAAAGGGTTTAACAACAGCAACTTTTCTTACTAGTGTATGTCTGACTATTACCCTGCTGCTGTTTTGCTGACATTTGAATGATTTAAAAACAGGGATTTGCAACTGAGGTAAAACATGTATCACTGTAGGGACAGAGCTAAGTTGGTAGGAGTATTTCACACATCCCATGCAAGACAACTATCCTTATGTTTGTGTCTATAGTTACGGCCACAAGGTTCTTGTATCTTAACATGCGCATTGAGGTATGGTGACGTTGGTCACTAGGGCGGCGTTTGTTCACATCTCTGGGCCAGGTCCCAAGCCCAAGATACAACGATGAATGATGTCTGCCTGACTGCAGCAGCAGAGCCCTACTGGCAGCCCAGAGAGAGACCAGCTCCCAATATTGACATGCTGCTACAGCCCTGCACACTATGTCACCTGGCCCGATCTGGTCACTGCCATGGGTGCATTCCCATCCATTTCTTTAGCAATGGCTTAACATAGGTCACAGGTATTTATGCAGCAAAAACTTAATCAGTCCAGGTTTCTCAGACATTTATATTATCTAGCAAATTATTTTACACAAAATGATGTACAAGTGAGGCAGATGCCAGACCCAAACATACAACTGGACATTTTTTGGGATGAGAATTTTGGCAACATTTTACTTAAAGCACTCATGTAGTATTATAAACACAGCTATAGCTATTTATAGAAAGGCATAACACATTATAGTTATATTTATTACGCATTATGAATGCTCAATGAAGCTCTCATCTACAATACACTATATATAATGTATAAGGGCATATACTGACCATAATAATGCGTTATGAAGGTATAGTGCATTAGAGATGAAAGCTTCATAGAGCATTCATAATGCATAATAAACATGGCTATAACATGTTATGCCTTTTAATAAATTGTTATAGCCATGTTGATAAAACTTTATGAATGCATTATGATTGCTTTAAGTGTTACCAGAATTTTCTACTTTCTCACCAGCCAAATGAATATGAAACATTTCTCCGATGCTATACAGCAAAGCAACAGGTTTATAAATGGTATACAATAGGTATAATTACAGGATATACAAGATATAATGGCATGAAACAAGGCCTGTTAATATGCCTTTCCCTATGTGAAGTTTCATCCATCTTTAATGAGTCCAACAGAACCCACCACCACTTACTTTCCCCTCCGTAAAATTCTGTCACTCAGCAGAGGTATTAAGTGTTAATGGTCCCAAGCATTTCATATGCTTCACCCCACAATCAAAAACATTTGTTTACTATAGAATGCAGTTGGCTGCTGATTGCAAAAATGACAGTAAACTGGGGGGATGGCGGTGGGCTACTCCTGAGGAACTCCCCAATGTAATTTCCATAGTTCCCAGAAACAGCACAGAATGGTTTGGAAAGTATCTTGGGGAGCCTGCAAACCATGATGTGCTGCTGGAGGGCACTCTGGAGTCAAGTGCAGTTAGAAGGGATCAGATTGACCACATAGTGGGTAAATGGGTGCCATTCTGGAACAAGTCCTTTACTGATCGGGATGACTTACACCACATAACAGCTATTGCTATGGTTCATTTTCTGGCTTATTTATATATTAACTGGCTTATTTTCTGATGATGTTCTAGTTAGTCTCATTGAATTCATACACTGCATTTGTCTGGATGAAGGTGGAACACTCTGCCTCCATGGCCCTCAGTGTGATTAGTTCTTTGAACATTTGGCTCTAAGATTCTCAGTCCAACACAATAATTATACATTTTCCTATGTGTATCATCCATATCAGATGCACTTCATTATATTTAGTAGGGTTAAACATTTGGTTTAAACATGGTACTATAATTCAAGGTTCCTATACATCACTTCAACACTTTCTAAAATAATGCTTTGGATTGCAATTTCTACAGTAGTTTACTTTGCAAACAGCGGTGGGTTCAAATAAATTTGTTGTTAATTAAAATACAAATCTGATCAATATTTTAAAATCCTGTCATGTAGCTCAGTAGTTTTGTCTCTATGTTTGCAGTACTAATTGGACAGCCCAATATTACACGGTCCCTGTAATTCTCTGAATTCTGTAATGCCATTTAAGCCATAATACTGTGTCCATCATTGCTCATTTTTAGGAATCTATTTTGTTTTGTCCTGGTTCTGCCGAATGTGAAGGGCATTATGCATAAACAACTTGGATGTCATCTATTAGAAGGTCACGGTTATGTAAAATTACAGACTCACCCACTGGAAGACAATGACTTAATGATTAAACAATAAAATTAATCACCTCATCTCAGTAAGACGTTTGCCCAAGAGTATTAAAAATACCACTTAAGAAATTTGGTTTATAGTACAATAAAACAGTAGTAACATCAAAAATGTTTTCAAATTCACAACAATGTAAAAAACACATAAAACTAGTTGTGCAATTTACAACTAAATGCATTAAAATCTGTTCTATTGATTGTTTTAGAACCTATATACCAGATTGTGAAGTCAAGTATACAAAAAGTTTTTTTTTCCCAATATTAAAATGCAAAAAAGCGGCTTGAATTTGGAAACTGAATTAATTACTCAGCAAGTGTTCATGACAAAATGGAGGGCTACACAAAATGGAGGAGAGGACAGACAAAAAAAAGAGAAAAAGGCATGTGAAAACATGGGCTCAGTTTCACTGTACAATGTAAACAACAAACGCACAACAGCCATATAAACATAGCAACATGCACACACATCTAAAACTAAATCCAAAGACACCACAAACACTTCGGTGACAGGGATCCCACAAAGGAAGACAGCACATAAAAACAAGTGATGTGGCAATATTTTACCAGCATTTAAACCATCTATTCTCAAATGCTGTTTTAAATATATAATTGTACCTAATTAAAATGAACAATACCAGCAATTAATATTTTACCTAGTATTTTAAAGTGTAAAAGTTATAAATACTTTTCTTAAGTACACCACACCCAAATTGGTGTACTGAAAATTCAGCCAGTCTGCTCAGATCAACCAAACACCCATAATTTTCACACACATGATACTAACAGTATCATGCAGGTATATTTTTACTTGCAGTATTATACAAAATTAAACAGTTTTTAATTATTATACTTTTTACCATAATTTCCAAAAAGAGAAAACAATATCTTTAGCACCAAAACACCATTCAAAACAGAAAACAATGCGACAAGCCAATCAGGAATTATCTTGACATGATAAGCCAAAAACACAACCAAAAAGTATAATTATACATGAATATCCCAATCCAGCAGTGGTAAACATTGCTATCTGCAGACTGGGCTTTGAGGGTGACCTGCTTGTTCTAAGTCCACCCCATGGACTGCTGTGTCGGGTTCTGGACGTTAATATGCATATCCTGGAGTTCCTGAAGTCAGATTTTTTAGTAAAGTAAAGTAATATTGTCAGGACACTGTTGTAGGCATTGGGTAGAGAAGCAGGGAGAATGAGGCTGCTTCCTTTGCCAGCCTCAGTATACTCAACAAAAAAAAGGGGGGAGAGAAAGAAGAGGAGAGAGAGGACGAGGAGAGGAGAAAATCAAGACGTAGATGAAAAGCTGACAGCCTGGTCCTGCATTGCACTCCCATCAGGCAGCCCTTGAAGGATGTAAAACTACCAATGGTGAAAATGGAAAAGAGAGAAGAAGAAATACATTTTAAAAACACTTACCTCAAGTCTTCACAATATTCCACCATCGGGGCACAATTCAGTGTTAAAAAAGAAACCTATACACATTGTAATAACTGAATGCAAAAAAAATCACATAACCAAACTAATAATTCCTTCAGGGATCTTGTTCAAGCAAAAAATAAGCAAAAGAAAACTAATTTTGTTTAACTTGTTTTCATCACTGTGGTTATAATTGAATTTCTTGTGCATATGACAAACTGCTGAATGGTGAAGAGTTCTGTCCCTGCTTTACCAAATTCAACACAAAAATCTATTTCTTAACACTTAAAAATATATACACATGAACACACTTCCACAGCTAAAAATGGGTATGGTACAGAAACTCCACAAACATACGCAAAAAAGGAAAAAAATAATTCTTCATATATTTTAATAATATATAAACATCAATATTAATTATAAAAACGACTAGAGAGGACTTTGTCCAGGGTTAAAACTCACCACACAATGGGACACTCCATGCCTACATTAAAAGGAGAGAATCCTAACTGTCTGAACCAGGGGTCCCTATCTTTCATTTGGAAGCAAGGGGTGTTGAACCCTAAATTTTTCCTTAAAAATGTGACACCCACACCCCTCCCCCATGTTCACCCGGTCCCCGTTCCTCCCCATTCACCTTCAGAAACCTGCTCTCCAGTGGTGTGCTGCCTCTGCTTTGCCGCGGCCAGTGATGCCGTCTGAGGAACTTGGTCGGCATAAAAAGCAGGGTGTGTGTAGGCTTTTTCCCGGGGCATCACTTTCTACAATTAAAATGAACCTTTTCAAGGAGCCGGAAAAATCTGAAAAAAAATCACGGGGTCCCTTTGGGACCACTTTACTAGGATATGAATTTTGAGCTCCAAAGCTGTCACTGTTTAGGGACAAAAAATTATTTTGTGGGGCTCTTCGGCCGGGCTGAGCCAGCGCTCAACGGCATTCGCTCACTCTCCCTCTTGTTCGCCTGCCAAGACATTCGTGCAGGCGGAGGGGTGGGGGGGCAAATTACACGTTGGAGAAGCAACAAGAAAGGGAAACAGGAGAGGGAATGTGTTGTTTTCCTTAGTAAAAGTGTCTGTGTGTGTTGGGATGGAGGCAAGCTACACATAGAGATACACAGACAGGCAGCATGCCATATAGCTTTTTAGACTTTAATCTTGGCCTTGGTTCAGTTAGCATTTAACAGAAGGAGAGAAATTAAGGAAGTTTCAGGAAATTTATATCAGGGCAACAAAGGAAAAGTCAGGATTACTGTAAGGTATGGTAAACCATTTATAATGATTTTTAACACGTTTTTTTTTTGCCTTATAAATTTGGATGGCGTTGCTCTCCCTACTGCTTGCTTAGTCCCGTGCCTCTCTACAGATATCAGAAGCAAAGCCAAGGGTGGAAAATGTTGATCTGGTTCTACAGATAGTTTTACTGAGGAGTGAGGCCTAGGCAGCTCACACACATGCACATGCGTACACACACAGACAAACACACACTGCCAATAAAAAGGCCCCCAGAAATAATAATAATAAATATAAGCAATAACATTTAATACGTGTGTCACCAGAATGCTGCGTAAGTGTGCCTGAGATATTAACCCATACAACAACAAAATAAAACTATGTGATTATTTCTTACATGTTCAGTCTTCATAATTATGTCGCGAAGCCCTTATTATACATGCGTTAATTAGGTTATTTTGACTGGAAACATTCACAACCATTAGGAAACCACTGAACAATCCTTTGACTGCATACCTACTGCAGACAATGACAAACACACAAACATACACACACCTCCCTTGCTACACCTGTAGGCAAGTACAAAATAGTACAGAAATATAAAATTAAAGATGAGTTAAATATTTCTGTTACATATTACAAATACTGCACATTCGTATACTTAAAGTGCTGTAGAACACATCTTTTTGGTTTTAAAAGTGGACCGTATACTTGAAGTTTACAATATTTCCATGAAGTATTTTTGTCACAATAAAATAATGATCACAATGGCTCTTTTATGCAATGTAAAAACCATGTATGTAACTAATTCAAAGTGAAAAATTAACTTACTACAAAACCATTCTTGAATCTGAAAGAAGTAGAGAAAATTTATAATACAAAGAAGCATTTTTAAAAATAATTCATCAATTTAACAAAAACATAACATGGATTTCTCAGTTATAGGCCTTATAAAAGCCAACAGCTATATTTATCCACTGAGCCTGAAAATACAAAAAGCTCTTGGGAAAAAAAAATCCCACCTTTTCAAAAATGACCAGTAAATTAAGAGCCAATAAAAATAGCTAGTAATTACAGGGCTATTACCATCATCCTACAGCAAAAAAAGGAGTCTTTTTTAAAGGCAGTTGCCCTTCGTTTGTAAATTAAAAAAAAAAAGTTACCACGTAACAGAACATACCCAGAAACCTTCACTAGTCTAGCACTTACAGAACAGATATCTTTGTATTACAATCCACCTATGAAAAATCACCATTGTTTCATTATCACTGACAAACAAAAATGCCAAGCTTATTTAGTTGACAGAAGCCTTAATATTTTCAACAGTTTGCATACCATAAAATCTAAAGCAATTCATATGTTTAACTTTTACATATTTTACAGCAATTGTCTCATACAGCAATTGTATTTGTAGTAATCTTATCAAAAGCCAACTGCCTTAACCACTGCTACCCAATACTTTCACTCAAAATAAAACATATATGAGAAAATATATAATGTACTTATTGAATGAATTACACCTATTTTATTAATTATGTGGTAACCAAAACTACTTCTATCATTTGCATTTTTATGCATTTGTTATCCAGTGATTAATTGAATTCAACAGATTTCATAGGCTTCCTCCCACGTATTGAACCAGGAAAATTGGTCATTGAAATACAGATGAGTAAAACAAAGCTGGACCTTAGGGTTTTATCTTTAATGCTTGTAATATGAGTTTTGATGGCATTCAGTATTGGGTTAAGTGCTGTTTATTGGCCTGACCTCTACAGGTACATACGTATGCACACTACTTAACTGCTGTAGAGTAACCCCATATTTGTAACTTTAAATATGATTAAAATTGATCACTTTAATTGATACAATAAGTACACAGTGTTACGTGTGCTAAAATACTTCATTTGGAGTACTGTGTAAAAGCAATTTTCTTATTATCCCATTCTTATTGTTATATTGTTTATTTAAAAATTACACCACATGAAACAGATATTTATTGTTGACAATGATATGGCAATTTATATAACAACTGTGCCTTTTTTACTTTAAGACCTACTTACAATGATATTCAGAAAACCTTTGTTTTACCTTAAGACCAGAAGTGGGTGACAGCTAGCTGTTTTAACTTAATGAACTTGTAATTATTGTCGACAGTAGATTCTCAAAATATCCACGTCGCATACTAAAACATACACTGAAAGTTTAAATAATCTATAATGCATTATCTACATGTACAATACGTTGTGAAATTTTAAAATATTCTGAAATTCCCCCTATTGATTACGAAAATGGTTTTATTTTACCTACAGTAACAGAAAAACGTACAGTGCTGATTCCACGGTTTACTGAAATACAAACAGTTTTTACTGCTGTAAAAATATTTCCGTTTAAAAATTGCTGTCAGTATTTAGGCCAACTATTACATTCGTTTAACCACTACGGTCATTGCAGTGGTGTAATTAAATACCCAAACTTACTGCGACTCGTTAAAGTTATATTTAATAAATGTAACACTGTCCGTGAGTACATATTACTTTTACAGTAAAGAAAAACAATCATTACAGTGATAATTGTACTAGATGGTGAAAAATATTACATACTAATGAATTGTCTTCAAATGTTCAGTCATAGCATGTGGCAAAAATAGCATTATTAAAGCTCAACCTGTTCTTTGAGATTTATCTAATGTGAATATATTAATATTAGCTGTCTCATAACCATATTTACCATGGCTAATCAAGTCAATCATCAAAAATACCGTTTTCGCGTTATAAATCTCACCCACAAGCGTGTCTATACTACAAAGCTTGTTATTCATTATGACCATTACAGATACGTTATATTTAACCGATGAGTATATTGCAATGCACCACCAAATTTAAATTCTGGGTTGTTTTACTCATAATTTGAAGTACGGACATGTACATGACTGATATTGACGCGAACTACCAATCAAGGAAATGATGGGTATAACATCATATCACGTCAAAAACCTCGGTTTGTTATGCGCATGATTAAAGTCTGGATTTTTCTCCTAAACTGATCACTAACGGAACAAGTCATCAGTGTTAATCAAAATTATCATGTTTTTATTGGCTTTCCCCAGGGAAACTGTGGCCGTATGCATATCTGTTTTGTTGAAAAGTAAACTATTTGACTGAGATCTCCGGGATTAAGCAGGAGGAAAGTCAGTGGCTGTGCGTCGAGTCTCAAGAGGGGCTGCCCAACTACAGCGGCGGCGAATCGCCCACTAATTTAGCTCGAGTTGAACACATTCAAAAATACACAACATGTAATTTAATTTATTAATTCTAATTAACTACTATTATTATTAACATTGCGATTGTTATATGAAGCAGGAATTAATACTGTTATTAAATAAAGCTTCTAAGCGTCGCGGGAGAAGTCACCGGTAGAAAAGTGAAACGACGTGGTGATGATTGCTGGTAAGGGGTGGAGGGCTTCGTCTGAAGGGGCTCAGGGCAAACTCGGGGAGGGGTCCGCACTGATAACGGAGTGACAGACGCGCAGATATGCAACGCAGTTGGCGGTCACAAGCACGAACCAACCCGTTCAAACCCAACAAGCAGAACAACAAAACCCGAACGAAAAGTTAAAATCACCGCGGTGAACATTTGTCTGTATATTTCAAAATAATCTATGTAAAAGATTAAAAATTACATATCTCTTAAAACTGCAAACCGAATTAAAGTGCCTTACCTCTGTTTTATTAATTCCTTCCAAATCATGTTAAAAATATTTTAAATTCATAGCTGAGTTTTCTCGTAGAATGCAGTAAAATTTTATGGATATTGAAAAAATATTTTATTGTGCTTTTCAATCCTATCATCCTCGCAGGCTCTGCTGTTTGAAAATGGCGCCAACGGCAGCTCGCAGCAGCCTTACTACACTTGTGACACGGAGCTAAGGGAAAAAAAATTAAATAAAAATGTAAACGGTCAAATAACAAATTTTCACCGCTCTCAAATCGTGTGTACTGGGCATCTGCAGCAGTATTTGAACTACTTTTTTTATAAAATGGCTTCAGTGATTTTTAGTTATTTTTTGTTTAATTAAAATTATAATGACCGTTTATCCCTGCCGCGGTGTATGACGGGAAGCAGACTCGCGCGGTTTTCGTTTGAATTCGCGAGGCGGGAAGCCTCCGCTTCGTGGTTTCGTTTTCTCTTACTGCTGCATCTCGGCTACTATTTTTAGACGAAAAAGTCACAAACTGTCACACACTCTATCCGGGCAACAAAGTAGAACTCACGATTATTGTAAGTTAATGTAAACCATTTCTACAGACTTCTGCCTTAAAAATTGGGATGTCGTTGCTCTCCCTAATGCTTTCTTAAATGAAAGTTTTCATCATTTATCCAGTGCTGAAAAGGAGGACCAAAAAACGGTAACAGAAATCTGCAGAGAATCCATCAATAAGGTTAAAAGACACACAAAAGGCACTTTTTTGAATGGCTTTTTAACATATTACCACGTGACTTGCAGCCTTGTTAAATATTTCCTCATGTTCAATTAATATGGTTATCTATCTATATGTATGAACATGTATTTGAGTAAAATATTGATACATGACATGAGGGTGTTTGAGTTACTCTCCAGTTAAAATTCATAAAATTGTATTTAAAAAAAAAACTCGATTGCACGATTATTTGTCATTGGGATCACGATGACCAAGCTAACCCTAATCAGTTCTTCTCAGTGATTATGAACCCAGTTAAAATAAATGGCGCCAGTTCAATAAACCCATTGATCTCACAATTGGAATACTGCACGTCCATCTTTAAAAATTACAGAATTTAAGTATTTCAATGAGAAACACAGTACACAATAAAAAGTTGATTATAGGTATTCATTTTCGTGTTTTATTAACATATATATGTTTATGTTGTAAATTGTATTTACCCCAAGCAATATATTTAGCATTATTATATGCATGAAATATTAAGGAGAAATGATCAGTTTCATCTTACACGCCCATAAAAATATTTTATATTTGTATATCTATTTACAGGTTTGAAACTGAACAAGAGGCACCTTTAGATGGTTTCTTGGTTTGGCAGACTGATTTCAAAGGATATATTACAGAAGACATTACATGTTCTGTTTGCTATTCACAAGCCTTGATTTTTAATGAATCAACTCAGGTAAAGGACCCTTGCCTCAAGGCTATAAGAGCAACTCACCATTTCAGGTTTTGGATTTCAACGTTCTGGCCAAAATGTCATGTTATGTACATATACAAAGCTTATCTTTTGTGTTGGTTCCTTTTTGATTTTCCACCTCTTCTTTAAGCTTTAGGAGAACTTAGATGGTATGTAACATTTGGTATAAAGAATTTTATTTAGAAAAAAGGACCATTATTCAATCATCAGACAACCTGCTACAAATTAATGTGGAAATGAAATAAAAAGAGGGAATACATTGTCCCCTAACTGAAACTCATCTTTTTCTAGAAGACAACTTTAAGAAGGTTCACATGTTTCATATATTTGCTCTGTCCAGAATAAGGAGAATTATTTGAACATATCCAGGCAAACCACTGACTGGTTATTCCATTAAATAAGTACATGGCCAAGGTTGTGGTACACACAATACAATTAAAGGAAAAAAAAACACAATACCTGCCATTTGTCAATGAACTGAATTCAATGACAGGCAAGAACTGCCTGCTATATCCATGTACTGCACTGGTAACAGTAATAAACTTTGCAAAGTCCAAGGATGATTGTTTTTAATATATTTGTGAAAGTACATAAATTATGTTTGTATACTGATACTGTGAGTATGTCTGTGAATATAAAACCCTTGTGTAGCCACTGCTACACTGTGGCATACTATTGTGCCATAATGTAATCTATAACTCTAAGAAGCATTTCATTTCCTGCTCAGCCTTTTTTAAATTGTTGGCAAATTATTACTGAATATCTGCATAACTTCTGACCTTTCAAGGTTTCCTAACTTATTACTCGTTCATACTTCCTTCCACCTTAACCTGCTATCTATAGCACCTCTCAGCTGACTGACAATTCTTTCTCCTCTGATCCTTCAAAGCAACCTAATCTAGTCAGAGTATTTGTGTGCACGCACACTCCCATGTCCATTGTCGACCTTGTTCTGAGCTGCTGTCACCTAGTGGGTGCCGAGTCTCTGATTGTGACTGGTTGCTTAGACATTAGGGTGGTTAGAAGCAAAGGACACTGGTGGGTAGAGAGCAAGGAGACCAGCAGTCACAGACACCTCCTCAGAAGCAGGATCCGCTGCCTGGGTCACACTGTAGAGTAAACAAGGGAAAGACCCAAAAAAAGACCTAGAGCTCAGAAATGCCATTTCACTTTTAGTATTCTTTGATCATGCCAATATGCTTCTGTAGTCTGATTGTAGTTTATTTACACAATTACATCGGCATGTCAAATGTGTTGGAACAATGCTGAAATGTAGCATTAATTTTAAGTTGTTCTTCCCCGGAAGCTTACAAAAAGCCATCAGTGTAAAAGCCTCAGAGTAAAAATACCTTACCTTACAGCATAACCTGTCAGGTGGGGTGAGGCTGTTACTCCCGCAACAAACAGTTTTTTGGGGGGTCCATCCGACTCTAATCCTCCTGGACATGGAACAGAAATCACATTGAACAAAAAATAATGGACATCATTCTGGGACACATTAAAGCTCTAAGGTTGTCACTTGAAAATAATGACTTGGGAAAAAAAACTTGTTTCATTATATGCAAATTAAATAAATATTTATTTATAAAACAGTAGTCACCCCTTACTCTGTTCACATACCTTTCCTTTTCAATGGTGTTAAAACAGGCCATCTTGAACTTGGACTTGGTGCCACTCTGTTGGGCAGACAACAAATTGCTCCACACTACCTTGTATACAATTGTACTATGAAGTGTACAATACCCTTGCAAATTGAACATACTGAACTGATTATAATTTCCATTATTGACAAAGTTATGCCAGAAGGAAAACTCACGCTCTGAACCTCCTTGATGGACTAGGGGAAGAGTTAGGTGTAACACTACTGTCTAGAGAATGGATTTCCTGTAAAGTAGCACAGGATGAACACAAATGTCAAAGAATGGTTCTTCACACAACAGCAGTGTATTTCATATTTTAGGTCATTTTTAAATTCTGATTTGTTGTCAGAAGTATGAATCTGAGAAATTCAATATAATACTAACAGCAACATACTCACAAGCGAGTCGGGGTCATAACTGTCAGGTACCTCAGGAACAAGCAAAGAAGTAAGGGAGAAAGAGATAAAGAGAGAGATTCTATCAACAGTATAAAACCAAGTCCAATCAAAAGTGATTAACAGTCTACAACAACAAGGACAACATCTACCTGTGAATGAAAGTGTGACTTGGTGTCGTTTCTTACCTCAGTCTATAATTCCCTCTCAAGCTGAGTTCCATACTCTCCTCCTAAAGCACAGAAACTACAGGTTCTTCTCAACACCACCACACAAAATAACTATTCAAACTTTATCTTACAGTGTGCATACTCACAAGCATGTTGTCATAAGCAAAGATTTTATGCGTAAGTCCAACTTTGACATGAAAACTAAAAATTATCACCCTTAAGAGAAACTTGATTATAATAATGATTTCTATAAATATACAGACCACAGGGAAGTACCGATGACATAAAATGAGTAAGTCAAAAAACGAAATACAAGGCAACACTGTAAATACTTAAGGCCATAATTACAAAAATTATAATTAACTGTTTCATTTGTTTCTGCATTTATTCATCTTCTGTATTATTATCTTCCCCTGCAGGATGTACCCTATTTTGTGCCTTATGCTGCCAAGGATAGGCTGCACTCCCAAAAGAATAAGTCATTGGAAGATGAACTGATTTAGTATCACAACACATATAGATCCATAAGACTTTATAGTCATACTTCTTATAATCATACTTTATGTTTTTATTTGGACTGGTTTATGTCTCCATTGTCCTTATAATAATGACAGAAAAACACAGACACACATATTGCCTGAATGACACACCTCCATTCTTACCTGCCTCTTTGGGTCTGGCTTCTCACTAACCAAAGAGAATGAAGACTGTGGTAGACCCTACAAGAGAAAGACAATGTTTATTATTTTCCAGTTAGTGTGTGAATCAGGGAACTGTGACATTGCAAACACAAAGTCGCAATCAACAAAACACTTATGTGCATAGACCAGTGTTTCCCAACCTGGTCCTTTGGAACCCACAGACGGTCCATGTTTTTGCTCCCTCCCAGCTCCCTACCAGACGGTCAACATTTTTGCTCCCTTGCAACTACTTGTGAGTAAAAATATGGACTATCTGCAAGTCCCCAAAGACCAAATTGGGAAACACTAGGATAGTTGTCCCCCACAAGAGGCTCCTACTTAAACTCAAAGCGACAGGTATTTTAGGAACTGTAGCGACCTGGATTGATAA
>JAODKF010000044.1:10951397-10963568 GCA_026779585.1 Mormyrus proboscirostris
ACTGCCCCCCCCCCCCCCCAAGCACTGCTCCTTGGGTACTGAATTAGCTGCCCCCTGCTATGTCACATATGGGTGAAATGCAGAGGATGCATTTTGTTGTGGTGTGTCAACAATGACAGCTAATCACTTTCACCAATTAACTTTTGCTAGTTACTGTATCTGTTTGTGATATCTGTGACATTGCTCCATTGTACACTTTATAATGTTTTTAAAGACCCATTTCAGAAACTATTTGTGTAGTTGATGGTTAAAGATGATGAATGTCTTTAGTAAGCGCTTTATGTTCTGACCACATGACATGCACACAGACGATTCTGCTTGTGAGCCAGCTTGCACAAAACAGAGACAAGTCAACCAAACAGGAGGTAATTATTTATTTTATACCAAATCTCAACAGCAGCCAGAAAAGAAACAGAGTACTGGGTTGGACTAAGATTCAAGAAAGTGCATTACGCCATAAGGAAATTCAAAAGGAGTTAAGTGCATTGCATGAAGTAATTCAAAGAACTGTCCAACTGGAAAGGTTGTCACCCCATATCTACCTAATACTGTCAGATTTCAGACACAGATGCCTGTGCCATGTTCAGTGACCATTGTATTTGGTCATTGGGATTCCAGGCAGCCTCAACATCAAGTGTGTTTGTGACTCTTAGACTGACCAGTTAAATCGCACATTTTGAAATGAGTGCCAACAACTGAACAATTATTTGAAAAGTCATCGGAATTCCTCATGACTCTTCTGCACAGTTAGCCTTGTATCCAATGTGCAGCCAACAGCCAGGCACTCTCACTGGTTTCCTTCAAATTCCTCCAAGCAAATACGGGTAGACTTAGACTCGTTCTCCTTGTCTGGTATTGGTTCAGCTCCTCCAACCTCATCCCCATCCCCTGCCCTTCCTAGTGTTCTCAGAGGCCAGAGGAGGTCACGGTGGTGATTGGGGTCCGTGCGTGGACAGCAGGGTGGCCCTTTGTCTTTCGTAAGGAAGTATAGCAGAGCATTGAGCCAGGCATTAAAAGAGGCCAGTGGTCGAGTGACCTTGTAGCAGATGGAAACCATACGCATGTTGTAGCAATGGACATTCTTTAGCTCCTTAAGCACTAGGAAGAGTGTGCGGGTGATATGGAAAGGCAGGAAGCACAAAGAAAACAGAATGGTGATGGTGACAATAGTTTTGATAGATTTGCGCCGCCGGTGCACATAGGGGGACTGTCCAGAAGCCACAGACATCCTTTCCTGTCTCCCATTGCTCTCTATTCCAGCCACACCTTGTTCTACCTGGGGAGTCAGGTGCAAGGTCCGAAATATTGTCAGGACCACATGTGAATAGCACCAAGCAATGACAACAAAGGGGATAAAGAAGCCAAGCACATGAAGGATGATCCCATAGGGGACATACTCAGAGAATTCCTCATCAATAGCATCATCCCAGCAATTCAGGAAGGTTTCTGGCTCCCCGGCATTGACTCCTCCCTGGTTCCCTTGACCTGCCCGAACAACATACCCTGTTTGTGCAAAGCGGAAGATTGGACTGGTCAGGACAAAGACCACAGCCCAGACTATGGCACAGGTACCCTTAACTGCCCGCTTGCTCTCCATGGTGACAATCCTCATTGGGTGGCAAATACCCAGGTAGCGATGAACGGAGATGCAGGTGAGGAAGAAGATGCTGCAGTACAGGTTGAAGTAGAAGAGGAAGCGCACAAGGCGGCACATGAAGTCCCCAAAGACCCAGTGGTCCCGCATGATGTAGCTGGCCACCAGGAAGGGCAGTGATAGCCCATACATCAGGTCTGTGGAGGCTAGGTTGACCATGTAAATGAGCGAGGTATTCCAGCGTCTGGTGTGGCGGAAGGAACGGTAGAGAACCACCGAGTTGAGGGAGAGGCTAAAGATGAAGGTGAAGGAGTAACATAGAGGGAGGAAGATGTATTTATAGGACTCATCAATACTGCAGGAGGATGTGAGGAGAGTTGGAGTGAGGGAAGTGTTGGCCCCTGCAACCTCTGCAGGCTGGGTTATACTGATATCCATCCTAATATTGGCAGTTTCTCTTCTTGCTGATATGTCACATTTTATGATTTTCCTTTCATTCTTTCCTGGTCTTCATGCCTCCTGCTACCTTGGTGAATTGTTCCACAGTTCCAAACTCCCTGGGTCTTCAGAGGGTATTATTACTGATACTGCAGTGCTAAAAACCAGCCTTCAGCCTCTGTAAAGACAGCATGGGTTTATTTAATGATAAGTCTTTAAAAAAATCTGCAGCTGTCAGACACAGTCATAATCCAAATACTGAAGAATGTTCATTTGATCAGTATCATGCGCAAGTGGAAATTCAGCTCAGCCTACATTACGTGTCTTGTGATGCCTTTCATGACTTAAATATATTTACACATCTCAGGAAGGTTGAGATTCACTTCATAGTGCCACGACGTTGTCTAGGTCCATGACCCCAACAGCCAGAGTTCAGTGCTGTTTGCACGGTCCTCTAATTACAGTGATCAAATAAACAAACTTGGATGACCCATTCTTCACTCCAGCTATTTCTCCTGTCATTCTATGCTTGCCATTCAGACCACTTTTGTTCCTCAGTCTCTCCTCCATTACACAATCCACAGGGATGTTTTTTTGACCAGTGTGATTGTATGTTGCTGATTCAGTCCCTCTCACTCCATTAACTCTTAAATAAGTAACATGTTCTTAATGTGTTCCCATTCATTCAGCTATCTGCTCACTCACCTAATTATCCCTTGGACCCTGTCCCGCTCCTTTAGGTAAGCTTTCTTGACAACTGGCATTAATATTTTAACTAATATTTGTTTTCACTCACCATCATCCTGTTTTCTGTATGGCTATATTTATCTCTCGTTCCATTTTTATTTCAATCTGAGATTACATTTGCACTCCAGTAAAAACTTCCATTGTATGACTTGACCTTTGGTTCACAAATGCCACTTTTTAATAGAACACCTAAACCCAGGTTATTGGCCCTCTGAGTTGTGTAGGTAGTTTTACAGGGATATTCCTTAGATTTATAACATATGGACATATTAATCAGGGGCCAAGGTTTGTTTTGTTTTGTGATAGAGATTCCAATCCCCAAATTTACCATTAATTATTAATTGCTATTTGTAAAGAGATGAATGGACACCCAATAACTCAACCTAGTAACTCAATATCCTCAGGGTATCATAACACCAAACTACACTACATAATTTATAATAGATTAAATGTAAAAAACAACTATTTGAAAAACAGAAAAATATACAACTATGTAAAATGCAAAATTTGTAAGAGTATTTGTGTTAGTGTGTGTGGGTGTACATCCTCTGTGGATTAAGTGTGTAGATGTGTGTCAATGCAGGTGCAAATGGAAGCCACTTACCTGTTGCTGTTGTCCTTTCCTATCAGTCTTGGTGAAAACTCTCATCTTGCAATGACCGACCCAGACCTCCAACCTCCTCATACACTATAGTTCACATAGTCGGGGTCCCACATAGACTAGCTTGGGGAACGATGTCCATCTCCCTGTTGCTCTTACTTGCTCTGACACAACCGCCCCCCCCCCCCCACCTATGTTGGGACCTTCCCTGTAAGTGCTGATCTGGCTCTTTCAAGAGGCAATCTTTGGCATTCTTGCTGATTCCAACAAGGTTACAGAGTTACTACAAGGCTGAAGACACTAACCTTGTTTCTCAATAACACTTGTATTGGTCCTAAAACAGCTGGAGATTATTTCAATAACATAAAGTATCGCTTTGGATTAGGTTATTTCAGTAACATAAAGTGTGGGATTTAGATAAGGTATGCCAGTAAGAGAGGGGGAGTGTTAGGTGTATGTATGAGAGAGAGGGAAGAGGCTTTAAATGTTTACTTCATACAGTTTGCTAGATTGAATCAAACCAAAAAAGGACAGAGGCAAAAAATATTGATCACCATCCATATAAGTTAAGCCACAGGCTAGTTATACACTAAAGACAGCCGTCACAGGACAACAGATAATCAATGTCCCTGGTGACTATAAATATCAGCTTAGCTTTATCAAACCCTATCTCCCCTGCTGCTTCTGAGGAAGTTTATCATATCGGTCTCCAACACACAAATATACGATTCCCAATCCCTCTCACTTATAGAAACAAAGCAAATATTCCTCTCTAACACAAATATACAAACTTAAGCCCCTTCTCTCTTTCTCACGCTCACACCCAACACTCTCCCCCTCTCTTACAGACATACCTAATCCAAATCCCCTGGCAATTACCAATAACGCCAGTTAAATTGTTTCTCCAAAGTATTTATACTAAAAAGCAAAAAAGACTATGTCAAAGAATACTAAAGCATTAGAAAATTAAGACAGACTACTTAGCTAATATTTGTACAAAATTTTTGTATTTTTGTAAATAATGTCTTTACAAGGAAGTAATATTTTAAATAGTAAACAAAAATGCCAACATTTAAACTTTCGGAATGGTAGGTATAACCAATGTTGCAAATTATATATATATAATATATTTATTATTTATTTATTTTCCTGTTCAAGAGTAACCACAGCGTGTCCAGGTGATTTCTGACATTTCTGTACTAAACCTGTTTACTGTTGAACCACCATCAGAATGAAACCAGCATGAAACTATGCCTATTCTGCCCCCTTGTGACCGTTTTAAAAATGCACTCAGGAATTGGGATACTATCAAATATCTACAACATATGGCCACACAATGTCATGCGACTGAACACACAGTTCATAAAAATATGAAAATTAATGGATATTATAATTTTAATTTAAGATTTAAAAACCTGAAAAATCCTGGCTCAAGCATACAGCAGTGTTCTAGTTTGGTCAACAGATCCTCTTACAGTTGCGATAACTACTGCACTATTCAGCTCTTACAGATATTTAAATTTAGATTCCCCTTCATCTGCCCCCCGACCACAGCCAAGCCTGCTCGGCACTTGAATAACAAGACTGGAGATTGATTAGGGATGAGCGTAAAAAATCTTAAAATATGAATTAATCCTAAAATACGTAAACAGGGATGTGTATTATTACAAAGTCGTTTCAATTAGCTACATCAGATGAGACAACAGCTAAATGGACTGGGGGAACTGACCCAAGAAATCAGTTTTTCCAGACCGTCGAGACACAACAAATAAGTCTATAAAAGACACCGGCGAATTGTTCTTTCCAGGTTATAATAACGCAAATTAACATTAAAACGAATGGTTACACCTATTGTGAATTAATGTAAAGACAAATTAATGCCTGCATAAATTCCCTTTATACCGGTTTAAATGTCGCCACTGCAAACTGAAACAGTAGATCATTATTTGGGCACCCATTGGCACACCCATAATTGAGCCTGAGTCACCGATTTTTAAAAATTATATTACATGAAAGAATGAATGAATGTGGCTCCATCATTCATTATGTGTTTATTTTCTTAGAAAGCAGTGTGCAAAAATCCACTAGGTGTTAATTAATTACATTTGCTGAAAATACTAATTTGACGAACGCATTTTTAAAATCATAAAATATTCACATTGCTTAACTTTTACATTTGAACTATATGCATACACACACACATACAATTTGAAAAACTTTTTTTTTTAGTTGTGCATCCTGCTCCGTAAGGGGCAATAAAGGATATACAATTTTTCAACATTCCACAAAAAAGATCTCCTTGCGTGTCAATGATAGAAAACACTAGGACAGATGGGGAGGTCTCTGTGACGTCACCCGACTCATGTTAGTCTGTCCAAATTTCCAATCTCGTCGTCCAATCACGCTTCGATATTCCACTACACATGCGTTAATCACGCCGCCATGTTCCAATGTACATGGCCAATCACGTCGCACAATCACATCGGACACCGCCGTCAAACTTAATCTGGATATGCCGGTAATCTGACGAGTTGAGCCTTTTTGCGCATGTGCAGTTCACCGTTTGGGGGGTCCGGGTTAGGTTTTAGGGGTTTGGGGGTTTTTCGGGGGTTAAGGTTAGGGTTAGGGCAAGGGTTAGGGTTTGGGCTATCGATTAGCACTACGGTAGCCTAACTCGACAAAGTAGCTCAGCTCGACAGAACACCGGCGAGAGTATCTGTAGAGAACTGTCAGCAGCTAAAGGCAAGTTATCAGAGTAAGTAACCGATAAAGTAATTTTATTTTCATCTTATTTAGTGACATAGGCTTCGTCTGTCATTTTATAACTGGTGTCGAGTGTCCGATTCCGTGGAACTCGGGGGGTTGTGCATCCATAAGAAATGATGAGTACATATCGGGAAAAGATGTTCTTTGCGGTGATTATTAAACTTTGCGCGTTACTTTAAGACGTATGACGTTATGTCACAATCACCCACCGATAAAAATGTAAAATCGTGTCACAGCTGCCGATATGTCTGCACATTGAAAATTACTCTACAGTAAATGCAAGTCTTGTAAATGATTATTCATTTACGCGATTATCTAGTATATGTTTAAAAATCAGTTTAAAGTTTACCTCCGTTGCTTTTTCATGAGTGCTGCATGCGTTCTAGGAGACAATCCTAATCGTTTTCATCCTTGCTGTTCAAGTTACTCCTAAACGGGTTCATGAGAAATGTATATTTTTATTTTTTTGTTTCAGAAATACCCCAGTTTTTATTACGAAAAATATCACATTGCAATATTTGAAATCCTTGGCAATCAGGACAGATAAAACTGCTAAATGCATAAGCTAAAATGTAAATATTCAATATATAATTACTGCATAAGTAATACATTGTTAATTATAATTATACACATCATGTTATTTCTAATAATAAAAAAAAAATTCAATAATTAATTTATGATAATAGTGGGGTCAACTTTTGTCATGTAACTAAACAGCACTAGATATGTAAGGTTTTTTTTTTAAATAATGTAATATATACAGCAATATTTAAACATTTGGTGATTGTCATGGATCCAGGCGGATTTGGCATGAGGGTGTGGCATCGTCCAGGCGGGGAACAGAAAGTGGACGACCCACTTGTCAGAGGACAAACAGGGATTTATTATAATTATTATTGAACTAACAACAAATGGATTATGGCATTTAGACCAACCAGGGCAGATGACGACAACCATCTCATGCATCAATCAATGAACCACTGGGGAGCTGAACTCCCCAGGCAGGAACTTAAATATGAAAACTGAACTGGGTAACGAGACAGCAGGAGTGAGACATAGACAATTAACCAATCGGGGAGGGTGCAGGACAACGAGCAATCAGGAAAACACACATGGGCAAGCACAAGAACAGGCAACAGGTGGAACTAATTAACTCATGGACTGCGAGGGGAAAACTAAGACAATGACAGAATTAAGGAAACAGAATATACACTAGGGCAGGGGTAGCCAATCTTATCCGCAAAGGGCCGGTGTGTATGCGGGTTTTTGCTGCAACTCCCAAATTAGATTACTAATTAGAGGACTGATTGGCTGAAGAGTCCTCACACCTGGGTTTGAGCAGCTGACCTACAGGTTATCCCAAAAACCTGCAGATAAGATTGACCATCCCTGCACTAGGGGAATAACAGACAGGTAAAAGAACAAAATGCAAACACAGAGGAAGTGGGATTCAAACACATAATAGAGGGGTTAACAGATAAAGCCATGTGGCCAACAGGGAACAAGGGAAACACTACAGATTAGGACAATGGCGAAGACAGGATGGCCAAAGATGCCTGCTGGCCAATTGGGGAGAAGACACAAGACTGGGACAAAACAGGTACTGACCCTGACAATGATGGAAGATTGTGATATAAAAAGCACTTCCCTCTTTTGAGCTGAATCCTTAGGTTCCTTTAAATCAGAGCTAGATAAGATTTTAACAGCTCTGAGCTATTAGTTAAGTTCTCCCCAAGTGAGCTTGATGGGCCGAATGGCCTCCTCTCGTTTGTATATTTCTTATGTTCTATGTTCTTTTTTCTTCTTCCTGCTTCACTCCCTCCCTTACCAGTTGTGCAATCAGTTTAGCATGTTTGGCTGTTAACTGAAAGGTTGACAGTTCAAGCTCACCCAGGAACATAAGCCTTCCATTATGGCATTGTTTTAACATAATATTTTCTCCATGGTTTCACACTTTGTACACTCAACAGTTGACTGACTTGTTTCTGTTTTCAACAAGACCAGTGGCCTGTACTACGAAGCGGGGTTACTGACTTATCGGTATAAGTTGTCGGATTTAAGGTCATCTGGGCAAAATGTAAGTGAACGAATATGAAGTCCATTAACAACTGTGGTACCTTAAATCCGACAAGTTGCCTCAATAAGCCAGTAACCCTGCTTCGTAGCGCAGGCCACAGCAGATCAGAATAAGTCACGTTTGATCCCACACTATACCCTCAACACTCTGCCTTCATTATGAGTCACGCTGAGTCACCCTCACAACTATATGCACTAAAACCAAAGGAAATCTTTGCAAGAAAGACTTGAGGCAGCCTCCCCTGTCCCAATATTCTTTACAGGTAAGTGGAAAAGCGTTATGCTGTGATGTGCAGAAACATCTCCCACAAGAAGCTCTATTGTATGATATACAAGTTTTAAAACAATCAAGAAGTTTATCTGCTGCGAGACCAGTCACCTGGTCCTATCACACTGAGAAATGTAAAGTTTTACACATTTTGAGTTCATTTTCAAAATGTGTGTGTCATCCACTAACATTTGACTTCCTTTTTTGTAACTGATATTACAACCAAGTAAGGCCGAAAGGTATTGTGTATAAATGAATGTACGAAACTGTTTTAAAGTAATACTTAATCTTTGTAACAAAGCAGAAAATTGCAGTGTACAATCATGTTGTGAACAAATAAACAATAATTACAGTTGTCAGAATCCCTTTTTAGAATCACCAAGAAAGGCCAAAAACAGTAGGAAGGTATAAAACATGCAATTTTGGGCCAGACTAAAAGCAAATGCCTTTACTATTGATTCAGTTATAGTCTAGGACTAAAGTCAATATCACCAATTGGTAGCCTTGTTAAGTTCTTGCTTAGTTGTGAAGCTCCAGTATGACTTACACATGTACCTGGGCATTCATTGGAAGTGGTGCACTTGCAATGTGCTATTTATCTCAATTGTACGTCTGCTACATTAGAACATGAACAATAAAAAATCACAATTAAACAGGGCACATATTGACTCTTGACAACTGAAAGGACATAAATGAAGTTAAATTAATTATATTGTATACTGGAAATGGTTTGTCTTGATTAGATTTGTGAGGAAATATGTATGTAAACACCCTGTATCATTAGTCGTATAATTTCATTTGTCTATTGCCTTCTCCCTAAAAGTACACACATTTTACCATATAACTGCAAGTAAGCTAACTCGGTGGATATTTCTACCAGCAAGAGAATTAGCCTCTCCTATGCATGCCAGGCCAAATCTGAGCCAGACTTTCAGCAAGGTGAACCCTAGTTTAATTGAATAAAACTGGACAAATATTATTGTCATGCCTAGTCACCATGTGAAAATGAACTGTTCTTCAAAAATGTAATTTTCAAAGACATATGCATGTATTTAAAAATTCATTCACATTAACTTAATACTAACTAGATATTTTAATATTTTATTTTAATTTGTAATTGTTTTCTTACAGTTATATGGCTATGCATTGTCCTCAATGTTTTTGTTGCACTGTTCTCTTTTCTGTGTGCAAAGCATTGTGGGATATGAAAATGTTGTGTGACCCTGCATCTCTGCCCACTTGCTTCATGAGGGCTTCACGGGCCACTTCCCTTTAACCCTTGTTGCTTTGAGACACAGTTAAATATGGTACTGGGTCTTGGGAATGTGCAAATGAAGGTGAAGTACTGTGGCAGAGTGTGCAGGGACCAGTTTGGTATTGGGCTTCGGTTGCCTTCAGATTCCCCTAAACAAGAATTCCTCTGTACATCTCGCCATGTTGTTCATCTGGATATTAAGATAAATGTCAGCAGAATGTTATCCACTCGACACATACTCCGTCTTGTTTCATCCACATTTAGTAGCGCCGTTGGCTCTATTGGATTTTTCCACCCGAGAAACTGACGGCCAAAAAGCTGACACAGTAGCCTGCATGCAGTTTTAGCTTTAGTTTTAGCTCCCTGTGCCATTTGCAAACCAAGAAGATTCATTTAGGAAAGCTGCGCTGAGCATGATGTGAGGTCACGTCGTCAAAGGCAATCAAAGTGGTGACCTGGAAAATCCTTGTACTATGGGGAGCAAGGATGAATGTTGAAAGAAACAGAAGAATAAATAATTGTCATGTCTGAGTGCATCAGAATTGTTCTGTCACAGAGGGCAAGAATTTTTCATGACATAAGTCATTACTACTGCTGGTCTGAAGGAGCTCATGTTGAAGGATGGATTGACAGTTAAAGAGCAGAGATACATAAAGATCAAAGTAAAAAAACACTTTTGAGAGTCTTAGCAGCTCTGTAGAGCCTGCTATTAGCTGTACAGGGCAATCAGACACGCAAAAAGGGATTACAAATACAAGCCGGAATCATAGCTTTGGGCCACTGACATGAGTCATCTGTCGAAATAGCCTGCAGGCCATCACCAACTAGAAAGGACAGAGATATCAGATAACAATGTCTGATGTAAAATTACCTGATGAGCCAAATAACGTTTATGCAACGTTTGAGGTTCAAAATATAAATTAGGTACAGAGGGCTCCAGTTGAACCAGAAAAAAATTGTACTCTGTTCTGTAATTCTTCTGTGAGGAGGACCTTCTGTCTGCCATGATGGCATCCCTTCTGCTATTCTAAAGAGAGCTGGCACCCATTTTTACTGACATCTTTCTGTACCCGTTCTCTGTCTTTCTGTGCTAATTGTGCACAGAAAGAAGAAATAATGTCTATTATGAGCAGCTTGTAGTCCTAACTTCACTAGTGATAAAGTGCATGCACAGACTGGTCATGGGACACACACCAGCGGCATTGTTCCAGACTTTCTGGACCCCTACAGTTTGTGTACTTGAAGAGTAAGTCGGCTATCTCTCTGTTCTATCACACCACCTGTGAACACCAGGACTAGAGGATGCACCTACACCAGAATATTAATCATTGTGCCACACAGACTAGTGAACAAACTCGGAGAGCATTCAATATTCAATACAGCCATGCATCACTTAATGAGCAAGGGACCACCCCCACGCACTGCTCCCCAGATGTGGAATTCACTGTCCCCTGTTATATCATAATGTCACATATGGGTAAAATGCAGAGGGGACATCTTTTTGTTGTGCACTGTGTCCTGGGGTGCGTTAACAATAACAGCTACTTCATATATTCTGAGAAATGCATCATTGGGAAATTTCATAGTTGGGCAAACATTATAGAGTGTGCTTGCACAAATCTAGAAGGTACAGCATAGTTAATACATAGAATAGTTACATAGTTTTCATCATTATCAAGTATTATACACTGTACATAATTCTATGTGTTATATTTTTATAAAACTTACACCAACCTCACCACAAACATGAGTAATGCATTGCACTATGATGTGATAACAGCTATGCCGTTACTAGGCAACAGGAATTCACCTCCATTATAATCACCACTGTCATATATGCAATCTGTCGTTGACCGAAACATCGTTAAGCAGGCCATGACTGAATATCCATCATTTGTTTTCCAAAATCATTTATCCAGTACAAGGTTGTTGTCAGCATGGAATTTACCTCAGGATGCATAGAGCATGATGGAGGGAGATACCTTGGACAATCCACAAGGTGCACCTTTACTATTACAAAATATGGACAATTTTGAGGCATTTTACCTGACTATGTTTTTTTTGTCTGTAGGATGACACATGCACTAATATAAAGAGCAATCCTTAAATTCAAATCTTGATAAATGTCATGACTTTGCTTGAACACCGAGCAGGGGAACAGCACATAAGCAGAGAAGTCAGGTGAACGAGTACTTTAATCGGGAAAACAACACAGACCATGAATCATCAGAAGATGAACGTTAATGACCGGACTGGGGAAAACATACCTAAGGCAGACAAATACACAGGACTAATGACAGCAACTTTACTAGAAACAGCTGGTAAACATGGGGAATCCACATGGGGTAGATGAGGGAGCGTGGCACACAGGAGGAGCAGACGATCAGGGCAGGCCCGGGGGGGGGGGGGGGGGGGGGGGGGGGGGG
>JAODKF010000044.1:10967752-10986258 GCA_026779585.1 Mormyrus proboscirostris
TCTCCATTACCCGCGGTGTCTTTCCGGCCTGCTCTCCCTTATGCCTGACGTCTCCATTACACACGGTGTCTTTCCGGTCTGCTCTCCCTTATGCCTGATGTCTCCATTACACACGGTGTCTTTCCGGTCTGCTTGCCCTGCTGCCAGCGACGTCTCCAGTACCCGTGCGTCTTTCCGGCCTGCTCTCCCTTATGCCTGACATCTCCATTACCTGTGGTGTCTTTCCGGCCTGCTCGCTCTTCTGCCTGCGACGTCTCCAGTACTGTTCATTGGGGGCTTTGGGTGGGGACAATATAAAGTGCTTTGAAACAATGTAATGTTGTGAAAATGTATAAATAAATGGACGGAGGGACGTGACATTAGACCATACAGTAAGTCTCTGTCATGAAATTGTAATTGTTGAAGGTTGTGTTACAATCAGCTTAATATGAAATAATCTAAACTAAAATTTAACTGAATTGATCAACGTTCTAATAACATCTACAGTTACAACCATGAGTTTCCAGTCATAAATATGGAGTTTTACCGAACTACCCTTGTCCATGCCACCGTGTGTTTGTCCCCATATTGCCTTCATGTTTTATCTGAATAAATCAGTAACTTATTTTGGATAACAAAAACATTTTTTGTAAGCTCCAGGGTACCAGGTACTGTCATTTGATTTTTTGTTCATACATGTTCGATTGGGGTGGCATGGTGGTACGGTTGCTCCAGGGTGTGTCTTTGCCATGGCTCCGTGTGTGGAATATAAGTTTGAAAACATGCTGAGATTGGAGTTTCCAAAATGTCCATGGGTGTGGTGTGTGAATGTGCCGTATGGTAAGTTGCCAACCCATCCTGTTTGTTCCCTGCCTTGTGTCCGTCCATGTGCTTTGGACTCCCCACAACCCAGGGTAGGACAAGAGGGTACAGAAAATGGATGGATTTCTTCTGTTCATTTAAATGTGGAGCAAAAAGCACAACTGGTAATTTGGTGAGAGAAATGAATATTAAAATTCATAATTCACAAAGATTGAGAAACTAACAAATTCTGTTGAGAAAGAAATACAAAGCCTCTCTGAAAATGGCAATACTGTTAAGACAATGCAATGGAAATAATATTACTCTTTTTGTTTTTGTCCATGACAGGGTGGACAAACCCACTGGTTTCCCTCTATTCTGTCCTCAGATTCAGTCCAGCAATGAATTTCAATGGTACTGAACCTTTCAAACACATTAAAAGAAAAAGCAACTTCATGGTATTTGTTTCTTTTCCTTTCAGAAAAGCTTTTTGCCGTTATTGCCTCTCCACGTGGTTTGCACAGAGCCTTGTTTTCTTTCACATCAAGTGTTAAACCTATCATATGTCGATACGTTTTTCCCTACCTAAAGCCGGTTGTGGCACAGACGAAATGGCAAAACAGTTTACAGACACACCTCATAAACAAAACCATACCATTCCTACTTGTCAGATGGATGCACGCTTGAAACCGGTAAATCAGTATTATCCAATCATGCGCAACTACTGAAGAAACTACTTTTGACTGGATCTGATTCCGTTTAGTCTCTTCATGGTATTACCATCTTGCTTTTATTCATTTCCAAAAATGTCAGTACATTTCATTTTTGGCATCATATATTAATTGTATCATTATCATCATCTCGTTTTCGTCAATGAAAAATATCAGTAGCCTATTACCATTTTCATCAATAAAATGAACCCCGGTTTAGCTGTCGTGAAGCGCTGGCTACATGGGGACTTTCAAAAAGTACAAAAAACTTTCAAAAAGGTAAAAATTAAATAGTTTTTGGGGAGTTTGAAAATCTCAAAGGTACCCAATACTGAGAATGACATGACCCAATGCAATGGTGTTTGTGTGGTATGACTTGGCAATGGTGCTATTCAGTTGGGTACGGGTAAATTTGTACCTCATTCATGTGGGTAATTTTATCAGAAATGAGAGACAGAACCATAACTGCAGGCTATCCTGTCATTTTGACACTATTCATTCAGTTTCAGTGACACTGATTTATGTGATTTTAAAACCCAATGTCCAATGAGTAAATTATGGGCTTTTGCAGGACATATACTGTGTTCAGCTGCACTTTAAGTTTTGAAAACTTTAACAGTGTTTCAGAAAATGTGTTTAAACTATTGAGTGCAAGCTGTAATGCAGTTACATAAAACACATTAAGAGGACTGCCAACCCTTCTAGGCCAAAACAATTATGAAAATTTGAATTGCTGGACTGCATATCCACCAGCTTCCACTAAGTGTCACTCAAGAGCTGGTAATTGACCTTTTTGGACCTATGGGGCTGTGTCTGCCTTTGCACGTTCACCTTCTTGTAAAGAGAAAAAGTGACAAATCTAGAGCAATTTTACTGAGACCACAGGTCACATGATCTGTTATGTGTATCACTCACACACACACACACACACACACACACACACACACACACACACACACACACACACACACAGAGATCTGTAACAAATTAAGAGACCAATATATTTTTTAAAACATGCATGTTTAAAACCTGGTTCAATCCTGGTTGTGCTAGCAAAAGGCTACACTGCGAGGCAGGCTGCTTCCAGACTCAAAGTTTCTAAGACAGCAGTACACAAGAACACAGGGAAGCAGGAGACACTGGCAATGACCAAACACCAGCCAGGTGGAGAGAAGAAGCAACTTTCTAACGCCAGAGATGACCATCAATTTATCCGGCAGTGCCTCGTAAATCAGAGAATGACCTTAAGTGACTTTCAAAAAGAATGTGAAACATTAAGTGGTGTGAAGTGCACTGTAGGACAATACAGACTCCTAGAAGCAGGACTGAAGATCCATGAAGCAAGGATGTAGCCCTTCATTAATGAGAAGCAGGAAAGAACCAGGCTGGAGTTTGCAAAAAAGTGTACAATTTAAACAGAAGCATACCAATAAACTGAGAGATCAGTGAAACTGAATATTTTGCAGTGGTTTCTTAATTTTTTTTACAAAGCTGAAGATAGATAGATCCTGTAATGCCAGAGCCGGGAAAAATCTAAGCAGGAGCCTGAACAAGCAACCGAATAAGAAAGAAAAATCTACAAAGTTCAGAAGAAACAGATCAAAGGCAAGAGGAAGTGTTGTAGCACAGATATCAGCTCAGAGTCAGAAAGATGCAGGCTGAGAGAAAGAGATAAAGAGAGATAAAAATGGATCAGAGAAGGAGAAATGCTCAGATGCTGATGGAAATTCACTGTTAAAGTTGCCTAGCCCTGAAATGGCAGGAAAAGAGTTCTATTGTGCTGCATAATATATTTCCTCCCTCATATCAAGAATACAAGCGTTTTATTAGTTTTTATTCCTGTTTTCAGAACTCTCACATAATCTGACTTCTAACCTGTTGCATATGACAACTGAGTCAAATGAATCTGGCTAACATCCTCCTTGTTCTCCACAGGAAATCACCTCTTACTGGAATACGACATTCCAGTCTCCTGTCGTCATGGTGACAGGCTTCCTCCACTGTGGTGCCAAACTGAAAAATGTAGTTATTTTTAAAATAAATTTATTGAAATTACTAATTATGCGGAAAGCCAAAACAATCTGTAATCTATTCAGTAATTCACATCAGAAACAACTAGTTTAGTCATGCAATAAAATAAATGATGTTATACAGCAAAATTATATGTATAAAGAATATATTTGCAGAATACACAAAACAGCACATATTTTGAATGAATTACAATACCCATGTATTTTTATGGTTAGCATATTTAAAACATTATTGAAATATACATTGGAGATTGCTACAGCCACAGAAAATTAATTTCACATTTTCAATAAATGAATTTTGCACATAACATGCAGTGAAAATTTATTCAAAGTTAGAAGGTGCTTGTAATGTTGAGTAGTTCCCTCTTTGCCTCACTTGTCTCCTCCTCCACGCCTCAGCCCTCAATCTGCACCTAAATTTAAACCAATAGCCTTAGTCCCACAGGTCTAAAATTAGCCATGATGACATGTGTGAGGAGACGACGGCAGCCAGTCCTGATATCCAGGGTGTTAACCTATGGAGTCCCGGGCACAACTACCGAAGCAGCCAAAAATGCATCACTGTGATCCCCATTGTCCTTGTTGCTTCATTACTTCACTCAAGTGAACATTAATGATCAGATATTTCTTTTATTCATTATTCTTATATATGCAAAATACACTGTATATGCCAGCCACTGTTCTGCTTGTTTATTCAACACAATGTCTGAATAAATATGATTATACGGAGACGGATTTGATAATACTTTATTGTCTGCTTTTACAAGCACCAATATATAGGAAATCCTTAGTTTTTGCATATTTTTCTTGCAGTCCAACAAGACATTCACAGGTGAGAGCAAAGCTTGGTGTCAGAGCACAGGGTCAGGCAGGTGCTATCGCCTTTGATCAAGACCCCAACAGATTTGTCTGTCAACCATGGGATTCAAACCCATGACCTTTGAGACACCGGCAGAGAGTCCGAACCTGCCCCAGTTTGGTTATCAATGCACTGTCAATAAATGGGTTCAGACTCCAAAAATATGCCTTGTTTTTGTGTTTAAGAATATTCACCGGAAAGTATTCTCTTTCAGTTAATTAATCGCAGTTTATAAAGTTATAAGTATTACATATCCAGTTGTTGCCGGTTACAAAATAAAAAAGCACTGTGTTCATTTGCAACTCCATGAATATGTGGAAGAGTTGCCAATATAAGAGAAACTTGCAGTGGAGGTGGAGATGAACCAGGAGCCCATTAAGAAGTGGTGACATTCAAAAGATTTATAAAGAAATTATAAATATTAAACGTCTTTTTGTGACCTTACAAAAAGGCCATGGTGAATATTGACAGTATCTAAATTACTTTCTGTAAAACTGTAATTAATATAAAAGGAAAAAAAAAACATGTTCAGCATTAATAGGCCAAGTCTTCGGGAAAATTGTCTTGCAAAGTGCACTATCTTTATATAAACCTTGGTGTGTGTATAGGAAAAGGATCCATTGTAAAAACGCATTAAGGCATACACATTGACCAGGTTCACAAAGTACGGGCTCTATACCGCAGTCTAAGCAGCAGATTAGTCATCAGAAATCTCAACTGTGAAAAATAGAAACACAAACACAGGGAAGACAAAGAACACGCGGCATTAACTCTAACGTGACACACGAAGTTTAGACACGGTGCTGTCACTATTAATCTATCAGGAACCTTTCACTACTTTAACATTTACTGGCAAAAAGCACCTCAAAGATAAAACGGATACTTCCCTCCTAAAGATCATATTCTGTCCTGTTAAGTGTCATATAAGGAAAAGTCGTGTAAGATGACAACCTTAGCTAAAAGCGCAAGCGCAAGATTAATTTCAAACATCTGATACTCCTTCAAAAATTTCCACCCCTGCTGCTGCGATCAGCTGGTTCACAAAAACTGTCTTAGAATAAAACGCTTCCCAGCCGATGCGGTGATATTGCCGGATTATTATTAACGGAACAGCGTCCCACCAAGGCGACCACCGCTGTGCTTTTATTTCACTCTGCATGTTAAGCAATAAAATAAAGCAGAAAGCTGCATTCGTCGCAGTCTACGAATCTGTCGAACACGCAGGTCGTAAATAAACAGCTTAAAGTTTCTCAATTTTACTATCATTCATATGCAGCATAGTACACTTTTATGTATACACTGAAATTGGTGTTGTTTTAGACAGCGATTAGGAACGTCCAGCTCCCCTTAAACGGTTTTAAAATTGAAACTTGGGGGTGAATGACCACACCTCCTCCCAGGGAAGGTTTCCATGCCTTATACCTCTATACCATATCTGTCTCCGTTTAAATGTATGGTTCTAATCTTTGTGATTAATATTACAAATACACGGCTTTTACTGGCAAATAATCGTTAAAAGTCTAATAGACTCCACACAATGAATTCATTTTTCTTCTATTAATCTAATCTAATTAATCTAAGCGCCTTTAAACAATTAACCCAAAACAACCAAGAAAAGTCTGTAAAAATAAAACTAAAAGAGTAACGCGACCTTGGCCTGATGAGCGTCTGATAACTTTATCATAATGACGACTAGACAAAACATGGGTTGGTATTGCCATGATGAATAAAAAGTAGTATTAGCTCAGACTTGCTGTGCATGTCTCTAATTCTCCTTCCAAAGCTACGTATATCATATGCAAGGTTGGGGCGACAAAGATTCTAAACAGGGCAAACTCAATGACAAAGACATATCCATCCGGTAAAGCGTTAAATTGATTAAGGAGTTCAAACTGAAGAATGTCGAGAGAGATCGGCGATGGGGGACCAGCGAAGGCTGGGTTGACGGTAGGAGGGGCAAATCTATAGCCTTATATCTTGCACGACCAACTCAGTGACCCTCATTTAATTTCCATCCCATCCCGGTGGCCGGTGTCCATCGACATCCACACTGCAGCTGTCAGCTGACCGCGTGAGTTCCAAAGTGACCGGTAAGGATTTGGCACATCTGCGGGGTGTCATACATAGCATGAATTTCATGTCTTGTACGGATTGCATGGTATTAATGGATAGAAATGCATTGTCTCTATAAGTCGTAGCCAGGACTGGAATTTAAGATCACCCAAATGAGTAATTTAGACTGAGGGCGAGCACAAATACATTTACATTTACATTTACGGCACTTGGCAGACACCCTGAACCAGAACTACTTAAGTAAGTGCTTAAAAGTCTCATCAATATCTAAGCCTACATTCTGAAATACATGAACACTAGAACCCTGGCTTGTAAAAAAAAAAAAAGCATGTCGTGTTGCACTTTTTACTGAATTAGTCTGACTGGCAAGTAGCAGAAATTCTTAAGTTCCACATCTGGTTGTAGCCAGTTCTTTGAGAGGCACTTTTGTGAAAGAAGTGCTTAACTAAATTTAGCGGCGGTTTTGTCGCTTATGTCCGGCGCTGGTTACAATTCATGCACTAATTATTTTCATCATATCGCATTTCGCCTTGGAAATTCCAGTCCTAAGAGAAGCCAAAGTGGTCAAAATAATGATCTTTTTTGTGGAAAATATTCAGACAAATATAAAATTAGTTGCATGTTAGAATACCTGCAAAGTTTCAAAATACTGCAACTATCTTAGATTACCTGAACTGTGTTGGTAACTGTTTGTATTTAACAAGTACACTCTAAGAAAAAAGGGTAAAAAAATGTACTTTAGCACATCACTGGGGCTGTACTTTCGAGGGCCTGCCAATTGTACCCTTAGCTTTAGCTAATTGAGCCTGGACTCTGAGGAACATTTATGTACCATTGATTGTACATTAATGCTGTTTGTAGCTTTGGGATGTTCCTCAGAGTCCATTTCTGTACCTCATAAAGTTCAATTACAAGCATACAGCCCCAGTGACAAGCAAAAGTACAAATCTTCACCCTTTTTTTTGTGAGAGAGTAGGTCGCTTACGAGTGCACCACTTGTTAAGGTCTAGGTCCCTGGAAGATATCTGGTTTAAACACACACACACAAACACACACACACACACACACACACACACACACACACACACACACACACACACACACACAACCATTTACAGGTAATTCTGTTTCTATACAGGCTGACGATATTTGCAATGAGATACAATGAGTCTCTGAGACAGAGAGAAATGGACATTACACATGTAGGTATTGTGAAGGATAGTCTGGTGTCTTAGTAGTTAAGGAAGTGTGATGAACGGATGGACACCTTGAGCATTATGAGTTTAAATCTGCCTCTGCCCCCGCGATAGAGTGAAGCCGCGAAAGTTATCCCAAGCTGCTGATGGCGCACGTCCTGGGGGAGAATGCACCGCTGAAGCAGTGGATGCACCGGCGTGATCACAGGAAAAGCCAGACCCCGCTGGGCACCCGGGGGGGGGGAAAGAGCTGCGAGGGCGTGAAGAAGCTGGGCAGGGAGAAGAAGTCACTGCGAAGGTACAGAAGGTATCATCAAACATACATACACATATGCTATTAGCATATATAGACAGTGTGCATGTGCTGCGTTCTAGAGAAGTTCAGTATCGCTCTCGCCACACGCTTTCAGGGACAGGGATCTGAAACCCATCTCTCCTTTTTCGTGCGTCTATGTGGAGTTTGCATGTTTTCCCTGTGTTTACAGATTCTCTCTTACTTTCCAAATACATGTAGTTACCTGTTGTCTCTAAACTTCCTGTAATGTGTGCTTGTATTTGCCCTGAAAAGACTGGCACCCCATACAGGTTGTACCTCTGCCTTGTGTGATGTGCTGCCTGTGTCCCTTTTCCATCCTGTCCAGGATAAGTAGCTGGAAGACAGAAGGACATGCTGTGATCCTTTAATTATATATGTCATTTTAGTGTATAATATGCATCTATGAAGATACCTTATTGATTGCTGTTCTCAACCATACATGTCCCAATCCCTCCCTCCCAGCTGGAAGAAGGGGGTCCAGGATGTCCTCACACACTCATCTACACTCGTTGAGCTTCCTCAGACCAACCCCCACTGCGATCTGCAGTTTTCACGGGCAACTGAGGAAGACTTTGAGGAGATCCTGAGCATCAGCAAGGATATCTACGGAGGCCTGGATTACCTACCATCGCGCTATGGCGCCTGGCTGCAGGATCCCCACCGCATGGTCATCCTGGCCAGGAAGCAGGGCAAAGTGGTAAGCCTGGCACAGAGATCATACATTTGTTTAGGGCCAAAATTCATAGCCTACAATCACTGGTTTGATGTCTATGCAGGTGATCATACATCCTCTTTTTCCCATATTTTTCCACTTTTTGGGACCTAAAAATGACTGAAATGTGTAGGATTCCCTTTGTTTCATGTTGACATTTGTTTCTACAGTCACAATACTGTCTGTGTACATATTTGCATTGCTTTGACACCTCTCTCTACATCCTGCCGGTGCTCTCGTTTTTGCAAAGCAAAATATGATTTCCTTAGATCTATCTAGCTTGACTTATAAGGGCTCTTTGAGGTCTACATTCTCCTGGAGGCCTACATTCTCCTCAAGACCTACATTTTTTTCTCCTCCACCCCATGCCCCACATCACTTTGCATTCAGCGCACATCCTAAATGATGGCCACATGGTGCTCTGTAGAATGCTTTTCAAGCAGGTTTTTAGACGTATGCTCTCTTCCACACGTACCTCCTCTACCACCCACCCCCAGATCGCTCTGCAGTCGGTGTGCGTCATCGACGATGGCCAGACGGCACTGGTGGAAGGCCTGCGGGTGGCACCTCAGGAAAGGGGTAAAGGTGTGGCCAGGGTCCTGCTCAAGTTTTGCTCCCAGATGGTGAAGTCCAGGTATCCCGGTGTGAAGGTGAGCCGGCTGACACGCGATGACCCACTGGGGCCCAGGGACCTACAGAAGTACCAGCTAATCACCACACAGGTGCGCAAGGTCACCTTTCTGCCTGTCTGTCTTTTAGCAAATAAACCCCCTACCAGCCATCCTCAGAAATGTCTATTTTTGACTTCATGCTATTTATTATAAAAATATACCTTAAATACTGCTACAAATTCTTCATCCTTGGTACGATATTTGCCTTTTCCACTCCTTTTGGCTTTCTGGTCTCCCTGCCTTGCACAAAAACCAGTTTTACTACTCTGTGTTCCAGGCTATCTAACAAGCCTACTCAGGATAAATGGTTGGAAGACTGTTGGATGGACGCATTTTTGATTTCCTCATTTCTTCTGTTTGCAGGGAATACTTTTGTTTGAGTTCCAGGCTGAGAAGTTGAAGCAGAGACTAGCTGATCTGGAATCAGAGCTGGGGACCGTGCAGATGGGCCGTCCAGTGAGACTTGAATCTGAGGAACTGCAGCGGTTGCTCCTGAATGAGGATGTTGCTCAGAACATCCTGCCTAATGGCACCATAGTGCAGGACTGGCAGCCCTTCAGGCTATTGCCTGGAAACATACAGATGCTTCTGCAGCGGGAGGTGGACTGGATGGCGGACGACATGCTCAGGCCCACTGTTCTAAGCTTGTGCTCAGCTCCATTCCTCGTGCCTCTCAGCCTCGGCTGCCACTGTCTCACCATTGACATCTTCGGTAGGGCGCTAGAACCCATGCGACAGCAGGTCCTGGCCCACTTGGAACACTCCACCCACAGCCTGACTGGCCGTGTTGTATGCCAGATGTTTCTGGCTCCACCCCTCTGGGAGCTATTGGCCAACTTCTGCTGTGGCACGCTGGGGGCAGAGCTGGTACAGGGCTACTCTGAACAGTATGTAGTAGAGGCTGACCTGGTGTAGTCGTGGATACTGCTTTTTTCAATGCCTCACTTGGACATCTCACAAAAACCCCTCTAATATACATCCAACTGACATCAGGCCATACAGGGGACCTTCTAAAATACTTAATTTGCCAAAGTTTTTCAAAGTCAATTTGAATCTTTTTACCTATTGAAAACCTGTCACAAAAACATAAAGCTTCATAGGACTACCATTCCTAAGTAAAAGGGGAGCTGATGAATAACAACGCTTTTCCACTGGCATGCAGGAACCAGGCCACACCCAACCTGTACTATGAGGAAACTCAAATTACAGCCCAGTTGCAGTGCAGTTCCAGCTCACTTTGATTTTCCACTGCAGAAGGATGTCATCGGTTGATGTAACCAGCTCAATTTAGTCACTCTTTCGGCCTGCTAGTAAGCATGGGTATGGCTCGAATGATTTACAGTGGAAAACCATCTCTTTGCTATGACTTGGGTAGGACTTGGTTCTTGGTGGCAGTGGAAAAGCAGCATTACTGTACTTGGAGGCCTGATCCATCATGAGATTGTACCAATCTTGTTTTCCCAATGAAAGTAGCCATATTGGAATTCCTGACAAGCTGAGTCCTACAGCTAGCTTTGTAGTCTGTTGTCTTCTTGTTGTGACCATGATTCTAGTTGGTCATTTTCTATATTTTTCTTTAAAAATGCAGCACACATAATCTGGCCTCAGTAACACTTTACTGAAAGGCATGTTTTTAGCAACTCATAAATACATTCATAACAAATAATGCATTCATAAAGTATTATAAGTATGGCTATAAATCTTTATGAAAAGACATAACACATTACAGTCGGCCCTCGTGTATTGCGATTAATCAGTTCCAGACTCTATCGTGATAAGTGAATTTCCACAAAGTAGGATTCTTTATTTATAAACCGAAAATTTTCATAGTTGGAATATAGAAACCTTGTTTACGGCCTTCTAAGTCCGGTTTAACATTATTAGAGCCCACTAGATATGAATTAACACCTTTTAGTCACCATTACTGTTATGATTGCTGGACACAGAAGCAGGAACGGGGAGACGAGGAATCAGGATCGAAGGGTTTATTTGGAATCACTCCAAATGCAGGACACAGGAACATGTAGCATCAAAATGTCATTGACAGACCGGGACTTACAGGCTCTGACGTGGACTTAAATTCACCAGACGAATCAAACTGACAGAAAACAGCTGATCACAATCGGGTTGCACACGTGGTTAATAAGTGGACATGGCACACAAGAGGATCGTACAAGCAGGTCATGACGATTACACTTGTACTGCTCAATATATTAGACAAAATAATAGAAAATAATACATATTAGATGTTAGAAATATCATATTATTATTATTGCGCATTTAAGTAGGAAGAGCAAAGATGCTTCCGATGCATAGAGATGTACCATTTTCATTCTCTCGGTCAGCTTAATATACAAAAAACCGCGATAGAGTGAAGCCGCGAAAGCCGAAGCGAAAAGTGGCAAGGGACGACTGTATAGCCATGTTCATTATGCATTATGATTGCTTTATGAAGCTCTTGTCTATAATGCACAATAGATACCTTTATAATGCGTTAGAATGGTTGGTATAAGCATTAAGGATGGTTTTATACTGCATTATAAAGCTATCTATAGTGCATAATAGAGGAGAGCTTCATAAGGCAGTCATAATGCATAATAAACATGCATATAATGTATCATGCCTTTTTATAAATATTTACCCATGTTGATAATGGTTTTTGAATGCATATAAATAAACAGGTTATTAAATAGGGTATTTATAAACACGTTTATAAATTACTAAAAACATGCTACCCTGATCTCTTATTCTGTAATATTGCTAATGATTTTACGAAAGGGGGCTGCCTTGCAGGAGAAGAAACTTTTCAAAGAATGTACAGGTGACCATGACACCAAGTCAAACAAAACCAAACTCCACTGAAGGTTTGGATTCATAAGTGTCTCCCAGCTTTCTCATAATCGCCCCTTCATCCCAGATTCAAACTAGGCCTTACTGAGCTTCCACTCTCTGCCTATGTCTTGCCTGCTCCGTGAGGAGCTTGCACTGGCTAAAAAATGTCATCATTGCGAATGGCAAGTTCAAAATAAAATAAACATTGCGTGTGTATAATTATTCTTGCCTCAAGTAGCGTTCTCATTAAAGACATGGACAAATGTTACTTTGGACATGTATCAGGTAAGCAACTTATCTTAGCGTGAGGGGGGGATATAGAGCTTTCAAAGGAACAAACAGGTACATTTTGGTTCATTCAGAAGTATTTTATTAAAAGCCATACAAAAGTATAATTTTACATAAGCTTTGGTAAGTAATCCCTTTAATCATTAAAATGCTGCAAGCTATTTACACTCGGACATGCTATCATCACCCACCTTCACTCTTAGACTGGGGAGTCTGTTTCAGTCCTGGCTGGAGACCAACACGTGATTTCCAAGAAAGTGCTGGGTGATGCATGTTCTATTTCACGGCTGAGCTCCAGGACTGAGTTCTCCCCCTTCCTTTGTACTAAATTGGACCTTGTCTAAGGCAATTGCGTGCATGTGGGCAGAGAATGAGCTGGCCAGGCTCACCTCTCCCCTCAGGCATTGTGCTCTTGGTTCTCTAATTCTCACCTGAGTGGAGTGAGACTTCTTGCAGCTGCAAAATATATTAGACAATACTTTTCCTTAATCCCATGGGAAACAAGACAAGCGTCCTTGGGCAATGCTTTCCCTTCTTCCCCGAAGACAAGACAAGCGTACTAGAACAAGATAAGAGTCCTGCAAACAAGTTATACAATTAATTCCAGAAAAACATGTTCCACAGCTCGTCCTTGGCACAATGATATGGGTGAATCATGGACATATTGGAGGGTGCATTAGAATCTCAGGGTGGTTTTTAGTCCAAACAGGAACAGAATCATTCAATACTTCCTTCACCTCATATGTATATCTGCTAGGTGGGGTTGGAAGTGTTCTGAACTGTGAGTACTGGTATTGAACAATCACAACTTTCCAGAATATTACAGTAATAGGAGGACAGTGAAGAACTCCTATTAATTCTATGCTATGTGGCCGTGGTAATAGACCATGTATTCATTCTCTAATACAACTAAATGTAGATCTCTGTTCTTTAAAGCTGACATTTTACTGCATTCTGTAATAGTTATCTCGTCCGACATCCGGAAAACTACTGTTTGTACGTTTCTTAAGGTTTATTACACACAAATCTCCACAAATATTCTAAAGTGGACGTTATATGACATATTTAACATTGGGACCCAGATGCATTAAGGTTTTAAACAGTGAGATGATGTGACAGCAGTGGGCATAGTGGCCAAGAAGTTGAACTTCTGACCCAGTGGTGAAATGTGCCAAGTTTCAAGGTAAATGATGTAGAACTGCCTCCTGGCCATTTCCATTTCCAATGTGGCAAGGTAGAGGAAGGAAACAGTACAACACAATGAAAGAAATCCAGACAAGCTTAGTAGGAAGCTAGGGTAACATGGTAGCGAAATGTCTGTACAGAAATGCTATACAAGTTAGGCAGATAAGTCCAGGTAAATACTATTGTCATACTCTCAGGTATCCAGGTAGGGTCACTTTAATCATAGTCACACAGTCAATTGCAGTCCAAGCAAAAACATCAAGGAAATTCACAATGATGCAGGATCACTATGGCAAAATCACATCAAAATCCAGGCAAGAGAAATTTAAAAACTCCATATTAGACATGCATTATACACCCAATCATTGTGCACCTCCCACCTCATTATTAAAAAAATGGTTTTGTCAAAAGTTGATTAATTTTTTTATCCCTTATGTAAAATTACAATTTTCAAATCTTGTTCCATCACAACAAGAGCTTAATTCCAGTATCTTTAAGATTTAAATCAGACAAAATAATTCCTCCTAAGCTTAATTACAATTCCACCCCACTGTCCATTTAAAAAGAAAAAAAATACACCCCAGGGAAAACAGAAAAAAATTAAGCAGATATGTGGAGAGAAAGAAGGTTTTCATTTATCTGTGTAATTTCAAAGTATGAATGGACTGCTCTGTGGTCTATATTGGTACATGAACTGTTGACCTCTGTATGTACAACTACTGTAAAAAGGTCAGTGGCAATGATCAAAGAATGTTTAAGGGTGAAACTTTCATAACACAAGAGCAGATTGTGAGTATGTACCAGACTTGCTTGAAAGGATTGTGAATTATGAGTGTCTACACAAGGTTATATAAGTCTGTAAGGGGGCTTACTTTGGAGGAAGGAGAAAACAATGCAAAAATGTAGATTCTGCATGAACTGTAGACTTGGTAATCTGAAGCCTTGCTGTTTATCACTGACCCACACAGACACTCATTAGGGGCTGACGGAAAGCTAGAGACTGTGACAAATTAGTTTTGCTATTCAGTGCCAGAGACTACAAACCCACAGCTGTTCATTCAACATAGGGTCAAAAGGAAGTCTTGAACCTTATTTTGAGATAGTTTAAAGGCCTAATGGAAACATCATGGTTTTCACACAAAGACCTTCTCAAGTTCACCTTGAGCTGCAACATATCCTACAATCCCATGCTGCAAAGTTAGAATTGCATAACAAAGTATCTTTACAGAGCTCACTCTTTGACAGGAGATGACACTCTGCAAGGGCAAAAGGTGAATGTCATAGTGTCTTGTTTATTCTGGGCACATTGATGGAAGTGGGCTCAACTGTTGAGCCCTAAAAACTTCTCATCACAGTTTAAATTCAGACCACAACACCAGAACATAATCACAAAAGTATCACCCCTGTTTCAGGTCCCTGCACAGCTCTGGGCTGTGTTCTTTTCTCAACAAGGCATGTGCGTAATCCATGAAAGAAAACATAATTCGGATTAACTAAAAAAAAAAAACCTACATATGTGGTATTTTCTTTCATGGGAATGATTTTGTAAAGCCTTGTAGTATAATTTGATGAACATAAATAAAATAATCACAATAGTCATATGACATGCATTTTTTGATACGTAACCATGCTTCATCATATGAAGAGGTTATTGTCTGTTATGTCACAGAAACCATAGTACATAAACAATTCCATTTTTTTTTGATTGTCTTCTGTCACCTATATGTCATAATCGCTCTGCTATTATTTTCCATCCGCCCCTCCCTTGACATTCTTCTTTTATTTGCTTTACCCGTGTCTCATTTAACACGCCTCGTTTGTTGAACTAAAGAGTAAGTCTTTAAGATGGAGTAGCTAAGGTCTTCGCCCCTCAACATAAAACTGTATGACCTGTACGCAGCAACACAGAGGGGTCAGTATTTCCCCGCTGTTCTCCACTGACCCCAGAGTTTATTTTAGGAGGTACACAAGAGGCTATAGTCCGTCACACCTCTGACAAAGGGAACAGGTGATTTCCACGCCAGCATTACAGCAGCATGTGACAAAGCGTTACACACATGGCGAGGAGTTTTCACAAACCCACCTCTACACTGAGGTTAAAGGCCACCTTTCTTTGTGGGAGGGGTTTGGCAGCAGGGGCTGAGCCAGCAGGCGCCTTTTAAAGTATGAGGTCAATATACTGTAGAGTCAGTTGGCTTTCAGCCAAGCTTCCTGGTGTTAACCTTAGGGCTTGGGGAGTGTGGGGGAGGGGGATACTGCAGACTCACAGAAAAAGGGGGGAGGGATTGTATACTCACTGAGTACTTTATTAGAAGCACTACATTAGAAATGTGCAGGGTCTCCCTTTGGGCTCACTTGTTCATGGCACAGATTCCACAAAATGCTGGAAAAAATCATTTGAGATTCTGGTGCAGTTTCAGCAGATTTGTCAGCTGCACATCCATACAGTGAGTCTCCAGTTCTACCAGATCCCAAAGGTGGGCTATTGGATTCAGACCTGGTTACCAAGATGGCCACTGAAGATCACTGAACTCATTGTCAATTTCAAGAAATCAGTTTGAGATCACTTTTGCTTTGTAATGTGCTGGATCATCTTGCTGGATGCAGACATTGGAAGAAATATAGGCTGCGGAAAATAGGCTGTGGAATTCAAGCGATGATCGGTTGGTATTTAACAGGCCCATAGTATGCCAAGAAGACATTCCCCTCACCATTATACTACCACCAGCCTGGACAGCAGGCACAAGGCAGGTTGGGTCCATGGATTCATGCTACTGATGTCAAATTCTAACGCTACCATCTGTGTGCCACATCAGAAATTGAGATTCATCAAACCAAGTTCTTCCAGTCTTCAAATGTCCAGTTTTGGCGGAGAGGAATGGAATCTGACATGGTCTTCTGCTGTTGTAGTCCATCCACCTCAAGCTTCATTGTGTTGTGCATTCTGAGATGCTTTTCTGCTCACCACAGTAGTACAAAGTGGTCATCTGAGTTACTGTAGCCTTTGGCCTGGAACACACTGGAGGCGTGCCCGTGTGTGTCGCGGCTGCAGGAAGTATTGATTTTCATTCCTGCGTCCATGTTAACAGACTAGAGCAGCCACACTGCCTACGTGAGACACACGCCCCAGGCATGGCGCACGCCTCATCTAGAGTCAGAATGGCACCTAGTTTTCACGCGGGTGTTAAATGGGTCTCAGTAAAAATTAACAATTAAACCATCTCTTGAGATAGCCATACTGACATCATAACAGCAACATTACATAACTGACACCTTTCGCAATAGTTTCAATGTCTATTTATATATCATAGGCTTGACAAATACATAAATATTATTTTAACCATCTTGCAATCCCGTATTATTAAAGGAGAAAGTGCAGGCTCTATGTGAACTACATAGTCAGAGCCGAAAACCAGTGTAGGCTGTAGTTAAATTATGCTTATAAGCTTATAACAGAAAATCGTGTGAAGCACAGTAGTTTCCAGGTGTGTTCTCTCTCACTTTCTCTCACTCTCTCTCTCTCAACAAGGGTAAACAAAAATAACGTGACTGCTTGCTGGTTAAAACTGGTCAAAGTCATGGTCTTTTCTAATTTCCCTAACAATCTTTTTCTGGTGTATTCCAGGCCTTCCAGTCAGCTCAGACCAGTTTCCTCATTCTCCTCTGGCCTCTCTCATCAGTAAGGCCTCACAGAACAGCTGCTCATTGGAGGTTTCATGCATCATTCTGAGCAGGGGTGTCCTTGGGCCTATATTAGGGGGGGGTTAGCCCTCCTAAAATGTTTTTAGCCCCCCCCAAATTAATTTGTATTTATTGGCTTAAGCCATGAATATCTTTTTATATTATATATAATATTATATACAGTACATACTGTAATCAATCCGAACGTAACATTGCTTCTCCAAATCCACATTGCTGGCTATATTTTGGACCCAAGGGAAAGGGTTGCACTAAACCAATATTTCAAAAAATGTTATTTCCCAATTAATTATGCCTAAAGTAAATGAAAAAGACCTGTTTTTCTCTTCAAACTTTGAATTTTGTGACCTGGGTAATGACATTTTAAAATTTACCCATTTTTCCGAGCATTCCAAGTCAGTTCCATGCTATAGAAATGAGGAAAATAAAAAAATCTCAATTACAGTTGTCACGCCCCGATCGTGCTGATCCTCCTGTGCCACGCCCCCCTCGTTAACCCCATGTGGATTCCCCGTGTTTATCAGCTGTTTTCGGTTACTGTCATTTGTGCAATGTATTTAGTCCACGTTTCCGTTTGTTTCCCCAATCCGGTCATTGTTATGTCAGCCAGTGTGTTGTCGATTCCTGTCGCTGTTGCCTCCATTAAACCCCGTGTTTTTCCCCGACTTTTGCCATCCATGCGTGACAACAGTGTTGCATGACAACAGAAAGTTTCAAAGGATTTTTTTTCTTTGCTCATGTCCCTTTAGGGTCTCCGTACAATACCGAGTGATTAATAGAGAATTGTCGAGAACTTACAAGAATATTTAAGAACTTTTCAGAATTTTCTAGAACTTTCCATAGTATCACATGTACAAGGGGTCACTACTCTCCACTTCGGTGTAGTTCTAGCTGCCTAGGTGAACACATAGACACTTATTTTCATTTATCAGAGAAGGCATCGAGAGGCTGCAGGCATTTTTCAGACACATTCTGCTGTGCATGTGGCTAATTTAACAGGACAAGAGCGAAAAAGTACTCTGTGACAGTATCTGCTAAAATGTGTGAAGCCTACATAACATATTTTGGCATACTGTTCAACCAAATAGTTACTTAAGCATTAGTTCAAATACAAGAACTCGTGGCCATAGGTGGAAATTAGCGGGAGAACATTTC
>JAODKF010000044.1:11005425-11036960 GCA_026779585.1 Mormyrus proboscirostris
TGAATCCTTAGGTTCCTTTAAATCAGAGCTAGATAAGATTTTAACAACTCTGAGCTGTTAGTTAAGTTCTCCCCAAGAGAGCTTGATGGGCTAAATGGCCTCCTCTCGTTTGTATAGTTCTTATGTTCTTATGTAAATTGGGGGATGCCTGTACCAGTTAGGGGGTGTTGAGTGGCCTAATCTCTGATCAGAAGGTTGCTGGTTCAAACCCTGACCTCAGCAGAATAGTCACATGTCTGTGGGCCTTTGAGCAAGGGCCCGTAACCCCGTATGACGCCGTATGATGGTTGACGCTACGTTGTGACCCCCGAGCAATAAAGAGCAAGATGGGGCAGACGAAGAGACAATTCCTATGAGTTTCATACTATTATATGAAAGATAAATATGCATAATTTACAGTCTTATGAAATGAAGTCTTATTTTCTTTCCTATTGATAACCACCAAAATAAATCAGGCATTTTGCATCTTCAGATGTACATCGATGACTTTAACCCATGTGATCTGTCCTCCTCACGATTGCAACCAGGGCCCAAATACGACACCAACCATCAGCACGGGGTCCGTTGTTCTCTCAGAAGAGAAATGTCATGGTTGACATAAACCCCAGTGCCATTCTACTTTGTGGGCCTGTAAAATCACCCTTTGGGTGGTATAAAGTTTAAATGGAAGCACGCTGGAAGAGAGGAAACAGCAAATGCTGCATTTAAAGGTTACGTTCCCTGCAATCCCGTAAACAGCCTGTGCTGGTTGCGGTGACACAGGCGTCCATGGCTGCTTCTGATTGAGCCAGAATCCTATGAATCTTAATGAACGCCGACGAATATCACACCGGCAAAAATCACCCGGAGCACGTGTCTGGGGCACGTTACGGGCTCGCAAGCAGTACAACGGGCCGCGGACAAAGAACTGGAGGATGTGCGAAACACGCAGTGTCCGTTGTGCTTGCGAGATGTGGAGCTGCACCCACAGATAGCAATGCATGCAACACCTCCCCCCCCCCAACCCCAGCATGGATGGTACTGGTCCTCATGTCATCACAAGCTTTCCATCCTCCTGCAGCCGTAACATCCTCTTTCCTTGTTGTTTTCTCTCTCTCTCTCTCCATCAGTTTTTTCATGGTCTAGTGAACAAATAACCAGACTCCAGGCATGAAACTTCATTATGAGGGAGAAAGGGTGGGAGGTGGGTGGTAACAGAAGGACAGAAAGTGAAGGGGGGGTAGGGGAGGTGGGGGGGGGGCATGTCACCAGCAAGATATAGTAGCATCTCCTCAGGATGCCTGAGGATGAAGCCTTTGTGATATCAATGAAGGTGACGCACCAGGATGACAGACTAACACACATTCCTGCTTCTTCTTCTACTTCTTGCCAAATATCTCCTGCAAAGAGACATCCTGCATCGTTTTGCTGAGCTATGGACTGACAAGAGGACAATAAGAAGAAAAGGGCTTGTCTAAGACCCATTTGCTGCATGGCGGCGCCTCCTCCTAGGGCCTACATTCTCAATATCAGCGACGTTAAGCTGCACCCTGTCTTGTTTACTTCCCACACGGATGGCTGCTCGTTTTGGCGGAGCAGAAAGAATGTCATTCTTTCCCCCGACCCCAGGAGTCCAGTTCACATGCGGTGGCATCCAGGAATTCCAGACGGGCGTCGACCCACAGCCGTGGGAGTTCGGGTTTGCCAGATGCACTGTGGTGCCTGCCCAAGACAATCAATCAGTTTACACTGAATACGTGTTAAATCTCATCTGTAAAACCCATTCAGACACGGCCGGCTCCGGGGTTTCCTCAGCGGCCCGAGTTCCTGCCAAAGCATCCCCATCCCGTGTATGACAGACGGTTCACCGATGACGAAATTCACGGCTTACCAGGGTGTGCTTTTACTCATTTAGAGAGCGGGGAGTCTCACAAAGGCATTTTAGAAGAAATGGCTATTGCAAAGGATCAGGCCTATAGCCAGCAAGATATTTTTTGGGTCCAGCAACCCAATCAACAGAGGAGCTCAAACTAGCATGTTTGGTGCATGGATATGTGCCTGATGAATAGTAAGTTAATATGGTGGGAGGTGAAACTCATTTTTTTTTACAATGCAGCTACGTTACTGCGAAGCCTATGACCACAGTTTCCTCCTGGGATTGCGATTTTAGACCTTTTGCATCAGTTCTTCGCCACTCACATAGCAACTCTGCGAATATATCGGAGGTTTAAGACTGCAGAAAATAACCCCACACACCTGCCCCCACAAAGACAGGGCGAGGGGGGAATCAAAAACCCAGTCCTGCAGGTTGTGAGGCAACAACATCACACACTGAGTCACCACGCCACCCATAAAGAGGCACCAAGAAATTGGAATTATCGCTAATAGAATAAACCAAATTTATCATGTAAATGAAAACACTTGTCCAAAACAATTTAATCATTTAAGCAAACATGTTCTCTTTTAAATTGATTTCTCGTTCAAAAATACCATCCACTCCATATGTTATATAGTAATATGAGTACAAATAAACATCAAAATGCACAAATTGAGCTAAAAGCAAAATGTTAGTCATCACTGTCCTCACCATTAGTCTGCATGTGGCCACAGATTCACATCACATCTTCACATCCTCATTTGCGAGGCAGCGTGTGATAAATTGTTTCGTGTTTCTTACGCCTTCCTGGTAGCGCCGTGCTCCTCTGTTATCGGATGTTTCAGCCATGGCTGAGACGAGGATGGTGGTCATAAGCTTTCGACCCTCAGGCTGAGATTTACGACAGATCTCGGGGTACCGCGCTGCATGTGCGACAAACCATTGTATTTTTACCAGCACATGGTGGAGATTTATGTCGTCACAGATCACAGCTATTGTGGTTTTGGTGACTAGACAATTGCTTTGAGTCATCTTTCGATTTCAGTGTTTCAATGTGCAGAACTCCTAACAAAAATTACCAAGGCCCTTACTTTGGGTTCAGAGGTAGAACTGAAATGCTAAAGACTGCTATAGAAAACCACCGTGGGCTGTAGGAGCAGTAGACCATTTCGTATTCTAGCTATGGAAATATGATCACGACTGTATTTTACAATAGAACTATGGGCATCAAACAATGCTTTAAACATCACAATGATGCTAATCAATCCATTTGTTTATATTTAAGTGATCCACTTTTTAGATGAGTCATTCTAGTAAAGGTAAGTATTCTTGGAACAAATAACATAATCATTGACTACCTGCAAAAGATGTTAGATAAAATTACAACGTACATGGTTCGGTTGTCATTTAGCAGATGCAGATGAGTTCTCTACATCTTGTGAAAACACACTGTGTTCTGTATCATGTTTAATTCTTGAAATTGTATCCTAGTAACACAGTAATATATAGCGACGTACTGTAGCAACAGTAGTTGGTAGAGCTGATTTAAAAACAAATATTGCATTATTGCTGTAATATTAGTGCAATGTTCTGCACATCTGGGAATAACTACAGGAATCTATTAGCGTAGGAATTTTGTATTACAATTCTTCAATAAGTGATTGGGAGTCCCACTTTTAATGTAAAATTATTATTTATAATATGCATGTAAGAATTAAGTTCCCATCATCTGGAGTCTTCCTCATTGAAACTGTCGCTAAAAATTAGTCAAAGCCGTTGTTAAAAAGCTCATCCTCCTCTTGAGCTAATTACATTAACATTTTTCCTAATTTTCACAAACATTTACTTTCCTTCTTAAATAAGCTGTGCCCACACCCACCCTCATACCGCCTCCACTAATAAACAAGAGAAAGAACAAAGTCATTCTTTGTGTATTAATGTTTCACCTGTATGCAGTTGTTTGGGCAAATTACTCTGTTTCCGTGCACAGACACCAGAACAAAACAGATTTTAGAAGATCACCCCTGATTGCTCCATTGTCTAGGCTGCACTTCTCTCCAGCAACCGCCAGATAATTGTTGAGCGCAGCATGGCAGACGTGTTTATGATGCTGCAGAGGTGCATGTAACACCCTTTCTTGCTTCTAAAGGAAAAATCTGAATGAATTATTTTGAATAGTTGTCCCCTCTCTTTTCAAAACAAGATAAGGTATCCTTAGGGAAAAAGTAAACTTTACTGCATAAGCCTGCTAGTTTCCATATAAAATACAGCAGCACCATAAATAATGAGTACCTTCATGTCATACTTTTTAATGTGATCTGTTTGACTCAAGTTGATAATATCGCCAGGAGACCTGCCTTCACCTTGAGCAGGAAAGCCGAGGTCTTAAAATAAGCTTAAACACACTTATCACTAAATGCACCATCTGCTGTTCCTGGTTGACCTGAGAATCCAGACCGTATTGCAACCCAAAACACCTTTTGCATTTTTTTTGCAATTGATTCTTATTCTGCAGTTGATTCCGCAATTATATTCATCCCTTCTTTCCCAACAAAATTTATAATTCTGGTCAAAAATTAATATTGATAACGGTGACATGAAAACCTCTTTCAGATTTAGCCAGATATTAACACGGCTTAGTGTAAGTTAATTTAAAGAACATTAGTCACTTTGCCTGAGACTCAGCGCTTAACAGCTTAAAATACAGGGCAGTCACTCATCGCCAGTCAAGCCATAAAATCCAACATTTTGTTTCCTGGGGATTGAATATTGTACACATGTATGACTTCCTGTTGATCAGCATCACGACATACACCAGGACCTGTAGAACGTTGTCCATCTCTTACCTTCTTTTCAAGAACACCTAGACAACAACCCCCAACCTTTCCCATCTATTAACCATGTTCACCATTCTGTTTTGCACACTGGACTTTTCCTACATCGATTTTCTCTCTGTCACAGTGAACCTACCTACCTGCCACTGACAGCAACCCAGAATGAAAACCAGGGGTATCGAATGTACCTGACTGGACAAAAGAAATGTCACATTGAGGATTGACTGGGATCATTTCTTTAACAATTCTTTTTATGCTCTGCATTAACACCTTATTTAGAATTACCCTCCAAAACTCAGCAATTATCAGCTAAGTGTCCATAATGACTGGTTGTTGGGTTTATAATGGACATACACCAAATATCTGAAGCAAAGTAGATTCCTGTCAGGTTAGGGGAAGATTCTAGGGTGAATTTCCACATGATGATACATTTTGATAAGCTCTGTTTCATTTGCACCTGAAATAAACCTTTGTGCACGAATGCATATCTGTGTGTGTCTTTGTATAGCGATAGTGCATTCCAGTGTACGTGTGTCTGTGTGAAAAAGCACGTATGTTAATATCTGTCAGTATGCGTCTTTGTGTGTCTGTTCGTATGCCTGCAAATGTGCGTGTGTTTGTGTGTCTGCAGTTAGTGTGAAGGCGTGTGTCCTGTGTGTGTGTGTGTGTGTGTGTGTGAATTGTCAGGAGGTAATTAAATGCAGAGACCTCTCCACTATCGCCTCCCCCAGCCGCACACCACTGACGCACCAAGCGGCTGCAGAGAAGTGAGTCATCCAGCCGGAGGGATTGTCACCCCTCCCTCTCTCTCTCCTCCCCCCCCCTTCACTCCCTCCCTTCCTAAAGAAGGCACTTAACCCGGATGGGTCCGGGCGCTCGTCTGAGCCAGGCCCCTGGCTCTCTGGGCAGCCAGCGAAGATGCTTCTTACACAAGCACTTAATTCATTATGTGACTTTTACTGCTGTGAGTGTTTAAAACATGGTATAAAAAAACAGCGCAGCAGTGAGCAGAGGCAGGCTTGAAGGAAACCACTCCTAAGCGGATTTGCACTAACGCTCTGCCGTGCCACCGTGGACATTTCCCAGGATCTCACCTAAACACTAAATGTAGGCACTCATGAGGACACCATTTCATGGTGGGACACCACAATACAAAGCTACAAACAAAAAACAGGCGGTAACACTTTACTTGCAGCTGTTATCAATAATGCACTATGGATACCTTCCATAATGCATTATAATGGTCATTATAAGAATTAATAAAACATCACAGCATCTTCTATTGACAGTTATAAGGTATTATAGTGTTGATTATGATACTTCATAAGCTCCAGTGAAGCTCTCATTTATAATGCACTATAGATACCTTCATAATGCATTATAATGGTCGGTATAAGAATTAAGGATTCTTTGTACTGCATTATGAAGGTTTCTATAGTGCATTATAGATGAGTGCTTCATAAAGCATTTATAATGCATATAAACATGGGTATGCCTTTTCACAAATATACCCTGTTTATAATGCTTTATGAATGCATTATGATGTGTTATGAATGTGTTTAGAGATTCTTATAGACATGGCATTCCTTGAAAGTATTACCAAAAAGACATTTACAGCAGTACCCATACAGTTTATATCAGAAATCATAAGAAAAGAGCAATATTTTTCCTGAAACCCAAGTCACTGTACACTGCACTGTCCCTTATTGTAGCAGTTGCCAAGGGGCTGCATGTTTGCTCTTGCCTTATGTTCTGGTTTCGTCCTACGACCAGATAACCATAGTTTCCAAGGGCACAAAATCTCCCTGAAGAATTATCGAATCTGTTGGTACCAGACCCAATGGGTTTCCTGCTCTCACTCAGTGTTCAATTCACCTTGACCCGGGTGCCATCTTTTAGACCTGACACTAAATTTATAGCTACTATATATACTATAAAAAGCAGACATGGGTAATTCAGGTCCAGGGAGTAAAGGTCCAGACCAAGATTTTGGTTAGGCCAACCAGTTGAGTACTCTGTGACTGTGACTCTTTACGCTCAACTGGTTGGTTGAAATTAAATTTTGGTCTAGAAATTAAATTTTGGTCTAGATTTTTACTCTCTGGACCTGAATTACCCACCTCTGATAAAAAGCATGCACAGTGGTAATAGAAAAATTCGTTCTATTACCATCAGTTCTTGTAACTATCCCAGAAATTCAATCACATATCAGTCTTTCAGGTATACAATGTTGTCATTGTTGTGCTGTGAGGATTTCCCCAGGGGAAAGGTTTTTCTACAATGTGAGAAAAGTTTTGTATAATGTATATTTTTTTTAATTATTAGAACAGTATGTAAAAGCTTCTGCAAACGTGGAATTATTTCTGAGGAGTCTTTTACAGATGCCTATTTATGAAAAGGAAATATTTATACTGCCCCCTGCTGGTTTGGACTGTGTCCTTGGCTTGACTTTCACCCCACCAAAAAATTAGTGCTTTTTCTCTTAGTAAGTATAAAGTTATGTAATGCTAATTTGGAAATACAAGACAATGTACAGAGCTGGTAATGAAATCTCTGCCTGGGCTAAATAATAATAATTGAGACATTTTATTGATCCCCATAAGGAAATTTTTGTTACACCTCCCCCAACTTGCCCTTGGCAGGTGAGAAAAAGCTGGCCAAGAAGGGCAGCCCCCCCATATCAGTGCCCAGTGAGCCTGGGGGTTAAGGACCTCAAGGCCTCAAGACCGTCTCTACAGCTGCCTGCTCAAGCACCTGCAGGTGTGTTGAGGACAGGGTCAAGCCAGCGACCATCCAATCACAGACACAGAGGCTTAGCCCACTGAGCCACACACTATTCCTATCAACAATAAATGGCTAAAGAAAACCAACTAGTACACAAAATTCCTTTAATATATACATGAAGCAAGCTATGGTCAAAAAGGTCTCTAGAATTAAGTAAACATTTCAGATTTGAGTACTAGAAAGCTTATTACAAACCCCTAACGACATTTCTCTTCAGAGTTAAACTGGTACTCATCTAGTTTCTATTCATGACCTTATGTACTTGTATTGGTGCAAATATTGATACAATCATCCTTATCTATGCCTCACAGGAGTCTGCATGGCTGGATTCAGGTCTCCCAGCCTGTCACAGGGATCATTCCTGCCAATCTCTCGACTTTCTGTACAGCAACAATAGCCTTTGTGAGGTAGTCTTTCAGACAAGGCTCATCTGTACATGCTATGAACTGACTGCCCTGCGCATAAACACATCAGGTTAAAACCATCCAAGAATTATGTTTGCTTTCTTAAGACGGTATCATTCTGACAGTGTGATGTTGCCAGGGAGGAGTCCATGTAAATGCCCAGATCTTTCTGAGGAAAGGCTGCTGTTATCTCTCCATACAGAGCCCGCATAGTCGCTGTAAGACACAGCACTGCCTTCTGTGTGATTCATTCTGAATTTGTCCATATCAGATTTAATCGGCCACATCTCTCTCACTCTATGTTTCTCTTTCTGATTTAACGTCATCACCGCCTGTTCATTTCTGTTACGCTACTACAGAGCTTATTTCTATGCTATCAGCCAGTTCACCTAATTTTCATCATAACTGATAAGGCTGACAAAACCTTTGTCATTTTATAGATCTGAAACATGAACCAGCCCAACACAGAACACTGATTAATACCCATGATTAATACAAGCTCAAACATAGTCCCTACCCTCAAAACTATGTTTTACCACCTATCAGAAATTTTTGGCATAATGTAGGTTTGGTTCCCTCCACTCTATACCAACCTGCCCTGACTTCTGCCACTGGACCTGCTTCTCTAGCTCATGGGTGTTTTACTTACATAAAAATATTTTGAGGGCAGAACAAAAAATGATTGGTTCAGAGAGATAACCAGTCAGATTGTAGAGGAGGTGTGTCTAAGCAACTAGAGGAGGCCGGACCAAAACATGTGATGGGTTGATCCCCCCTCCTCAAGTCACCACCTCCTCTACAATCTAATTGGTTACCTCACTGAACCAATCATTTTTCTTTTTTCCCTCAGAACAAGTAAGTAAAACTCCCATGAGCCCCTACATATATATATATATATATCCATGATTGCTGTCCCAATATCCACACCACAGTTAGTTGTGCTCTTTGCTTCTTAAGCTCACCAAGAAGTGCTTTCTTCTGGTCTCATTTGCCCCCTGTTTCCATTAACCATCCATCCATTTTTCAAACTGCTTATCCGTCTGGGTCGTGGGGGGTCTGGAGGCCATTCACTTACACATGCACACCTGCGGGCAATTTAGTAACCCCAATTAGCCTCAGAATGACTTTGGACTGTGGGGAGAAACCATAGTACCCAGAGGAAACTACGCAATGATATGGGGAGAACATGCAAACTCCACACACTTAAAACACAGGTGGAGACTCGAACCCTAGTCCCAGAGGTGTGAGGCAACAGCGCCAACCACTGCACCACCATGCTGCCCCCTTCCAATAACCAGTCCATGATAAAATATTGAGTCCTCCTCTCATTTCCATATGTTATGCTTCTGTCCAGCACCCAGGCCAGATCATTATCCCATCTTCATCTTGGGGTCAAATGATGTAAGAGAAGCAGGCCTACAAGGTGAAACTGCGGGATTACCTTTCAGCAGTGTATTACAGTAACCGGCCCTTCATAACGCTACTGCTAGCTAATTGTTTAAAGTCTATTTGTAACATTCAATTCAATTCAATTCAATTTTATTTATATAGCACTTTTAACAACAGTGATTGTTACAAAGCACTCTACATTTAACCGGCCAGAACACCGCCATGGCCCATGTGAAGAGCTGTGATGCAGCTATGTTGTGAAGAGTGCAATTTAAAAATAAACTGAAAAGAACTGAATGCAACTGAATATAGCTCACTGGCTTCAAAAGAGGAATCTACAGCCACATGTGGAATTCTGCTTCCTCTTCAACAAACACCTGTACAAAATATGAATGCGCTCATTTACTACACTGCTGTCACCCTTCAGTACTGCGCCTGATTGGTTTTTTTGCTAGCTATATATACTTCCTCATGATTTTTTTACTACTCCAATTTTGAAAAATGCCTTAAAAACGTTTTTTCTTTGTGTGACTGAATGCTGACTCTTTTTATGAATGCTGTCTCTCTTCGTGATTTATATACGTATCTTCGAGTGCTGATCACTGAATATTTCGTTTTTTTTCATTGTACGTTGCAAACGGTATCTCTTTATATGAATTTTCTAAGCTTTAGGCATCTAAAAATATACATTTTCTCAAAATATATAAATGTATCGTTAGCCCTTCATGATATATTTGAAATTCATCCAGCCATCTTGTACAAATTACCTCCGTCTTCTTGTATCATACATTTGCTGCACCAGTGGATTTTCAGTTTAGATTTATCCATTAATGAGTAACAGTGTATGTCTAACATAACCAGACCATGGCCTCAATCTATCATAGTATCTGTCACCCAGGTGCCCCTGCTTGGTCCAGATGATTAAACTCAGGTACCAGGTCGATAAGCGAATCTCGCTTGATAGGAGATTTCCCAGAAAGTGTCACCCAGCCATCGCTAGTCATTTCGATCGTGTCTTTGTCATTCAGCATATTCACTGGAATAGTGGCACAGTTTACGTACATGAATCATGTGTCAGTTCATATGCCTAAAATTTGTTTTATTTTTGTTTATTTTGATATATATTACATCTTCTTTCTATCTACTTGGTCTTTCTGAAGAAAAACGCAAGCATTCACATTAGCTATATTTGTAATGCATGTTTAGTGTGTTTAGTTTGTCTCTAAGTTGCCTAAAAAATGCACGTCTTCTCCTGAAAGCCTCTATCCATAGATCAAAAGGAGCCAGACCATTCATGGCCTGTCTATGTCCTGTAGCGGGCAGCTATTAACCCAGGAGTAACCAGCAGCAAGGCATTGCAGCACTGAAGCTAAAAACTACAATTCCCACAAGGCAACATTGTCAAATCACTGATTAGCTAGCTAGAACTTCCCAGCATGGCATGGTTGTTGATTCCCAGGATGAGGCTGATCATTAATGCGGTGGAAGAAGCACATGGTACACATGGTAATTTTTCAAGTACGTCACAAACTGATTCAGTTAATTATATCAGTCAATCATCAATTTAGCAAGTTAATCAGAAATTAGGCCACAGAACAATTTACTCATGATGTTATTCGAAGCTTTACCATGGCGATGCCTTTTAAAGGCTTTTCTCAAGCTGCATGCATAAAATAATCTGCCTCAAAAAAATTTTGCCATTCTTATAAGCTTATAGGACCAGACTTTCAATTCCAGCACTTTAAATTCTGCTGTAAAAATGGACATTTGAATGTGAATCTAACACAAGCATCAGATACAGACTCCATAAGCAAGAGAAGGTGCTTTCTTGTTTAGTAAAACAAGGCCCCTTGCATTCCACCGTCCTGTGTCTCCACAACACTCCTCCGATTCCCACTTACCACCACACAGTCAACATGAGTCGCTGAGTCGCGCTGTGTTTATTTGATCATTAGCCGGCCAGCTGCCGGCAGATAAGCGGACTCATTAGCATATGAAATTAGCAACATTGCCATTCAGTTGGGGAGATTGAGAGAGAGGGAGAGAGGGGGACTCACTCATGAATGCATTAGTTACTTTGATGATTCTAAATGGGCTCCCCACTCCTACATTCTCCCAAAATATGTAGAACATAAGAGCATCGAACAGTTTAAAGGTTGCATGTGTTTCCTTGGTGACAACCGCCAATGAGATCCTGACTCTGGAAGTGATATTTGTAGGATAATGTATAGAAAGCAGCTGTACAGAGTGGCAAAGCTGCAGAATATGGCTGTACTGTGTTAGAACGGTGAAACAGAGGTATAGTACTGTAGAGCTCATCACTATAGCAAGAAGTATAGTGTAGTAAAGCTTAGTGCTATAACAGAGGTTTAGTGCAATTGAACTTATCACTATATCAGCGGTAGAGTGTGTCACAGTTGAACACAGGTGCAGCATGGAATCAGAGCCATAGAACATAGATGTAGACAGTGTTCAGGCTTTAGAGCATGGGGTAGAGCTCCTATACAGCCTGGCTGTACTTTGGAACACAGTTGTAGACTGTGACTGAGGTTCTGAACACAGTTACAGTACAGAGCTGTGTAATGTGGTTGAGGAAATTGGTTGAGCTTTGGAACACATTTACAGGAAACCTTTGGAATACATTTATTTAGTATCCCAAGAATAGGATCCATGCCATTGGAGTCAATCCAAATATCAATAAAACAGTACATTCATAGATGGCTGACAAAAAATACATTGTTGACAGGTAATTGAAAACCCAAGAAAGCACAGAGACATCTATCTGACTATCGATTTATTTTCTAAACTGACTTTCTATGTGACAGTCCAAAGACAAATGTACAAAATAAGAAAAATTACTTTCTGACACCAAGAAGATTCACTTGGGTAAGACTTAATGAAACATATAAACGAGACAGCAGATAATTATGCAACAAGCTCTGTACAGTGATTTGCAAGTTCAAACTGCTTGTGGCTTAAGAGATCATCATTGACGGGTTTTTGGGAACATGAAATGAGTAAAACATTTGGAAAGACATTTTTATTGAAACCTTATTCTTATGAGTGGCCTAGTGTTTACTTGTCCATCAGACTGAACAAAGAGGAAGATATTCAGTACAGGGCTGTAAAAAGCAGGAACGCCTATGTATGGATGACGCAGACCCAGTACAAATCGTCACAGCTAGTTTATCATGTCTGTGCAGATTTGTCACTAATAAATACCAAGTGTGCTGGAAAACGCTGATAATATCATGAACAGAATGTAAAAAAAAATCCTTATTGTCATCCTGACCCAGCTCCCCACCAAGGAAGGCAGTTGGGTCTGTGAGTCACTCAGTCTATTCGTTCCAATTAGCCATGACTGCACCTTCACAGGGGCCAAACTATGATGGGCGGAAGCGCAGAGCAGCCAGGCCATGGAGCGTGATCCTTCTCCCCAAACTTCTCAGGTCCTGTTTAATAATAAAATACAGAAAAAAGATGACAGCACTCATGTTTCGACGGGCAGAAACAGGTCCGACATCAGCGCATTTTGCCTTAGTAGAGAGAAACACTCCTGACATTTACCTGCAAAAGACCAAGTATATAAAAGAACATAAGAAATTTACAAATGAGGCCATTCGACCCATCAAGCTCGTTTGGGGAGAACTTAACTAATAGCTCAGAGTTGTTAAAATCTTATCTAGTTCTGATTTAAAGGAACCCAAGGTTTTAGCTTCTGCTACACTAGCAGGAAGACTATTCCATACTCCCAACTACACGCTGTGTAAAGAAGTGCTTCCTCCAATTCATTTTAAAATATTCTCTCGCTAATTTCCACTTATGGCCACGAGTTCTAGTATTTAAACTAATATTGAAATAGCCACTTGACTGAACAGCATCCAGACCTGTTAGAATCTTATATACCTGGATCATGTCCCCCCTTTGTCTCCTTTGCTCGAGGCTAAACAGATTCAGCTCAGCTAACCTCTCCTCATAAGACATTCCTCTAAGACCAGGAAGCATTCTCGTAGCCCTCCGTTGCACCTTTTCTAAGGCAGCAATGTCCTTCTTAAGGTATGGTGACCAAACCTGCACACAATATTCTAGGTGGGGTCTTACCAAGGAATTATATAATCCATCACCTCCCTTGACTTAAATTCCACACACCTAGAGATGTAACCCAGCATTCTATTGGCCTTTTTTATTACTTCCCCACACTGGTGAGAGTGGGACATGGAAGCATCAACATACACACCGAGATCTTTCTCATAATCAGCTACGATATATTAAGTATTATTGAAATACTTTTATCTTACACGGCCGGGCGCATGCAAACTCCCTTTCCCCCTCCACTGTTACAGAAACAGGGAGATTTTGCCTCGCTCTGCTTCGCATGGATCCAAAGCTTGTAGTTGTGGGTGTCTTGGATGAGTCACACCATCAAATTACCCCGTTTAAAGCGTCTTTCAAATTACTTCCCTTCCAGTCGGGTGCAGCGCTGATAACCGATAACAATTTTCATTTCTTCAAGGAGATTTGGAGGACTCTAGCACGTTTGTTCTGGGGTATCGTGTGTGTGTGTGTGTGTGTGTGTGTGTGTGTCTCACACATTCGTTTGTTCAGGCTGGACAGCCCTTCTGAATTGGTTTAACATTTCTGCAATTGTTTTATTCAAACATTTTAATTCATTCTTGGCCAAATTTGATTCTAAGCAGAGTGTTGGTCCTTGAACAGATTTCTCTTTTTGTCTTCGAAATATTTGGTAACAAATAAATAAAAAGAACAACAGGACCACCAACCAGTGAGATGGAATTAAATACAGGTTTGCCAATTCTCATGCATCTGGTGTGACTCTCACGCTCAAGCAAGAAATCTTACGGCAAATCTAGTTTATTCCATTATAAACCGAAAATTAGCTACATCAAAAGTGCTGGGGTAGTTTGCAAACCCTACAGACTATTTATAAGTTAATAACACTGTTAAATAAATGCAAATGGGTCCAGCCTTGTCTCGATTTGAAAATCTCACGCCAGCCAGCTGACCAAAGTTGGCAACCCCGCAAATTCAAAATGGTACACTGTGACTATTTGACTGTCCGCTTCTGGAATTTATTTAACAAATGATAAGTTTATACATTCCACAGTTCTCATTCTGAATACTACCGTCCAAAAATGTGAAGAAGAAGGCTTCCTGTATTGGGTAGAGCATTATTATTACCCACCATGACAGGTCTAGGTACTACTACTTCAATACTGGAAGTTGCATTGGTATTTAGATTTATTCAGGTTCGTTTAGCTTTTCAGTATATAGTATAAGTTTTCATGCACGTCTTACTTTTGTTGTTTTGTTTTTTAGATAATTGTGCTCTTATGTGATACACTTACTGGTACAGGTTTACAACGGCCTTTAATCATCTTAAATTACAGCGCCATATGTAAAAAATTATGCCCAAAAACCAGTTTGCTGTTTTGTCATTACCTACAATCCGCTACAGCCGTCGGTATAGTAATATATAAAATAGGCTTAAATATTAGTTAATAAGAAACAAAGGTTCAGAATGGTAAGGATTATCTTTCAGTTTAGACCTTGTTAAGATTCTAATGGTGAATACAAATTCTTCACATCTAGAATCATAGTTAACTGAGACTGTCAAATAGTTTGATTATCCCAGAAGGATGTCCTCCTTGCCAGGTAGAAATAAACAATCTAGACTCTGGAGTTAAAACCATTTTGAAAATAACTGTATATTTCATTTCTATGTAGCATTTGAAAGCTTTGTAAGTATTTTTTCAGATGTTCACACGCCTCGCAGCATTTGTGACAGCTTATGCCTCGTTCAGTCGTCTTGTTTGACAGCAGCATCACGCGTTGCTTGCACACAGCAGCACCCAGAATGAAAACATACTGTATCAGTGGAAACAAGATGTCTGACTCTCTGCTTTGTACATGCAAGGTTGTGTTTGCTGTGTTGTTCAGTTCCGGTGAAGGCGGGCACACATGAATATTCATTAACAGCAAGGGCCTCACTCGTCTAGATCTGATTCCAATCATTACATCAGTCTGGCAAGAAATGTTACAACCAATCTAAATCAAAATACATTCCAAGCCCGCCCGTTCATGAATATTCATTAGTGTGGCTTGCGGCTGTACCTCCTTCAACAGCAGTGGAAACCTCGTACTGCACATACATCATAATTATATGCATGGTCAGCCTGGCTAGAATCACGAGGTACAACTCATGGTGAAGACTGTGGCTTCATGCAGGCTATGATGTTTTTCAAAGGCCTGGTGTTTGTCCTCAGTCACCTCCTTGGCTCCCACCTCCGCTGCTGCTCCTGACCAATCAGGGGAGCCGCTGCCTCTCTGCCCCCCAAAACAGTAGGGTGGAGGTCCTTGTTTTTTTTTTTTTTTGTCAAGCTGGTCAAAAAAAATGTGGTAAAAAGAGGCTGAATTTATTTCTATTTCTATTGTAACAGGGATGCTGGACTGGGGTGTTGCAAAGGCCACAGGAGTGGTCTAATTAGAATGATTATTTGTGGTAATGCTTATCTAATTTCACAGAACAAAATCCAAATGCAATAAAAAAAAACTAAATACACAAAAAAAAATCTAATACACAAACACTAATGCAGTTTACAAGTACTTTCTAAATGAAAAGTTAGTACACTGCTCCTTGAGCACTGGGTTTTAAATCTAAAGTATAGGATAACACAGCAAGCTATGCAGTAATGAAATATTATAGGCTGTAGCCTGAAGACACAAAACATTATTCATTTTCGACTGATGTAGGGCAGTGTCCCCCATTCTGGTCCTTGGGGACTCAGAGACCCTCCCAGCTCTGAGTAGTAACACAAATGTGGACCGTCTGTGGGTCCCCGAGGACCAGAATGGGGGACACTGCTGTAGAGACACCTTTCAAAAGAAACAGTTGAGATTGTGGACATAAGGCTATTATTTTTACTATTGTTACTGCATCAATTAAAAAGGGAAAACGTCTTGAATAGGGAACAAGAAATTTCACCAGTAATGAATACATCAGTATGGCAAGCTGAAATCTTTACAGATTGCTTAAAAAATACATGTGCAAAGCCCTTTGTAATATTGCTTTACAGATACAACAGCTCTGCAGAAATATGAATAAGGCTTGCATCTTACTAGACATCTTTCATTATAAACATATTTTTATTTTCTTGATTTGTGGTGGTATGTCACTATATGGATCAGTTATAATTGCAAAGATTTCCTCTGTTACCCATTAAAATAGGCTCTTGGTATAATGATGCACCTTATGAAGAGCAGATTCCAGGTACTGTGGTATCGTAAGCTGTTACACTGAGTTTATCTTCTCCTGAAGAAAATATTTTTCTGTATGAGTATATACTGTTCTGTGAGGTGAGGACCAGAGAGACTTGGGTGCCGGAGGCTGGGTCTCTTGGGAAAACTGTTACCATGGCAATTGAGCGAAAACCTTTGACTGACAGAATTGCATGTAACTGTTCAGATATAACTAAATTTTTTTTATGAAAGGACAGACAAACTCCCACCTCTCTAACCCTGGCAAGAAAAAAATCTCATGGTCAGATTTTAAGTAGCTTTAAAATATATGAGTCAAGGGCCATCTGACGTGTGCTACATGGGATAGACTGGAAATCTACAATGACCCTGTCCGGGATAAATGGTTGTATGATAGATGGTTGATTTCTCCAGGCCCATTAAGAAGTCAGTCAGGAGGCCCAATGAAGTAGATCATCTGTGCTATGAAACAGACAGAGAACATCCCAGACGCTCACCGCCTCTTTGGCCTTCCCATACAGCAAGTTCTGTCGTTGGTTTGGCCTTTGTTGTTCACTCATCGCCGTGCCGACGCTTGTGTAGTAATCCCTGCAGAAAAAACAGCAGGACGAATCCCCGCTTCAAGTTTGTCTTTGAATGAGTGACACTCTACATGGCGCCCGCAGGCTTGCTCAGACACCGTAGACACCTTTGAAAGATTCGGCAGACATTTCAGACGCGTTTTACAAATTCCACCGCAGGCTGGATTTAAACTGGGGTGGCACAGCGGAAGAGTTCCTACATTTGCTGAGGGTTTAAGCAGGTGCTCTGGATTTAAACCACAATCCAAAGGAAATGTTACAGTCCCTTGCATGCTGTTCTTCCCGGGATTTGCTTTGGATCACTGCAGCCCAACCTGGATAAACAGATACTGAAAAGAGGCGGTTTTAAGGACTGACTCAGCCTGACTCCTTCAGAGGAATTCCGAGGTCAAATGCATAATCTCTTTCCCTATAAAATATTGGCTCAGAACATTGAAGAGGTTCGGAAGCAAACTCCTAGAAGAAAGCAGTAACCATTAGCAACCACTGTATGTGTGCAACAAAATTCTGCCATTCAATCTATGGTATACAGTGGTATATTTTATTAAAGGTGTTAAATAGAAACGTGACACTGGAAACATTTAAAATAAATATAAATATGCTTGTAAAATTACTGCACTTACCCAGTCAAATCGCACAGCTCTCACAATTTTGGATTATATATTAACAGCAACCATATCCAGTACAATATCCATAAGGCTGATTACTTCTGTTGCCGACAAGAACCATTGATTCAAGAATTTAGAACTAATCAATGGAGAGTCACTAATGGCCATTTCTCTCCAATGAATGTGAGAAGGTGCATTAATTTTTTGCACACAATATTGTGCAAAAATCTAAGGCAGTCAAATAAAATAATGTTTAAATTGTCTTCATATTGGTGTAAAAATATTTTGTCTGTGAAAGTGTGTCAGCTTAGCCATTTGAAAACCTCTCCTAAAAATTGCAGCAACAGTCCAACGGATAAATGGGCCGGCTCCAGGGGCCCTGAGGGGAGGCATGGGACCCAATGCAGCATCCATCTAGCCGTCCAACAAGATATCAATGACTTTTTGGAGAACAGAAGAAATTCATTTTATTGTTCATTTGCATATGCTCAAATGCTAAATTGCATTTTTTATTTGTATCAAATATACACCTCGTACTAAGATGAATAGCCTTAAAAATTTCTTTGACTGTATAACACTTTTTGCACAGTGCTGTACAACTATGAAGTTTACAGGATGGAACTGCCTGTGTTTACCATCAGCTTTTCAAAGTGATTTAATAACAATAACAATCAAATCACAATAAAAACCAATTCCTGTTACCATCTCATGTTTAGTCTGTCCCATTTATAAGATTAAGCACCGGTATTGGATTCATTTTGTGCAGTTTTATGATTATCCATCTGTTTTCCCATCCAGAACCTAATCACCTATCTCCATCAGGGTCACAGGATTTGAACAATAAGTTGGGAATTTGGGATCTGAACATGCCACCATTTTGTTACCGATAGATATCCGCAGAGGTTTGAGGGCAATATTAGAGAAGTCAGCTTGTATGTTCAATATACTTAACCGCTAAAGATCGTTCTTATTCTTATTCTGTAGCTCTAGGCATCCTCAGTTTAGTACATTATTTGCCAACCCGGTCTTCAGGGACCCCCAGACTGTCCATGTTTTTGTTCCCTCCCAACTCCCGGTAGGACAGTGTGGCAAGAAGCTGGTAGGGAGCAAAAACGTGGACTGTCTCGGGGTCCTGGAGGACTGGGTTGGGAAACACTGCTCCCCTCTCATTTTGTCAGTCCTCATGTTGTTTCTTCAGCTCACACACACAGCACTTGCCTTGCTTGACAAGCATGTGCCTTGTGGACAAGAGTTTTCCTTCTCGAATGTCAGTACAAATTTAGCCCCCGGATCCTGAGCGATGTGGCTCACCTTGTCTGCTCAGCCATGCTGTTGGGCTCATGCATCCTTCCTTAGAATGTAGCCCAGTTGGTTAAATCTCCTATTTAATTCACAATGAAATTGCAATTCTCACTTGAAAATATATATAGCAGGGTAGCGTTCGGGACAAACTGTGCACACCTTGAAGTAAAGAAGGTTAGTTTTAAAAACAGCAAGACATACTCGTCTTTTGTGTAACTCTCAGTCACCTACGTATCTGGCCTCGCAGGTCAGTGAATGTTCCGCTTTCAGCTCACAGGAGTCATTCTCACACCAGGAATTGTTGACGCAAGACTCCCGCTGATTGGGTGTGCGCATATTCACTGTGTCAAACAGCCCTCCCCTATTGAGAATGTGAAAGCGATGCAAAATCCTTTGTCTTTTGAATTAACAGTACTGTTCACTCAGAGGAGGGTCGTGTTTACATCACAAACGTAATCCTGTAACCAAAATAAAGTGCCATCAAGTCTTTCGTTTGCAGGAGCGACTTCGTGTGTCCTGTCCATGCAGGAGTCATACCCAGTGCCAGGAGTGTCTGGTTCTGGTCCTGGTGGAGATATAGTATGTGCTGGTGTTCGTTCCAGATCAGCAATTAAGAAACTAATGAGGCTGATTAAGCCTCACTGACATAATGTTTGCTTTTCCTTAAGAAGGCTGTTGGCTGAAGAGAGTTGAAAAATCTGCACATATACTTGTTTTCCACGAACAGTCTCTAAAAAGCCTTAATAGCCTCCAGCAGGGCTGTCACTCTTTAGAAGTGCACAGTTTCAAAGAGCAGAGCCAATGAATAAACCAAGAATTATATATTAGTCTATATACATATATGAACCAATATCTGTGTATGTTCTGGTTCTAATATGCAATATTAGACAATATATATTAGAATCATATATAAATGTTCTACTTTTTAAGTTCCACAATTCCAAAAGTATTTAATTCAGTTACTTATGGTTAAGGTTAAGGCTGGGTAGAGGTTAAGGTTGTCATTGTTGGGATTGGGGTTGTGCCCATAGAAATGAATGGAGAGTCCCCACAAAAATATGAATATAAACATGGGTGTGTTTGTGTGTCTGTGTGTGTGCATAGACACTACAGAATTCACTTTGGATTAATGGATCTGTTCATTTAATGTGAGGACAAAAACAATAATTGAATTTGCTTTCATGCAGACTACTGTTCAGAGGCTGAAATCTGCATACTAACCATTCTTTGGCCAGCGGCACTAGATGCCGTTGATGTTGCGCATGGGAATACTGATGCTGAATTCAATTTGAATTACAAAAGGAAAGCAGAATTAAACGTTTAGTTTGGATTACCTCAAAATTCGGAGATGATTACGGGAATTGGTTTCAGTATTTCCTTCTATTAAGATTAACAACTTTGTGCATGCTTTTTAAAATTTATTTGGGGGACAGTGAATTGGTCTTCATATCAATAACATTCATAAAATAAACGTGTCCTTTTGCAATAATTACCGCATTAATTTCGACTGGAATGTAGAAAATTTTCTGAGAATGTTCTGCACGCTAAAGACGTGCCTGCTAAAATATTTTGAAAAGAGACAAAACCTTATACACATCATTTTTAAAAAATATTAAAATCAAACCGCGCAATGGAACGGACAGAGAATTAAAAGATTTGTCGAGAGGCATATCCGAGTATAATAGCACTGTGAGTAACGTGGCCTCAGAATGACTGCAATTGCTGCATTTATCTCTATCCCTCTAGGACAGAAATAAAACGGCAGCCGATCGCAGACGACGTGATTCAGGTGATCGCGTACCAAACCCGAAATACCAGTCACGCGCAAAAGGAAGAAGCCTATGCTGCCCGGTAATATAAATGGACACTTCCCGAGCTCGTATTTTCGCTTCATGGTGAGCTATGATAAGCTGTGAAGTAACTTCAAATAATGATAAAAGGTCTACGCCTGCTGCAGAGAACCCCGCTTAGTTAAACGTTACTTGAGACACGTATATATCCCAGAGGCAGGGCCGGTTTCCTAGGGTGCCATGTCTCCTGAGGGGGTGTCGACTTTAACCCCAATCTCCAAATCTCTGTTACACACACCCGGGGCGCACCGTCCGAGACAATTTTTGGTGAAATTGGGCGGTGAAGTTTGCTCGTGGGGGGGCGCCAACTGTGAACTTTGCCTAGGGCGCCATATGGGCTTCGACTGGCACGTATATGTGTGCTTTTTCGCCCCTAAGGACTCGAATAAATAAATTACTTTTACTATTAGGAGATCATAGTGGGTTATTTGCCACCAGCTGTAACTGCAAAACGCCTGGTGAATTTAATGAAATGTTCCTTCCGTTATTGCTTTGTACAGAGGTTACTGTCTGTTACTTTTTACGGTTTGCATTACTTCGTCCACAGAAGTGTATCTGCATTGAAAGGGGTGTTTTATGTTTCGGTGATGTGAATTTTGAAAGAGTGTGTGGGAAACAGAGACGAGAAAGAAATAGGGGGAGAGGGAGAGATTAATAGCGGGGAACACCACCGCCGCGCTGCTATCGCCCACTGATCTACATCGCTTCATTATCTCCACTTCGAAACCGAACTCCGAGGTTATCCATCAACGGTGTCGTTGGTTCCCGTAGGGTTCCGGCGCGTTTTTCTGTGCCAAAAGGATAAACAAGAGAGACTGGCTTCATGACGAACCTTACAATGGGCTGGATACGAACCATCCGCTGTATAATAAAGTCTGAAGCAAAGCGGAAGCATATATACAGTGCTTCATTAGAGTCTGTCTCGTTATAGTGGGTTCATTAGATCTGTGTAGGCAGGGGGTAGACACTGAAGTACCAGTATCTCTTTTAACTTCGCCAGCTGGGTCAACATCTGTTTTGTTTTTTTAATGTGGCTTCGGCGTACGATTGTATATAAGCGTGGGGGGAATGTGTGAAACACAAGCGCTTCCTTGCACAGCAAAACAAAAAAATACGAGAAATGTTCAAATTTAAAAAAAAAAAAAAAACACAACTGTAGGAAAAACGAGACAAATTCTTAACTGGAATTTAAGCCGTAAATTGTGACGTAGCAGAGTGCAGCCAACCACCCAGGTTCCGGTCGTTTTATGAATGAATGCAGGACCTGGGAGGGTGCTGTGGGCATTTCCCACATTTTAAATATTAAACAGAGCGCGCTGAAAGGTTACCGTTTTGTTTTCAAAATGTCACTATCCGTTATTAAAACAATAGCATGCAAATACACACGTGACAGATAACGGAGGCTGTGTCGTGAATGAACGGTGGGTTAACGTGACTTCTGTAGTCCGCCATAAATACAGTATTTCATGCGGGACTAAAATGCAGTTTTCGCAATTAATTAATGTATTTCCTCGCGTTTGCCTTGAGATTTTTTTTCTCCTGCCCCCAAAAAGGTCGATGTGCTTTCTTTTACAAGGTGAACAACGTGACTCTTGCAATTTGCATTTTTCAGTACAAACGACGAAAGGAATTTTCTGAAGCCTGTGATCTGCGAGTCGCATACGAAGGAAATTTTATAAAATCTTAATAATTGCAATTTAGCAAGCTGTCGCAATTGCAAAGCTTTCTGCCAGCAGATGCCAGTCTCAAATGCGTATTCTGGGATTATCGGGGTGAAAGCTGCCCCTAAACGGCGGTGGAGACCCCGAGCCTGTGCCGCGTGGTGTAGGCGCGAGGCTCATACACACCATTAAGCGCTACCCGAGGCGGAAAAATATATTGCGAGGTAGAATTAATCGCGTCAAACATTTGCTCCATATGTGCATATTATGTGATTCATAACCTATGTCATTACCATTAACCCGCTTATCTGCAACAAGGTTATCTAGATTCGTTAGATCTATATTTGTTCAAATTAACCATTGGTGTTTCTGGATAAGAGGTCGATGTAGAAACAAACGTAACTTTTGTCTTCCTTTAACTTCCTAGATATTATTGATACCGCCAAATTTATTACTATAATTAGCTGAAACAATTCTGGTAGTGACAATGAGTCGTACATTCTTAATGCCATGGAGCGTTGCTTCCAAAATGTTTATTGCTGTGTAACTTTAATCTCGCAGTTCTATGTTCGTTGCTACTTTCTCTTATTTTCCCAGTGCAATGCATTTTCAAGCATTATCCGTTAAAAGTGTTCGGGCGGGAACGGAGGAGGTGAGTCACACTAGGAATGGAAAGGAGAAAGGGTCTGATCAGTTGGAATTCTGAGTGGCAGACCGGAATGCTAAGCCGTTATATCAGAATCTGGCTTCAATAACACCCCATTAACCATGGCTACTCATGCAACAATGCAGCCACACTTAAATTCCCATTCACACACACACACGAGCGCTCACACACATACATACATATACACACAAACGCTGCACTCAGCATGCACTCTGAATCAAATCAATCACAGTATGCAAAATTGCACCAAAAGCGATCCTAAATTATTTTTCTGAAATTGATGCTATTTTCTGTTTTGAATATAACCCGCGAGTATCGCAAGAAACGAGGTTCGAGAAACGTCGATATGGTTTTAGCAAATCTGAATCAGGAAACTAGTTTTTCCTAATTCAAATCTTCAGCATATCCAATACATCCACAAGAAATGTCCTTATAATTAAAACGCAAGTCTAAGCTATTAGTGAACCTCAGTATGAAGTGTGAAATTATCAGTGAAACATCTCGTTTAATGCATGGCTTTTTTGTGGAAATGTATTATAGATTGTTATCTAGAATTGTTTTATGCAATAGTCTTTCTGTTAATGACAAAACTATTTATGGATTCTGAGTCCTACTCAAAGGGGATTAATAGCAAAATCCCAAGTGGAGAACACCCCGGGTGAGTTTTGTTATGATTCCAAAACGTGTTACATTTGTATATTTTACTGCGACCAGATTTCACTCACCATTTTATTGGGTATACACGAGAGTCGGCCAAGTATCTGCAGTTATTACAAAAGCGTCGACACGAAAAACATGGCACAACAGCCAGTTCATTGTCTATTCTGTTATATTGTTTTAAGCAATTAATTCAGGTGACATGCTGATTTTTGTAGTGCCTTTGTCATGCGGAAAAATGTGTCCAGACTCCATTGTATATATAGAGATCTACTCTATATATGTAGGTGAAAAACCATATAACTAGTCAACCATAATTAAAATAGTCTCTGAACAACTGGTTAAAATCCTGCCTGAATTTATTGAATTGCCAAGGCTTCTTGCGAAACTCTTAATGTTCCCTTTTAGTGGTGCTGTGCTCTATTAAATACAATCAGATTAATCAATTCGTATGAAATTTGACAATTGGGGTACATTAAATGTTTAAATAGTAGGCATTGTCGAGGTCGGAATATTTCATTACAAAGCAGCTTACTCTGGTTTAGCACAGGTGAGAGTGACTGCACGTGCGCGCCATTTCTTTTAGTATAATTTGCATTCCTTGTAGCTGTCCACCTGTGGGCGTGTGTCTGATCAACGAAATACCTCCAGGCGAAATCAAGAAGATATGGGAATTATACAGAATGTCAGGAACCGAAAACGAAGCAAAGGAGAGACGGTTGGCGGTGTGTGTGTGTGTGTGTGTTGAGAGTCAGAGACACCGCGAGACAAAGAGCAGAAAATTGAAGGAGCCCAGGAAATTGAGCGGAAATTGAGCAGCTAGGCTGAACTGTATGCGTCATGACCGTTCCACTGGACTGACGCCCCTCGGAGTGCCGATTAGAGGCACCCCAGTAGCCAACTGATCGATAGGTCGAAGAGCAGAGTGGAGGATGCTCGTGTATGGGTATTTTGGGCGTGGGGAGAGAAGCACTTGTAGTTCTCCCAGTTATCCTTGTCACGTACTCACATTTTTGATAATTAATGTCACAGTTTAATTATAATTCGGCAATAGATCCAAGACAGAAGCGGAGGGTGCCAGAAGGATTAAACGGCTACTTTAAACATGCTTAAAACATCTGCCATCTCGGTATATTTCCCCTCCCTTTTCTTCCTTCAATGAAAAAAATAGTATTTCATTCATCCTGTTTCCGTTCATTCATCAGGGCACTGCAGCGTAGCGAAGACTAGGAGTTCGTTTCTGACACGAAAATTCTTATCAATGGAAAGGCTGACGTCAATGAGGGACGCTAATGTCTGGTCACGTGGGCATACGGGTATAAATACATCGAAGGGAAGCTGGCCGTGGTTCTGAAAAATACTCTTCAGCGCTGCACTGGTGAAGTTACTCTTTTGACGTTGTGAATGACACGCAAAGATGCGAACACATGAAGTAGTTTTTAATGAATAAAATACATCCTATTGTTATTAAACACTAGCATTTCAAAGGAAAGTAAATACAACATCTGATCAACCATTTCAGAAGAATCGACAGAGAAAAATCGAAACTTTAAAAACAATTTGCACTTACCATCATAGGATTTCAGGTAAGAAATCACTTTTATACGCACTACAATAATTATCTTTCAGCGGCAGAATTTTAATTGTTGAAGTAGAAATTGTAGCCTACCAGTAGGAGTGAGACGTGTGAAGTTATTAATATTCTAGTAAATGACACGTGCCTATTGATTTTCCTCGAAAAGCATTGTTGATTGATTTCATTATGACAGAATGATAAACATAATGATAAATTAATTCAAACTGAAATGGGTAAAGGAGAAAGGCGAATAGATGGAAAACACAATAAGCAACAGATACAACGGGGTGGCTCGGGCGCTGGCAGTATTTACAAGGTGTGACTGCAACTGATGATGCGAACCTAGTCGCGGATTTTCATGAACGGATTCTTACTGCGGCTGATAAACATATCGGAAAAGGAGAAGCACTATTTAAAAGTGACATAGTGTAGAACGCAAGTAAATAAAACTTCTGCGCTTTATTCGGTAAGATGACGCAGCGCGTTCATAAGGGTTTTCAGTTGAATCCAACGCCGAAAGAGGCACAGTTAACAGGGAAACACGCATTATTAATATTATAAGAAAAAAGCGCCCAATACTCAACCTAAGCGTGGTCTTAAGAAGTTGAAGGGCATCGCGAGGCATGGAGCCAAATAAAAGGAGACAGAGGGACGTTCTTAGAGACCAAGCTTTGAGCATAGATGGACGTAACATTTATTTTAACTAAAACGGAGGAGTGAAGGTAAGGCCGAGGGTAAGACGTGATTGTCTTGTCATTTAAAGTTACCTAAATGATGGTTACGGACTAGTCCTGGCGTCAAATGATTGAGTGAAGTATTTTTTCACCAGATCATCTGATCACTTGAAAAGACACTCGTGCTGATACGAAACAGCTTTTAAATAGAATGCATTGGTTTGCAAGACGCTTATTTGTAGCTAGTATATTGTATGTACTTGAGTGTATTTTCAGTTTGGTATGTTGTTATTAGAAACAGATAATACATTTTCTTACTGAAAATTTGGAATTTTTCAGTCCGTCAGGATATTGATGTCCTTAATGCCGTTTTCTTTTGGGTGCTCTAGGTGAAATTGTATCAGCTTTATTGTCGTTTTGTTTGCTGCAGCACTCAACAAGTAACTGTGCTGAACTTCAGCGTCGAAGTAGATTCATATACTGAGAAGAAAAATATGTCCGTTGGTGAAAATATCCTACGACATCATCAGCACGAATTAGTGCCTTAAATATAAGCACGGTTGAATATTAGACCTACTAATTGACTGGGTTTTTCTGCAGGCAGTCGCGCGGAAAGGCGCCCTACGCCTTTTAGGCTGATGAGTAGAACGACACAGAATAGCTTAGAATGGGAAACGCCACATTTCTCCGTTATTAACGTGATTACCTTTCTCACCAAATCATTTAAACCACCCGATGAACTCGATATGTAAATACAACGAATACCATATTGCTACTGGTACCAAAAAGTAATGTCGTAAACAGTTGTTTTTTTTTTTTCTTCTCAAGCTGTGTTTTATATGCGCACATGCACTGTTTATAATAGGGATTATACAAATGCTACCATAGTGAATTTGAAAATAATAAATCAGTTGGTGGTACTTAAAAAGATAAAAAGAGCTTCAGAGTTCAAACTGGCAAACTATAGCCAGTCGTACACTGGGTCTATTGCCTTACTCTGAAAAAAGGTAGCTGCCATATGACTCTGTATGTGTGTGTGTGTCTCTGTCAGGTGCTTCAGTCCTGCCCCTTGCCCCCATTCTTCACTCTGATTGGTCATGACCCTGTGCCAGCACGCCTCCAGAGCTCCGATCCTGCTACTCCTCTTGTACGGTGTTGCTCAGCGCCTCAGCATCGCCGTCCCTGTGGTCGGCGACCGGGACAGTGATGCAACAGCTGCCCCAGAGCAAACAATGCAGGCTGAGACCAGGGAGCAGTGGGAGAAAGAGGTGAGCCTGATCCAGAAGATTCCGGAGGAGGAGCTCCTGAAAGATATGGATCCCAGGACCCTGGCGGTTGCTTTGCTGGAAACCATTTCCCAGCCGGTGGAGAAGGTGGGGGACGAGAAGGTCGAGGCAGTAGGGGGCATGCAAAGAGTTCTTCGAGGTCTGGGTGATTACATTATGCCCAGCCCACCAACCATTACTGAAAATGTGTACAAGGAACCTGAAGGAGGGGAAGATGATGAGAAAAACAGGCCAGGGATAGGGCAGCAAGGGTTGGAAAGGCTGACAAAGGAGGGAGCAAATGATAACCAAGCTGAGACATCAAAGACAGAGCTAGTAGGTGAGGAGAGGCTGGGGAAGGAGGAGGAAGAAGATGATGGGCAGCAAGATGAGGCCATGAGGAATCTACAGAGCCTGCTAGGAAAGTTACAGAGACAAGGCATGGGGACAAAGGAGTTAGAAAAGTCAGCGCTTTACAGAGAGGCCCGGGGATATTTCCCAAACATAGACTTGGGCCTCCAGAATAATGAGATACTGCCCCCACTGAAGGGTTATAAGCTGTACAACCAGCAACTTGCCAGAGCGGGGAAGAAACTGAAATGGCAAGAGGAGAAGAGTAGGAAGACACAGCCAAAATTCAGTCAGATGAACTTCATGAGGGACTTTGAAGAAGAGAATGAAGGAGATGGTGAGGAGGAGTTCCTGACACGTGAGGAGGAAGAGGCGCAAGCCCGAGCTGAGCAGGAGGAGGTGAGGAGACAAGAGGCGGAGGCCCAGAGAGCGCGGGCCGAGGAGGAGAGGCTGGCCGACATTGCGTCCGATCGCGTCTTGCAGTACATGGTGAAGAAGCAGGCGGCCAGTTACGCAAATCAGCGGAGGAAGGCTGCCCTGGCCACCAACGCCGTGGAGGACAAGCGATCGGAGGAGGAGGACGACGACGAGGACGACATCGACCCTCAGACTATCGACAAGCTGATTGAAATCTCCAGCAAACTGCACCTGCCCGCTGACGATGTTGTTGACATCATCAGTGACGTAGAGGAGAAGAAGAAAAAGAGGAAGGACATGCCGCAAAATTTGCCTCGCTATCGCCCCCTGGTGCCCCCCCCAATCCCAGCCTCCCGGTACTCTTCCACTGTGAAATCACCGCCATTTAGCCCTTATGGCAAATGGTTCAAGGGCAAAGCTAAGCCATGGAAGCAGGACTTCTGGTCCAAATCTCAGAAGCAGTTCCTTGCCTACCCTTCATATCCATTCTACCAGAAACCGTACCGTGCTTACTATCCTGTGTACTTCCCACTCCCAAATCCCAAATCACGCTACTTCACCAAGCCAGCACTCTCCTTTGATGAGCTGCTGGGGAACTCCATGGACCATGAGTTTGACGTTCCGAAGCACAGGTACCGGCCCTGGGGTCAGAGCCGCCCCAGAAAACATCCTGCACGTTTGCCAGGTCCCTACATCCCCAACTACATCCTGCCCCATCCCCGAACTTACGTGGTTCCCAAACTCCGGCAAACACCCCGCCTTCGCCCCTCCCTCTACTACCCCCCCCCAGCCCCTGTGGCTTCCCAGGATGACAGCTACTACGACCTGAGAGGACAACAGCAGGATAGTGACGAGGAGCTAGAGAACTTCATTGAGAAGGTCTACTTGAAACGCAGACTGTTTCAGTAATAACTGATAATGAAGTGAAAACTGAGAGGTAACAAGCTATAAAGGACTGAGAGAAAGTGAGACAACTGGAGAGATTGCTCTGATTTTTTCCACTTTCTTGTATTGTATTGAAAAAGGGAGACATTACTTGATGATTTGATTACTTGATTATATGACCTTTTTGTTTCGTTTAGGTAATCTCCATCCTGACCTGGTGTTCAGGTATACCCGACCTCGGATCCATCTTGCATGCATTGACTTTTCTTTAAACCAATGAAATGCAAGAGAAAAAAAACGTTTACACCTTTTCTTTTTGTTGAGTGCCAAATACACCCAGAAAATCAAATGCTTCTCTCTCCCTCAGAAGGACACACACACACACCTAGACAGTCCCTAGGCAGGTAAACCTGTTAAATTAATATAATAGTTTGTACTTTGAGCATAAAATATACAGGTATAAAATAAAGGGGGATGAAACAGTTTCATACAATTTCAGACCTTGACTCAAGCATTTCTGTGTGCCTGGAACTAACATATTGCTCTGTGACCTAAGTGTCTGTTTCAGTTTGTTACACTTTGATCAGTGTCATCTGTGTACAGGGTTTTTTTTTTAATGATCTGTTGGTCTTTTTGTAAACCAAACACTTGTGTATCTTCTTTTCATACGGCGGTGCGAAATGAATTCATACATTCCAGCAGTTAATGAGAAACAAAACATTATTAATGCAAGCTGTGACCAGACCAGAGTTCTACTGCCTTACTCTCCCTTATGACGAGGTTGCACCATGAAAACATCACACCAAAGCTTCAGGAGGTGCACTTTTTAACATTTAGGGAGAAGCAGCTTCCTTTGGCCTTGCTCTTGGAGCTCTGCTGAGTATTGCTTCTTCATAGGGCTGCACTGCTTCTCTCACTGGAGGGAGTGGATTGGCCCATCTGGACCTGTTTTGGTTTATAAGGTAGACGGGGCCGTGGGGGGGGGGGGGGGGGTGCGTGGTCTTTTACATAGGAGTGTAATAGGGTGTTTACTGAGCTTGCCCTCTCTCTGTCTGCCACTATCTGCCCTAGTGCCCCTGCTTTCTCCTACGTTACCCCATTGTCTTCCCTCCAGGCTCAGATCATTCATCAACTTGGCGAACCACCATTTCCATTCTTTATAGCATCCTCACACAAGCCCAAATGATACTTATATGACAGTAACACTCATGTGACACCGCTACGACAATCCCCAGCTAAAGACCCCAGCATGACAAACACACAGTGGAGGGCCCACTGAGACTTCACTCTCTGAAGCTCTTTGGCGGCTTGCGCGGCCAAACCGAGGCACTTTCCTCACACGCTTGTTCGTTTCATTCATAATTATGGCATCTATAGCATCCTGGAGTGACAGATGCAAGGGGTGTGATTACCGCTTTCTCTGTCTTGTGCTCTCAAAGTGACCACGACAGGTTAAGCCATTTTTACAGGAAGTCATGAATGTAAAACATGTATAAAAAAGGGAAGTCACCGGGATGTCTGTTTTATTATTATTTTTAAAGAACTTGGAGAAAGGAAAGTGGAACAGTGGAGAAAGTAGGGGAAATGGAAAAGACAGGGATCGTGCAAGAGAGAGGAAAGGAAGGGCGAAATAGACTGCACGTCTGTGTGTACTTGCATCTCTTAAAAACTAAAAAAAACTGTGGGAAAAACGTTGTTTCTTTGAATAAATTTGCTCATTAAAAAAACGTTAAAAAAAGAAAACTTGTGACGATGACTAGCATACACAAGTAAAAATGTTGAGTCTTGTAAAAGGAAACTCTGTCCTTGATGTCTCTTCCAAATTGTGAATTGTACAGTATTTAATAAACATGCGTCTGCAGTGTGTAAATAAAAGCATGTCGATTACTAGTTTTGCTAAAAGAGAAAAATAAAAGCAACTATTTTATTAAAAATCAGCTTTTTAATGCCTTTTTGGAAAGATACACGTTAAGTTTATTTGGTGACAGAAGAAACCCGGTAATCTAAATCCAGAAAAAGAAAATGACCCAGGCCCCATAATCTGTAGGCTTGTGCACTGGACCAGACATACTTAGACCTAATAGTCAAAGTGGAGGCCATATTACGCACATTATTCTGTCACTGTACTTTTTTTTCCATCCGAACTCCCAGCTTTAAATCACTGGACTCTGACCAGCAAAACAGAGCAGTTAGAATCAAATCATTTAACAAACACCCTGAAGAAATCAGCATGCGGGACAATGAACAGCCTGTGTGCTCTTGCGTCTCCCCCAGTAGGCCTGTCTCTGTGCTTATTTTTCATCACATGAGAACAGTTTTTCATTTATAGCAGGGGTGTGCCATTAAGATTGTAGAGGCTGCCTGAAATGGAATGCAGCAATGCACAAAGGCACAGCGATATCTGTGCAGATGTTTCCAAAAACTAGAGATGCTCCGATCAGCATTTTTGGGGCCGATCACCGATTACCGATCACCAAGATCATGATCTGCCGATTGCCGA
>JAODKF010000044.1:11068275-11085699 GCA_026779585.1 Mormyrus proboscirostris
ATAGGAACCCATACTGCATGTACTGACTGGTCAAGGAAGGATGCCGAGGCCGTGATGAGTAGAGGTATGGTGTTATACTTACTAGTCGGCAAAACGGCGAGATAGACATAAGTCGCCAAAGTGTCGACTTAGGTGCAGCTAAAGAGATGGTCGTTGACTTCAGAGAGCCCCATGCTGGTCATCCCTCGCTGCATATCCAGGGTTCTGCCGTCCAAATTGCCATTTTACTATTACTGCCACTCTTACTAATACTCATTATTTATCACTGTTTATTTTGTATGTCAGTATTGTTGATGTTTTTTTTTTTTACTCTCCCTGAGGAGCTGGAGGAGGTGGCTGGTGAGAGGGAGGTCTGGGCATCACTGCTTAAACTGCTGCCCCCGGGACTCGACCCTGGATACTTGGCAGAATATGGATGGATGGATGGATGGTGTGACAATAAAGCTCCACTTGATTTGACTTGATACTTATTATTCCATTATTCCATGTGTCCATAGTACAGCTCACTAGATAGTGTCACATAAAAATGTCGCATATGTTTGCTCTGTGGTTACTTGAGCACACACAAAGTCAGTGTTTAACGAGTGGTTGGAATGAGAAATGCTGCCATCATAGAGGTAAAGGTGCCTGCCTTCCTTCAGAATATTAAAGCCCGAATCAGCTGCTTATCTGAGGTAATAGAGTTGGAAAGCATTCTGAACTGTAACAGGACATCTCTGGTGGTAATTTGTCTGAGCGGTTTTACTTTTTTCCATTTGGCACATTTGTGTGTGATCTGCCTACTTGATATCTTGGGAGAGAGCGTCAGGTGACCAGATTTGCTTTGTTTCCCTTCCCCTCAGTAACCCAAAGCCAATGCTGACATCATTCCCAAGATTGAAAGCATGTGATGGATTCCCAGTTTTGTTCAATCATGTTTATTCTTGTTTACATTTTCGTCATGTTTTCAATAATACAAACATACGTGGACTTTTGTTAAATATACCAATGGGCAGGAACCATTTTTTAAAGGCAAAGTTAAACTTTACCTGCAGATAATCAATACCTTATGTGTTGAGCTCAATAGGTATCAATTAATTATATTTTAAAGTGCTGTTGAACTCAGACACTTTGCTGTCTTATCATTGTAGTCACATATTTAGGAAAAGAACACATCAATTACATCAGCATCTTTCCATTTATTCTTAACTGAGATCAGGGGCCTGTACTACGAAGTGGGGTTACTGGCTTATCGGGGCAGTCTGGGCAAAATGTAAGTGAATGAATTTAGACTGTCGTACCTTAAACCCGAAAAGTTACCTCAATAAGCCAGTAACCCTGGTTTGTAGTACAGGCCACTGGTGATTTTACATAAGATTAAAATAAATTCTGCCTTAATCAACTCTCATGATGGTACTAATAAACCTTTCTACTGAAAAACCAAACCGTCTGTCAGCACAATAATGCTACGGGATGCCCATCATGCAAACACTGATCTTTTTATTTTGCATGAAGTAGTCTTCAGTCTTTAGTTATGATCCACGTACTTTTACAGAAATTATAATACACACATACAAAGCAATAAAACCTAAAAAACAATAGACAACATTGTCTCTATGCTCAGGGGCGGATTAACTTATCTGGAGGCCCTAGGCTGACGTTAACACGAACACTCAGGTGTTTCTGTTTTCATTAACTGTTCCGTTTTTCCTGAGGTGGAGCAGGAGCATAATGTTTGCCAGAGCCCTGGGGTATCCGAGCCTAGGACTGCCTACGCATTAACCCGCCCCTGTCAATGTCGATTGAACATTTTAGCATCAACCATTTTGGCGGTATTTTGGATACCGATGAATTCCTGGCAAAGAGACGGGTCTAAGTTAACATTCAGCATCGCAGACCCAGTCCTGGCGGTGTCTACTGATTGGTCAGTTGGGCCACATTTTAAGCTGAGATTTTGATGGGAACCCCACCGACTGCGGCAAGGGAGGAAAGGATTGGCAGCCAATTGTGAGGCATCCAAAATACTCCAGGAAACTAGAGGTTTTTGAGTGTCCTCTGCTGCTTCAAGGATTCTTACTCTAATGGATGAATGGCATTTAAAAAAAGAAATAAAAGTGGGAGACTGTCTTGGGTTTGTCAGACACAACAGTCACTAGATATGGATAGAATCACATTTAGCATTCAGCACTCAGAAAAATTAGTCTGAGTATCTAAATGCATGGTAATATCCTGTAGTAACTTTAAATGACTTTAAATTTGGGAAGTGCACAAAAAAAAACAAGACTGAGTCACAGTTTTCCACAGAAGTCAAACAGTTCAAAAAATATCTGTACTTTAGAAATCAGGGTTCAGATAAACATCTTATCAAGTTTTGTCCGCTAAATAAAATGGCATATTCAATACTTCCTCATTGGTATACAAGAAAGATCATTCATTCCCAATGACTAATCTCACAACAGTGACCTTGGATGTCAGATTTCAGCAGGGTTCATCAGCTTTTTTTGGGGGGGGGGGGTGTTCCGTTAATGCTCTCAACTGAAACTTGGAGATTTTGGCTAGGAAAGATATAAAGTATTTTTTTTGGATATTCATCAAATTAAATTTAACCAATTACCAAGGCAGACACCACTAAATCTCAGGAACAACCTGTTTCAGGTAGGGTCCTGTTAGTTTGGTATAATTTTATATTGTTATATAACGTGCAACTTCATATAAAAAAAAAAAAATAAGGAAATTTAACAGATCATTTCTCAAACAGAATACTTAATAAAAATACAAAATAAAATATTAAAATATATATTTTTCTTGTGAAGCAAGCAAACAAATATGCATATATAGATTTTCACATTTCACAACAAGAATACAACAAGAATACAGGGCTGGTGTCACAACCAGGTCTCAGAATGCTGAAGTGAAAACACATTTATTCAGAATGCAAACCAGAGCACCCTGAACTGGACAGTGAATCCACAGTTCCAGGTTATCTGCCTCATGCTCCCTAAGACCAATCGGTGGCAGCCAGCGGGACACGAGTAACCAATGAGACTTAGGGTTGCTGACTAGATGAATAACTCTGGAACACTGGGCAAACCAGCACCAAAAGCCAGCATGCAAGAATCAGGAAATGAGATTGGAATAACAAGACAATCCTAACAAACCTAAAACAAGATGCCATTTGTACAGCGTAGCAGCTACGGAACTCAGAATTACTAGAGTAACAAGTTTACAATAGATACCCAATAACCAAAACCATGAAACCTGAGACATCAACTAACTTAAAACAACATATCATCACATAGGGCATTTTGCAATACCAAGAACAAAATCATACTTATGTTCTACATAAGACTGGTGTTGCTAACTGAACCAACTTGGGATGCAATGAATTATAGGACTGGTCCCAACCGATGCATCCTTGATATCCAGGGCGTGGCAAGTACGACACTCGGTGATTTTTATCATCCTCTGTATTTTTGTTCTTGAGTTTTGCAGCTGGTCTTCGGCAATGGAAGATGACATAAAACGGGGACACGAGAACACAAGTACGGTCAAGTGTGCATATTGAGATCCACCCACAGTCAAGCCAGTAACCCTAATCAAAACCTGGAAATAAAACACTGACAGATTAAACCCAGCCCCATATGTCAGAACCCTACACTCCTCACTGAAATGAACACTGAAGCTCAAAGACTGGAGACAAGACTGAGCCTAGAACAAGGTTCACGGCTCAGTTTAAATTCTAGATTCAGAGCAAGTTGCTTCCAGTTTAGAGTATGACCACATAGCCCTTGCTCATATCAAGGATTCAATGCAGCACAGCTATAACAGCTGGAGGCAGGATTCTGGATATGTCACAAGTTGGGGCAACTATGTGATGTTTTAAAAATAACATGTGCTTTGCCATATGTGCATTGTCATGTTGCAGTGACCCAAACATCAGTTCATCATTTCTATGTACCTGTTAGGTTACTATGCGTTGCATCATAGTTTTTTGTATTGTACAGGACTAAATGCAAAAGGCCATGCACGTGGTCAGGTGTCTGGGATCTCATTCCATTTCCAAAGTGCATTGTCACACACAAGGCAGCCCGACAGAATTCTCAGATTTCGGAGACGTCACATTAATTATGCGGCTTTATTAAGTCACACGCACCTTGTTTATCCTGGAAAAAAAATAGCATCCTTGGTTACCTTGTGGGATGTGAAGTCATGGAGGGAGGGGTGTTTGAGGTTTCATGTAAAGAACGCATGATCAGTCACCATTTGGGAGACATATTCTTGATGTCTGTCATTTTCTGTGCTTGATTCTGACAGAAAGAATCAGCTGAAGTGTGTCATTAAATCAGGACCTTCTCATAAGGAGTCTTTCTGTAATGTTAGCATAGGACTTGATTTACACCCCCCCCCTCAAATATTAAAAACACAAAGGTGTTGCATTATATTAAAAAAACACAATGAAAGCATTCCTGCAATCCAGAGTATGGCTGCAGAGCGTTAAAGCCTGTTTATCACAGTGTGGAATCTATGTACGTTTCGTAAAAAGCAAAGGCTGTAGTAAAGGGCAGGGGCGGAATGCTGGAAAGCCCCCAGGTGATGTGACCCACATCCCGTCTGGAGGAGGGACACCAGTCAGGAGGCGGTGGGGGTGACAGGATGAAGATGTGTGATGCGTTGTTCAGTTAGAGAGGATGTCGCTGCAGCATGGGCAATTGTGACCACCTCTGCGTTGTTACTCAGCAAACCTGACCGGAGCTGGAGTGACTCCCAAGTCCACAGGCTATAGCATGAGTCACTCTGCATGGCTGGCAGTGAGGGAGCCAGGAAAACTGTGGACGGACAAGCTTCAGTTACAGTGTCGCTCCACCAACACAATCCGGTTTCTCAGTGAGCTGTGCTGGGTGTGCAATTGAAGGTGCTAAAGCCAGGAAGAGTGACCCGGCCGAGGTTGTAGATGTCCTGATCTGACCCCAGGTTCATCCTCTTCACCAGGTTCTTTTCGTAAAGCAGGGGGTGGTACGCGCCGAGCGTACACGCCGCGTCGTAGAAGTGCTGGTAGTAGTGGCACAGCTCTGTCTTACGCTGCGATGGCAGGAACTCGTAGACGTGCACCACCTCACATATGGACATCATCAGGACTGTTCCTTAAGAAGGAAATGCAAAAGTAATCAGGAGAAGACAAACGGCTTTACAGTTGCTGGTTTTTATGACTTAATCTAGGTTTGTCTTACAAGGTTTCACCGATTCCAAATGTCAGAATGTTTTTATCGTCTTTCTAGCCCTCAAACTACTTTTTACAGTCATTGTTGCTACAACCGAGGCAACGCTTAATGTCCTTAGTTGACTGGGAATTCACTGCTGGACTTTCCAGTCAAGCTGAAACGGTACTGTAGGGGAAAGAGAAAAGGACACAGACCATGCCTGCCTTCCATCATTATGGGCAAAGTACGGTCCCTGGCAAGCAACATGGATGAGCTCTCAGCAGTTACCGGGAGCACAGAATGGGCTTTACAGAAACTTGGCTGAGATGTGAAGCTCCTAGTCCTGCAGTGGCACTAGACATCTTTCATACTGTCCAAGCTAAAAGGCATGAGAGTAAAAACCGGTGTGACTGGAAGCAGCTATTTTTGCCAACAACAGATGGCATAATCTAGGACACTTCACTGTAGAAGGCCAGGTATTTGACCGAGATTAAGGTCTTAGTTGTTGGATTGTGGTTATATTACTAACCACAAGACTTTTCACACGGTTTGCACTGTGTGTCCCTCCCCCCACCCCCCGCCAATTCCATTACTGCAGGCAAGACGATGCACTGCATCTTAAGTGAATTTTTGACAAAGTACGCCAATGCCTTCCTAGCCATTTGGTTGTTTTTAAGTTACTAGTCTTAGTTCTAGTGGTGGGATAATGTTCTGGGAGCATCAGGAACATTTCCATACCTTAATTGTAACATTCGGTAAACATTCCTAGAGAGAACAACTATTGTGGTTCATGGTGATCTCTCACAACTGTCCTCTCTCAATGTGATAAATGTCCAATGAGAGGAACAGAGATACTGGGCTTATGTTGCTCAAAGGTCAAGGATGCTTGCTGCCCTTCTGCATAGGACAGAACAGATCACAACTTGGTACATTTAATCCCTACTTACCACAACTAGAATACGGAAGGTGTGGACAAATGAACCTGAGGAATCTTTGAGAGGCACCATAGATGTGAAGGACTGGGGTATGTTTTAGACATGCAGTAAGGACACTGATGGATTTAGCCACTGTATTTCAGATTTTATCTGTATTTGTGTAGACATCACAGTTCCCATAAAACACTGCATTGCACTGCCTTCCTAAGAAGAAACCATGACATAAGCGATTAAGGGTGTGCAGGCAGAGCCAAAATAGAAGCTCAGTGAGGGTGGAAATGAGCACAGTGACAAGCACAGAGCGGAATGAAGAAATCACAGGCCACAAGGAGAGCAGGGGTGCATCCAAAACACACACTTGTTTGTTATGCTCTGGGCGGTATGACCAAAAGATGAGTATAATTGTATTTCTCAAAATTCTAGTTTCACAGTACTTCACAGTATTGTGTATGGTTTTATAATTATTATTTAAAATGGTTTACATTTAGCTTGAGAGTATAATTAGCATGTTTTATTAGATTCTTAATGTATATTCAGCTCAACAGCGACATTTTTTTATTGATTATAGCCATGTACTTAGCTCAGTGAGAATTGTTTCAGTGCCATGTTTTATTAGATTAATGATGCAGATTTAACTAGATAGCGACAAGTCTTACTGATTAAAACCATATATTTTGCTCCATAGAGACATATTTTATTGATTCTTAACATATTTAGCTTGATGACAGCATGTTTGCTTAACTGGCATGATTTTAATAATTATTACCACGAAATATCGATAATATTAGGGATTTTTGCTTCTCTGATATGTATTTAATTGCAGACCTAATTATATACATATATTACATGTTATACAAATTTTCAGGCACATACTGAAGCAGTAGCTGTAATTACTAAAATGCTGAACAATTATATACAGAGAATTGTTGTGTTATAAAGTTATCTTTTACTAGGAAGGATATGTACAGTTACCAAGAGTCTCTTCTCAATACACTCTGCACAGCGATCCATAGTGCTTCTGCCAGTGAACAATATTAGAATATTTGGCGCCTATTGAAGCGTTGCAGCTGTTGTTTCAGTTACGCTATTATATAGCAGTATACAAAGGCGATTCTAGGGACTCTGTGAGCCATAGACAAAAAGCCAAAAAAGTCCAATTCTCCCTCCCCCAACATGGAAAAAACAATATCCGTGTACATTAATAATATTAATAAAGAGAATTCAATAAACAGAAGTGCATTAAAAATATAATATCAATAACAGAGTACACAAATAAAGCAGATTTGTTGTTGCAATGTACTATGTGATTGGCCGCCCTTGGGGGGCCCCCTCCCTGCTCAGGGCCCCAGGCCACTGCCTGCCCTGCCTTGTCCCGTTGCTGCGCCTCTGACAGTATATGAATAATTTATACCATACCAGAAATTTAAGCTGGCATACTGGGTGAACTGGTATAATGCCCAGCACTCCAGCGTAGTAGGCAAGATATAGTATGCGAAGTGAGCAGTATGTTCGAATGCTCAGTATGGATGAGAGGGTAGGCGAACGATACCTGGATGACATTTAGTGAAATTCCAAAGTGTGCGACCGCTGGATGTTACGCCGTCACAAAAGGCTGCTAGAGCCACATCAGAGATGAAGATGTGTGGCTTATGAATAAAATTTAAGTAGAAAAAAACTGCTGTCATAAGTTCACTCAAAAATTTCATTTGTTGAAATGAACTGCTTTTTAAATGGCTTTTAACTTTCATCAGGGTCAAGCTACATCATTCGTAAATATCAAGTAATGTGCAAGATGGCAATTATAGATAGTCTGAATGCATGCTTACTATTCTCATGTATACCTACAGTACATACTGCATTAGTGGATAAGTGGTAGGTACCTAACAAAATTCAGTACATACTGTGTAAATGTGCGATCTGGATGCACCCAAGGACTGGAGTTGCTGGAGGAGAAATGGCCAATAAGTTTGATCTGTATTCCAAACCAGTTTTGACACCTACGTATTAGTCCAGCCCTTCTATAGCATTCCTTGCTTCAGGATGCTAGATGGGTGGGCCTCTGCACCCTCGCTTCTTGTGATGTGCTCCATTTGGACTCAGACATCTGAATTTCTGAGTTGCTAGTTGGAAACTTCAACTGGAATGTCCGTTGAAGCTAGAGTTCTGACTCGAAACGTTGGAGGAACCTCTACAACTTTGTCCTCAGAATTCAAGATGGCTGCACCCTTCATCAACAGAAGTAAAAGCTGTAGTTGTATATTGTTCATTAGCACTTATGTCTTATTTGCGCCTCATTAAATTGGTCGTTCACACAGTACTGTCCAACCGCTATCTGTGGACATGTTGCTATGATGTATGCACAAAATATTGCATAATGTGTTGTAATTAACTGGTATTACTAACAATAGCTAACAGTGAACCTGTTTACAACTAGCACTGCTAAATAGCTTTCCTATTAGACTTTTTGCACAGGAACACAGATAATTCGGGTGTGATGTCATTCCTAGCTCTGATTTCCAAACTCCAAGGTAATTATAGTGCAGCATAATTCATCCCTTACTCATACTCAACTCCCCATTGTCTCCACCCTGCATATACTGTAGCATAACACTTCCAAAACCTCAAGGCCTTCATCCTCCACAGACAGCACCTCCACAAGTAAATCTATAACTAGACAAACTTCCCACAGGCAATGTGGTGGGCTGAGATGAGATTTGTCAACTGGGTGCTCAAAGCATGTGCCGGTAGGCTGTGTGGAATTTTTCAACACATTTTCAGTAAGGGGGGGGGCATGGTGGCGCAGTGGCTATCACTGCTGCCTCGCACCTCTGCGGCTAGGGTTAGGTTAAGTCAAAGACCCCATGGAGTCTATGGAGTTTGCATGTGTGCCCCGTGTCATGGTGGGGTTTTCTCTTGGTGTTCCCTCCCCCCCCATTGTCCTAAAACACGCTTTGATGAACCTAAGTTGCCAAATTGTCTGTAGGTGTGAATAGTGTGGGTGGCCGGTAGTGGGTCGGCGCCCCGTCCTGGGTTATTCCCTGCCTTGTACTCATAGCTCTGCACCCCTGCTACCCTACATATGACAAGCGGGTATAGAAGACCGATGGATCTTTTCAAAAGGTGTCAGAGCAGTGGAATATATCCTACATAGTTCCAGGGCCTCAAAAGGGTTATCCCTGGGCAATTAAGCATTACAGCTCAGTAACTTTAACATCGCAAATCATGAGAAGCTTAGTGTAACTTAAAGTGTACAACTCAAACAGGTCTGATCACTAGCCAAGGACTATGTGGACATTCTGCAGTTTGTCTCCCAGGAACACACAGGGGTAGAGGATGCACTGATATGCATGCTCCTGCACCCTCTATACAATACTCTTCCAGTACAATTCCAAGCTGCGCCTCTAGTCATTGGTGCTTCAGCACTGCTTTGAAATACCTTTTGTAAGACGTCAACAGAAATAATCCCAATGTGCGTGTCAGCATGTCAGGGAGGATATTTGTCCCTGTGCCACAGCATTGCGTGGGAATGCTTCTCAAAGGAAAATCCCACTTATGTAGATTTACCGGCTTCAAAAATTCATAGAAAATCGGGGAAGTGAAACGTTCACAGGAACGTACAGTTCTAAACGCAGAGAGCCTGGAGGCAATTTCTGAAAGGGGAATAATAAAAAGGGTTTTTCCCATCATGACCACTGTTGGCTCCTGTCCGTCAGCACATATCCATCAGTGTCCTTAGCCACCCTCCCATCTGGCCCTAATCTGCCAAGCAGTGCCTTCTCCTAATAGGCAGAGATTAATTCCTGCCAAGAGTAATTGGACAGTATTCTAAATCACTGTCTACATAACCGTTGGCCTGGCTTAGTACTACCATTCACGGAATAATCAGCATCGTATTTGCATGACCGTTCATGTGTTAGTCTTTTTCCCAGTCTTTCCTGCCTTGGAACGGTAATGTCTATATATCTAGAACAGAATGCCTTTATTGTTATTGTGCAAGGAGCAAGTACAATTAAATTTTTGTCTTCTCATATCCCATCCTGGCCTCCTATGAGACACACAAAGATCGCAGGCACAGAGTGCTTACAGGCCAAACCAAACACTATCTAACAATCGCTCCTATGGACCTCCCATTATGCAACCAGGAATTTGGGTCTCCTATACAGGCATCAGGATTGCTTAGTGTTTTTCTTTTATTTTTATTGATTATTCTAGGTTGACTTGAAAGCATATCAAAGACAACATGAAATGTCATTACTGTATGCAGACACATTTACCAGGCACTTAGGCAGACACATACCTAGCAGGCCAGATGAGGGTGGATTCTTCTGAATGGGCTCAGCCATATTGTCCTGGATTCGCTCCCATAGTTGCCACTCAACCTGTGGGTGCATGATGTAGAAAGGCTGCTGAGGATGCAGCCGGCGGTACTTCTGGTACTGCTGGAATATGGGGTAGTCAGTTCTGTTGTACCACTGGAATTTGGAGAGAAATGCCGGGATTTAGAATTCAGCAATCTAAATGACAAGACCCATACAAAAAAGATCAGGCAATAGCACACAGGATGCCTGCAGATATGGCGACTTGGGAGCTCATGGGAGCTTGCACAATAATGTTCTGAGGGCAGAAAGAAAAATGATTGATTCAGAGAGATAACCACAGGTCACATATCAGACCAACCAATCAGATGTCTTGGCTCTGCCTGCTCTAGTTGCTTGGAGCCACCTCATTTACATTCTGATTGGTCATCTCTCCAAACCAATCATTTTTGTGCAGCTAAAACTCCCAACTTGTTACCTCCTCCCAGGTTACCCTGGGCTTGCTTACCTCCATCAAGTCAGCTGAGTATGGAGCAGGGTCCCATCCCACCAGGATCCCAGCGCTATAAAGGGAGCTGGATAGGAAGCGGTGGTCTTCTGATGCCATCACCTGTACAGTGCAGAAATAATGTCCATCCAAAATGGTCACGACAAACTAGTGAATCAGCCCTTATTCCACCACCAGGAGGACCTGCCTTACAAATCCTCTCCAGCTTTACGCCCACACAAACACAATAATAAAATACTTTAAAATAAGCAAAACACCTTCTTTCCACAGTGTGAAGCACAAGACCAGTTAGATTAAACAGGAGGACAGACAAAGCTACAGATACAGATAACAAGAACCTGGGAGTTTATAAGGCGAACTGTGGTCTTGGTGCCGACATCCTTCTCGTAGCCAGCAATGGGGGCAGCGTTGAACCTCAGCACTGCATCATGGGAGTCTGTCAATGACAGTCATACACTATCACCGTCGCCATCTTCAACAAAAACAGACCCTATTAAAGTTATTCATTCAGCAAGCCCTTTGTCAACTAACTTAGCATTGTTGTTGATGAAAAGTAACAAAAATGTAAGGTGGTAGAGATGTGTGAGATTCCCCACAGTGCCTCACGCTTCTGCAGGTCCTGAACGTTTATGGTACATTCTGCTCATTCCTGATTTATACCTGAAATCCAGATGTTTTCAGTTAATTATTAGTGACCTGAGGCACAAAATACAAGGTGCAGAAATAAAGTGCTGCCTTCCAGAAATAAATTAATAATCTCAAGAAAATCAAACCAATGTCTCTCAGAAAGACGCACCTTTATGGAACATATGGAAACTTTTATTCAGAAACTTGTACTTACATATACAGTGGTACCTTGACTTACAAGTGTCCCAACTAACAAGTTTTTTGAGATACGAGCCCTCTCCCGGCCAATTTTTTGCTTTGAAAAGCTAAAATTCAGGATACGAGACAGCTTTAGATGCCCCACTGCTAGCTGGCGCAGTGAACGGCACAACATCTGCCCAGCATCCCGCGTCTCACTCGTTCACTCTAAGCGATTAGCTCGCAGTGGACAGGTTTTTATGAAAAACCCCTGCAGATGAAAGTGAGGAAAGTGTGCCGAAATCAGCGAAAAAGATTCAGTTATTCAGTTCAATCTTTCCCCTCCACCTTCATCAGCATCTTCAAGTCGTCTGATCTCCAAGGCAAATGCTGTACATTGTACTTAATAAAGTTTATTGCAGTACATTCTATTGTATTCAGTGTTGGGCGTAATGGCGTTATTTTTTCAGTAAACGAGTAATCTAATTAATTACTTTTCCCATACTTGTAACACCGTTATCATTACTGAGAATGTTAAGTAGCGCGTTACTAAAATTTGGTTGAATGACGCGTGAGATGTCAAGCTTTGGCTTTATCAGCTGTCTGACGAGAGATAATGATGACACCGTTGCAAATGCGATGATGATTGGTTGGGTGGGCGGATGCTATGCTCATTGTGCCTCACTGCACGCTCACTGACACTCTGACTTCCACTACCTCTGAACACACTGGACAGCGACAATGGCAACGAGCAGTGATGGGAATAACAGTGCTATAAATAAACGGCGTTACTAACAGCGATACTTTTTTCAGTAACAAGTAATCAAACGAATTACTGTTTCCCCCGTTACAACGCCGTTATATGTTTATATACAGCAGTGCGGGGATCCCTTTAAGGCAGTGCTTCCCAACCCAGTTATCTGGGACGCACATGGGGTCCATTTGCCCTCTCCCTGCTCCCGGTGGAGGGAGCAAAAACGTGAACTGTCTGGGCGTCCCTGAAGACTGGATTGGGAAATGCTGCTCTAAGCTGTTTTCATTTATTAACTGCACTGTTTGTCGGCGAGGCGGCTGCCAGATGTGAACCACCAAGCCCTGAGTCATCTTCACAGAGGCCTCCGTGGCTGATGAAGCAGACGGTGGCACCTCGCAATTGCTCTTCTGTTTACACACAAGCAGGTAATGACGCTGGAAAGGAAGCAGCTCGTTTGGCGCCGCTGTCGCCTACCTATTTTGTTTACGTGATCTAGGGTGCTTTTCAGTTTTAACAGATGGGAAACACTAAACCTCTGCTGCTTAAGACTGAGCCAGGAGTGGAACGGACCGTCTGAATAAGGATATCTGTCATCTGCTGTCTTCACTTACGTCACACTTTGTTGTGTGACACGAATGGATGAAGCAGAATCTATGTAGGTCACCAACCTACACTTTCAGCTTGATAACAGATGCTGTCCTCTCAATGTTTTTTTTTAACGAATCTACACGCATAACTAATACTGTGAGGAAGGCAGATTGTTAGGTGATGGGATGGCTCTCTCACCAATCTCTCTCCCCAGGCCTGAGTTTCTCAGCGATCCCGCTGAGGACACGACCGCGCAGCTCTTAAACGGTCCCAGGACAGAGGTCAGTTGTGAGGAGGGCAGCTCAGAGCTCCAGGGTAGCTCTGAAAAAGGCTTGAGGTTTGGGGTGATTGTGGTCACCTTGACCTTCTCCTTCAGCTGGCATAGGAGCTCTGGTCCACTCAGCTTGCGGCCCCTTGCAGTGGAGCCCTTAAACTTTACTCCATACTTATTCATGGCCTAGGTGGGAGGAGGAGGTATTAGAAAATAGGTTATCAGGACCACAAAGTTACTTATTCAGCTGAATGAACTGAGCAATCATGTTATAAAGCCTGTAAAATATAATAATCTCCTGAGCCTCCCCTCCATACCTGGTAGTTCTGCACCACCTGCTTCAGTCTTTTCCCAAGCAAGGCAGTGGACATTTCGTCATTCCACACCTCCCCCAACTTGCTGTGGGGCCCGAAGAGCTCGGGGTCTACTGGTCCCCAAGCCCGACTTGTCCCAGGCTTCCTTCCCCTCCCATCCAGGAGCCTCTTTAGGGACCCCAGAAGCAGCCAGGAGAGGCCCCACCGGGAGCCCCTCTCATCACTCTGGGATCTGGCCACCCCTGGCTCAGCTACTGTGCCGTTAGATGTGGGCAGTCGGGAGAGCACAGGAAGAGGGCGACGTGGGTCTCGGGGAACAATGCCAGGCAGGCTCAGAGGGTCAACAAATATGGACTTGGCATTGGCGCCGGCCGACCGCAGCGCCTTGGCAACGGTGCGAGCCCGGGGCTGGGCACGGGTTCGGGCCCGCACACCGAAGATGGCGTCTGTTACGGGAACACTGTTCTCAGCACAGAAGGCGTAGAGGAGGCCCATAGCGATGCAGAAGACAGCCATGCAGAGCACCCCCCGACGTGCCCGCCGACGCATCCGCCAAAGTAAGCTGACACGGTCTATTGCTGCGCCAGAGATCTGGAAGGAAAAAATAATGCAACCACTGTGACAATGTTCGGCAAACCTTGAGGGAACATCCTACCCATTAACGTGGATTCTTATCTTAATCGCCATATCCACTTATCCTGGTCAGACTTGTAGGAGGGCCTGGAGCCTATCCTAGGTAGCATAGGGCACAAGACAGGGGACACCCTGGATGGAATGCCAGTCCATCAAAGGGCACGGGGCTGGGGGACACCCTGGATGGAATGCCAATCTTGCTTACTACTTCACTACTGCAAAGAAAACTCAACTTCAATTTTTGGTTAGCTGGAAACTCTAAATAGGTCCTAATATGTGTGAGTCTGAGTGCATGTGTCCCCCCTCAAATGTTGCCAGTGCCCTTCCTTGTTCCAGTCCTCCTGTTTCCGATCCCCTGTGATCCTGTTTGTTGACCTTTCCTACCCAGTTAGTTAACTAAAACCCCTATCTGTTTCGCCAACACGCCTGCCCTGGAGTCCTTTGTCCTTCAAGTCATGGCATTTCATGGTAGTCTCCCGCCTTGTGCTTCCTGGGAGGGGATCCAGGTTCACAGTGACCCTGTGCTGGATGAGTGGTTATGGAACTTAAATGTGCAAAGGAAGTTTAAGAGAAAAACAGCGGGGTTGGCAACACAACCTGTTCCTGTGGCATCACACTTGCAGCGCCCCCCACCCACCTTGTGCCCATTTTCTCTGTTTCCAACACACCAGCTTCAAAATCTGACTGTTCACTTGCCTAATATATAGACAAGGTTCCATTGTAACGATGCTGGTGGAAATTTTTTATGGCACAGCTTGATAACATTGGTGACACCGCGTCACTACACAAATAACATTTAGAGCATAATGCAGACCTTGCATAAATTCAAAATCCTCAGCGAGGATAAGTAAATGCAAAGTACACTGATCAGCCATAACAATAAAAACACCTCCCTACTGTTACGTAGGTCCCTGTTATGCTGCCAAAATAGCTCTGACCTGTCAAGGCATAGACTCCACAAGACCTCTGAAGGTGTCCTGTAGTATCTGGTACCAAGACGTTAGCAGCAGGACCATAAAGTCCTGTAAGCTGAGATTTGGTTCCTCCATGGTTCAGACTTGTTTGTCCACACTTCCCACAAATGCTCAATCGGATTGAGATCTGGGGAATCTGGAGGCCAAATCAATACCTTAAACTCTTTTTCATGTTCCCTAAACCATTCCTAAACATTTATTGTAGTTTGGTGGGGTGCATTATCCTGCTGAAAGCGGTCACTGCCATCGGGGGATACCCGTGTCATGAAGGGGTGTAGTTGGTCTGCAACAATGTTTAGGTAGGATGTACATGTCAAGGTAACATCCACATCAATCACAGGACCAAAGGTCTCCCAGCAGAACATTGCCAAGAGCATTACACTGTCTCTGTCGGCTTGCCGTCTTCCCATAATGCATCCTGGTGCCATCTCTTTCTTGATAAATGATATACATGCACCTAGCCAACCACATAATCAGAGTTTCCACTCGTCCTGGAACACCTGGAAAATAGTCAACCAATTTTCAGTGCTTACATATTCAAAACTTCATATAGCGACATTATTTGCTTGCTGAAATATTTTTCCAGGATATTTCAAGATTTTCCAAGACATTTTACTTTTTCTCTCAATTTCCATGTGTTTTCCATGACTTGAAAATTGGTTTTCCAGGGCGAGTGGGAACCCTGATGATGTAACAGAAAACATGACTCTTTACACCAGGCCACCTTCTTACATTGTTCTATTCTTCAGTTCTGATGCTCACATGGCCATTGTAGGTGCTTTTAGCAGTTGACATGGGTCAGCATGGGCACCCTGACTGGTCTGCGGCCACACAGCTGGATATGCAGCAAGCAGTGATGCACTGTGTGTTCTGACACCTTTGTATCATAGCCAGCACTAACATTTTCAGCAATTTGTGCTGAAGTAGCGCCCCTGTGGGATCGGACCAGACGGACCAACCTTTGCTCCCCACATGCATCAGTGAGCTTTGGGCACCCAAGACCCCATCGGCAATTCACTAGTTGGCCTGCTTTGGACCACTTTTGGTAGGTATTGACAATTACATATCGGGAACCTGCTGTTTTGGAGATGCTCTGACCAAGTCATCTAGCCATCACAATTTGGCCCTTATCAAAACATATGCGTGTCCATTTTTCCTGCTTCCAACATATCAGCTTCAAGATCTGACTGTTCACTTGTCTAATATGTAGGTAAGGTGCCATTGTAACAAGATAATCAACGTTATTCACTTTACTCGTCAGTGGTATTAATGACATGGCTTATCGGTGTATGTAATAAAAACAGTATTCATCTGTTTGTTGTCTGCAAACACTTGTCCTATTCATATTCAGAGGAGTTCTAGAGCCCAAGGGCACAAGCCAGGGAACAACCCAGGATGGGACACCAACCCAGTGCAGGGCAACACTCACACACCACTCGGGAACTCCAGTTAACCTCAGCATGTTCTTGGTCTGTATGGGGAAACTGGAGCAAAGTCACAACAACAAGGGGAGAATATGCCAACTCCACCCACACACACACACCCCCACACACAGCAGAGACTTCCAGCTGCATGAGGCAACAGTGCTAACCACTGCACCCCAAAAAAATACACCACTTCTGTTCATGTACAGAGCTTCATTGTTGTCAGGGATGATGGGGGCATCGTTTGTCTATCTTTTATTAAGCTATCCTATGATGTAAGCTTATTAGTGGACATGGACAAGGGAAGCAGGGAGAGTGCAGGATTATTCTGGAGGTATAGTAGCTGTTTTAAGGCAGTGTGGCACTTTGCACAGTCGCAGAATTGCTTCCGAAAGGTAGTGTACACCTCTTCCACCGTGACGTTGAAACAATAATAATAAAAAAAAAAAAACAATATACATGCCGGAATGCAGGAATCAGAACATGTGCTGCTCAAATGAAGGATTGCAGCACTTCCTCAGTTATCCTGAGCTTCTTCACTGAAGATTTTTCTCTTTTATTCATTTATGAAGTGACCAATTTAGACACTGGACTCTGAGGGTTTTAGGCGTACCTGCAACATGAGGCCTGTCTTCTAATGCGATTTGCTTCTGCATTCAAATATGATTGGGGAAAATAGGCTGTTTGTTCAGAGTCATGGCTGGGACACGTCCAGCTGCACTAAGC
>JAODKF010000044.1:11107002-11133613 GCA_026779585.1 Mormyrus proboscirostris
TAATCAGCTACCTTTATTTCAGTGGAACCCATAAAATAGCTGTACTTTATATTTCTGCTCCGTGCTTGGATTAACTTACATTTATCTATGTTAGTACATTTAACTCAACCTGTAGACTTAGATACTCCTGCTGCTTAATTTTGAAATCATTAGTTATTTTCCATTTGTGGAACAGAGCCCTTTTCTTCCTGACTTTATTCTTAATTTCTTTAGTAAACCACCTTGGTTGAAGTTTCCTAGATTTAGTTTTGTTGGAAACAGGTATGAAGTGCTCTTGCACTTGCAACAATGTGCTTTAAAAAATCCCCATGCCTCTTCAACTGTTTTGCTATTTAACTCCATCCAGTTTACAGTTTCTAGGTTCAGTCTCATACCATTAAAGTTAGCCTTCCTTTGTATACTTTTATTTTGGACCTTGCTCTTCGGACACCAAAATTGACCTTGTTATGATCATGTTATGATCACTACTGTCCAGTGGTTCTAAAACCTCTAATTTTCCAATCCTGTCCTGGTTATTAGAGAAAACAATATCAATAAGGGCATCTCCCCTGATAGGGCTATTAACAAACTGAGTAAAAAACAATCCTGTACTGATTCCACCATCTCAAGTTCATTTACAGAAGAGTCAGAGACTGTGTCCCACTTTATCCCAGGTAATTTAAATCACCCATAACCACCACATCATTTTTATTACTCGTAATCCTGATATCATCCTATAACATTCTGCTTTCCTCTGCAGCTACATTAGGTGCTCTATAACAAACCCAGACAATTCGGCCATTTGAGTTTTTAGCATCTAGTTTTATCCATACAGCTTCTGTACTTTTATTTTTATCAGTGAGCTCCCTTGCCTGCAAGTTTTCTTTTACGTATACTGCAACACCACCTCCCTTCTTGCCTATCCGGTCTCTACGGAACAATGTATAACTTTTCATATTATATTCTTCACCATCATTGTCACTCATCCATGTCTCAGTTATTCCTATAATGTTGTAAGTGTCCGATGAATATCCTATTTGGGGTCATGGGGGGTCTGGAGCCTATCCCAGTGGCTGCAGGCAAAAGGCTGGGAATAACCCAGGATGGAGCACCAGCCCATTGTAGGACACACTCACAGCTACAGGCAATTTAGTAACTCCAATCTACCTCAGTTTTTGGATTGTGGCGGGAAAAGAAAGAAATACCCAGAAGAAACCCAACAATGACATGGGGAGAACATGCAAACACATGGTGGCCTGGCAGAAACTTGAACTCATGTCCCAGCAGTGGGAGGCAACAGTGCTAACCACTACACCACCAGGCTGTGTCCTTGTTAAGTTTAGTATGTTCAAATAGCATTTTCATCTGACCAGTAGGGGGCGCACCCTCTGCACCCCCAGTAAAATTAGTTATGGGGTGAAGCATATCCTAGGCATCGTACACAGATACACACTGGTAAACACAATATGAGATTCCAGTTATCCTCACTGCGTGTCTTTCGACAAGAAAACTGGAGTTCCCGGAGGAGCTCATTTGACGTAGGGAGAGCATGCAAATCTGAATGAAAAGTGGATGCAGGATTCCATACTCCCAGTCCTGGAGATATGAGGTAATGGGGCTTCCCAGTGAGCTACTGGCTATGCTACCATTTTAAGCATAAATCAAACAGGGCCTGCCATGCTGGTTCATCTTTGGGCTGTTATGCAAATAACGCGCAATGTATTTGTTCATTTTATTGTCTTTCTGTTTTGCTGAGCCTGCAGATTTCTGGTGAGTGGGCAGCAGGAACCTTCGCGATCCGGCCCTCTGACGAGGACATTCACACAGCCAATGAGAGAAGGCTGAAGGTTAGGGTCACCACCGGGGGACTTATTTATGCTGATGTCCCAATGGGATCATCCACTCAAGAACAGCTTCGGTATACGGTCGACCCTTCCACTAACAGGGGTTAGGCCCCCTCCGTCTGGAAAAGCCCTGTAAAATTTTTTGGTCCCCCTTGGCGAGAAAAGCAAAAAGATACGAGAAACATGAGATAGAAGCGATTCCTGGGACACTGGAGGCCCAAGGCAGCAAACTTCATGGGGTCCTACAACGCACCCCACCCAACAGGCTAAAATTTATGACCATCATTTTAGCATGAAGTCTAAATCAAAGATATCAACAAAGTGAATTTAATGAACACAATTCCTTTCTTTTCACTTTACTGTGAAAAACACAATACACATATATAGCAGATTTGTTGTTGCGATGTACTATGTAATCAGCCCAGCTGGAGGACATCAGCCAGTGTCATGCCTCACCTGTCCTGTCCCTATGCCTCTGGCTAGATATCACATGAGAGGCTGTCAGGAACATGGTTGGGGTTCCCCAAACCAGGACTGTACATATATTTTATACATTTGTGCATCATCTTTTTGTGCATTATCTTATGGCCTTGTCTTGCCATCTACTGTATTCTTCCACTTTTATTGTTGAGATTTCCTCACTACAGCCATTTCTAAGTTAACTGTTTAACGTCTGTTTCCTGTCCTGATTGTTAGGAGCTGATAGGAGACACGGCTGGGAAGCTCCACACTGGCCGGAGCAGGAACGATCAGGTCTGGTCGTCACATAAATAACTCCCATGCAATATGAGTGGAAATGACACTGGGCAGACCCAGGGTTCTGTTCTGATGTCTGTTCTTCTCTGCCATGTGGTAATTCCAGCACTGCATTCTGATTGGCTTGACAGGTGGTGACTGACATGAGGATATGGCTGCGTGATGCAATCTCAACTCTGAAGGGTGACATCATGCAGCTCATTAGCACCATGGTGGAGCGGGCTGCAGCGTAAGGGACACAACATGCAGAAATACACCGTAGAAAAGTACTGGGACACCCCAAGTAATTACTGGCCACATAAACCACACCCATTGCTAACATGCAGGCGTATAACTTTTATAACCTGTTAACTCCTCGTTAGTATAGTGGTAAGTATCACGCGAGAGGCCGGGGTTCGATTCCCCGATGGGGAGAGCTTGGGGTTGTTTTATGGAAAGACTGTACCACTGAGGTACCTTAAGCAAGGTGCTGCGCCTTGCTATGTCACTTATGGGTGAAATGCAGAGGACACATTTCGTTGTGGTTTGTCAACACTGATCACAAAATAATTAAGTATAGAGCAATCAAACAATGGCAGCAGAATGGGTGGTCAGATAGAAAGGTTAGTCAGCAGAGGACACCTTTCCAGCAAGTCAGAACTCCACTTATCTATCCTGCTAGAGGTGCCCTGGTGAAATAATCGTGATGTGGAAACATCTGGGAGCAAGTTAAGCTGCAAAGTGGTAGCCGCACTTCGAAGCAATATTCTGATGTCTCATGGATAGCCATCCCAGAACTGTATATTGACTAAGGGTTAGTCAGCTTTATATTAATACCCTTTGATTCAGAGTGAGATGTTGGACAAGTTGGTGCTGCAATACTTTTGTGTGTATAGTGTACATATACAATTCTACCAATGAGAAAAGTCAGTTGTGAAAGCCCCCATGGCTCTGTGGTGGTATTATTAAAATTTCCCAGTAAAATACTTTCTCTAAAATCAAATTTGACTGGTTTCATTCAATCAACAAATCTCTTGGCCCACAGAGAGATCAACGTCCTGTTTCCTGGTTATACCCACATGCAGAGGGCCCAACCAATCAGGTGGAGCCACTGGATTCTCAGGTTGGCTGCTGCTTCCTCACTGTTATGGCTCACAGCCTGGCTGACCAGAGACACAGCCTAGCCTTTCAGACAACGTTCTGCAGCCCTGTGTGTTACCCCAACAAGCTTTTCCCACATTTAATAATCAGACAATAGCACCTGTTTGCATCCAGTGGTGTTTCTACTGCACTGTCAGAAAGAAGTACCTGTGAGGGTATAATTACTTATCATTGCGGCTGTACCCTCTAGGGTATGCCAGTTGTACCCTAGCTGTAGGTACCTTTTTATCCATTTTAAGGTACAGAAATGGACTCTGAGGAACATTTTTGGGCCATTGGAAGTACATTGATGTTGTTTGTACATTGAGGAATAAAACTGTACCAGGGCTGTGCCCTTTCTTCTGACAGTGTGCTGGTGTTGGTTCTGTGTGCGCGATACTGTACCTGAGAGACATTGCATTGTTCCAGTTTGTTTTCTATTAGGCAGGGTAGCAGTCTTAATCTGACCTAAGGTTCATGTTTAGTTGATTATTTAGATCCATTTCTTCCCCCCCCCACCCCCCACCACCCCACCCCACGCCACCCCACACAGCCATGCAGTTGCCCTCAGCAGGGACACGGATCACCTGGTGGAGATTCGAAGACGGGTGAACGTCTTACCCTTAGGAAGGTAACTGGTAAACTGGGCTGTTGGTGGAACTGCGATGGAGGACTCGGAATTGTAACAGATTAAACCTGATTGAGTTCAATAAAGTATCTGGCTATTCTGATATAAATGAGCAACATCAATCAAGCAACAAGACACTTAAAATATTTTTTTTTCAAAAATGCATGTTTTCTGTTTCCAGAGCTTTGCTTTCTTCCTACTGTGGAATTCATTAAATAGTGTTTAACAATTAATAATGATTGCTATGAGTGACAAATGTTGATAAGAAATGTCTGGGTAAATTTTTTCATGGCACTGTGGCACCCTCAACATTTATTCTGGCTTCACATTTTGTGTTCCAGTGGTGCCATTGCTGGCAACCCATTTAACATTGACCGGGAGCTCCTGCGTAAAGGTAGGCCTCCATCACACGGCCATGCAGGATCCTCCTCTGCAAGTGGTTCACACCAAAACAAACTGGTTGTTGTAGCTGTTATTGTCACTGCAGTCAGTAGGCACCCTCTACTGGTTTGTCTTTCCTTCTACAGAGCTGTCCTTTGATGATGTCAGTATAAACAGCATGGATGCTATCGGACAGAGAGATTTTGTGGGTAAGTCTGAAAATGTACATATTAATTCACTTAGACGTGTATAGTAAAAATGTACAATTGGAGTAGACCCTGTATTTTTATAATTTTCAGAATCCATAAGAAACTAAGGAATACAGCCTTGGAAAGGAATTGGAGACCTTTACTGTAAATGTGGTGTACAAATGTTGTTTAAAAGGTAAACATGTAGACCATACAGTTAGGGCTGCATGGTGACTGCACAGCTGCATGTAGACCATACAGTTAGGGCTGCATGGTGACTGCACAGCTAGATGTAGGCCACACAGTTCGGGCTGCATGGTGACTGCACAGCTGCATGTAGACCACACAGTTCGGGTTGCATGGTGACTGCACAGCTGCATATAGATCACACAGTTAGGACTTCATGGTGTTAAGATAAGAAAAATACTGGAAACTTACATTACAAATATATATTGCATATATTATATCATATATCATTGATTTTCATACAAATAATAATGGAAAATTCTCCTAGTCATATCACATGATGACTATTTTTAATTCACAAATAATGATATATATCATTATGTTTACCTTCTGTATTAGCATAAATTTTACAAATAAGTTGCAACATAAAATATATCGGTTTGTATGAATTTGTGTGTATTTATGTACAAAAATCCATAATATAATGTACGCATGCCCTTCTCTACAGCTGAATTTCTGTTCTGGGCCTCTCTGTGTCTGACACACTTGAGCAAGATGTCCGAGGATCTCATTTTGTACACCACAAAGGAATTTTCCTTCGTCAGCCTCTCTGATGCCTACAGGTGAGGGTACTGACAGCATGTGGAGGAGAATGGTGAATGTTGACCTCCTGCTGAAAAGCATGGTAATGTTACACTGAAGGAGAGTGTGGTGACTGATACCTCCGTGATGGACTATGTGGTGACTGATGTAACTATGATGCTGACAAAAACCGTAAAAAAAAACAGTAGCCGCCTCATATCCACGGTTTCAGTTATCTGCGGTTTACCGGAGTTTGAAAAATATTGTAAATTCAATTCAATTACTTTTATTAACAGACTCAGGTCCATAGATACACACACAAAAAAGGACAGATAAAAGCGTGAAGAAAATCAAATGACATACAAACATCTCAGCCAATGCACCCTCAGTCTGGATGCATGTAAAATTTTGTCCTTTGAGTATATTAAGCATGATTTTTATTACTCCATCATCCCTTGATACATGACATTATTTCATTGCTCTACTGTCCCTTGAGAATTAAGCAAATATGTCGGAATCCCTTTCATTTGAGAGTATAGTATTGTATAATAATGTAAAATGTATTTTATTATTACTTTATGTCGATAATGTCTTACTATGTGTAATTTATCAATTACCCCATGTAAATACAAGAAAATCACATATATATGGAGTCTGCAGATGGTTCAGTATTATCCATGGTTTCAGCTATCTTCAATAGGTCTTGGATCACCTGCAGATACAGGGAGACTACTGTATAGCAGTGATGAACAAATCAATGTTTCATGAACCATTTGCTGTATTTTCTGACCCTACTAGATGGTGCTCTTGGTTTGCTTTGGCCATGCTTTGTGCCCTCTCTCGAACAGAGAGCACCATCTAGTGGTGTCAAAAATACAACAAATGGTTCATGAGACATCAGTTTGTCCATCACTATTGTATAGTAATATTACCGTGATGGTAACAGTGAGATGTTTTGGACACAGAGCATGCCTATCATCTTGACAGTGACAGTAATGACTGTGTTTTGGGCTGAGCAGCACCGGCAGCAGCCTAATGCCCCAGAAGAAGAACGCAGACAGCCTGGAACTGATACGCAGCAAATCGGGACGAGTGTTTGGTCGGGTGAGCCACTCATAGTTAAAGTAAGCAGATCAAGACATATTTTGTTATTCTGAGCTGTTTTGCAGTGTCTTCTTCCCATCTTTGCCCTAGTGTGCTGGATTTCTGATGACCCTGAAAGGACTCCCCAGCACGTATAACAAAGACCTGCAGGTAAGGCACATGTCCAAGCTGACTCTGACTTGACACGTCCAAGTTCCACCCGAATGACAAAGCAGTAATTATTTTCCTCTGACTGACATCAGGAGGATAAGGAGGCGATGTTTGACTGCTATGACACGCTGCATGACGTCTTCCAGGTGGCCAGGGGGGTCATTTCCACACTGACAGTGAGTGACCGCATCCATGCCACAAACACTTCAGCGTGTGTCTTGATTGTTGCGTCTCTTACAACGAAATGCTGATGCCAGAGGTGGCAAAAAGAAATGTGTGTCCCACAACAGCAGTGAAGGTGTCTTACTATCCCTTGCAGATTAATCCCACAGTAATGGAGGCAGCTTTGAGTCCTGATATGCTAGCCACTGACCTGGCCTACTACCTTGTCAGAAAAGGGGTGAGTGCAACCTATCTTTGGCTTGTCCTCTGTGCCTGTACTGTCTCATTTGTTTTTCTGTCTGTTGTCATATACTGTAGGTGCCATTCAGAGATGCTCATGGCTGCTCTGGAAAAGCAGTTTCCCTGGCTGAGTCCAAAAATATTCCCGTCAACCAGCTGACTCTGGATGACCTCCGTACAGTCAGGTGAGAGGAACGAGTGCTCACCATTCATTGATGGAAGGTTCACTCCAAAGAATCATGCATTAATGCGTCTTCTAGATGCATTAACTATTCTCGCCTGTGTGTATTCTTGCATGCCTGCTTCCTCCCTATCCCAGTAGCCAATCTTTTCTGTATGCGCAGCCCTCTGTTTGACAGTGACGTATCTGTGGTATGGGACTACACCAGCAGTGTGGAACAGTACAGCGCCCCTGGAGGCACTGCCAGGAGCAGCGTTTCTGGCCAGATTCAGCATCTTCGCGACTGGATGAAAACAAGTGGGAACTAAGCTATCCACTCCCGTACCCACTCAAAACCATTTCATTGTGTGCCCAGGGAGGGGGGAGGGGGGGGGTGTGATGGCAAACAAGCATATATAATATAAAAAACTATTCATGACTTAAGTCAATAGATGCAGGCCTAATGATGCCCCTGGGGTGCCTCATGTCTCAATTAGTTATACATTCACTGCGTATACTTTTCTGAAAAGTGTAAAACAATAGCAAGAAGCAAAATTATTATAGCAATATTATTAAATAAATTTTAAAAAATCACGTCATGTTCTGCTGTTTAAATAGATTACCACTAGGTGGCAGCAAATATACTTTTTTGTGACCTGTTAAGCTGGCAAGTCAGTACCAGACACAAAATCAACATACAAAAAACTAGGAAATTTACATCACATTATTAAAGACCACTCTACCTTGAGCCCAAGTAGATGGGAGGCATTTTCATAATGGGGAACTTTAGAACATAAAACATTTGTGACCTAAAGAAGTCCTCAGTCCTGAAAATAAAAAAAGGACAAAAATGTCTGAGCCGTGCACTGGTGGATACAGGCATGTAAGCGTAAACAAACGATAGGTGTTTGTGATGAGTCACAGTGTCCCTATTATCCTCAGCAGTACAGCTATTATCCCCTAAATAATGCGAGTGCAGACCCTCAAGACATTTTCCCTGCACCAACATCTCCCACGTCCCCTTCAGTCCTATCACAGACGAATATTCTCCGAGTTAGTTCAGTCGTCCATTCATCAAAATGCATGAAATGTGTATTTTTGTGTAAAATTTATAAACCAGTGGGTTGTATTGCAATAACTGTCAGTGTTCCAAGATTACAGAAGAAAAAACATTTTTAGGGATTATGAAATTTATTGAAATGAAATGAGTTACAATGCAGTAAACACCTGAATGCTTTACATACACTAAAATCCATGAAGGGAAGGATTAATTAAAAAATTAAATTGTGTTTCAGGAATGAAAACTGCATAGTATTGCCATCAAAGACGAACAGGCACATTAAAATGAGTTATTTTTCCCTGAATTAAATATTACTGTTGTAGCTTTTACCCAAGCTAAGTCTGGACATGGGAGCCAAAGCTATTTTTACTGCATCAAAAATGCAATAACGTCAAATATGGGAGCTGGTTGTATTCAATACTGTGTACAAAAGAGTAGTCCATGTTCTGATAAGGCAGGGGTGGGTAATCTTATCCAGAAAGGACCACTGTGTTTGCGGATTTTCGCTGCAACTCCCCAGTTAGACTAACACCTGGGTTCGAACAGCTGACCTAAAGGTTCTCTAAAGAACCTGCACACACACTGGCCCTTTCTGAATACGATTGCTCACCCCTGCGATAAGGGGTTCATGAGAAACTACTCCCAGTGCCACAGCATAAGAGTGACCAGCCGTAGTGTGATCTCAGGCCTGAATGAGCAGGTTCTTGTGGATTTCTCGACCACCTCCTTGTTCCCACAATGCACAGCTCAGAGTTTTGGCACATCCAATTCAGGAGCAATTCCTCGATCCCTCATAGAAACCAGGGTGACCAGATAATCTATGTCACGGAGGACCCTTTAAGTTTGGACAGGGGTTGTAAACTACCATTTCAGTTAAAAGCACCCTGATTTCTCTTAAGCACTGAATTCTTGCTGTGTGCTGATTGGTCAGTCTTCTATAATTATTCATCTGTCACTAATGTCAGTGTGAAACAGCTGGATGAGTCTTTCAGTCAAAGAAACAAATCAGTCACTGAACCACTTAACAACTGAGCTATTTAGCAATGAAGCCATTCAGTTTTAAAGTAGTTTGTAAAACCTGAAGTAGCTCAAAATGTCCTGCCTGACATGGGTTACCTGGTCACCCTAATGGAAACAAAGACTTTCTGATATAAGAACAATATATAGGGGTCAGGGCGGCAAATCTCTCTCCTTCCTTAAAACCGACCTGAAAGCACAAGAATGTTAAAGACGTAAGGAAAACAAATTGAGCTAAAACATTCAAGGCCTTTTTTCTTTGTGCAATACAGCACAATTAAAAAATTCATAAAACATTAAACAGTTTCAAGCGTGCCACAGTGTTCTGGTAACACTGGTGGAAGATATAGCGGTTACATCAGCATCTGGTCCTGGGTGCAAATAATCAGCAGATGGCAGCCGCCTCACCACAAAACCCTCTGAAAGGAACACAAACCCATAGATCAGTGACAAACAAAATACAAACAATAAGCACAGTCAAAGCAACAACCAATAAGCACACTCAAAGCAACAAGCATACAGCAGCCAATTGGCACATCAGCACAAAAGCCTACAGCTACTGATCAGCTTTCATAACTGGACATGGATTAAAAGATTAATTTGCCTCCAGCCTCATTCAAAATAAGACAGCTACACAATTTTGAGATCAAAGAACCATTGGATTGTAGCAAGCAGGGCGTGGTAAACATTTAACCTGGAAATCCAATCTCAGTTCAGAACACAGCACTTTCATTGTCCTTAAACAAAGACTGTTCTGTGAAACCTTTGCCCACTAAAATTACATGCAGCTGGTCATCTGATAAAAAAGCGTCTGTGACTTGGGAAACTTAAGTAGTAGATCAATCTGTTTTATCATTATAATTGAGACAGTCACATGTTTTCTTTAAATCAAGTTATTAACCTCTGGAGTCCCCACTGAGCCCCCAAACTAAATGGATCAAGAAAGTAGTGCACCTCGCAACTGCTTACCTGAAGCACGACAGCGGCAATTATAGCCAGCAGGGCCATCTTGGCCAGCCATCCTAAATGGCTCACGTTAACCTGCTTGAGGATGAAGAAGCGAGCCCAGCCGAGCTTTTCCGCTGTATGGGGTGGGTAGCGCATCTTGTTCAAGCTCTCCATGGCCAGCGACTTCACCAGGCAGCTCTTTAAATGGCTCAATCGGTCAAAGGTGTGCTTGCCATGGTATGTGCCAATCCCACTGTTGCCTGTAGGGGGAGACAAAGTTCAGCATTAAGAACACTGAGTGACTATAAATTCATCTAATCTGCAGCGCATGGCCTCCCTGACTTACCCACTCCTCCAAAGGGCAGTGCGCTGACAGAGTACTGCACTAGACAGTCGTTCGCCAGGACGCCCCCACTGGATGTCTCGGTAATCAGCCGTTGGATCAGCTGTGAGAGTGAGACAGAGCTGCTTAGCCACTACACAGAGTGTCACCTGCATCACACCAACTGCCGCTGTTACATACTGGGTCTCTGCATTATTTGTCTGCATTAGGGTTGCAGTGGTACACAAGTTCAGTGGTTCACTACAAACCGCAGTTTTGAGTTAACAGGTTGGTGCAATTTTGGTATGGCAGGGAAAAAATGGAATTTGGTTTTTAAATTATTATTAAAAAAGAATTAGACAAAAGTTATAAATCAAATACAAGGTAAAACAAACGCTTATTTGTCCATAGTAAAAATAAAGACTGCATCAAAGGAATCATAATGAAGACTGTGTTCTAAATCCTGTGTTTTCTACAATTGAGTATGGTCATATACTCATAGTGATTAATACCCCTATAGCTTTAGTTACTTATTTAGACCGTCTGAATCTCCTGGCAAAAGCCATATCTGAGCTTGATATAACAGAGCTGGCAGACAGTCTTAATCTTATCAAGTACTCTTTCCAGTGTTGCTGTGATTTATTGGGAAACAAGAGTGTCCAAAAATTGTTCAGACACGGTTGTAAACCAAACATAAGGGGATGTCCCCGCCAATGAATCCGTGTAGCAACACCTAAGACACACATAGTATTATACTTAATAAAAATAAATATGTAAAATAAATAAAAATCCAAACACAATACATCATAACAATTATAATGAACAAAATCCCAGTTGTGTTGGTTGGTGGGGTTCCACAAATTAGTCAAATGGCTTGAAGTTGTTATCAAGGTAATAGGTAGCTTTCATTAGGAAGGTTTTTTATTTTAAATGCCAAGTTGGGTTTCTATTTTCAAGTATTTACAGAAAAATTGTACGATATAAAACATGAGAAAGCCAAATATCCAGCAAGTAATCCAGCTTTAACTCGTGAGGTATAGACCGGGTTTCAACTATTCCCATCCTGGAGGGACAGTCTGCAACACACTTGCACTACTAAACCTGCCAATTTGCTGGTGAGCTGAATAAGGTGTGTTTGAGCTGGGAAATCTGCAAACTGTGTTGCAAACTGGCCCTTCAGGTCTGGAACTGGAGAACTCCGGCATAGACAGATCTTCACAATGTGTGGGGGGAATTTTACAGCATATGGGTGGTGCCTCACAACAAACAGGCAGGTCCTCATTGTATGTGGGCGCTACCATATCATGCCTGGGAACGCTACCTTGTTGTCTGAAGAAAAGACATAAAGAGTCAGCGGCTTCTCCCTCTCGTTGATGAAGTGGATGGCCTCGTCGACACCACTGACTGGCACTATGGGTAGCAAAGGCCCGAAGATTTCTTCCTGCATCACCTTGGCCTCAGCCTTCACATCCCTCAACACCGTAGGAGCTAGACAGAATGGATGCAGATGTAAAAGATGGAACTAAACCTGTATAACCACATCCAGGGCTATTAAGACAGCTAAGAGGGCGAGTACATGAAACTCAAGGAAATGTTAAGCACAGTATATGTATACAGCTGCCCTTAACTACAGATAGAGAATCACTAGATAGGACCCACCATGTAACTGCAGAAGGTTCATACACTTAATACAAAATCTGTTTTTTATAAAATCTATGACGTTGTATATTTATATGTAGTATCACCTAACAAATGGTTAATGTTTTTTTATAAATGGATGCTAGTAATGGTGAAATAAGGCTTCATGAACCAATTGTCCTTTTAACCCCATTAGAAGGTGCTCTTGGTTTGCATTGGGACATGCTTTGTGCCCTTTTTTGCATGTAGAGCACCATCTAGTGGGGTCAAAAAAAATACAGCAAATGGTTCATGAAGCGTCATTTTGTCCATCACTAATGGACCAAGTTACATACCTATGTAGCACTGGGACTCTTCATTCTCCCCGCCCATGGCCACCTTGCTGTCTTCCATCATTGCCATCACCCTCTTGAAGTGCCGTGCGTTAATAATGCGGCCGTAATCGGCACACGTCTTCGGGTCATCTGTGTAGAACTCCTGAAAAGGTAGAAAAGCAGCAGATTCACATCTGCTGAAACATAGCAGACGGACAGAATACAGAAGTTTGTTTTTGGTTTTCATTTTCTCTGACCTTCGCTGCCTTCCTGATTTCCTCTATCACTCTGTCCTGAATAGAGGGGTCACACAGAATGTAGTCTGGGGCGATGCACGTCTGACCGCAGTTGGTGAATTTACCCCAAGTAATGCGGCTGTGGATCCAGGAACAAGAAACGGTCAGTGTAACATGGCTAGAACAATTTATGTCCTTATCTATGCACATAAGTTTCTCTTTGGCCTTAAACCTGCAACCTTCTGGCGTACCGGCAAGCAATGGCAAGGTCGCAGCACTTGTCGATGTAGCAGGGGCTTTTACCCCCCAACTCCAAGGTAACAGGGGTGAGATGGCGGGAAGCAGCCTCCATCACAACTTTACCCACTGTGCTATTCCCCGTATAGAAGATGTGGTCGAAGCGCAGCTTCAGCAGCTCCTGGGTCTCCGGAACCCCACCTGTCACCACGGGGTACAGCTCCTGGAGCAATGAGAAGACACTGTCATTCATGGTAGATAACTCACACAGACACAAACGCAGACAGGTCTCATTCACACAGATAAAACACACATTCCGGTGTGCGTACCTTGTCAAGATAGAGGGGGAGGAGCTCCTCCATCACCTTGGCAGTATGAGCGCTGACCTCCGAAGGCTTCAGTACTGCAGCATTACCTGAAGAGGGCCAACACACCCCAGTTTGAACTACAGTATTAATAGCATTTTGAAATTATTGCCATAACAAATGCATTAACGGCTGATCAACAAACTTAACACTGTCATGCAATTGAGGAGACATTATATACTTGCAAGTAGTGATGGTCAAATGAAACTTTATATTTTCCTGTATATTTTGACCGCACTAGATGGTGCTCTTGGATTATTTGGGACATGCTTTAAGCCTTTTTTCTTATTTAAAAAATACATATTTAGAAAATACAGCAAATGGTTCATGAAGCTTCATTTGGCCATCTTTACTTGTAAGTCACTTTGGACAAGAGTCCAAAAGTAAGTCAGTCTCTCTATTTTTCTTTCTGTATAAATGATGCAGGAATGTACCAAAACAGCACCATGGGACAAGTCGGTTGTGAAAGGCGCTATATAAAATAAATTGAATTGACCACATACAAGTGTGAGAAGTGTAGGGTCAGGGTTTGGGTTAGCCATTTATCCAGCCTCCCTGCAGTTGTTTTTGGAGGCCTTGTTCAAGAACGCAATATGATTACTCTGCCAGACATGGGAATCGAACTAACAACTTTCCAGACACAGATGGATTCATAATTTGCAGAACCATACACAGTCCCTAGAGCAGAGCAGCATCCCTGGGTGGAACCTCATGCCTTTACTGCAAAAACAATTCTGGCCCTTTCTTCCCAACACACAAGGGCGTCTCAAAATACATTTCACATGGACCAGTCCTCTTCCTGGCACAGAAGGCGTCATTTACAGATCAGTCTCAGTAGCTCTTTATTACAAGCATTTTTGGACCTTGGACCATGTAGTATAGCTGTTCAATGCATTTTGTTACCAAAAAATGACACATTCATGTCCCAGGCAATTCTTCAGAACAATAGCTTTAGTAATATCAAAGAATAATATACAAAAAGTGCAAAACCGCACTTTTAAAGTTACTGAAACATCACCTACTATGTAATGGAGAATCGTCGGAAGTACAGAACAGCCATACTCAAAACCAGACCCATCACGTATATCAGTGGGCAGCCCAACCCAACAGAATGCTGGGTCATGTTTACACTGGCTGGAACTTCAAGCAGTTATGCAACAGTCACACAGCTTTCGCAACGAGTCTGGCACACAGTGCGAACCATTCATGAGCCACCGTGATGCATCACTACGGCGGTGTGAGGCCAGCAGTTGGGTAAACGTGAACCTCAGGGAGGCTCCCTACAGAAGCCCTTTCACGGGAAATAATCAATTATGTAATGTTATGCCTGTTAACTCACTCCTTTAGTATAACCTGCAAATTTTGAGCAATCTCATAAGCAGGGCCATTGCCTCCACTAATGTGAAGGTAGACAGGGGCACATGCAGATGATTCAAATGCCCTATATTACACCTGAAGCAGTTCAGCTCATAACCTAAAGGTGATACACAGGGCAACGTTTTGAGCAATGTTCCCGCGGCTTTGCCAATCAGGTGAGATAAATGGCAACTCATCTGAATCTGGGTGATTGCACAACGTTGCCCACTGCCAATTAAAGTTTTTAAAATAGAGATTTGTTCATCGGGACCTCTACATAACCGCCATTTATTTCCTCCATCACTCTTAGACTCGTCATTCTCAGTGTGGTATGACAAGGGTATAACACAACTCAAACATTTATATGTGGATGGTGTTTTTGATAGTTTTGCCAATTTGTCATCTCACGACGGCCACCCTATTATCTGTTTCGCTATTTTCAAACTTGAAGTTTTGTTGCCAAGTGTTTACCTAAATTTTCCCTAATTACCACCAGAACGGCTGTGGGAAACCATGCTATCATTTAGTCATCGCAGAGGAATCATCTCAAATATGTATGATACTATCCTGTCTTAGGGGTGGCATGGTGGTGCAGTGGCTAGCACTGTTGCCTCACACTTCTGGGGCCCGGGTTCAAGTCTCCGCCTGGGTTACATGTGTGTGGAGTTTGCATGTTCTCCCCGTGGGGTTTCCTCTGGGTACTCTGGTTTCCCCCCACAGTCCAAAGACATGCTGAGGCTAATTGGAGTTGGTAAATTGCCCCTAGGAGTGCATGTGTGCGTGACTGCCCCCTGCGATGGGCTGGCCCCCCTGTCCAGGGTTGTTCCCTGCCTCGTGCCCGTTGCTTCCAGGATAGGCTCTGGACCCCCCGTGACCCAATAGGATTAAGTGGGTTGGACAATGGATGGATGAATGGACTATCCTGTCTTTTAGCAACCACTCAAATGTTAAACTTAAGCGTACATGGGAAGGGGAACTGGGAATACAAATACATGAGGAGTCCTGGGAATTTCTCCAAGTCTCGACTCGCCATGGTTCTCCCTGTCACCTTAGTCATATGTTTTTTCTTTGATCTGAGCTGGAGGATTTCTAGGCGGGTTATTTTATTACCATGTCATCTGTTCTTGGGGTAATTCTCCCACCTTGCCCTCTGATTGCTATATTAACTCTACTCAAAAGGATATTATAGCTTTCACATCCCTATTAGCAAGACGTTTATTATTGATACATTAAAAGTCTCCTAAATATCCTCCTATCTCCCAGTGTCTTAAAGACATCATGTTTTTCTTAAAACTTGAAAAAATTAAATGCCCGTTGAGATGATGTACAGTCAAATTTTTCCATAAATGGCAACCCTTTATTTCCTATTTCACTAATTTAGAGGTACCACCTGATTGAATGCATGGCTGTTACGGTTATACCTATGTAGTGTGGTTGTGGTGCGCCAAGTGGGGACAGGGGCGGGGGGTTGTTCATTGTTTATTATACTATGTAATTTAATTTGATTATGTTCTCCTTTATTCATAGATCAGGGTGGTTTTCCTTTTATTATTTTTTTTTTATATAAATATATTTAGAAAAAGGAAAACAGTATTTTTGTAAGTGGAAGTATTGTATTGCATTTTTTTCCAATAAAGATATTTAGGAAAAAAAAAAAAAAAAAAGAAATTTATTGCCCAATATAAACGAGATATTCCTCAGAAAGTATTTCTCAACAACACTGCCCAGCAATATTGCTCAAAAGGGAACTGTCACCCTAACTGTCCCGAGGTTAAAGTGCAGAGACTATGTCCTTGTGGTTGAATCATTACAGCTCTGTACAAAGTGCATGTTAAAAGTCTTTGGATCAGAGTTTTTACGGAGAACTGAGCTGAAAGGCTGGCCAGCAGAGAAGGGCAGCTCCAAGGAGCCAGGACTACCTGCGGCAATGGCTCCAATGAGGGGCTGGATGGTCACTGCCCAGGGATAGTTCCAAGCCCCGATGATCAGTACCACTCCCAGTGGCTCGGGCCGGATGTACACCTTGTCTGAAATGGTGAGTAGGGTCTTCTCCACCGGCTGTGGCGCTGTCCACTCTGCAAGCCGGTCTATGGCCAGTGAGATCTCACCCTCCAGGCCCATCGTTTCATATAGAGGTGTTCCATGCTCACTCTGCGTGAAAGCGGAGCACAGGCACATGTACGAAAGCATCACTCCAGACTTTCTCATGTGCGGTTTGCCGATGGTGCAATGAACACACTGCAAAAACAGCTGGGCTAATGAAAAAGATTCACTCATAACAATCCAGGACAAAAAAAAAATAAAATCACAGGATAAGGAACAGCTGTTTGAATTTCATAATGAGATTTAAGAGACTTGAAATTAATGGTGTAAAAATCTTATATCAGAAATAAGTGTTGAAGCAAAAAAAAAAAAAAAATATAATAATAATAATAATAATAATAATAATAATAATAATAATATTGCACCACTCCCATATGCACACCGGCAGCCTTGAGGCCCAGTTCAGGAAGCAGGGACAAATCAAAAGAAATTGGCCACTGCTGTTGCCTACCTTGTGGAGGTCTTTCTTAAGGGCCAGAGCGATGTCCTTTTGTCTCTCCACCAGGAAACGCTGTAGTGATTTCAGCTGGTGGATTCTGTGCTCTAGAGGTATGGATTTCCCAGTACGGAAAGCCCTGCGGGCTGTCTCCACCGCCTGCCTCTCCCGGGACATGCTGCATTTGGGGAACATCACCAGGCTATTAGCACCATGTATAAATTAGAGATTAGATCAGGGGTAGCCAATCTTATACACAAAGGGCCGGAGTGTATGCAGATTTTTGAAATAACCTGTAGGTCAGCTGTTCAAACCCAGGTGTGAGGACTCTTCAGCCAATCAGTCCTCTAATTGGTAATCTAATTAGGGAGTTGCAGCGAAAACCCTCTTACACAGCGGCCCTTTGCGGATAAGATTGAATCAGAATCAGAATAACTTTATTGTCATTGTAACAAGTACAACGAAATTATATAAATGACTACCCCTGGATTAGATTCCTCCTGGTGTAGGGGACTCTGACCGGACCTTGAAGCAGATTATGATTGTATCACTTTAAGAATGGTTGCGTAATTAATGCCACGTTTTTCCAAATCAGCTCCTGCTCAGCATTTACGTGAAGTGACGCACTTTTCGTGGAGCTCTTCATATTCCCAATCGACTCATCCATTAGGTCCTCAAAGCTGTTTAACAAGTATGTTACATTCGCTAATTTCTGTGTGATTAAAATTTCACCAGGCGATATTAAAATAAAAGCCCGCTATTCTTAAACTGTCTTAAAATTTATTAGCGCTAAAAGGTCCAAATGGGAGACAGGGGAATTACTTGCTTTGACATCGCTTGTTTGTGCTTATTTATATGTATTTTGAAAAATAAGTTGCGTTTCAAGCACAATCTGTTGAAATAAAAGTGGAAAAATAACTTAAAAAAACATCGAGTTAACGTATTGCTAACATACGAAGTAATTCGATCGACGTGTTATGTGATGCGTATGTTAGAATACGTCTAAGGCATTTTAAAAAGTCATAAATTGAACTAGGTTATATTTACATACAAAGTTATGTGTTATATGCATGCGTGCGCAACTGATCGCTTTATTAACTATAAAGTAGAAGCCGCACGCGACCTTCAGCCTCATTCCATTTACAGTTATCATGATGGGTTCTCTTAATAATTACCAGGGTTTAACACTGTTGCGAATTCTGACGGGTCATTTTGGTCAAAATGAATTTTTTACCACCGGTAAGGATATTTAATACCGGAGCCCGGTACTGTTTTTTTCAGTCGAAGCGAACGACTGAAACGAGTGTTGCCAAGGACACGTTTGTCCGTGTACGGAGAGGCTGACGATCCCAGATCTTTACCTTGAAACGTTTTATCTGGAGACAGTCTCGGCAGGAGCGACCTCGGAAACCGGCTGCAAACGTCCACTTGAAGGCGAATCAACAAAAACCCAGCGAGCTGCTTCTGGTCGGGCTAGCTGGAATTCCAGGATATGCTGCCTACGGATCCGTTACATAGGTCCGCTACCAGCCGGCTAGACAGACCACACCCCCGGTGACCATTTTGGTCCCAGGCCGCATCACGATTGGCCAGAACAGCTGTTACTCAAACTGTTTCCGGAATGTTTCGCCTCCAGGCCCAAATAATGACGCAGGAGCGGTCATATTCTTAGAATGATGAGCAAAGTTTGCCTGTGTTGGTATGATAAAATAATTGCACAGTACTGTATACTGAGGTATTTACCCGCAGTCGTGATCATTTGTTTAAAATGAATATGACGATTCCGTGCAGTGACCTAGAAAATACACAATATTGAGGAAGATGTAGCTTACAATGTAATAATTTTAGAATTAATTTTGAATGTAAATTGAGTTTTGACCATTTTTCTAATTCCAGCGGTTTTGCCTGCTTTGTCGTAATATTTCTATTGTAACAGCTGGCAAAATTATGCAATTCACTTAACACTGTGCTTTGTTCACCTCAGATGAACGTCTTCGTACAAAAACAGCAAGAATGTCTCAGATGGAGGTGCAAAAATTAGAAAAGTAGTCCACTGTAAAGTGTACCCCTCACATTTTATATTAAAACTTACACAGGGAACCATTCTGCACAGTGGGGGAAAAAATCCGGTGTTGCTAGGGAATGTGATATCCACGTCTACAGAAATCCACTTGTGTATTTCACTGGAGAGAAAATTTACAGCTCGAAACATTCACACCTCTGCCTGACCTTCCTCAGCTTCCTAACATTCTCATGCCAAAAGCAGGAAAAGAGAGGCGAAGGAGGCCTCCCAGAATTTGGGGGTATAATTTTCCAAAACGGCATATTTTTTGTACTGTTTGTTTATGAATAAGAATTCACTTTAACCATGAGCACATAACAGGCTTATATCAGACTACTAACATTCTCTTAAAAGACCACAATTAACACGAAATTCAAGGTTCCTTTAATTATCCACCTGGTAATTAATGCATCTCCAGTGATTCCTCTGGTTAGAAACTGAACCACACAGTACCATTTTCATTTTAAAAATAGGTCGCAGACCACAGAAAAGTGAAATACCTACATCCATTGGTGATGGATATTCCCAGGTATAAATATTCTGTTGAACAAGAAAAATTAAGAAAAGGGATTAATACATTCATTTCTTGAATAGTACAGTACACATTTACATGATTTTGCTTTTGTTACACAATTTTTCCTGAATTCTCACCCATAGGTATAACAGATACACCAGGGGAAAGTACTCCTAATTTACCAGGGAGATACCTAACCCTCTTCCACTTCAGGCCTTCCATGGTACCCTTCATGCTATCTCACAACTTGACCATAGCCTGCTGTTAGAACAGGAAACACTCACTGAATTGGGCCTCAAGAACCCCCCCCCCCAGTGGATTAGCTATGTGGCAAAGTATTTCCTGTATCTATAACGGAGGAAATGAATCTCCTGGTGGTGTGTCTCATGCAGGTCTAGATCTGACAGCACAAAAACGTTCAAGAGAAATACCACCTGGAGTTACCATACAGAAGGAGATGCCCACAGAACAACCCAGTAACAGCCAACTTGGTTGTAAGGTTTTCAACAGCAAAACACATCCCATACTGATTTTAACAAATATTTACAACAGTAAAAGAATCTTAGGGTCACTGGGATGGGACAGAGGGTGTGCAGGATAGTAAGGGGATTGTGATAGCATCAGTAATGCTGAGTTCCAATTGAATCTCAGCACAGTACCTCTCTAAAGCAGTGTTTCTCAAACCAATTCTCAGGGACCCCCATACGGTCCACGTTTTTACTCCCTCCCAACTCCCAGGGAATTGCAGGAGTAGATCGTCTGGGGGTCCCTGAGGACTGGTTTGAGAAATGCTGCTCTAAAGAACATCTGGCTTTCACCTGCTTCCTCACACATTCATAAACATGATATGCAAAACAAAATATTTACACTGGAAAAACGGTCAGCTATCGTAAGTTATAAATATATCAACATCTTCTAACAAATGTATATAATTTAATAAAAATATTGTACCGATGCTGCTTTTTTGACTTTCGGATGTCCCGTTTTCCCGTGTCGGAAGACTGCTGACGTGTTGGTCATTGTGTTTCTATGTTGATCTGTTTTTCCTGAGATGGCGTTGTGGTCTACGGCAACAGTGGGTATGTCGCTCACCATGACGTCACCACCGAGGGGGTGGGGCCAGGTGAGGACCTTAGGGGTGGAGTCAATGTCAGAACTCCAATTATACTGTAGCACTCCCACCATGTAAGTAAACAGCTGTAGTCTCCTCTGCTGCTGATACTGCTGTTGATATTTCTGTAATGTTTGTATTTGTGTGTGTGTTCTAGCATTTCTTAGTATTCCTGCCAAACACAAATAAACCCATCTGTTCATTCAGCACAATGAGACAAGTTCCAACACTCTGCAAACCTTATTACATTTTAAATTAATAAAGTATCAGCACTTCCAGTTCCTGTGGCGACACTCTGAAGTTGGCTAACCCTTGCCCTTTATCATCACACATACTGTATGATTTCCTTTCTCGTCACGATCCTCCATGCCGAATTGGTCGCATTTCTCATGCCAAATTTGTGTCCCCTGTGTTCCTCCATTCTTCAGAAGTTCTCTTAGGTGTTTTGGCTTGGTTTTGGCTTCTGTCCAAGCAGCGAGTGACCGCGTGGTTTCGGTAAGGAGGGGGGTTCTGGCCACCGAAACAAGAAGCGGCATTTGCTAGGTCAGTGCTGCTATCCGCCGGTCCACACTGGCTTTGCCTGTACAAGAAGAAGTACAAACGTCGGTGTGCCAATGTATACCTCAATGCTCTTCAGGTGTGTACAGGTTCAGTTTGGACAGATAAAGCTTCTCATAGAGATGCTCCTCGCTTTTTACGATGGTTCCACTTTTGGCTTTATGGTGATGCATATTCACATTGATCTGTTCCCAGTTAGCGATATGCTGTACGATACTTTCTACTAAAGCAGGGAGATGGCAGCATTCACCCGTATAAACTTGTATTCATTTATTTACTTTTCAGTCGCTGGTATTTAGTTAGTTATTAGTCATTTATTGGTTGTAAGGTAAATGACAGTAATTGGTCATTTACATTTACAGTGACAATAGTTATTTACTAATTCATCCATCCATTTTCTGAACTCACTTTTTCCAATTCAGGGTCATGGGGGGGTCTGGAGCCTATCCTGGAAGCTATAAATGGTAAATGGGCTGCATTTATATAGCACTTTTCTACTCTTATGAGTACTCAAACTGCTTTACAATATGTGCCTCACATTCACCCATACATCCCACACACATTCACACACCAGTGGCGGAGGCTGCCATGCAAGGCGCCAACCTGCACACCGGGAGCAATTTGGGGTTCAGTGTCTTGCTCAAGGACAGTTTGATGGGGTCAGGAGGAACCAGGGCTCGAACCTGCAACCTGGTTGCCGAACGACAGAGGGGACGAATGATAGCACTAACTACTGCGGACTTAAGGCAGTCCGTTCCTATGGACTTAAGGCAGGGACTAACCTAGGTTGGGGCGCAAACTAAGGATGCACAATATTGGGAAAAAAATCACATCGCAATATTTATTCTTTCTGCGATATATATTGCGATATTGGGATTAAAAAAAAATCTAATTATTTCAACAGTTGCAGGGGTATTCAACTAAAATTTAAAGAGGTCAAATTAGAGAAAAATTCTTGAATCAAATGTCGGGAAGATCATAATGTCTAACTATTTAGTGTGATGTATATTTAAGTAGCCTATCAATTGTATCAACATTGCATGTAATCAGTACCTGACTGTCAAATCAAATTAATTCAGTACAATTCAATTCGAGATGTCTGCACAACAGTTCTTAACTTGTAAATAGTCTGATTTTGTATTTAACCGTGTAAATACACTTTTGTGTTCATTTTAGGTTTATAATGGAATAGATTTGCCGTAAGATTTCCTATACGAGTCTGAAATCGTGAGTAGCATGCCAGATGCTGAAAATGTACAATTTTTGTTTCACCTGAGTTGATTTATATAACAAAAAACATTACTTTTTACGGTTGTTAAAAAGCGGAAACTTCCACGAACATGAAATCACCAATAAACTGTCTATTTATCCAACATGTTATATAATACATATTGTTTTTGAAAACTTTTCAGCTTTACGATTTAAGGACAGATCGGCCACTGTTAGGAACATTATGGCTTTTTGGTTGCTTCGCTGCTGTTATTAACATTAACGGTACATTATCGCAGACAAAGGGCTGCATACGCCGAGCTACGCTTTGTGGTTAAAGGCGTTTGACATTTATTGGCGTGGGAAGCGGCGCTTCTAGTGCTAAACCACTACCGAAAAGACTACAAACGCTGCGCCGAGCTAAATTAGAAGCGTCCCATTAGGTTTTAAACCATAGTTTTCTGTTTTGCTATCGGTTCGGGTCCGTATGGGACAGCTGCTGGGTCCGGATCTCGACCGTGGTCCGCTTGTTTGTGACCGCTGCTCTATCGGTATAATTAATCATGCTAGAAAGATTCAGCTGATTTTGCCCAAATATAATGGTAATGATTACTTCATCAGTACTAAACAGTGCATGAGCATTAAACTAAGGAAACTTATCGCAGGGAGTTAACATGCGTGACAAAATAGCGCTGGGTTAAATGGTTAGCGCTGGGATCGATAATGCTTGTGATTGGTGGATCGTTCTGTGATGGACATGTTGCTGCGTGTCGGCTCCTAATCCAAAAACCTTTAAATTGACCTAAATTATATGATAGACTTTTGTGTATTGTTTAAGAATAAGAACAACGTGACATTTGTTAGTTTAGCAAAAACACCAAAAGCTTTGTACACGGCGCTTAATTTAATTTGCGTTAATTAACATCGCACGTGCAAGTGCATACGTCACAATGACGATGCTCAAACGGTATATTGTGCAGCCCTAGTGCAAACCTATCGCAGAACATACTCACACACCATTCATTAATTTATTTGTTATAAAATCTTCAGAGGTGTAAAAAGTACTCAAAAATGTTAGTCAAGTGAAAGTACAAGTAATGAGTGAAGATTTTAGTCAATTAAAAGTAAAAGTATTCAGCCAGAATCACACTTGAGTAAAAGTAAAAAAGTACCGCATTAAAATTGTACTTCAGTATTAAAAAAGTAAAAGCAAGAATGAAAACTGGAGATTCTTGTTTATGTTTTTAATCTCGAAAAACATGAAATGAATGAACCACATACAAGGTTTTATCTTGCTTTAGAACTGTTTAGATTTAACCATTTAATTATACAAGGCACACTTGCATATATGCAACATGCTACTCAAAGTTGTAAAACCTCTGATTAACGTACGCAGAAGCTAATTTCGCTAAGAATTTGGTGAGGTACAGCCACGGGTGCTCTTGACCCTGTGGCTGATTTTGGACTGTGTTCACTTATGAATCATGTTCTTCCTTCATTTTCCTCCACTGATTGAATGCTATAATTTCTCTAATTTCCAAATCAAGGTGCTATGCATTGTGGTGATTGATGCAACATGACGTCACTTCCAAAGGACCAATGAACATGTCTAACTAATTTCACAGAATGTGAAAATGAATCTCATTGGCGCAATGAACAACATTTTAATTAAACTGGGATTCAGCGCAATTTAATTGGTTTGTTAGCAAGGGTGATATGCATTGTGGTGATTGATGCGACATGACGTCACTTCCAAAGGACCAATGAACATGTCTAACTAATTTCATAGAATGTGAAAACAAATCTCATTGGCGCAATGAACAACATTTTAATTAAACTGGGATTCAGCGCAATTTAATTGGTTTGTTAGCAAGGGAAAATAAAATGAAGTATTTTAAAATACTCCAAAAATGAGTATTTTAAAATGATTTACTTTTTGACTGTAAATAAAATTGCAAGTAGTAAAAGGTACTTTTTTTTCTTTAAAAATGTAATTAAGTAAAAGTATTCATTTTTAATTGTACTCAAGTAAAGTAAAAATCCCCGAAAATAATACTTAAGTACAGTAATCAAGTAAAATTACTCAAGTACTTTACACCTCTGAAAATATTCATATTCGACTTAAGATAATTTTTGTTTATATTGGGTTCATTGGACCATAATATCCATCATAAGTCAAGGAGCATCTGTACTAACTTAATAAAAAACAATTTACCCAGCATTTGACTCACAAACTGCTTTGAATGTTTCATATGTATGGGACACTGACCATCCCTCAATGCATTATGGGATAGTCTCTTTATTATAGAAAGGGCCAATAGAAAGGCCAGACACTCACACTTGTTGACGTTTTCAATATCGATGGGGTCCTGTAGAATTTTGGACAAGCCCTGCAGGAGCACGGATGCCGTTGTGTAGCGCTGGCTGATGTCGGCCCCCTGCTGGAACATTTCATCCAGCGCAGCAGACTTGACCTGAGCCAGTAGCAAAAGTGGAATACCACAGTAAAATATTATGACACACAGACGGGGTTAACAGATGTGGTGGTTCTGTGATAGTTACGTTGTAAGCTTAGCTGTGCGGTCGTGATGGACAAATGAAGCTTCATGAACCATTTGCTGTTTTTTCTGACACCAGTAGATGGTGCTGTCTATTCAGGAAAAGGGCTCAACTCCAAAAGCAACCCCAAAGCAAACCAAGAGCGCCATCTAGTGCATAAAGCTTCCTTTGGCAATTACTACCACATGGAACTGCTGATTCAAACCATGTCTCAAAATCATATGGATAAGTACCTGATTAGGGAATACCTTTCAGGTTTTGGTACATGCAAGATGTAAGCAGTCTTCTTGTTAACTGCCAGCTCTTTTTTTCCAGTGTTACGTTTCCTGTGCTTATTCTTCTCTTATTCACATTAGGTAGCTATGCAGTACTAGACTCAGATTCATGCTTCTGCATGAAGAAGGACAGTGCAGGGATGTGGGTGCCAAAGGCAGCTCCAGCCCAACACACACGGAGCCTCACCATGTCCACCGCATGGTTGTAGATGAGTTTCTCCGCAGCTACGCTGGTGACCTCATCCACAAAGCGCTGCTTGTCAGAAAAGAAGCCATGGAGCTGCTCGGTGAGGAGGCGGCAGGACGCGACGCTGGTCTTGTAGCGATCGTTCAGATCCCTCACCACTGTGACAGTGGGGTAGAGCAATGTGACAGAGCTTCTGAGGAACACAATGCTACACAGAAGTAGGTCAGCCTGTACCATAGGGATGTCGTATTTAGAGCATCAGTCTACTTTAGAGGAGTGAAAACAAGGACATTTGGAGGGTAGACGTCTTCTTTACAAGAAGAGAAAACCATCACAGACCCCTCACACATGGGCCACAACCGCTTTGATCTTCTCCCCTCTGGCGAGTCCTACGCATCACTTTGTGCAAAACAATTTCGGTACCAGAACACAAAGCCATCACTCTTATGGAGAGCTGACCCAGTTCCCTCAGTCCAATTGCAGCGTTATCACGCCTATCACCACGCAAAACCTGAAATAGCTCTCTGCTTATTGTGTTGTATGCATTGTATTTATTCCAACATTGCTTTCACTAAAATCCAGACTTGCACTGCTTGTACATCTATCATCCACACATGCACGGTCT
>JAODKF010000044.1:11142045-11182617 GCA_026779585.1 Mormyrus proboscirostris
TTTTTTGTGTCTTGTGCAGTGATTACTTACACCCTACACTTTCTTATAAATATGGCTATTGAACACACACACACACACACACACACATTCACAGGGACGCCATGTTCTCAGGAAAAACTGGCAAAAAATGAAGCCAGAAAGGAAAGCAGCGGGACAAATTCCACCACCCTGCCGACCAGAACTCAGACTAAAGCTTAACCTGATTTCGCCCTGACTCAGGGGCAGAAGACCACTTTTCAGCAAATCACATTTGGGGGGGTGGGGGTATCTCACTGCGGGAGGGTGAGCATCGCCAGGGAGACCCCACTCACCCCGGGAACAGGAAGCATTCGTTAGATGGATGTCGGCCCGCCTTTCCCATTGGTCGAGCCTCACTGCAGGGCACTTGGCCAGCCACTCTCAGGGGCTGGTACTCGCTGGAGGGCCTTCGGCCAACTGCCTTCATTGGCTGAGACTCAATAGATGGCCTGCGTATGACTGCTCCTATTGGACGACTGGCTGAGATGAGAGCAGAGAAGGGTTGGAGGGGACATAGAAAAAATAAAAATGGTAAAAATATGTGTGTGTGTGTGTGTGTGTGTGTGTGTTCTCCACAATGTGATAAAAACCTGGTATTTTGACATTGTGGGGACCATTTTACAGGTCCCAAAAAAGATATGTGAATGCAATCCCAAAATTAAAAATGCCAAGTCTCATATTTTGTTTGGATACTTATGGTTAGGGCTGTGTAGGGGTTAAGGTCATCATATAGTGATTAGAGTTTTCCCCATAGAAATGAATGGAGAGTCCCCACAAATATAATTACAAACCTGAGTGTGTGCTTGTGTGTGAATCTCACAAAGACAAATACGTCGTGAGCCTTGAAAGTTGTATGAGCTGTTTGTGAGTGTTGTGTGTGACTGCTGCGATTCGTCTTACTGGACGGAGTCACCACACAGAGGACCCTTGTATCTGAGGCGGTTGCTCCTGTCTTCCTGGACCCACACATGTCATGGGCCGGTTTAATAAAGGTCACCACCGGGTCTGCGAGAGACTGGATCAACACAGGAGTGAATGCACGGGTACCAAGCCAAGCACAAGCAGCACACATCAACTCTGAGTAGAAGCCTGTTAGCAGGGGGCAGAGGAGCCTGACCCTTAAACTCTTTCAAGCCCAAGTTCAATTCACTCCAGAAATTACTAAATATGCACTAAAGCAAAGAGAACCAAAACTGTACATAGAGGAACATTTTTGCCAATGTGTCTCCTAGGCAACCAGTTAGCGCACACGGCCACTTTGTGAAGCTGCCGTGACTCAGGCAACCATCCGAATTATCATACCCCCCTGGACGGCATTCCTCACCACTGAGGAGCTTGTTTACCAGCCTCCACACTCATTCCTGCCTTCCCACCACATAGATGGGGCAGATGCGACCAGGCAGCAAAGCAGTGCTCACCACGGCAGAGGCGGAGTGACAGGAAGGGTGCCGTCCCGGGAAGGGATCCGGGGGCCTGGTCATGAACACCAGGCAGGCTGTGGGGAAACACAGATTTAGACCCCCGCACACGCACAAAGATATAATCACATGAATGCATGCTCAAGCATGCAATGATATACACAGAAATATAGTACATGCATATTCATTTTTGCATTTCGTGCACTTCGTTGATTTCTTCAAGCCCAGTATCAATAATGAATTAGCGTACTGAGTGCATCAGCACCGGGAAAAGTGCCAAAGCAGCTTCTCTGCAAATAAACCACGCACTCTTTCCAGAACCAGGGACACACCTGGCCAGTGTTGCTCAGAGAGAGGATGACCTAATGCATTACTGATACATCAGTCAATCTGAAAGTAACCTTGTACATTACAGGCACTTAATGGTGATATGTATCAAGGTAAATGTAACCTTGTTATTTATAACGTCGTAAGGATCAAATGCATCACTGCACTTACATTTCTGGACCGTTTCGGTGGACGTAAGGAAGGGGTGGTTAAAAAAGGCACCTGTATAAAAACAAGGACAGGATCTCACCGAGGTGAAACGTATAAATGTGCCTTGGCTTCAGTTCCAACTGGCCCTCGTCCCAATGAACCGCACGATCGCAGATCTGATGATAGGTCTGGCCAAGGGGCCAGTGTCTGGCTGATTGATTGTGTGGGCATGCGGCTCCCGGACCCTGCGGCTGACCGTGTGACCGTGAGGCTGGCTGACTGACCGAAATCCATGCGATCTTTCTGGTCCCGTTGCAGCAAGCCGAGAAGCAGGTGTGCCAGATGTGGAGAGGTCGCGCTTGGGATCCTGAGACACAACCAAGCACAAAACCGTGTTTACTCACTACCCTACACCACCAGATTATATATATCAAATCATTTTTAATTTACGTTGCGCCTTTCCAGAGCTCAAGGTTGCTTTACAAAATTTGACATTTTTAACAAACCAAGAACATGCACTGAAAACAATTTTTAAAAAATCTAATTAAAAATCCAAATGTAAACAAAACATAAAAATGAAATTGAGTAAATTTAAAGCAAACAATAGACATCATGAAATGTGACCTTGCAAAACAGAGTAAGACTTTTGGAAAAGGTGTGTTTTAGTGTCAGCTTTGCAAGTGTGGAGGACACAGAGACTGTGGAGGAGAGTTCCAAAGTTTGGGTGCCAATGATACCGAATGATCTACTACCTACGGATGAGAGACGAAAGTTGGGCACTATGAGCGAGCCGGCATCAGAAGACCTTAGAGTACAGACAGAAGTGTAAGAATGGAGCAGCTCAGTTAAGTACTGCGGTGTGAGGCCACGAAGGGCTGAGAAACGATCTTGTACTGAATGCGAAAAGTGACAGAGAGCCAGTGATGGTTACACAGAAGAGAAATGGCATTAGCATGAATTGCAGTGGAAGAATTTCAAAAATGGATAAAGCATAAAAATGGTAGAGCAGACCATCCTACTCACTCGGGGGCAAGGATCCGGTTCTTCTCATAAAAGAGCCTCAGTTCCTGGGGACAGCTCGCCTATGAAGAGCCCAAGAGCAGGATGAGTGAGGAGAAACGGTTTCATGAAAAGCCAAGGTTCCATGACTTAGAACTCATACTCCAGTAAAAAGCCAGATTTTGTTTCAACTAAACAGTTGAGCTGGATTTTTACTCTCTGGACCTGAACTCGCCACCCCTGATTGTTAAGCCAGCTTTATGCTCACCTGGAATGGCGGCCTGCCCACCAGACACTGGTAAACCACCGCCCCAATGCTCCACAGGTCTGCCTTGGCACCGTAGTTCTGGGACATGATCACCTCTGGAGCCTGAAGGTAAGCAGACAGAGGGGGTAGGAGCATAAAAACTGAACTAGAGTTGGTTTGTTTGGATAGGATTCCAAATAAATGACTTTGATTCTGAAATACTGGGCATGCCCTCCTTGTGGGTGTGGTTATTCAGGCCCAGGCTGAGGAACATCTACAATCAAATTTAATTAAATTCAAAATTATTTATATAGTGCATTTTCACAACATTACAATGTCTAAAAGCACTTTACATCATCCCTGCCCAATGCCCCCCAGAGAGCAAGCCAGAGGCAACAGAGGCAAGAAAAAACTCCCTAATAGGAAGAAACCTTGAGAGGAATCAGCCTCAAAGAGCACAAGATACAAGGTATCTTGATAAATCAGTATCTTGACTCCTGTCCAGAACCCAGATCACGGCACGCGGCAGTGACTCCCATCCAGAACTCAGATCACGGCACGCGGCAGTGACTACTGTCCAGAACCCAGATCACAGCACGCGGCAGTGTCTCCCATCCAGAACCCAGATCACGGCACGCGGCAGTGACTCCCATCCAGGACCCAGATCATGGCACGCGGCAGTGACTCCCATCCAGAACTCAGATCACGGCATGCAGCAGTGTCTCCCATCCAGAACTCAGATCACAGCATGCAGCAGTGTCTCCCATCCAGAACTCAGATCACAGCACGTGGCACTGACTCCCATCCAGAACTCAGATCACGGCACGCAGCAGTGTCTCCCATCCAGAACTCAGATCACGGCATGCAGCAGTGTCTCCCATCCAGAACTCAGATCACAGCACGCGGCAGTGACTACTGTCCAGAACCCAGATCACGCCACGTGACAGTGACTCCCATCCGGGACCCAGATCACGGCACGCAGCAGTGACTGCCATGGAGCTCAGCATTCCATCCAGCAGACCTGCTCATTGCTGGCGATGACCTGAGGTTAAACACTCACCATGTACATGGGAGACCCACAGAGCGTGGCCGCCGTCATGTTGTTCTGGAGGTGCCGAGCAAAGCCAAAGTCACCTGAGGGACACAAGGAACGTCTGCTTACTGGTGTCACTTAATGGGGGCACTAGTCTACGTGATGTAATTTCACTTTCCAAGAGACTGAAAGTTTGTTTCAAAAATTTCGGCTCTGTGTCTTTTCTGACTCTATCATGTGTAATTTCCAGAGGCAGACATTTCTGGTGCAGGAAGTAAAAATCCAAACCAGGATTTTGTTTCAACCAACTGGTTGACTATAAAGAGTCACAGTCAGACTACTCAACAAAATCCTGGAAATGTCCGCCTTTGGTGATTTCTTCATCAAAACCCCCCAGGAGCTGGCTTCATGAGACCTGAATTCCAGGACTGAAAGGTGCACAGAGCAGCCTGGATAACTAATGAGCCAGAAAGAATGATTGGCAGGCGCATGCACCAATGGGCAGGCCCCAGTTTTAGGCTGGGTGGGTTAAGCTTACCTATCTTGACACGGATCCCAGAGGGACCGGACTTCTTGCTGCCTGTGTGTGACAGCAAGATGTTCTGAGGCTTGAGGTCCCGGTGAACGACTCCCCTGCTGTGGAGCACTTGCATAGCAGCTGCAATCTGCTTAAGAAGAGCTCGCAGAATGTCTTCCCTCAGGGGGCCGTGGGCTGGGGGGGGGATAGAAGGCTGCATATGGTATTCTTGACAAAAGGCTTCCGTAATACATGCTGGGTGTTTCTCATTACCAAGAATCCAAAGACTGTACTTGTGGTCTTGGCAAGACAGGTCTTGCTAACTTGCCTCCCAAGCACGAACTTGGGCGCAATAAATCATTGGTTGCGTTCAGCGAGGATGCAACTGATGGATCCTTGATTTTTGGAGCGGAGCAAGACCAATATCTGGACCGACCTCTGCACTTGTGTTCTTAGTATTGGAACCGGTCTTTGGCGATGGAAGATGACGTTAAACGGGACCAACGAGAACACAAGTACGTTCAAGTACTCATATTGAGAAATACCCACTATCATGCAACGCGAGTCACAGGGCACCATTCAAGGAGACTTAGCACCACCTTGTGGACCCCCCCAGGAGATCTCAAGAAGTCTGAATCAAGCTCCCCATTCGTCTCAAGCAATGCCTTTCGCTTACAATCAGAGGTCTTGTGTGCAATGCCATGGGGAGAAACATCCCATCTGGGATCACAGCTGGTCTCCATGGTCACACACTAAATCTTTCATGATGGGATGCCTCCCGAGCAACATGGTGATGCATCACATTTTCAAAGACAATTCCTCCTTTATTTTAGCAGGAAGTCCCCACTGAGACTCATCTCTGTTTCAAAGCAGGCTGAACACTTGCACAGTTACCGAGCAAACAGACAACAAACGCACATTAGCAGCACTGAATATTTAAAAATTCCATGAGGCAGCAATAGCCAGATTTAACCTGTGCTTGCATACATTTCCAGGACAATCTTAACCCTAACCAATCACAATAAGACCAAATGCCAAAAATAAACACAGTGGTGCCTCACACCCCCGTCCCGCTCACCGTGTAGGTAGTCAGCCAGATCGCCTCCATTGCAAAACTGCAGGGACACAAAGGAAGCAGTAAGTCCATAATGACAGAGGAACGGCGGGAGCTGGTGCTTAAACACAAGACATTCATCGGTAACTGTGACCAGGCAATGTGACTTAATACCAAAGCCCCCCCCCCCCACTCACCAAGTTACTTACAGAACCAGATACTCAATTAACTTCTCTTGTGTCATGTCAGCCCTGCCACTCCAAGCGGAAATGCGGTATTTGATTTACTTTGCCTGCTGCTGTGTTGTGGTGTGACTTTCTCAGCATGCCCCACAGCAACCAGTCATGCTCAGGTGCCGCCCTACTTGTTGGACTGGCCACCTGACAGTTCTGTTCGCATCTCCCAAACTCTTGGACAAAATGCAGCCTATTCTCAGGTTGACACTCAGGCCTTTATGTCGGCTCACAGAGAGTGCTGCCCCCTGGCCTCCCGCACATGTACTGCAGGCAGAACGCCTCAAATTACTTCCGCTACAGCAGAGCCAGAACACAAACGACAGTGCAAGTAAAATCTGCTAGGATTAAAGAGATGGGTTCATGCAGTGAGGATGTAGCCATGAAACGTACCTCCATGACCAAGAAGACTGAGGCGGCCGTTTCCTAAAGGAAGAGAGGAGAAAACAGAATAAAAAACACAGTCTGACAGTTTTCACTTTGTTAATGTGCTCTCTAGTCTAATCATAAAGAATGAAAATGCAGTTTTCATTCAGTTTCAAAATGGCCGCCATTTTCACTAGAAGTGAATCTGCAGTTATGAAGCAAGGTAGCCGCTAGCAGTCACTGCTGTGCTTCTCGCCCTCACACTCAAGGTCAGGTTTATGTAAAAATCATGGCTCAGCAGAAGATAATTCCAACAAATCAGCAGGTCTTGGGTGTCTGTAGACATGGTGATGCTGGTCAAAGTTTGTGAGTGTAAGGGGGATGGGAGATTGTGTGAACTGGGTGGAGAGAGGACACAGGAAGGGTCTCTTTCAGAGCGCTGAAGACAGATACAGCAGTCCCAAGGATTACGGGTTCAAATCCTGAGCTGAACATTTCTGTACTCAAACCATCCATCCATTTTCTATACTTGCAGGTGCCTGCAGCCAATCCTTAAAGAAACAGGCACAAGACAAGAAATAATCCAGGATGGCGCACCAACCCATTGCAGGGCACACACACCTTACAGATCCACAGCAATTTAGCAACTTCAGTTCACCTTAGCATGTTTTTGCTAATAAATAAATAAATAAATATGACATGGAGTGAACATACAAACACCACACATGTAGAATCAAGGCAGAGACTCGAACCTCAGAGGCACGAGACAACAGCGATAACCACTATACCACCATGCCCCCCCATACCCTGTTTTCTAAATAAACTTTTTTCTTCCTAGGCTTATGCTCCAGGTGATTCTTGCCCAATCAACCTCAGGCTGGGAATTTATGACACAGCCGTCCATTCAGCACCCACTCTGCTCCCCACCTTTGCTCTCACGGAGTCTCAAGTAAGCTCCATCCAATGGGAGGTGGTGTGGAGATCATGTGACCATTCTCAAACTGCTCATGCACGTCCCGCCTATTGCTGTCTCATCCTTACTAAGACATCAGACATCAGATGCCAAATGACCTCCTTATCTGTGTTTCTAAAGGAACTTGAAACAGCAGGAGAACCACAGTTTCAACTTCTCCTCACAGTGGCTTATCACAAATAATCGGAGACCCTGCTTGTGGAAATTACCTCACACACAACAAGGGGAGACGGAGATTGGTGATAGTGCCAAGCATGGAAGACCTGTAACGTGTTTAGTTTAAGGCAAATGGGAAATCTCTTAAATCTGACCAGTAAAATACCAGTTGGGTACAGAGATTCCAGCTGTGACAGAATTAAACTTCTCTTTTCCTGTTATTCTCTCATACTTTTTTTTCCCAAACTGTGATGAACAACTTGCACGTTGCAGTGCATAAGCAAACATCGTCATGAAGAGAGAGGATATTCACTCCAAAGCTTCAAATTAACCAGTTCGTGGATAATCTTAGAGTTATACAGAACTATGGCCTATGTCAGGGGTCTCCACCAGGCCAAGCAATGCTGGAGGTGAAGTCGCCACCCTTCCCATACATTAAAAGATTACACCGTAAGGAAAAGCATAATGCTGTGTACCTTATTGATCCATGAAAATACGCTTCTCCCATTTCCCCAGCTTAACAAATCACACTTTGGGGTCTCCCCTCTATTTTACTGGTCCAGGAATATTTTCCAAAACACAAGCTGGTTTGTGGACATCAAAAGATTGGGAGCCCTTAGTCACGCAACCTTGTCTGTGCAGAACGATCACTTTCAAGCTGAAGACTGTTCTTGTGTGTCTTCGACAAACCCATAACAAGACATCAAAACTCTTTTACTGGAAGACGGACCTGCTTTCGACATACACAGCCTCTTAAGAAGGGGAACCTACTTGTACATCGTAGAGGGCTACTATGTTTTCATGCTGAAGCTCCTTTGGACAAAAAGAGAAGAGTAATCGTTAATTCACATTTATTTTAGGGAAACCTACAAGCCAAACATCTTCATGTGAACCTTCAGTAAGTGTTATACTATACAAATGAAACTTCATGCTTATCTCTGCAGAATGCAATGCATTTCACTTCGCAACAAATCTTGATTCACCTTTAATATTTTGATCTCCTTGCCCAACAGAAAATGAGATTTGGAGAGATTCTTTTTACTGATGCTTTTGATGGCTACTTCCCAGCCCTTTTTCTGTAAGGAGTGCAGAAGGATAGAGGGGGAGAGAGAGCGACACATAGATTCCCAGGGGGTGAGAAACGATATAGAAGAATGTGAAAAGACAGTACAGAAAGGAGGGCAACATATGGAAGGGTGTTAGGGCTTATATCAGTAACTGCAACTGCTGCTTCTTTATCCTCAGCCATTGGAATCAGTAACAGGACAAAAAGGTCTTTAAATGTAAATTATTCAATTTCATACACATCATGAGGATCGTCTCAGTTATTTTGAGTCATCTGAGGTGTGAATGTTCCTCCTGTGTAGAACATACACCCCCCCCTCCCGACAATGGCCTGTGGGACACACCCTCAGGATCCCGTTAAAAAGGGCCACCGGAGATTTGATTGGAGGGGGCCCCTCAACTGCATGCCCTAACATATCACTGAACCACTTCACACCTTAAGCCTGGGTAATAATAACGAGGTCTACAACATGGAAAATACAGTCCCATAAAGAAAATCCTGAAGGAGTTTGTTCGTTCCTGCAACTATAGATGTCCAGTCCTTGTGGAGTACATACGCCAAACAGACTTTATAACTGATTTCTCAGTGAGATGGATGACAGGATTACAGTTTTACCTTCTTGTGTCTCCCCTTGAACACCACCGCGTAGGCTCCGTGTCCCACAAGGTCCTTTTTGTTATACTCAAAATCTCCTACTGTCTCCATGCCGGACACCCGCGTCTCACCCTCGGCTGATAGTAGCCGTGCTCTCTTCCGAGGAGAGCCCACGGTATCTCGGGTTATTCTTCGCGGGATGCTCAGATGTGCGGGCTGCCTGTATATCTTGCACTTTATTGGGTAACATTTCGCTCCATCACAGCATATTAACAAGATCGCCCTAGAAGCTATTTCACTAAAAATTAAACGGTAAACAAACCATCTTTCGATTTGCGCATGCAAAACATATTTAAATCAATCCATTTAAGTGGGGGACTACTGGTCCAAGTTTAAACATTATGCAATGCAAGAAAATATGTCAAGCACATTTCAGTAGAATTAAAGACCGCACCTGCAGACTCAGTCAGTGGGTCAGTGTGGGTGGCCGGGTGTCATTTCTGTCCCAGATAATCACAAAACCAGCTAGCTATAATTAAACAGCATAATCCGCGAAGAGGGCTTTATGATTAATTGATAAAGCTAGGTAATATCAACATCGCGATCTCTCAGCCGTGACATGATACGCAATGGAAATACCCCCCAAAGTGTGCAGTTCTGTCTTCACTTGGTTGGCCACATCTCGCCTCCGGCTAAGCGCTTCTGTTTCAACGCTTTGTGTGCGCTCCCATTTCTTGACATAGCAGAAAAATAAAATTTGGACGAAAAACTTCAAATATTTAAATCAGGACAGCAGAAGAGAACAAGTGCACATATAAACGTCGGGTGTCATTATGAAAGGGCGTCTTCATTCATTTCAGGGTCCTCCGATGAGCGCAGTTTCCCGGATCGGCCGGACTGGACATCAGTGTTTATCCAGGACCGAAGCGGACACATTTCCGCCGATTTATATTTAGTCGTGCTACGTATTTACTTCCCAGTATCCAGTCGATTAATTACGTTTTTGTCAAAACGGCAGCATCAAGCGTATTGATATGATTTCTTACATTCTGTATATCAAATTCCTGGGAAAAAGAGCAGGAAGATACAGAGATCAATGCCTTCTCTTCTGCAGCAAGGCACCGTCGTCCTGCGTGACGTCTACCTACGAATATCCACGTGCTGCGAGATACCAGGCTCTGACAGCGGCTCTGCCTGCATCCCGCGGAAGGAAACGCCAAGGCAGCCTCACCGAGGGGAGATGCTGCTGGCTGTGGACCCTGCGATCGGCTCGGCTCCTCCGCCGTGAAGAATAGTCCCGCTCTTGTCTGATTTATTCATTGAGCTGTGGGATGCAAGTTTTGCCCGCAATCGGGAGCGTTGTTAGGTCTATTTTTGGGGGGTTTTAGCCACACTAAAATGTTTTACCCCCCTCCCCTCCAAATAAATGTGCATTTATTTTTTTCTTAAAATCATGAATAGCGTTTTACAATATATATGCCAGTAACTTTGCATCGCCCCCCATCGATTCATGTCTAACTACGCCCCTACCAGGAATCAGGATCTTTCATATCTGTGCATTCTTTCAAACAATAAAAACTTAGTTGCGTCAATTAAAGTGTTTAAAGGGCCGTTTGGTAAAGTTGCACGAAACCTTTTCCAGAAGTAAACAGAGCTTAATTTCCCGGGACGCAAATACACGCATAGCGAAATTCAAACACTGGACTTTTCCCCAAATATATTGCAGTAGCCTAGTAAATCTTTTACCATGATTTCATCTTTAATAAATAGTAATCGATTACATTTGTTTCAATAAATAGGATATGAGTAGGTTTAAGTGACTAAGCCTGAAAAATTACAATATAGGCCCACGACAAACACGTTTAGGACGGTTTAGAATTTATGTATGCACTGTATTTTAATAAATACAAACATAAAATGTCTACAAGCTTTTGACACATATTGTTTTATAATCTAGTGCTCTTGGTGAATGTTCTGTGTAAATGTCAATATATTGTTATAATTGTTTATAATGATGCTTTGTTAGAACGGAAGATGTTTGAACGATATGTTTTTATCGTTTCACAATTAAGTTACATTATTGCATTATTCCACAGTATTACATATCTAAAAACAACCGGAAGATGAATTGTGAATGTATTAATTTTTTATCTCCCGTTAAGCAAGGAAAATAGACTGCGCGTTTCCTGGCTATCGGTTAAAAAGGTCAATTGTTCACTGAAATATGATACACGTTTCCAGAACAAAAAATTGACATCAGTACTATTGAAACAGTGTTTGGTGGGCGCAGCCGTGACTGTTTTAGATTAGAAAAATACGTTTAATAAATGTATTTTTGTATATTCGATTATATTAACGGAGATATTAATATTTATAATGCTGAGGATTGTACTGGGTCCCGGAAAGCGAAAACATTCAGATTCGAGTAATTGCAACCTTTACTACAGCCCCATCTACCGGCGGAGCTCTTTGGTACTTGACTGTAGTTTAATGGCGTCTCCGGAATTCATTTTGACGAAGGCACGCATCCCTGGCGCACACTCGTAATGTTTCAGCAACACCTCAAGACGAAAACCTTCAGTGAGTCACCATTTAGCGCTATTAACAGCTCCAGTTACCTGCTCATTCTGCAGACTAGGTGTTTCTTTTAAGTTTTAATCCATGTGAATGGTGGCACTTCAGACAGATCCCTGGAGAACAATGGAAGCACTTCGTAATCCCTTGTTACGAAGTTTGGAATCACAAAAAACAAGATGAACAAAATAAGTTATAGGCACCACGTGTAAACGTTTTTACATTTTTATGGAAAACAAACATTAATAGACTTGAAATGTCAATATTTAAAAAACGTAGGCCTAGATAAATAAAACAATATTCAATGAAGATTACCCCGAAATTAAGGACTTTACGTAGGCCTATAACCTATTTATAGACTTCGATATAGGTAATTCCATTTAAGTCTTTCACATGGATACTATAGTGATCTGCCCAAGTCTTGGATATAAATTTAAACATTGGTACTCGATCTAGGCCTAAGCGCTATAATTGCAAAGTAAGAGAAACGGTTAGGTTAAATGGTATAATCTGATTCATGGGTTTATAGCGGAATGAAGGTTAATGGTTTATTTTTATTTGTCAGACATTTAGATGCAAAACGCGGGTACACCTACACGAAATAATCGCACATCAAACTTCGACTTGCTGTGAATTATATCATATTAAACTAAGATGTTATTCAATGTTAGAAAAAAGTACAAATTTGTACCTTTCCCGGTACAATTGCTTGTCACTGGGTCTGTACTCTTGGTAAATGTACCTTTTAGTCTAACTACATTTTTGTACCATTGGGGGTACATTAATGTTATTTGTACCTAGGGGACAAAACTATACAAGGGCTGTACCCTTTTTCTGACAGTGTTCGATAAGCTAAATTGATCCTGGTATTTTACGACAAATCAGTAAAATTTTTATCGCCATTATGCCTCTTTTCATTGTTAGTGAGTTTAGTTAATAAAGACGAAGTGTTGGTGTCGACAAAATCTGTGAAACATATTTTAAAATGAGTATTTCCATAGTTTATGAGTTCCCGGCATAACAAACCCACAAAGACTTAGCGAATGGTTGAATGATATGAAATTTGTGGCGAGTTAAGAAAAATATGAAAATAGCAACGAATGTTAGAATAATGTCACACTTAAGCTTAAAATGATCCTTATATATATTTTTTATTATTAACTTTGCACCCCTTAGGCATTTAATAAACACCGACAAGCGACAGAAAATGTATGTCAGTCACAAAAAGGACAAAAAAACTGCCAACCCCCCCACGATCTAGCACCGCAAAACAATAAAAGTGACCATGTAGAGCCATTATACGACGCTTGGAATATACAATCGCAGCCTTGTAATGCGCTTTATGAGCCTAAAGAGGTTACCGGTCTGGAAGGATGTACCACAGACACGGACAGAGTTCCTGCCACACGTCAGAGTGTGAGCGTCGCTTAGACATTACCGGGACTGGCCCAGTGCTCGTGTGGCGCTCTGGCTGGCAAGAAAACGGGCCATCTCAGACTGAATTGGATCAAACGGGCACCTCGTTAGCGGCCCGACATTGTCTGACGGGACTGCACTTCAAAGCTGCGCGTAGGTGTGGCGCGACAGATAGTTAACAGTTACCAGTTACCATGAAGCGGGCATTGAGGAGGGAGGGGTTACCAGGGATTATACGGGGTATAAAGAAGTGAAGACCCGAGTAGGTATGTCACATCCTCACTGCATCTGCATCCAGCGACCACTTGGAGTGATTCATGGAAATGGCCTGTAGTTTGGATTATGCGAAGTACTGCAGCGAGATCAACGCACTTTTCCCCCAGTACTGGCCTGCTCAAGGTTACTCCGAAATAAACAACAACCAGACAAACGATTCGGGCAATGGTAAGACTCCAAGCTTTTAAATTTAGTTTAGCTCCAGATCCTACAGAAAAGGTGGACAGTGTGTGTGTGAGTGTGTGTGTGTGTATATACTAAATGAATACGTACCAACTGAAGTTGTTAAATTAAAAACAAAAAAATGTATTATTCAAAATGTATGACTTTTGTATTAGTAGCCTACTTCCAGGATGGATGTATAAGCTTTTTATTTTTTTCCCGTATGCTGGTCGAAAGACTAGCTTGTTGCCGATAGGGGGCAGTAAAACTGGCTTTGCCAAAGGCCTAAATTGAACGCAACCGATGTTAAGTTTATTTTGCCGCTGATTGTATGTGTGCTGTGGTAGTGTGAGCCACGTGGTTGCTCATTTCACTTTCTGTCCATCAGCAGGATGCCGGGATTTCCTGCGAGGGGTCCAGAAAGGGACCCAGAGGCGGCGGAAAAGGACCACCTTCAGTAAGGGGCAGCTGGGGGATCTGGAAAGAGTCTTTGCTCTCACTCATTACCCTGATATCAAACTAAAGGAGTCCCTGGCTACAATGACTGGACTTCCTGAGTCCAAAATACAGGTATGTGCAGATTTTTAAAAAATTATTTTATCTGAGGCAAGAACCTTAGGAAGCACGGACGAGAGCTCATTTTAGTGGATATATGCAAATATAAAGTGGAGCCTGTAACCTTATCTGAAATTCAATATCCAGTTTCATATGAATGTATATAAGACAAGCACAACAATTAGGCTGGTAAGTCAGTCATAGCATGACCGTAAGAATGGAGATGGCATTTGATGTTTCTTTGCTAATTTCTGCCAATTTCCCTTTTCAGGTATGGTTCCAAAACCGCCGTGCTCGCTACTTCAAGAGCAAGAAGCAGGCTGCTCTGCAGACCCCTCTGCCTCCGAGGTGTCCCTCTCCCAGCCTGCTAGATCCTCCACGGGTAGCTTGCGGCTTTGGGGCAGACAGCCAGCTCCAGGCCCAGACTGTGTCATCTTCTCAGGTTTCGGGCTGTGTGGCTACACAGAGTCTGCCTGCTGCTTTGAGCCCCATTTTGCAGCAAGAAACCGTGCAACCCAGAAACAACACCCCCTGGAGCTCTGGAGGTACTTCAAGGCCTTACTGGGATTTTGACTCCTGCCAGGATGGTAGAATGCCTCCTTGTGCGTCCAAGGGTGCCGGAGACTTTGCTACCTGGGGAGAGCAATGCGGAGACACCCTCACCACATGCTACAGTGTGGCTGACCAGACTGTACCATCGGTTGTCCAACCACTGCAATACCATGATCACGTGTTCAGGGGGAGCCAGCAAACACAATTCCATGATGACATGCCTGAATTGTGTTCCCATGTTTACAAAGACTTTAATTTGACTGACCTAGAGTTTTCTGCCGCTTTGATGGATTACTTTCTCAATTAAGATTAATAACAGTGGCATTAAATCTATAGATATTATCATTATTCTTTGTAATTACTGTATGCATTTATAATAGGTGGTATGTAAAAAAAAAATGGTAAAATGTTTGTTTAATATTGGCACTTTAGGAAGTGTACCTGATTTCAGCAGCGTGTATGCTGAATGGAAACTTTATTTAAATTCTAAATTAAAAAAAATGCATCAGACATTTATACCATTCTCCAGTCACATTCAGTTTGTCATGCAGTTTTATTTCAATTTCAATGCGTCATTTGTAACCCTCGTTTGAATAATTAATCAAGATTATTATGGAAATAATTATAGAAATGCTTGTTGGTTAAGCAAAGTGTGGTATGGATACTGATTGAATTGTATGTATATAAGAAAATGTGAAGTGCATCTCCTGCTTAAAAGGTTTTCTATAAGTCTGTTCTATTTCATTAAGCAAATAATTCCTGTTTCATTCACTAATAGTCTTTACCACAGTACCATGTAAAAATGATAACATCCTGTCTATTACTGTGTAATGAAAGGGTAATGAACTTAATGGTATGTGTGCTCTCAGACAAGCAAATAGTTTTCTGACCAGTTATCCCAGTCAGGGTTGTGGGGAGCTGGTGTCTATTGCAGACAGCACAAGACACAAGGTTGGGCTGCACACTGCATGAGACACCAGTGCATCACAGGATATGTAGATTCTTGAACTATGTGCAATTTCAAGATTCCAGCTAATCTGTCTTCAAACAGCAGAAAGAAGTCTATGCAACAAGGAAACATGCAAACCCACACACACAGTCATTTAATTCTATCTTAAATCTACATGTTTGTCACTTTTCAGGAACAACACATTTTAAGAGACATTTTGACCTACCACTATGATTTAGGTGGCTAAAACCTAGGATTTACTGAGTGTGAATTACAGATGTCTTTCATCTCGAGTCATGAGTCTGGGGGAAGAGTGCTGCAGCTTCTGCTGCAGAGTGTTGCGTGGATGATCTGTGCGGCTTCTGACCCGGGCAAATGGCTCCCTAGGTTACGTTCTGATAAACTTATCATAAGGCAAAAATATCATGGCAAAAATGCATTTTAATACAGGAAACTAACCTAGCAAACATCATAGTCCAGCCTATACCTTACCTGAAACATGTTTAGAACATTTTTCATTAGCCTACAGTAGGGCAAAATCATTAACACCAAGCCTGTTTTATAATGAAGCATTGAATATTTCCTGCAATTTATTGAATAGTACTTGGATTTCACAGTTCTGCTGACTTTTAATCCGACACCCAGTAAGGGTCAGCAGGGAAGGCAAACTGTCATTCGTTCTCTGTCACAGGTGATTTTCTCCATGTTTCAGTTGTCTTAACAATGTAATTTTTGCTTAACAATGAACAGCAGAATGTGAAGCAGTGATCAGGAATGCAGTCTTTGTTCCATTGCCTCCTTGCACTTGCTCTGCTCATTACTGACCAGCAGGTGGTGCCACTTTAAACCCTTGACCTCAGAACCTTCGTAACATCCGAATATCGTGGTATGTGCAAAGGTGACGTTATATACATTTTACTTAGGACCTTCACAAGCACGCAGTTGTACTTTTCTAAAAAAGGGTTTACCAGTATTAAGAAATGAAAAAGACAAGAACTTATACATTTACAGTTTATCTTGTTTTATTTACATTTAATCATGTCATATAATGATGTTGAGAAAAAATATTAAGGGTGGACACAGTTTGAAGACAGAAAATATACTCATACATTTCATTATCATATACTCATTTTGTACACTAACTGATATAAATTTGAGTTTGATTTGATTTGTCTTGTTCCGTGGCTTGATTAAGTAATTTTTTCCAGGGTAAAGTGCTTATTTCTTCTCTGCCCGAGAATTTTCCTTGCAGCCCAGCCAGTATTTAGCAATGGATCGTGGGTAGCGAGGGTTTGCATAGTCCACTCTTTTGGTGTTCAAATTCACTCTGTAATAGTTATCTGAAAACAAGAACATCAAGAGAAAGTTGAGAAAAATAATGAATAAACAAGCTGTGATAAGTGATACGTTTCCAAACAAACACTGAATGGAGTGTGATAAATATGGTTTGGTGATAAATTGTTTTTATTATCATCTGTCCATCTTACATAACCATCCAGTACAGGCAGCACAAGGCAGGGGATTCCCCTGAACTGCATGGCAGTCCAGTTCAAAAATCTGTGACTGCAATGAAAAAACTAAAAATGCAAAAACTCCTGCATTTTGTTTTGGTTACTTTTATGGTTATGGTTAGGGCTGGGTAGGGGTTAAAGTTGTCATAGTTAGCATTAGCATTTTTCCCATATAAATGAATGAGTGATCCCCACAAAGATATGTTTACATGACTGTGTGTGTGTGACAGAGGTTTTTGCATGTTCGCCCAGTGTCACATGAATTTTCTCCTGCAGTGCAAAGGCAAGCAGTAAGGCTAATTGGTGTCTCTAAATTACCAATAGTGTATGATTATGAGTGTGTGCCAGGCATGAAGTCATAAAACAATGAGTTTGAACCCCCCTGATCAGGCACATGGGCAGAGTGCGAACCCCCCCGAAGGAGTTGTCGGACCCTATTTCAGGCTACAGCCTTAATGTGTGGATGCGTCTCCCCTGCATTGGTCTGAGATTGGGTCAACGTTTTCGGTTTTTACCTTCCTTGAAGAAGTAGACGTTTTGCACAGGTTGGCGAGTCTGCTCGACCTCGAGGTCATCTGTGTCCCGCAACCCATATCTGTAATCAAAATAGTCGTAGTCCTGTACTGGGAGGCGCTGTCTCCGGCCCTTCTTGCCTTTCTTTCTCCCCCGTCGGCTGCTCCTGGTGAACCGTGCCTTGGCCAAAGTTGGGGCTTCAACGGAGGTCGCTGAGAGCTCTTGGGTGGGGGCAGCACTTAGGTAGAATCGACCCATCATCACAGCATCCACAGGGCTCTGGATGCCCACCCAGTCCTCACTGATTGGACGGGGGCCAAGCTGATGTCCCTGGACTGGGCGTTTAATAGAACACCATAGCATGGGTCAAAAAGTTATAGGTTAAAGGTTAATCCTGTCCTCAGATACAGTGGGTGAATCTCAATATGTATACTTGACCGTACTTATATTCTCGTGTACCCATTTTACGTCATCTTCAACTGTCAAAGACCAGTTCCAATACTAATAACACAAGTACAGAGGATGGTAAATATCCCTGGATGTTGTTCTTGCTCTGCTCTAAACATCAAGGATACATCGGTTGCATCCTTGCAGAACGAGACCAATCCCATGATTCCTTGCGCCCCAAGTTAATTCTTGGAAGGCAAGTTAGCAAGACCGGTCTTGCCAAGACCACAAGTATGGTCTTTGCGTTCTTGATATTGAGATAAGCCCTGTGGCTGTTGTGGTAACACAGCTCCTTCTATAGCTTCCTTTTAATAAATCTTTTGTTTGTTATTTGCACGAGTACACTGGAATTCTTTTCCTTGACTACCATATCTTGCTTTCCATAGTTTGGAGATTCCAGTGCAAGGTAAGCCAATGTCTGGCACCCCTGGAGCTGGGGGTGAAAGGAATCGTTAAAAGGCCCACAGATATATAACTGCCTTGCCAAGGCTGGGGCTTAAACAGGCAACCTCCTGATCACTGGTACAGAGACTTCACCATCTTATCCCACACATGCACACATGCAGGGCCCTTACAGCCTTGGAACAGTATGCTGAGCAGCTCCTCCCACTTTTCACAGTAGAGGTCGGCGAAGTTGGTGAAGAGAACAGATGGGGCGGCCTTGGTCATCTCCGCACACTCCTTGTGAGATGGCTGGTTCTTGAACTCGTATTGATAGTATTGGCCACCTGTGAGCGCCATTGCATCAGAAGTCATGTAGAAACACGTGCAGCAGTAACTATGATTCCTCTTTCCGTTAAAAAATTAGAAGTGGCTAATGCTTGAGGACAGATAAGGTATGAGGTTGTACTATAGTACCAGTTAAAACTTTGGACGCGCCAAGATGCCTACAAAGTGAGTCATTTCACATAACCTGGCCACCTGACCTAAACACAGTAGAAATGGTTTTGGAGGAGTTCGACCAGAGATGGAAGGAAAAGAGGCCAATGGCTCAGCATATGTGGGATCTCCTTCAGAACAGCTGGAGAAGCATCCCAGGAGGCCACCTCATGAAACTGGTGTAGAGGAGACAGTAGGGTCAGACAGTTCCTGGAGCAATTGGGGTTAAGGGCCTTGGTCAAGGGCCCATGGCTGGATCACTCTGCCAGGGATTTGAACCAGCAACCTTCAATGTCCCAACCAACAATGGTGCCCCCCAAACAAATGATTATTTTTTTATATAATAATGCATTATTATATAATACATTTCTATATATATTCTAGAATGTAATAGAACAGTACAAATAAACCTTTCTATGGGTGGGTGTGTCCAAATTTTGACTGGTACTGTATGTAAATCACTGCTCTTGCCTTATCTAAACGGCTCCTTTCTGATTTTGACACAGCTTACTGTGTTTACATTCATTCATTGGACTGGACACACAAATCACTTCTCTTGGTTCATCTTGCCCTAGCTGTCACGCAGACATGACATAGGTGTGCAGTACCCTTGAAGAAGTAGACCTTCTCCTTGCGATGGTACCCTGGTGAAGGAACTGCAAAAGTGGCATCTACATCATCAGGGATATTTTTGAATCCAACAGAGATGTTCCGGGGGTAATCCTCTTCCAGGACATCGCCATCAAACCGCCAGTACTTCTTGCCCTGGGTTTGGGTGGGTGAGAGTTAGGGAGCGTGTGAAAATTCACTCACAGCATTTCTTACATTCAGTACAAACACAGATTTGACCCCATACCATTCAGGTTTTAAGAGACTGAACCTTGAAAATGTAAGTTTTGCCCTGACAGTTGATGCGAGTGAAAGCGGCATCTATGGGGCCTTCGATGCCCCACACATCCTTGATGAGCTTGGGGTACCCGGGCATCACTGCCTTGTCATCCAGCTCAAAGAAGTACTCCCCTGGAGAAAGGCAAGGCACAATAAGAGTCTTCATCTCTCCCACAAGTATTTAGCTTGTTTTGATCCCTCAAGTTCCATATTTCACCAAGACTCTGGTTAGGATTCCAATCAAAGTCAAGATTCAGGATTCGAGATGTCTATTTGTCACATGCATGAATGCAGTGGTACGTCAACAGTGAAATGAAATTGCAGCTATTGCAAACTATGCAACAGACAAGGCAGAGGACAACGAAATATAACAACAAAATAGGTATAAAAGAAGAAAGATAAAAAATATATTAAAAGCTACTTGAGAAAACATTTAAAGTGTAGGTTGCAGTTGTAGCCTATTTTAATGTTTAATTGCTGGTGATCCTAATGGCCTGGAGACAGAAGCTTCACCTCAGCCTCTCTGTCCCAGCCATAAGGCTCAGGAGGAGGCTACCTAAGCATAGCCAATGGAAGAGTTGATGGAATGGAAGCCGAGTGTCTTTGATAATCACCAATCGTGCCTATTTTATCAACCTTGCAGATTGCAGTTCTTCACTGTACAAATCAGCACCTGTCTGTGTTATTGCCTGTTAATTTATACATTCTGCACAAATTACAATTCCACAGTATGTGGTAATGATGGTCAAATGAAGCTTTATGAACCATTTTCTGTATTTTTTGACCCCACTAGATGGCGCAGTTGGTTTGCGTTGGGGCAGGAATTGAGGCCTTTTTGAATAGAGAGCACCATCTAGTGGTGTCAGAAAAAACAGCGATTGGCACATGAAGCTTCATTTGGCTAACACTAGAAGGTCAGTGAGCTTGCCTGCACTCACCCCTGAATGCATAGATGGATCCATTCTTGAGCTGCATGAAGGCGTCAAACGGTCGGCCACTGCAGGTGGCAGCATCCGGATCCGGCTCATTGGGGGCAGCGATGGGCGGTTCCTCGGTGATGGTCACGTTCTGTTCGTTGCTCTCCTCATCAGGGCCCACGAAGGTATCACCCCTGGCTGTGCAGAGGAGCTCCGTTTGGGTAATTCTGTCCTCAGGCACTGGGACATGAGCGGACAGGCGGCACGGCATGGCATCTGCAGGGCTTACACTTCCCACGGCATGTCTCCTCATAATCTAAGCAGCAGCTGCTGTAGAACTTGCAGAGGCTGTCGCACTGGCATTTTGTGGTTGCATCGAAGCCTTTGTCACAGCGGCCCACGCAGGACTCTGAGGATGGATGGGGTCAAAGAGCTCACACTCACCCCACATGCTCTGCCCCAAGCACTCACATGCCGCAAGAGGGTGTTGCGTTATCAGTAATTATTTTCATTAATATTAACAACAGTGTGTCCATCTGGCATACTGTTCATAAGTATGTATCCCAGCCTCCTAGGCAGAAGAGGGGTGCAATAGGGAGGAATTTAGGATGATTCCAAGGGGCCATAAAAAATTTGGAACATAACTGGTTTGGTATGGGTTGGGGGCCCAATATGATATGCTTTCTTGGTGCCCAAAATCTCTAGCGGGGCCTCCGCTGACAAGACCTGCACATGGGCCACTATCATTCACTACGAACTAATGAAAAAAACAACCGGTTTCGAATCATATTAGTCTGTTACTAACAGCTTAGCAACGAGTTATAACCAGGGCTGTAGTCAGCTATGAGGTCACAGTATTTTTTTAAGAGCTAAAAATAAAATTTAAAGCTAAACATTCATCTGAATAGAAAATTAGGCTAATGTTTCACATAACCAATTAATAAAAAACAAATAAACAGCTTATTAATGGGATGGTATCAATAATGTGATTGATGACACCCACCCCCCATCCCAGGGTCCCAGACCTCCATTTTTCACTATTTTTCAAACCCTGCCTATGGCCCTGATTGTAACAAATAATTACAATAAATCGAGCAATTTATTAGTAATAATATTACAGTAACCCATTAGTAAAGGTAGACTAGCAGATAACATATTTTAGAAGCAAGTAACATTATATGAGAAAGTCCACAGGCAGCCAAACGCCCCAGCTGGCCAATCAGAGCTGTCCTACCTTCTGCGGCCTGAGTAACGGCCAGCACCACGGTCAGGAATATCAGCAGGGGTTTCATGCCTCCTGTCCAGGCGAACATAAGCATGAACTGGGCTCTAAGGGCGACGGGAATGGGAATAATCTGCCCTGCCAATCGATCGCTCCCAAAGTCATTAACCTCCAATTGTTTGCTGTAGGTCGATTACTACATTACAGGAAAGTAATCATTAAACTGACCAAAGTGCAGCTTTGTCTGTAAAAACAGGATTTGTTTTGTCTGATATTAGATAAAAGTATATTCGCTATCTATGCAAAAATATGGAGATGCAAGTAAAAAAATGTATTAATTGATACACTGAATGTAATTTAGTTACATCTCTTTTTCTACATTTCCATGCAACTTCCAAGTTAATGCCGGTGTTTGTGGTCAACCAGCCAGCAAGCTGTCGTTGTAAGAGCCTCCCCAGTAGTTTGCGTTTCAACAAAAAGTACCTAGTCTGGAGTAGGTACTAAAAAAGGGTTCTGGGACTGCCTCCAAGGAACTACAATCAGGCTGAGTATGAAAGCATCAAAATCCCCTGGCTCCGGAAAAAGGTTCCAGTTCCAGAAAAGAAGTTCAGGTGGTTTTAAAGTACATATTACTTTAAGGTCATTTCTCACTATCCAAAGCGAAAGAGTCCAATGGAAGTGGCTTTGGATGAAAGCATCAGCTAAACAGCATCATATTGACAGTTACAGGGTGGGGAGTCGTGGCTTGAAGACACTGGGTCTGGTCCAAACTGCCAAGAGGGGACACCACTACCGACCCAGGCCTGGTGATGGGTGACCTGCAGCTGCCACTACTGAGCTCTCTGAAGTTCACTGTGCAAGGGGATTTTTAGGATTTCAAATGCCTATTAATCAGTTGTGCTGAAGCATTATGGGATTACAGTGCAACGCAATATGATTTGGAGTCGATTAATTGGTCATAGTTACTTTAATAAGTGCATTTGGGGTGATGGCAGGTTGCATGCCTCATTTGTTGGGTGGTTCTAAAAGGCAATAAACATTAACATAATGTTTAACATAAAAAGGCAATAATGGTGGGAAGGTCTGGAGAGTGACATACCCCTGAGATGAAGTTTGGGGGTTGCTAGCGCAATAAATATCGTATTTCCAAAAGATTCTAAAGATTTTTGGAGAGAGCCAATTTCACAATTATCTTAGGTTAGATGCCAGATGAAAAAAAGCTGCCACTGCATTATTTTTGTGTTATTTGATATTCATATCAGTTTGTATTTATTGCCTCTGTGATTTTCTTTTTTTAAACTTTCAAAATAAAAAGAGACATCTGTCAGGATCTGTCTGTCATTTTCTGTTCAGCCAGCAGGTGTCACTGGTCACCCTGTCCCTTCCTAATGTGCCAATCACTTGCACCTGTCCCTTGTTAGCTTTGTATATATGTGTCTGCCCTTGGCTGATTCCCCAGTTTCGTCATTGTTGTCGGTGTAAGTAATGAGAGTGCTTGATATCGATCCCAGACTCCTATTTTTGACCCCTCATGGTCCTTTATTTTGTTTCATCTGTATTTTGGTTTATAATAAATCCCCGTCAGTTAGCCCAAAGGGTGCATTTTGATTGTTCCCCCAACTCATTGGGACGAAATGTTTTTTTTCCCCCCTGGAGATGTTCTATGGCTCTGTGGAATGGGACCCTGGGTCTGTGATCAGAAAGGTGTCGGTTCACGTGCTGTGGCTAGTAGAGTCCATACAACTTTTACTCAGAAACAGTGCATGAGTAATGTGAACACTTTAGTAGCAGCTGAAACCAGCTGATAAATTTTACTGGTTTCTCCTGGAACATATGCTCCTTCCTTATAGCACTCCTTTTCAAGTAGCGTGTTTCTTCAGAAGGGGAAAGCTGGTATTGCGACACACGACAATAACTCACATTATGAGGCCAGTGACAGGGATTAGGAGGTCGATATATAACATTTTTATATGAAATAACCAGTCATCATAAGATTGTTAGTTCTCATATGTATATATAAAAATTATCTTCTGTTAAACATTAATCTTCCCGAAAGGTTATAAAAAATCTCCCTGTACCTCCACATTTGGGCATGAAGAAATGCTATACAGAGAAAATGCATTCAGAGAACAGTGCAGGTGTTTGAAGTTCACTTGATCAGACAGGAACAGACTCCCGTTCTCTCACACACAGTGGGGTGTAGCTGCCAACATGTTAACCTGTTAGACTCAAATGATCAGCACAACCGTGGCAGGCTTTTGTTTTACATTCTATTTATTTAGTAGACAGTTTCTCAAAAGTTTGACAGTCTCTGTAACAACTGAAGTTAACAGCATTGCATAAGGACCTAACAGTGACATCACTCTGCCAAATCTGGGATTGAATCAGCAGCCATCCAATCGCAGTAACGGCATCCCAGCCCACTGAGCAACACACTGCCTCACACTGTTGTTGTTTGCACCTTCGCATTAAAACCGTAGAACCTACTGCCACGCAGATGTACATGTCACAGTCAGATTCCGGTACTGCGGCTGACATTTGCATAAAACATGGGAAAACATGCCTGAGATGTCAGGCAGACATTGTGCATTTCAGCAGCACCCTGCTGACGTGGCCATGTGTCCAGAGCTTGGCCACGCATAGTCAGTTCTTCAGTGCAATTCTTTCATTTGTGTGATTTTGATACATCGAGCCAACGTTACGTCATCTTGAATGAGCAGATGAGTCAAAGTTTAGCTTTAACAGCATTTTGCGTTTTATGTGGGACTTGTAAATCGCCAGTATGTTTTATGTTTTGCACAAGGCCAGAAAACTACTACTAAATGGTAAAAAGACTTTATTTTTAGATGCTGAATTGCATCAGTCTTAAATTTCTATCATTCATCCACCAGTGGAAGCAGATTTTTATGCAAAGCAGCATTTTACAGAGAAATATTCCTCTCTCTCTTTCTCTCTCTCTCACACACACACACACACGCACGCAAGTTTATAATTACATCTTTGCGGGGATTCTCCATTCATTTCTATGGGGAAAACACTAATTCCAACATGGCGACCTTAACCCCCACCCAGCGCTAACCTTAACCATAAGTAACCAAAATAAATATGATACACCCGGCATTTTTAGTTTTTTGATTGCAGTGACAGATCTTTGTAGGGACCTGAAAAATGGTCCCCACAGCGTAAAATAACAAGTTTTCATTACATTGTGGGGTACGTTTGTTCCCCACAATGCAATATAAACATAACAAACACACACACAGTATATATTGGCGGGGTCAATGATGTCTACAGTCTGTGCAGGAGTGTCAATCATGGAATGCATTTTGAATTACATTTATGGGTCTTTGCAGAGACATAATCTCCATGTAGCAGTTATTATGGGCCCAGTGATGGATCACAATCACCTGCCAGACTGCATAATCATCCTGTTTCAGCCATCATTCATTTAAAAGACCAATATTCAATAAATCTATCGATCAATTTATTTTGTACCGCGCGTTTCACAACATAACATTGTCTCAAAACACTTTACAGTAACTCTACCCAATGCCCCCAGAGAGCAAGCCAGGGGCAACAGAGACAAAACTTTGTCAAAGGAAGACACCTTGGGAAGAACCAGCCTCAAAGGCAGAGCCCGTCCTCCCTGGCCCAGCAGAGGAAGTCCCAAATTGTATTAATTTATTATCAAAATGTATGACAGGAAGATCTCGGTTAGGTCTCTTCTAATGAATATGTGGTGTTGGTATACTGGTGTGTCTTGGGTTTGGTTCCTTCTAAACAGAGGTGGATAGTTCTGGTCCAGGAAGTAAAAATCCAGACCAAGATTTTGTTCTAACTAACCAGTTGAGCATAAAGAGTCACAGTCCTCAACTGGTTGGTTAAAACAAAATCTTGCTCTGGAATTTTTACTTTTGGGACCTGAATGATCCACTGCTGCTTCTAAAACTGACAGGTTTTGGGTTCTCTCATAGGAAATGCTTTGCCTTGGTCTGTTCAGACGTGATTCAGTCTTTATTTATGGGTTAGAGTGGCAGTTTTGCTAAAAAAGCAAAGCAAACCCTAGCAGCCAATTATTTCATAATTAAAGAAGTCATGCAGCTTTGAGATCAACACTTGCGATCCCAAAAAATCACATTTTTCATTGGTGGTCTCAGGGAGTCCCTTCTTCTGGGGTGCTGCACTTTGGCCATCCATGAGCTGATATTGAGAAGCTGTGTGTTGGTTTGTTGGGTCAAAGTGCACATTTTTCTGCAGTGTGCTGTGCAGCTGTGGTCTGTTGACCATCTAGGCAAACACCCCTCCCATTCTGCTAAGCAGATTAATGATCCAACCCAGAAGGCATCAGAATCAAGCTCCAAAATGGCTTTTTGAAGCATTTGTTTCTACTAGCTTCTTGCTGCATGTTAACTGCTGTGCCACAAATATGCATGTTAATAATCGGTGAGATTATACATAGTGCATTTACATTTACAAAACATTCCCTGCACATGCATGTTGTGTGACCACCAACTTCTCTTGTGTATCTATTGTATGAGTAAGAGCCTCTAATAACTGGAGATAAACCTTAGAAATGGTTTTTACCTCAGATAATCAGGCAAAATGAATGTATAAGAACGTCCACCTGTGTTTGTGGTATTAGCAATACATTTTTAGTACATCTTAACTGAATTATCAGTAATTCTAGAACATTTTGTTTGAATTGAATGAGGTTATCTCTCACTGACTATACAACACTACGGCAACAGTAAAAAGGCAAACAAGTTATCTAATCTAGTATTTAAATTGAGCTAAAAAGTAATAGAAATAATATTTGCATTCTTGTTTAAGTTAAACTGAAGAGTATACAGTAGCTACTAGATATTTTTCACAGCTTGAAAAAATATTACAACATTGTTTTAGAAAAATGTATATTTAAAAATGTATAAATATATTTTTATTTTACTACATAAAATAGTCATCAATATTCCAACCTCCAGTGCAATCAAAACAGCTTGTACCGATTGTAGAAAAATATTTTGCATTTTCAACATGAATACTCCAGTGTAATGCTGCCTTTGAGTCGGACAGCATAAATGAAGAGAAGGATGCTGGGACTGGCCCGTGTGACAGGATCCTAATCCATTTAAGTGCTGCTCTTTGTCCAGCACCAGCCTGATTGCTTTCTGGCTTGTGGTAAATGATTCAGGGTCTCAGAGTAAACCCTCAGCGGGCTGATTCTCTCTAAACTGTACTTTGTCAGTTTTTTTTTTTTTAACTCTCTCATAAACATGCTGATGAGGACATCATGAGAAAAGATTTCAGCTCAGTTTTTAGAGGAACACGTTCTAACAGAGTGGGAGCGATGCTCACATTGCAAGGAGCCCATGGATGTCTGAGGGAGAACTTTGTGGAAGGTTGATCTCAGTCCTGCAGGGGGCAGCATTGAGCTCATTCTAAGCCCTGCTTGCTGTGTAACTCCTTATCTCAGGTACTATTTACACCAGTGAAGAAGCACTCTGTGTACATTTGGCAAAAAAATCTGGGATAGAGGTGGAAGTATATGCTCGTGCCAGTATGCGCACACACATGTGCATGTGCCTGTCTTTGTCAATCAAATGCAGTGCTCTGTAAAACAGTTTAAAGCTGTAATCTTAAACACCATAAACCTTCATTGTTTTGTGATGCCACGCTCTGTTTCACCGGTTAATGTTTAATTCCACTCTTGTGATACATATAAATGTCCAGGATGGATCCTGCAGGTCCTAATAAGGTATCGGACCATCATGATATCCCAGTCTTGCATGAGCCTGACTGTCTCTCAGATGTTGGCTTGATCCAAGGTTCCATAATGGGAGACTGTTTGAAATGGCTGTGGGCACATCGAAACTATGTGATCATCTTTATCACTCCACTCCTCATCCTACCCCTACCGCTGGTCATCAATACTCCGGTAAATGTGCTCCGAATTTTTCTTCTCTTCTTTTCTTCTAACTGTACAAAGGAAGCAGTTGTTGATTTATCTGAAACAAATAAACCTGTATTTGTAAATCTAGTAGAAGTATCTCCCGTCATTGTAATGAGAATATTTAGGCCAGACTGAGAAGTAAATCTGTGACAAACAAGAGAGATTGGAAACAAAAAGTGCTGAAAACAGGAAATAATGTACATCTGTTGAACTTGTGTAGTGTGATGAGGAATGAGACAAGGAACGAGATATAGGGAATAAGGATTGAGGCTTAATTACTTTATAACTGTGAAGAGCACAGGTTTCTGAAGCAATCACTTGATCTGTGCAGCTACTTTAAGAATGTTTCTGAGACATTCTTACCCAGTTTCCTGATCGTTAGTGATATACCTAAACTTTCCCAAACTTCACAACGGCCAGTCCGCACCTGCACTGAACCTCTCTCCCATTCACCCTGACCTGCACTGACTCCCTGTGAAATTTCGCATCAGATTCAACATCCTTCTCCTCACCTATAAGACCCTCATTAATCTCGCTCCTCCTTTTTTCCTGCCCTACCAGTTCTCTCATGCTCATAGATCATCCTCTTGTGGGCTCCACATTGTTCCTCCTTCCAAGCTCCACAGCTTAGGTGACCAAGCCTTCTTAAAGGCGACACCTTGTCTTTGGAATTTCCTTCCCTCTGACATCCGTATCTCTCCCTCTCTCCAAGTCATTAGAGCTTGTATTTAATCATTTGTTTTCTCTGAAACTTTCTAGTTCAGTCTTTGTGTTTTTTATGTTGTTAGTATTTTTGGGTCTTGATAAGCACTGTATAAATCTCAAGTGTCATTATTATTATAAATATTGAATGTTTTGGGGGGGTGATTTTGACCAATGCATGTAATAACTTGACAGATTGTCAGTGAAGACATCCATCTTGGTTGTTTATTTTACAATGCACAGTAATAGATTTTCATCATTAAAAGTGCGACTCCCGCATTTTGCAATAATCACCATAATATGTAATAATTTATTACAAAATGCAGGGAAATTTATTACATAATTATTACATGATGCATTATCATAGACCTTTAACTGATGGAGTAATCAAGACACTTAGAAGGCTGTCCTTGGATCTCTCCTAACCGATATCTCCACTCATTCATTTATCCATTCACCCCCTCACATAATCAGCAAGTTACTCATGTTTCCAGCTTCTTCACTTACAGCTGGTGATCACTCAGTTACTCGCTGGTTCACTCACTCACTCACTCACTCACTCACTCACTCACTCACTCACTTACTCACTCACTCACTCACTCACTTGATGTCTTGCCCTGTGGTCATGATTCAGGAAGCAAAATGTGGCTTCGTCATCATCCTCATGTCGCTGTACTGGTGCACGGAGTGCATGCCGCTGGCTGTCACCGCTCTCCTTCCTGTCATCCTCTTCCCTGCGATGGGCATCATGGTGTCTGAGGAGGTAGGGTGCAAAAGGAAGGTGAACCGAAGAACTACAGTAGCATGACTAAAGCTGCTTGGTCACAGACATACGTACTTCCCGCCAATCAATAAGCTTCAGTCTCACCCGCGACAGCTTAATTAGCCAAAAGAACAGGCTATTTACACACGCTGGTCCCACATGCTGCTCCCTCCCTTAGGTTTGTGTGCAGTACCTGAAGGACTCCAACATGCTGTTCATTGGCGGCCTGCTGGTGGCCATTGCAGTGGAGACCTGGGAACTGCACAGGCGCATCGCCCTTCGCGTGCTGCTGGTGATGGGAGTCAGACCTGCACTGTATGGACCAGCCCGAAACACATGCACATATGCACTGGAACTCACATGTGCACTGGCACTCACATGGGCACTGATACTCACATGGGCACTGGCACTCACATGGGCACTGATACTCACATAGGCACTGGCACTCACATGTGCACTGGCACTCACATGGGCACTGATACTCACATGGGCACTGGCACTCACATAGGCACTGGCACTCACATGGGCATGCTCGCCCAAATGCACACTCAGATACTCATACAAGCAACACACACAGACAGACATACACACACGTTTATTTATGCTCTGCGTTGGGTTGGCACCCCATCCTGGGTTGTTCCCTGCCTCTGTACCTCAGGTCCCCCAAACCTGCATAGGACAAGTGGGTACAGAAAATGGATGGATGGATGGATGGATACCTAGCTTCCCCTCAACCAAACTGAAAACATTTGAAAATATATAACAAGCTTAGCTGTTTGTGAGCTCATTTAAATACAAGCCTTGTTAATAGTATGGACACATGCAAAGGTCTGTTTTCTGAGTGTTTACTTTGCCGCTGTGGACATTCATCTGAAAAACCTCCCAAGAACCTTAGGAAAATACCCCAACACATACATGTACACTCACACGCATTGTTTTGTTCTTACTTATTATTTATTTTCGGGTACATGCATTACATCTCAAGCACAGCTTGCTAAGTCTTTAGTCTTTAGTGCCTCTTCTGAGATTCGAACCTGCCAGTTTCCTTAACCAGTGTTTCTCAAAGCAATCCTCAGGGAAACCCAAACAGTCCCAACACACCTGTACCAGGAATTTGGTGTTCCTGATTGGCTGGGAGTGGGAAGGGAGTGAAAATGTGGACTGTCTGGGTCATTATTCCCTGAGGACCGGGTTGAGAACCACCATTTTGCCCCATTGGAAACATGAAGCTCCACCCACTGGTTCTCCTTCCAGGCTGATGATGGGCTTCATGGGTGTAACAGCCTTCCTGTCCATGTGGATCAGCAACACGGCCTCCACAGCCATGATGCTGCCCATCGCACAGGCCGTCCTGCAGCAGCTGAGCGAAACAGAGGCCCGAGCAGACGAGCAGGAGCTCAGCCAGTCTGTCCATGACAACCTGGCCTTCCAGACGGACCTGGTCATGGACAGGAAAGTCAGCCTGCAGGACTTGAAAAAAGGCAAGAAACTCACCCTCAAGATCGGGCCACCAGAGACACAGAACCTGGGCTAGTGCTGCTCTTTCAGGGGCTCCTAGCAAAGCTTTACCTTCCAAGATAACCGATGATTATTTCACTTCCTGCACAGTGTTGGTGATTCAGGGTCCCCAAGCAACTGTCTATTGCACCTAGAGAACAGAAGGGAGGGTTACTCAGTAAAATGCCATGTTACCAGATGCGTTTAATTCTGAAAAGAGCAGCGATGCATCATAAGGCAGAATAATAACTGAACTACACAGCAAATTAGTCACTTTTATTATCCATCTTTTTCATCGTAAGCATCTCCAAAAGAATGAAAGTGCTGGTTTGCCAGATGTGTGCAGTGATTTTCTATGGAAAGACAAATCTGAGCTTCACCAAGTCAGCAGGGACTGCTTTAGGTCATTATTGTCCGATGAAAGCTCCAGTAGAAGAACGGGTAGATTTTACATTCCCCTTTATGAAAATGCATTCATAAATCAAAAGAATTCATGCATTTTCTATGTTAACTTCAACATAACACATTACCTTTTTTCATTTTAATGATTGTGCAGGACATTTAAAATAGCTTGAGCTGGATATTGCTGTGGAACAGCCTTTGTCCAGGTCTTGTATAGATTCAGCGAGTTAGTCTCTAAAGAACACAATTCTTCTGTTAGTCAGTATTCAGCATTTGTATAACTTTACACATAGTGCTGTGATTTGATTACAGAGATTGCACTAGAATATAGTTTATAGGGAATTTTCCAGAGGGAAACTTCTAGAAAGAAAAGTCCTGTATTGGTGAGGGTAGTGGGGATATAATGGTCCGTTCCCCTTAGATGAGGCGATGGAGACAGAAGCGGTGGACAGCTTCTATGAGCAGAAGACACAAGCCCGAGAGGAGAAGTACTTACGGCTATCCAAAGGACTGAGTCTCAGTGTGTGCTATGCGGCCAGTATCGGCGGTACAGCTACACTAACGGGAACCACACCCAACCTTATCCTCAAGGGCCAAGTGGATGAGTAAGCTCTCTTCCTGCAATCAGCCTTTCAGGGTCATCTCTGATCAGATACACACAGAGACGGATCCAGGCTCTGGCCTTCTAGAACTGACACCATTTAGTTGAATATTAACACAATCACATCATTAGATGCGGAGCCGTTAACTGAGTAATAATGTCAAAATTTAATGTAAATGTAATTAAATGTAGCATTTAGAGATTATGCCTATTTCCAACTTGGTTTCCACGTGATCTTCGGTAACTGGCTCTTCCGCATGCTAAAGAAAAATGATATTCATTTAAACAAAGGATTTTAATTGTAGCAGTTCTTTATTTGTAGGCATGACAGTCATACACAGGTAATTTCCCTGCTGCTACAGGCTTTTTCCAGATAACAAAGACGTAATCAACTTTGCCAGCTGGTTCGGCTTTGCTTTTCCCAACATGCTTTGCATGCTGGTCTTCTCCTGGATGTGGCTACAGTTCATGTTCCTGGGATTCAAGTAAGTCCCATCTGCTGTTAAGATCTACTGCCATGTACTTTTGTCTTCAAAGCAACACATCATATCACACTAAAATGGCAGCACAGAGGCAGGTAAACGCACAAAACATTTATGAAACACCCTGTTCAGTATGAAACCAACCCATACACAGCACGTGCAAGCAGTCCCTTGATACAGTTTATGCATTATAATTTGTTTGTGACATGTTGTTGGTGCTCCTTTGCCAGCCAATGGGAAAGCAGGGGTTCGGGAACTGGAAGCTTGGCAGCAAGTTTGCATATTCTGGTTCCTGGGAAACATTTTTTTGGAGGAAACTTAAACTGAAGTACAATAAAGCTGTAAAACTGTAAATCTATGTGCAGCTATCGCTCTGGATTGAAGCATCTCATGTACAAGATGCATGACTCATGTAGGAGAGCCAGCTATGGGAAGGATGCCCCGCGCTGCTGTGTTTAACTTTTGGGCTGCAAGTTCAAGTAGCCTGCAAGATGGGGAATCTTGGATTTGGCAGTGCTACTTGTACTGGTAGTATCTGGTCAGTTAAATAGAACCATGACTAGCATCCTTTCTGCAAATTTCAGCCTGAAGAAATCTTTTGGCTGTGGCTCAAAGAATGCAGGAGACAGGGAGGCCTACCAGGTGATGTGTGAGGAGTACAAGAAATTGGGCAGGATGAGCTTTGCAGAAGCCGCTGTCCTCATCATCTTCATCCTGCTGGTGCTACTGTGGTTTACACGGGAGCCCGGATTTATCCCTGGCTGGGCTACCGTGCTCTTCAACATGGACAAGCAGTGAGTTAATGGGTCATATGAGAGACTTCATTTTCCATTGTGTCTAGTTGTCGACTGTTGTCATTTTGAGTATGCCGATTCACCCATGATAGCGTCTGACATCTAATTGACCAATGGAAATATGTTTTATCTCATCTATTTAAGTCATCTATTGAAATAGTATATGTTTGTATTCATAATGGTTTTTATGTGAACTACTTTATATTGCCAATTTAAACAAGTGAATGTTGATAGCTAGTCAGCTGACTATCATCATTGTTAATTGTGAATATAAAGTGAGATTGGTTCGCATTTTATCGACACTCACATTTCTGCCTCGCTGACTAGAATCCACGGGAGTCCATTTAAATCACTCAGCCGTTCACTGATCGCTGTGTACAGATTGATTTCTATTTGTGGCGCTTGATTATGTTGCTTTAGGTTTTATTTTGCAAAGTAGTTTCTGAGAAAGTGTATTTTTTCCACGCTCCTGAAATAATGTAATTTTAGTGATATGCATTTTTCATTGGAGAGCGAGGAAATGACTCACAATTCGTGATAAACCCCAGAAGCAGGGCGAATCGCATAAACAAGAATCAGTACCGTGTCAGAGACACACCAATGTTTTCTGTGCACCCATAGCGTTGTTAACATGCCCGTCTCTGTGTTGCAGGTATGTCACTGATGGCACGGTTGCCATCTTCATGTCTACACTATTCTTCATAATCCCCTCCAGGCTGCCCAGCGCCTCCTGTCTTTGTCACGGTGATGTTGTCGATGGTGATGACAGCAGCAGAAACGGATGCGAAGGCAAAGCTAATGAAATCTATCACACTCATGTGCCGGCCACAAAATGAGGGTTTAGCTGCACATTTGCAGATACCCTGCATTTTTTTTTCCTAGTCTGGCCTAGTTTCTTTTTTCTTTGTGATACTAATTTCTGAAATCTGCTGCACTTTTACCAAGCTGCCAAAGGCCAGAATAATTAGACCACATTGGTGAATTAAAATTTGTGTCATAATGGTAATGATCAGTAGTCATGTCTGAAAGATCCTCTAGTGTAAATTAGGATGTTCCGTTGGTAATGCTGCTTTTTAAGATTCTTACTCTAATTATACTTCAAACGTACTTAAAATATTTCACAGAGAATTCGTGAGAATTCCAGTCCTTGGCTCTCAGTGCATAATATCCACATTTTCTGTACCGGATTCCAACTTCCCTCAGGTGAGAGTATGAAGGCACCACCCACCCTGCTAAACTGGCAGGTTGTACATGAGAAGATGCCCTGGAACATCATCCTGCTGCTGGGAGGGGGCTTTGCTCTGGCCCGGGGCAGCGAGGTTTATGTCTATCTCAGTTGTCACATGTGCCTATTGGAATGTGGGAGAACCTGCACCTGTACTGTAATGATTACGCTGTTGTCCGGTGTGTCTGCATACAGAAGTCTGGTCTGTCCCTGTGGCTGGGGCAGAGTTTGGCCCCCCTGCAACAGGTCCCGCCCTTCGTGATCTGCCTGCTGCTCTGCCTGCTGGTGGGAACCTTCACAGAGTGCTCCAGCAACTCAGCCACCACCACACTCTTCCTGCCCATCCTGGCCTCCATGGTGAGCCAGAACTTCCCGACACTTACGGCCAGAACGTTCAGCTGGATGTCATCTCCAGAGAGAATCAAAAGCGAATAAACATTCATGAGGCCATCATGTATCCCTATAAATACAGAGGATTTGTAGCTTTTTTTCTCCCTTAAAACGCTGCACAGAGTTGATTGACACGCAGTGTGTGCTTCTTCAGACACTTTGTTAACACAGAGTAGGGGGAGAAGTTACTGAAATAGCAGTTGATGCAGTTCTTCACTTCATGGATTGAAGTAGAATGGTCTTCAGACAGTCCCTCTCTACCCACAGGCTACTGCCATTCATCTGAACCCACTCTACGTCATGCTGCCCTGCACCATCTGCGCCTCCATGGCCTTCATGCTGCCTGTGGCTACACCACCCAACGCTATTGCCTTCTCCTATGGCAAGCTGAAGGTCATGGACATGGTAAGACCCTTTAACCTTCGGAGCATGGAGTTGCTCTCCTAAAACTCCAGATTTAAAGGTCATTCCTTATCTCCATTGCCAGGCCAAGGCAGGCCTTGGGCTCAACGCCGTTGGCGTCGTCATGATCAACATCGCTATCAACACCTGGGGCACAGCTATGTTCCACCTGGACGTCTTCCCATCCTGGGCCAATGTCACCGTGACGACCCCCTGAGCATGGAGTGCGCAGCAGAACTGATGCATGCTACCGTCTAAATGCTCATGTTGTCTGGTTCTAGAAAACAATGCCTGCACCTTTCTCACTACTGCTGCGAATTGGACTACAAACTGGAGAAGTATCTGAAGGGATCACACTGTTCAGCCATTGGGTTTGCACTACACAGGACACACAGTGCATAAGGGTAAGAGAATCAACGTATCACTGCCCTGCGACCATGTGGGCAATGAGAACAGAGCTTATTGGGCAGTTCTGTGTTTTGTTATCTTCCATAAAATTAATGTAAAACCGATTTTGGCCGTTCGTATACAGGTTTTTGCATGAATCTCCTCCATTATTTAGTTAACTATATATTAATATTTAACAAAACACCGGGAAGGGGCACAGTGGTTAGCACTTTTGCCTCACACCTCAGGGACCAAGGTTTGAGTGTCTGCCTTGGGTCCATGTATGGAGTTTGCATGCTCCCCCGTCTTTGTAGGGTTTTCCACTGGGTACATTGCCCCCCCCAAATCCCAAAACATGCTGAGGTTGTTTGGAGTTGCCAAGTTGCCCACAGGTGTGCATGTGTGAGTAAATGGTCTATAAGTGTGCAATGGGTGTGTGCATTTACGAGTGTTATTTGTACATGGCTGGGCTCCCGACCACCCCCCCCCCCCCACCACCTTGGATTGGACACACATTTACAGAAAATGTAAAGATAACATGTTGGTTTATTTAAAGAAAAAGCTGTGTTTGAACATCATTCTGCATGAAATGCATCAGGGCAAACAGACCGAGATATCTGGAATGGGCCAGAATAAAAAATAAGCAGGAATTACTGCAGCTCAGCCCCCCCGCAGAATCAAACTAAAATGCAGAATTTCATATAAAGCGCAAAAAGCAGACACTGGCCAGAGTGAACGAGAAACGAAAGACACTCATAGGCCTGGAAATCTGCCTAAAATTAGGAGCAGCCCCCCACAGTCCACTACACCCCAAGGCTGGCTGTGTGCTCCTCTCATGCACGGCCTACCAAGCTGATTACTTTCTTTACATACTGTAGCCTGTGGAGCCTTATGACTGGATGCTGCACAGTGGAACTGCAGCACATGTTGTCATGGCAATGGCTCCGTGAATGTGATCACAGCAGGAACACAAAAGCGAATTCAATGTGTTCCGCTGTATGACGATTTCAGCTTTGACTAATACTTGTGGGCAGACATAGTAATGAAGCTCTTCCACAAGGTGGCAGTATATCACTTTATTCATTCACTTATGTCAGTATGTTATTTCCCTACAGTCTTCTGGATGTAATAAATGGCATTTTGCACGATAAAAACACAGCGCAATTGCGTAATGTCTTCTTCAGAAAGCAGACTTTCTAACAGTTCTGTGTAATTTCAGGGAGATGTGGTGGTTAAGCTTTCCGGTGAATATGAAATAAAAACAAGCGAAGACACAAATGATTAGTTGGAAAAAAAAATCACATATTTATATAGTTTTTATACTGGCATCTGAATTGTCCAAAACTTGGAAAGAAGCAAATTAATCAAAGTAAAGTCATTTTACAATAATCACATTTTTAAAATATAAATAAATCTCTTGACATACATTAAATCATATACTGAAGTCTGTATGTATTTATATATATATATATTTTTTAACACCCAGAGTCAAACTCTATGGTATCAAATTGTCTTTACTTCACATATTGGATTTCTGTGAATCATCTACAGAATGCTACAATCCAGCAACTACATACACAAACCGCGTCACCATACTCACGCTACAGAATGTCCACTAACAGTCAGCGGAGGATTGTGGAACGTCTAACCTCTGCTCTATCATTCCTTAAAATTGACAGCTGTTGGAAAACTGGTACAATTCATTGATTTGCATTTGCAAAATGATGCAGGGATCAGTAACATTCTCAAGGACTATTATTGGATGGGCAAAAACTTGGAGATTTGATCACACAGTTTTAAACGTTGACACTACACACATTTTCATCAAAACACTGCTAAAACAATTTCAGTCGTGTGCTGCTGCTTTAAATTCGGGACAGGCCACCTTCAAAAAAACAAAAAAGACTGACAAGCCAAGTCAGAATGACTCTTATTCCTCCTACCAAGTTAATTGTCAATGTAAAGCAACATATCCAAATATGAATCGATATGCATGGAAGTGGCTGCAACCTGGGATTCTGAACCTATTTTCCCACCCGTCACAATTGTGACCACATGTTCACAATTAAGCTCATTAAGCTCCAAAAGAGTGGCTGTTGCCTGTAAGCCCAAAAGACTTCCTATAAATGAAAGTAGACGTCGCGCTGATGGTACATGAGCAACATCGGGTCACTGGTGTCAATGATCACGTGACCAGAGCCGATTCCTTCATGCGCGCTCATGGCAGGGAATACTCTCAGATTAAACGTGTTAATGTGGGATGTAGACTCAGGCGTATCAAAAGGCGTATTCGTCATACACAGATTTGGATTGTCTTCTAAAAAATGGCAGTGAGATGCTGATGCAGGTTCACAAACAGGCTTGGCGAGATCATACAGCACAGAACCGCTGCAGCCCCTAGATCTGGAATCTTGGAAGAAGTCAAAGGTCGTACACAGCACAACCTGCTGAGAACAGCCTGTGATGTAAAATCAGTGGGTAGGAGGGATTATTAGATAGGTCATATATGAGAAAAGCTTCACTGGCTAACAGTATCTACTTCACCTAGTTGGTAAGGGGATTCAAATACTGTTACATCAGCAAATTCTGAAACCCATGGCAATTACTGTATAGAGAAATCAGAGTTGAGTCTTCAGGCAAATGAAGATTCACCCTATCAGGTGTGGCCACAGAGAACAGAGAGGGTTGGGAGGCCACTATATGGAGTGAGATTAACGCAGCATAATCAATTCTGAAATATAACTGAATGTGATTTTACTATTTGACCTGACGCCAGTGTTACAAGATCACATGACATTTCACACGGTCACGCTGGGGCATGAACGCATAGCAACATCAGTGAGGTGTGGACAGCCTGCTGGTCATCATGGCTAGCAGTGACCCTTACTAGGGCAGATTTGAGCCCCTTGCTACCAGTTTCTGCTTGTGCTGATGTGTCAGCTTCATACAGACACACAGAGTTAGGAGAGGAGTCCATGATTCACTGGAGAAGTGAAACACGCTTCCCCCTTTTCTTGGCAACTTGTCTGGACCAAATTAGTCAAACACAGCAGTTTATAGACACGTTGGACATAACAAAAATGGGCTACAGTTGAGCAGAGCTGTATATAACTTTAAAAGGAAAGGCATGACCTTCAGCTAGGCTACACTCTACACACTGATGGTATCACTGGCTATGCACATGCTGGTGTTTCAGAGACTATCCAAGCCAGAAGTTATTCTAACCATGGGCTGATTTACAGGTTTGTGACTTACTAGATCTGTCCAAGGAGACTACCCTAAGGGTGAGTGACATCAGCACTAGATGATGCACCTGGGATGGTTTTCAATCTAATGTTTTTAATTCATACAGTTCGGTTACTATGTTCATTACAAAAATAATTAGTAAATGCTACTCAAAGGGGCTGTGTGTGTGTGTGTGTGTATGTCTGTGTGAGAGAGAGAGAGACTGGGAGACGTATCCGCAGTTGGGGGGGTGGGGGAAGAGACGGATTCGGTAGAAGGGGAACTCTGGAACCGCAGGTGACCAGGAAACCAAAGAGAAGATATGAAAATAGTTCTGCAATGTTAAGTCCCTCTAGACAGGTGTGTCTAGACTTAAGTAATGCTTTGTAGTTCACTGGTGTGTAGGGTGGGGGAGCCGGGCTCTGGACCTGGTGGGCGCAGTGGAACCTCTGATCTCTGTCCTTGGCCTGTCCATCCATCCATATGTCCACCCGTCCATCTCCCTAGGGCCCGCCGCTGTACGAATAATCTGCCTTGTTATGCATCACCAGCTTGTTGTCCACAAAGTAGAAGCTGTCAGATTGAGTCTCATATGGATGCAGGATCATCTCTCGCACTGCAGGGGGCAGAGGACAGGGTAGATCAGCCATGTGGAGCCCACCACCCACACTCATCTGTCATTACACACAGTAAACACCAGGGGGCAGACTCATTCATTTGTTAAAATGAATAAATGAACAAATAAGTAGCAGCAACCCAGGCAAGTTCTTACTGAGTTAACCCAGGCAAGGTCTTACTGATTATTCATTGATTACTCACTGATTATTCATTGCCGGTGCTGAACAGTATATTTGTAAGCAGTTTTTCCAAAATGTTATCAGGAACTATAGAGGGCATGGATTCATATTTAAAGAGCGAATGCCCAAAACTCACAGTCCACAGGATACATTTTCATGCAAATTGAAATGGAAATTTAACTGAAGTTCTTTATTGGATTACATGAGGACTGAATGAGTTTTAGTTCCCAATATTGTATCACATGCTGAAGAAGCCTGACTTTAGGTCATTGGCGATCTCATCTCAAAAACAACAACAAATGGACTGAGTGAGTGAGTTTCGGAAATTTGCTTTTCATTTTCACGGTTCAAATCCCTCGTGATTCTCATTTCATTGCTCCAGTAGAATATCCTGCTACATAAATCAGTAAAATTATAACCCATGTCTGTCAAACAATGGCAACTGCAAAATAAACTGTAGCCATAATACATGTACTATTGCAGGAAAGCTATACTACATGTCCCGGTCTCATGCTATGCAGGTCTCTGATCCTTACTGAGGTCCTCGGAGAGCGGAGGAAACTCGTAGATGTGCTCGCAGGTATTCTTGCTGCTGGGGATGCAGAAGCCAAACTCAAAATCGAAACTCTTGAGGAGTTGCTCGCGGAAGTAGTGCCTCTCGATCATGCGGAAGTTGTTGATGGGCTTGTCGCCGACGGTAAACTCCACCCTGCGACAGAAAGACGAGGTCGCTCAGCACCCCTGGGATGCTCCCCTCTTCCCCCGCCCAGCATCCCCTGGACGTCATTGCGTCTGCCTTACTTCCCTGACTGCGGTCACATCATGGTCGCTAACGCTGGGAAATGAAATTACATACGTAGCGATGTGCGCGTGCACACACACACACACACACACACACACACACACACACACACACACACACACACACACACACACACACACACAC
>JAODKF010000044.1:11182717-11194620 GCA_026779585.1 Mormyrus proboscirostris
CACACACACACACACACACACACACACACACACACACACACACACACACACACACACACACACACACACACACAGTCCTGGAGACTATCTGTCTGGTGTATCGGTGCTTACGTGGCGCCGACTTGGCGCAGCCGTATGAAGGCAGGGGTGAACTGGTAGCGTACAAAGCGCCCAGCGTTGGGGTCCAGCTCCTTCTTCTCCCCAGCTTTGTCTGAGGAGCACAGAGAAGAACCACCCTGAGATTCACACACATCCCTAAAAAGACAACTCCCTTCACCTCCTACTGTGACGCCTGTAGGAGCTTGAGAAATCTGTGCTTCTTCTACATTGATATGAAAAACGTTTCAAGGACACTGCTCCTTTAAGAGCGGTCCAGTTTACGTCGGCTTCGTCATGTATAAGGGGGAGGGATATATTCTGGAATAGCAGTCTGGTAATGGAATGTTGTGTGGCTTACGGAATAATTTCTTTAACTGCATTTTATCGCATTTCAGTGCATGCATGTTTTTTTTGAAAAACGACAAAATATTATACATAGTTTGATTGCTGGAAAAAGAATCAAACCTATCAGAATTTTCAATTTCCCCTCTCAGACTTCATTTTGCATGTAATAATCTCACTGAATAAACCTGCATTACTGAAAGAAGAGATGTGAGTAAGGTTATTAAGCCAAAACATCACCCTGTCCTAATACCCGCCCTCATGTCTTCTGCTCACCCCTCAGCTTTAGGCTCTCATCACCCACACATCTTCTCCTTAACCTCAATCCCAAGCTCTCTCGTTACTTTCAACACCTAGCCTTAGTTTGGTGGGGGAGTCATGTCCACTCAGGCTGAGAATACCATGGCTTACCAGTGGTCGGGGGCTTGGTGATTTCAAACAGCACGGTGCCTGTCTCCATGTCACGGATCTTGAACCTCGTGAAGTCGATATTGTACACATTCTCCTCCGGGCTGCATAAGTAATCTGAAAGAGAGACCAGTCACCTCACAGGGCCTCAGTGTCACCGGCACCCCGTGACCCCCGTTTATCGAGGCCTTCACCAAGTGTACTTCCTAAATTTCATTCCTTCACACCCGCCTTACTGATCTTTATATGTGAAGCTACCGTTTGTGTCTTACCATCGTCATATTCCTCATAACTGGCTTCATATTCTCAACGCTTACCTACCTCAAACACTGCCTGAAAAGGCCTCCACCTGCATTTGTACTATAATGTTATTTTGCACTGTCTACTGTCTATATGCACCAACTCACACCTAGTGTTTACTTGTATTACTGCACTGAGCCACTGTTGTGTACTGCTGTATATTGTTTTTTATCCAGCATTTATTGATCAGTGTTTATCCTTCAATTGTTCTTTGTTCTTGCTGTCTGGTGTTCTGTAGAAACAGTTTTGTTTCACGTGTATAAAAGGACAATAAAAGGTGACTGTTATTGACCTGAAAACAGTACGGCCAGAAGTTTCCAGAATGTGGATTAACACACATATACACACACTGAATTCTGTTACAGCAACCCAAGGATAATTCATGTTAAAAATTAAGGAACACTGAAGGTCAAGTTACAGCATAAAAGCACAACAGCTGAGCTGACCAGGAATGACTGATTTTCGGTCTGAAACTATATAGTGGATCTTTGATGAGTGAAACATATCAGTCTGAATTTTCCCGTTTTTGCAAAATGATTTTTGTTTCATAATATCCATGATTAAAGCTCAAAGTCTAAAAAAATAAAATAAAACATTTTCACCAAATGGTTCTGAAGTACGGTCATGCACCTCCTCCATTATGCTGGCCAATTCTAGGAACAGGTGGGACCTCTGACCCCCAGGGCTGGTCACATGACTAGATTACACCAAAAGAGGCTTAACAAGATTCACTATCACGTGTGCAGGAGCAAAGGACTATGGGATTACCGATAACACTGCAAGATAAAGCACGTACCAATCCATAGCCAGCAGCCCAGGACGGAGCAAGGGGTTACTGAACGTTATAAAGGCACACAATGTGATAAGCATGAGCGGGCCAGACTTCAGTCGTGTGCCAGTGTACTCTTACATACTGTGTGTGCAAATCTCCAAATACCAGTGCTCTTAGACAAACACAGTCAAAGACATTTTCCACGCTGCCAGAGGCGGGGTTTAGCTTTTCAGGGGCCCACAAAGTCACAGTGTCATCTGGATACCCCAAGCAGAACAAGGCTTCAATGGATGGGTGCATCATTGCTGACGCTACGTCGGAAGGTCAAGAATTTCTTCAATCTTGAGTGAAGATCCCCTACAAACAGTTAAGTTCCTGAAAGTTTCCTTTAAGCTTGCAACGGATCCAGCCTGTCACTCAAGTGAACTGAAGATAGAGCAACATAAAGCACGTCAGACGCTCAGCCTACTTTGCAGACCTTCAATGGACACGGGCTGCTTAGGGACCTGTCAGAAAATTCACAATGGGGCATCTAGCAAGCATTTCAAAGGATTCTGAAAGAGAGTTTTGTCATCACCCACTACTTGCTTTCTGTTGCTGTCTTCTGCTCTTCTTAGTCTTGCTCCATTTCTCTCACACTGATACTTGTCTACTGTGCACAACCATGGATCAGTAATTACCATCATAATCCCCCCTCTATGCACCCTCTGCTCAGCTATGATACACACTTAGGCTAAACGCTATTCCAGGATTCGCCGACGTTTGCCCTACTTTAACAATGTAGCATACAGCAAACAGAAGCATCCAATCCAGCAAGGACGAGACACAGTCTGTATCGAGGTGTCTTCAGAGAGACGAAACAGAGACATTGCTAGGAAGATGCTGCGTCATTAAACCTCACATTAGAAAATGCAGGTCTGCGACCACAATCGACAGGAAACGGAAGAAGAAGTAAAAGTAAAAGATTGTGTGCAGACCCAGCTGACATAAGCACACACAGTTTTGTATTATCTTTATGGGGACTCTCCATTCATTTCTATGGGGAAAACCCTAATTCCAACAATGACAACCTCAACTCCTACCCAGCCCTAACGTTAACCATAACTAACCATAACTAAGTCACAGATTTTCATAAAACAGTTTCCCCTTGTAGGGACCAAAAAAATGGTCCCCACTATGTCAAAACAGATTTTTATAGTTTTGTGGGGACATTTGGTCCCCACGATGTAATATATACATGCAAACCTAGGTCTCGCATGCCACGGCAGTGTCTACCCAGCTCATGTGATGAATCATCACACAGTTCCGAGAAGCCAAAAAACAGATTGTTTCATTTCACTGAGCAAGCAGACGGCTGACACATTTCACTGTGACCGTCACCTGCTAGTGCGCACCGAGATGCCAACAAATGACACAACCACAAAGTACTCTGACAGCAACCATTTGGCGACCGGCAGGTAGACCCCTGTAGACAGCCTACCTTGGAAGGATGCTCGACTGTTAAAGGGTTAGGGTTATGACTCGGTGGGTTACTGTATGCTATCACAGCACATTCAGTCACTTCACAAGCCAGCCTTTACTGGAAACTGTGTCATCCATTGCTGCAAGGCATCAGCGTTGCGAGGGACAGGATGTCTGATAGGAAAAACTCCCCCACTGCTGAACCTCAGAAGCTCTACTCATGGCAACAAATATCAGAATCTATTTATATTCATTAGCAAAGTCAGTTGTGTGCCATTTTCCTGCCGAGCTGTGTTGTAAGCTAAATCGGTGATTTGCGTTTTCATTTGTCACTTCATTGATTAAAGAGTTGATATGTTTTTTTCTCAATAAATTAAACCAATGCTTCCCAATCCAGCCCTCGCGGACCCACAGACAGTCCACGTTTTTGCTCCCTACTGGGAGCTGGGAGGGGGTAAAAGCATGGACTGTATGGCAGGGGGCTCAGAGGGAGCAAAAATGTGGATTGGCTGTGGGTCCAAGGACCGGAATGGGAAACACTGGATTAAACTAACAGGTTGTAGCTTCTCTTTAGTACATGCTTGACATGTTCGGCTGATCTTTATTCTTGACCAATTTTTGTTTAATGGGACAAAAGCAATGTCTACTGGAAATAGATCCAATACTATACAATTCTAGTTTCTCATCTGCATCAATACAATTTGACCCATGAACCAGCAGTGGGGTTTATTTTGATTTTGGTTTTAGATGCCTTTTTCACAGGTCTTTGCAAATGACAATCTAATCGGCCAAGCTGCTCTTGAACCAAATGAATTGAGAAGCAGAACAAATCTGAATGTTTACAGAGGAAAAGTGTGGTATAAAACTTTCCACTAGGGCCTTAAAGGTATAGGGATTTCTTGTGAACATCATTTTCTGTTCAGTACGCACAATGAAACAAATAAATAGATTTATTGACACGGGTGGAGCCTAAATTCATAAATCTGCTGTTCTCACGGAAAACATTATGCTAACCACAGGTGCGAGTTGGTTGTAGTCAGTTATCGGCAGTAAATTACATGAACACTCGACAGTGAGAAGTTCATAAGACCATAACTGTTTTTATATTTAGATTTCAGTTTTTACATATTTATTTTTACAACTTCACACTGTTCCACTGCATTTGAACTAGTGCGGTGCTGAGGTTCCACCCACCACACAACTGGCCTCGGGTTCTCATCCCCGAGGTGGTGCGTGGTAAGGTGGGTGCGGCAACGTGCTGTACCAGCGCATGCTGCTTACCTCTCTATTTTCACAATGTGCAAATAAGCATCTCTTAGGTTTTGTTATTCAGAAATGTCGGCAGATGCATTGCCTGTAGTTTACGACCGATACTAATTGTTTGTGTTCGCAGTTGTGATAATAAATAATTTAAAAAGCGAATTGTTTTCGCTGCTATACCAAAATTGCATCCAACCATAAGCCCAAAACAGACATTTCTGCTGAACTGTGAATTTTGCATACCATCACACCCCTGCCCCTCCACCCTGAACAAGCTAGCAGTCATTTGTCATTATCCTCATTCTTGCTATATTTTGTTCATTATAATAAAGAACATTTTGGTTGACAAAGTAATAGTTTTAATAATCTGACACTCTCTGGACGTTGCATGTGTTTTTTTTCCCCTTTAGTAGCCCAAAAATGCCAACTGCCATTGATTTGAGGTACCCTACATGCCATAGTCCCAGTAACGAATAATCATTACATTCTGACTGCTCTAAAACAGAAGGATTCAAATTTTACAAGTGTCTTCATAATCAGTGTCATCACTTTTGAGAATAGGCCATTCTCTGGGCTGAACAACTCTTAGAAAGAGGCATATTGAGACATTTTGGGAGGCTCCCCCCAATCTAACAACCCTAGCTACCACTACGTCACTCCCTACCATGGTCACCTAGCAACTAGCCTTCATTTCTCATCTGCAATAATTCTGCCTGTGTTCTTCACCAGCTGATGACATTCAATGAATGGAGTTATTGCAGGTGCGTGGTACTAACAAACCAAAAACAGTAACCACACACTTAAACATATTGAATGTGTGACAGTCTAAATATGTGAGATGTATTAATAGTTTTGGAAATTTTACTTGTGTATTAATACAAGAACTCAAACTCAAGAACTCAACTGTGAAGCACCGACTAAATGTAAGCAGATGTTTGTGTTGGACATGTGTGTGCTTCTCTGTCCCGGGAGATGTGATTTTTCTAGGGTTACATGGACATGAGCAGGAATGCTCATCCCTGATATTAGAAGGAGGACATTTTTTTTTGTTTTATTAAATCGCTGAAAACCAGAATTGTAACAAATTAAAATTTGATCAAAGTGCCTAGTCCTAGTTTGAGTGAATTACAGAAAGAAAGAAAAGACAGAATGAATAAAAAGACCGTGGAGAGTCTGGTTTTCTGGGCGGTATGTTGGTGCAGCTGGTAGCACTGTTGCTTCAAACCTTCAGCGATAGTGATTCAAGTCCTGCTGCTGCTTTGTGTGAAGTTTGCATGTTCTCATGATGTCATTCACCTTTTCACTGGGCACTCTGGCCTTGTCAAAAGACATGCGGGTAAGCTAAGTAGCATCTCTAAATTGCTCTTGGCATTTGGGTATGCACCCTGTGACACAGTGGCATCCATCCATCCACCAGGTTTTTCTCTGTGCAAACCTAACCAGAGTAAGTGGGTGTAAGATGTACTTTCATTTTTATTTACTTTCCCAGGACAGAAGTGAAAAATCACCCTCTAATCTGATTCCATTTATAATATATACATAGAATGGCACATGGAACTTAGCTAGTACGGCTTTGCCTCGTCAGCTGACACCATCTAGCAAGAGGCAGACAGTGACAACATCCCTCCTTATGCAATACACCATATTGAACAGCACACTGTACAGATATAACATTTCTAGACTGCGATCAGTCATGTGCGTGGTGTGCTGAGGAACGCTGCAAAATGGCTCTGCGAAATCCAACTTCAACTCCACAGCCGATTGCAAAAACAGCAGCAGCCGGAACAGAAGTCCAGCATCAGGCTGTCCCTAATGCACCTGTAACAAAAAATGGCACCCAGCCTCTTCTAAGCTGACACCCACGTTCACATTGTGAGAGTGGAAGCGTCCATTTATAGCTACTAATCTGGGAGATTAGCCAGGGGGAGTTGGGGGGGGCGGGGAGGGGGGGCAGGGTGTTCCCTGAGGTCTAAGTCCACAAAGACAGTCGCTCAGCCGGTTCTCATCACCATCCATTGTGGCTTACACAGCCAAGACTAGGCCGTGATAATGGACACTAACAGGTTTGACAATGTTTTACCTGTTGGTACCAATCCATTCGCTCTGCTTGCTTATCCTGTGTAGGGTTGTCAGGTCTGGAGCCTATCCTGGAAGCTATAGATGCAAGTCATGGAATAACCCAGGATGGGGTTCCAACCCCTTGAAGGGCACACACAGGCGTTCATACCTATGGACAATTTTGAACTGTGGGGGAGGGGAGAGATATGCGAGAACATGCAAGCTCCACATATATGGAGCTAGGGTGGAGACAGGAACCCCAGTCTCAGAGGTAGGAGGCAGCAGTGCCAACCACTGCTCCACCATGCCATCCCTACCTAATTAGTGTGATACGTTGGCTCTCCATCAGTGGGTTGGTTCTCTTGTCCATCATATTGGCTTTCTATAGTCTTCATTAGAAGATTGTGTGCCCGGGCTGCACCAGTTGCATCTTGGCTCTACCTGCATCTGGACTCCATCTAATGAGGATGCTTTGATATCCACCAGGGCTATTTCCAATGTGGTTCTATCCGGGATCAGCTAGGACCTTCACTCCAGATCTCAGATTAACGTGTACTTGCTATGCTGTCATCTGCACAGAAAGACTTGCATACGGAGACCCCACCAACTTGGTGAGCTGTAACGGATGTCTGTGGGCAGACATCACAGTGAGCAAGCGTAAAAATATGTGCATCTGAGAACCTCTCCCTTCATTTCTTCTGCATTCCTCCCTCAGACCCTTCATCGCTGTGACAGCCGTGACCCACAAAGTGATAGTGCTCTCATTTATACGCGCACAGCCCCATGCCCACTCGGTTCAATATGAATCATGTCAAATGCACATTTTACCCACTACACCACAAACATATAACAGTCAGAAATGCACACAGCATAGATAACACTATGCACAGTGGCTGGAGTTCTGTCCAATAACAGCTACACTTACTGTGTTTGTCACATTATGATTCGCCAGGAAACTGGATGGGCGGAGTCACGGCAGAACCTGCCCTCACTATTAGACATCACCTGTGCACATTTCTTAGGACTAAAGAGCTCTGTTCAAGAACAGGGACTCTGACATCATGTCAAGCAGAATCAGGCCAAATTAAATGCATAAATGCATACTGAAGAACAACATAAAAACAGGACTCAGCCTGTAAAACAAAAAACTGTAAGATATTTGCCATTTAAATTGCACCACTGAATTATAGCACGTATGTTACATATTAACGGATGTTAATAATGCATTCATAGAGCATTCACAAGCACAATGTATACCTTAGCATCCTAACATACTTTGACAGCTTTAATATAGACTAATAACAAACATTATGATTATATGATACAAAGTCATTCTAGGCAAATGCACTAAATGTTTTATGAATGCATAATGAATGCATTATGAAGGTGCAGTTAATGTGAAGCATCCCCATACTAACTCAAATACACTAGAGCTGTATCACAGGTCAGACATGATAAGCAAGCAAAGGCAAAGTCGCCCTTCAGGCCGCAATACCGGCCAGCCAGATATATTTCTCATACTGCTGCGTTGTTCATCTGCCAAAGAACAAGGCTTCAAGCTGAAACAGGCCAAGTATGAATGAGATACTGAAATGGGTGCTATGATGGAACCTGACGTGTGGCTTTGGGTCTGAGTGCCAGAGGAGACTATGCTGTTGTACTGTTAACTGAGGTTCTAACAGGCACTGCTTTGGTAAACATCACACTGCATGCATGAGCAAATTGCCGACTTGTTCACTAATACAATGATGCACCATGCAACCGCAAGTATAACATGTATAGCAGCTCTACCCTGTATCCCTGTAACCCGCCATCCCCAAAGTAGGGCACACTGATCGATTGCAATGAATAGCACAGCAGCAGAGAGAAACACATGTAGAGCCTGACTGGAAAAAAGTATGGCTGCTTCTGATATTTTGCCTGATACAAGATACGGTAATGCTTTACATTAACTGGACCTTCATAATGTATTTATAACACATTCATAGAACATTCAGTGCACCTTCATAATGCATTCATAAGCAGCATGCAAGTAATAATAATCACAACTTTTTTATTGATCCCCGTGGGGAAGTTCCTTTATTGGGGAAATTCTTCTTTACGCCTCCCACAACTTGCTCATTGTAGAGCAAGCTGTCCGCGAAGGGCTGCCACCTGTTGGGGCGCCCAGGGAGCTGGGGCTTAAGGGTCTTGCTCAAGGACCCGCAGACATGCTGAGGCTGGGTTTGAACCTGCGACCTTGTGATTATTGTGCATAGGCTTAGCCCACTGAGCCACATGCTGCCCCCAAGTATACCTTAACATGCAAACAAACCTCAACGTTAATATACATTCATAACAAACATTATACGATATAATGATCATTATTATCACGCATCCATCCATTTTCCAAGATGCATATCCTTCCAGGTCACAGGGGGTCTGGAGCCTATCCCAGAAGTGACAGGCGCGAGGCGGGGAACAACCCAGGATGGGGGGGCCAGCCCATAGCAGAGCACACACACACACACCATTCACACACAAAAACACACCTTTGGGCAATTAAGCAACTCCAACTAGCCTCAGCATGTCTTTGGACTGTGGGGGGAAACCGGAGTACCTGGAGGAAACCCCACAAGGACAGGGGGAGAACATGCAAACTCCACACACATGTAACCCAGGCAGCGACTCAAACCCAGGTCCCAGAGGTGTGAGGCAACAGTGCTAACCACTGCACCACCATGCTGCCCCTGTTATTATCATAATATTAATGTATATTAATGACAAGCATATTGTATAATGTATGTTAGGACATTAAGGTATACTTTCATGCTACTTATGAATGTTCCATAAATGGATTATGAAGGTGCATTGAATGTTCTACAAATGCATAAAAGGCATTATGAAGGTGTAGTTAATGTAAAGCACTACCCAAAATACTTGCCGGTATATATGCACTGACTGGCCTATACATGGCCCTTACTGATGCTTAAGCTGAGTGATGCAAGACACTTCCTAGTAGAATATTTATGATTTATGATTACATGTGGTGCTTCTAGGTAAATGCAACATCATCCATCACCCTACTATTCTCACTGCCAAATTCGTCTTGGAGTAAATCGTTAACATTATCAATGACACAATGGAAAAGTTGAACCGGGGATGGTTCAGGTTCCAGGAGAGGAGTTGCTGGTAGCCTACACCACTACAAAGCAAAACAAACGGTTAAATTTAAGTCGATTTTGCAAAAGTCATGCGTTTACCAACATCATTTAACTGCACTGAGACATAAAAAGGGACACGTTTTCCAGGAAAATGCAAAGAGGTGTGCCTGCTGTCTGGATAACCTTTCCCCTATGCTCTCAGCTCAGCATGCAAAAGCTCAGTATGCAAAAACATACACTTTCCCCACTATACCTTTCATGACTGCTTCAAAGCAGCACATTAGCCGGTCTACTGTAACAAAGGGAAGCTGCGACAAGCGGGCTTTTGTATATATGACATTAGGCAATTAACAATGATGAACACAACCACTGTAGTAATTATTGACATATATATATGCAGTGCAGAATTTCAGTGTCACCCTATCTTTCACAAACAGAGAAACTACTCCACAAACTGCCAGGAAATTCATGGCGTGTATTCCAGGAGCCTGTTTAAAAATGAAAATGGGGATGAGTCAGTGAAAAGTCCCAATAGACAACCTGATTATCAAAGAGTCGTTACATACACACTTCGGATATTATCCCAGAAGCACTCCATCCCTCCATCCATCCATCCATTTTCTGTAACCACTTGGCCTATTCAAGGTCCGGAGTCTATCCCGGAGGCTACGGGCGCAAGGCAGGGATCAAACCAGCCTGGCGGGCCAACCGATCACAGGTCACACTCTCACACCATTCGCTCGCACATGCACACCTATGGGCAATTTGGTAATTCTAATTAACCTCGGCATGTTTTTGGACTGGGGGGGACCGGAGTACCGAGAAAACCACATGAAGACACAGGTAAGACATGCAAACTCCACACACGGAGCCATGCAGGACACATGAATTCTGGTATCAGGGGTGCGAGGCAACAGTGCCAACTACTGTGGGCCCCCCATAAGCAGTCATTATTTTCAATAAGAGTCCCCCATCCTGCCAACTGTACCACAGCACAACAGCAAGTCATTATAAGCGGAGGAGCCCCTTGCATTTTAACCTCTCCTCTACACCTCTGCAAACAATCTAGAGAGCTACCATTCATTCTCTTCAACTGCTTGAAGGAGTAACGACTTATCCTTGCCTAAAAATCTGTTAAATAAAAATGAGAATGAGTTTATTTTTTAATGAAAAGTCAAGAAATACGCAGTTGCAAGTGACACCTGTTAGCTAAGCATATAAACCATACGAAGAAAATGATTGCTGCCCAAGTTATATACATTTTTTCCTAAACAACTAATTGTGTCTTCCCACTGTCACTTGTCTACAGAGAAGAATCAGTTAGTAGCATTTGAGGTCAGGTGCTTTGCTCAGGTGCGAGAATCCTGTTAACTAACCAGTAGAAAATCAGCTGCCAAACAGGCTCACATGGAAAGCATTAGTCAGTCAGACAATAGTGTTTCTGTGTAGACCCAAAAAGTAATTCTGCCACACACAGAGGTACCGGATAAAAACCATACAATCCGATCGGTCAGTAAACAGCTTTAAATTACCCTAACTCCTCATGGGAAGGGTGTCTCCGAAGTACCACTGACTACCCGTTACGTAATCCTGTCCGGGTCTGTTAGGTAAAGGACTAAAAAACAAAATGGCTTGGTGGATTTCAAAGAAACACACAACCAACCACATGTGAACCCCCCCCCCCAGACTTTGTGGGTTCCTTTTTAGTGCACGGATGTTTGTCTACTCAGCCTCCATTGCGACTCCTAATTAAGAGCCCAGCACTGTGTGTAAATAATGTGAATGTAAAATTTATTCACACTTTTTCAAAGGTAACTTGTTTTTAATCAGCATTTGAAATTCCCACAGAAGTTTTGTATCCAAGCTATTGGCTCTGGCTTTCATTTAGAGGCTAGTATTTCAAAACATTGAGGTGTACCATGCTGGCAATTAAGGAAAAACAAATGCTAATGTAATGAACGTGAAAATGATTTCATTGTAAATGAAAACAGCTACGCAACAAAAACGCCCGGACTGATGGAACAATTAATCGCAAATTGACGCTGCCGAATAATCGGCTG
>JAODKF010000044.1:11194716-11222582 GCA_026779585.1 Mormyrus proboscirostris
TATAGACATATACACACGTATATCTCAAAACGAGAATGGCAATCGTGAATCGTGATAGTTACCCTCTACCTATTTGATGATCCCATGCGGACACATCTACACCATAATAGCATTTTCCTTTTAATAAAGGTCACATTGTTTAGTATCATCACAAGCACACAAAGTGGTCCTTATGTATTAGTAATCGGAGTTATTATAATCACACCGTAAATAGTGATTCGTTGACCATTAAACATTCAAACATTCACCTTTAAACATTCAAAAAGCCAATGGTATTGGTATTTAAGGAAATCGACATTTTAACCTTTATCCAACTTCGCGTATCCGTATGCATATCATACGACTTACTTTTCGTGATCTTTTGCAAGCCGAGGACATCCTCGGGAACTATTACGGAGTTGGAGAGCAATTCCTCTTCCGTGGTCGCCGGGACCCCCGAGTCCGGCGAGCTGCATCCCTTCTTCACTTTCATTGCCGCCTGCGCTTCTGGGCTCGGGTTCGCCTGACTGCCACGGGGTTGGTTGCTACTGGTGCCGCCGCTGTCTCCGCCGCAGCTGCTGCCAGGATTACTGCCACAAGGTGTCCTGGCACTGGACGGATTCTGGCTATTGCAGACAGCCTCTCTGCTGGTACAAGAATAGCTCATCCTCCTCCCTCCCAGGTCCACTAAGGTTAAAAACACGGCCTCTCTCCCTTCCTGACTCGAACGCTCAGCTTGCTTAATTAAAATCGCCCGTTTGCCCAGTCTATATCTTAGGTTCCCTCTCTGCAAGGACAGCCCCGTCAGTGCAAGTGCAAGTGCAAGAGCTCAGGGTAAAGCGTTTCGGAAGCAGCGAGCGGCTGCGCTGTCTGCGCTCTTATCGGCAGCCTGACAATCACCGCATCACTTGGTTCCCTCCGGCGGAGGCATGACGTTGGCGGTATGGATTCGTATAAAGGGAACTACACCACACGCTTGTCAGTAACATGCTGTGACAGGGACTCACATTTTTTAACAATGAGGAATTTCCAATAAATTTGGTGAATTCCAGGTATCTACGTTGGTAAATCTGACGTTAGTGTATTAAAGCATCACCCCTCGGAAAACTGTGGTACAACCCAGTCTGCTCGGTTTGCAGGAAGCGAGAACAAGTGGTTTAAAAAAGAAAAACGGGTTACAATGCTTCGTAATGTTGCAGGTGCCCGTTGTGTAGTCCCTTTCTGACTTTCTCTATCAGCCGTATAATTAAAGGCATATACCGATCAACGTGTAAAATAATCGTTTATAACTGGCAGGGAGATATTCCCTTCCTCTGACATATACGTTCATTCATTCATTCATTCGTTCATTGACTGCACCCACTAATACTGGTTCTTCTGTTACATTTCTTTTACAGTCCATCTACATAGTGAGATGACTGATCATAAATAAATATATTGGTCAGACTTCAGGCAATCATTTAGTAGAAATGATTTGCATCCAGGTATTAAATATGGCAATATTCCATAAGGTAATGCTAATTTGTCCAAGCACTAGCTTTCGGTCCCTTAAAATGGGGATGTCTATGTATAAAAATGGTTGCAACTGCCGCGCAATTTACCCAGGATAGCTGCTCATACCCTTAAATTAAAGTTGGCAGTTTGCGCTTCAAGCGCGTAATAGGAGTTTCATTACAAATTCATTGCGATACAGAGAAAAAATAAAAATTACAAAAGTCTCACTGTCTAAATACTTTTGGATGGCACTGTATGTGATGGACAATAACATCACCATATTACGTGTAAGATTTAATGGGCATGTGATTCACTTACTGAGGTTTTTATTCATGCAATAAATGCATGAATGATGTATGATGGGATCCAAACTCACAAACTGCTGGCAACACGTGTAGTTCTTTAATCACGCAACCATCCCTCTGGCTTCCCAGTTCTGTTTTGTCTCATTCTTCTACACAAGCCTGCCATCTATACAATGAAGCTGAATTGATGTTTTCCCAAGGGGACTCATTACATAGAATCACACTGACCATTGTGGGCCATGTACTTAAATAATTGTTAAAGAGAATATATGATGGTTAGCAAGAGGGCCATCAAATAATAAAGCTAACTTGAAGGCTATAGCTGATTAATAAAATCAACATTCCAATATTAATTTTGGAAATTACTTTATATATGACTGCAACAATCTTATCCAGAAAGGACTGTTGGGTATGCAGGTTTTTGCTGCAACTCCCTAATTAGATTACTAATTAGAGGACTAATTGGCTGAAAAATCTTCACGCCTTGGTTTGAACAGCAGTCCTAAGGCCTATCCCAAAAACCTGCACACACACTGGTCCTTTAAGATTGGCCACCCATGGACTACATTATGTAAGAATTACTTTACATGTGATAGCACTATGTATCATTTGATTACATTATATATTATAGGAAATGAAAAAATCAAGTGATGACAGAAATGAGGACTGTGACTGACTGATATTGCTGTTTTGATGTTTATTTCAATTTGTGAATAATAAATTTAAAAGCTAAACCTAGACAACTGTTTTTTTTCCACAAATATCAGGATCCCTGAGGAAATGCACAAATTGGAAAGACTCTGAGATCAGCCAATCGCAGAGTGATATGCTTCTCGTTACTGGCTTGTTCACTTAAAAAAGATTTCTTTTGTGGTCAGAGAATCACAAACAGAAACGCTACGGTCTGAAGCCTTTGCCAACAGCCATTCAACAACATGGTAGCCTTGTGGCCTCTGATGATGACACCTATCTTTTGTGACCTTCGTGAAGGACACGGCAAACTGGGATGGAGGTAGAAGAGTCCCCAGATTATAGTGAGAGAAATGGTCCATCACTGTGTGTTTGCTGGGATGTGCCGCCAGGCTGCTGTCCCCTTAACAGAAATGTTCAAGGCGTATAGAGATGGTCAGAATAGAAAAAGGTAAACAGAATTACGTCTTAATAAAACATAAGCTGAATAATCCTCTTTACTAATAATGAAACTCATCCTGAAGCATCCTGCTTTTTTCAGGGTAGAAGAGAATGTGTTACAGAAAATGTTATAAATATTGTAAGTGATGGGGCAGACAACTATTCAGTGCGCTTCACTGAATGACAATAGTGTAGCAGCCAATCAGCTGCAGGCATCTGCGGCATCAGCTCGCCCCCCCCCCCCTCCCTTAAAGTGGCAGTACTAGCACGTGGTGGCTTGTGGGGGTGTGTCTCCCACCGGGGTCTATGCTGTCATGTCAAAGTAGCCTCGCCTATGAGTCATCATGTCACGCACACGCCGGATGGCCTGGATCTGGGGGTGCCGGGCTCCCCATTCACTCCAGTTCTTGTAGGCACCATGTTCAAACACGTACTGGTAGCCACGGTAACCAGGGTATTGGTACCCCACCCATCTGCAAATGGAAGTAGATAAGGAGGAGGATTAGAAATGACAGTGGTTGTCAGTCACACCCTTGAGAGATAAAGGTAGTTATATTTCGGGAAATTATTATGAATGAACAATGTAATAATTTAATAATCAAGGAAAATACTTTGCATGAGACAGCTTGCATGATTTTCTGCTGGTCCCATATGTGCATCAGATTCTGACATATGTGCAAACTTCATAGATAAATGTAAGAAGCAGATCTCTTCCAAAAGCGGTACAACGTCCCAATTTCATCAGCTGAGCAATTACTTAAAGGCAGAGTGTAGCCTGCAGGGGGCACAGGTCCAGACGGGACTCACGTGCCGCCGGTGACTTCAATGCTGGCCACATGGTCTCGGAAGCCATAGGACCACAAGCTGGGGATATCCTCGTCACACACTTCCATCTTACGGCCCTCAAAGCTCCTGCACTCAAAAAGACAGATCCTGTGGTCCTGGGGGTCCTGTGCAGAAACCAGGGTGGGTGTTTGAGGTGGAAACAAAATCCTGAAAGGTATAAAAAAGGTGTAATGTGGACAAACAAACCTCAGACACACGATGTAATGGAAGCTAAAGGCTAAGCTAGATGTAGACTCTCATATATGCCTATATACAGCGATACAGCTGGATGCACCAGGTGAAGAAGCATGAGGAATAGATCATGGTAGGACTCACCATGCGGACAGGTCTGACCGACATCAAGCAATCACTGCAGTGGCTGTTGGACCAGCAATCCCAACGTGGATACTCGCCTTTCTCCAGGATGAACATCTCCCCCAGCATGTTCTCCAGCTCGTAGCCCACCCAGCTGTGCAATGCACAGTGACAACCAATCAGTACTGAGTAATACTCGGAACTTGCCCTCACTTCCATAAGATTTGGGATCAACCAATTAGTGCTGAGTAATACTTGGAACTTGCCTTCACTTGCATAAGACTCGGGGTCAACCAATCAGTATTGCATAATATACGGAACTTGCCCTCACTTGCATAAGACAAGACAGAGTCAACCAATCTGTAATCAGTAATACTCAAAACCTGTCCTTGGATGTGAAATATGCAATATCTGGAAATCAATAATGAATATTACAGAGATATTCACGTGGAGGTACTCCAAGTTTGTTCAGGTGTTTCACATTGATGTACAGGAAGTACATGTAGTTTAGAAGCAGTCTCCTTGTTGGTTTGTGTGTCTGGGACAATATAAAGTACTCACACTCCACACTCGACCCGAATGGAGCGGATCCTGTCCATTCCACGGTCACAAAAGTTCCGACACTCACTGTTCAGCTCCATGCACCGGCCTTGGTAGTTTTCATACTCAAATAGGCATATCTGGGACGAGATGAGTATAGGCTGAGCATGTGACCTGGTATTTACTGGTTGCCATAAGGCCACACTGTCTATGTCAGTTTATCTTATATTATAATGCACATGTGGCACGTCTGCACAGATGACAGAGACCTACCTTGTAGTTGCGCAGGCCCATAGAGGCAGTGCGACTCCCTATGCTCCCTTGAACAGCAGTATGAGCCATGGTTCAGTCTGTGAGGGGGACGACTTCAAGAAAACAGAGCAAAATGTTTTGATTGAGGGAAAGAAATTGGTAACACATACCTTCATAATGCATTATAATGGTTGATATAAGCATTAAGGATGCTTTGTACTGCATTATGAAGGTATCTATAGTGCATTATAGATGAGAGCTTCATAAAACATTCATAATGCATAATAAACATGGCTATAATGTGTTATGCCTTTTAATAAATTTTTATACCTATGTTTATAATGCTTTATAAAGGCATTATGATGTGTTATGAATGTGTTCATAGATTATTATAGACATGACATTCATAGAAAGTGTTGCTACAAATAATGTAAGCTACGTTTTTAGTACCATGCCTATGGAAAAAGTTGCATTTTGATCAAAATGTCTGTCAGAATTTGCCACGGTGTTGATCTCCGATTCCGATTCAAAAAAAGATACTCAACTTTAGCCCTAGCATTAAGCTCAACTCTAACCTGAACCTGAGTGCTAACTGTAGCGTTAACTTTAACGCAAGGCCTAATGCAGCTGTTGTAACCCTACTTGCCCAAAACCCTACTTAGACCTGATGCCATTTAAGGAAATTTGCACCATCTGAAACTATTTCATTTCCTCTTTCCTGCAAAACGAGGTCTCTCAGCATGGCATAAACACAAAGTATGATGCCACAGGGCATGTCTTCACAACGCGAACAAGCTCACACACCCTATACATACACTTATATACATATACGTCCATCCTGAGTCCAGTAGGAATCTCACCTAAAGGTTGCCAGCAGGTGTGCGGGAGAGGGGACCAGGGTACAGGATTATGCTCTTATCCCAGCCTTATATATACAAATATAACCCCCCCTCACCTGGATTAGATGACAGGGAGAGATACTGTGGGGGCCTGGCCTTTCCTCCAGCCTCGCTGACTCTGCATCCCTTTGTCCTCATGTTCGCTGAGCTGCAACCTGGATCAGCGAATCCTCCCGGCGTCCTTTTCCAGTGCGGGACAGGGGGGCTCACGCAGGCCTGCGTGTGAGTGCAATGTGCTGACCTCAGGAGCCATCTCTGGCACTTCCATTGTGCGAGTGCACTTAGAGTGAGGCCGCTTTGTGTGTACACATTAGCCCTCATTTGCTCTGCCCCCAGCTACCACTCTAACACACAGATTGTGAGGTCAGGGCCGAGATGTTACACCATGTGGTTTAACATGCCGAACATGCTGAGAGACAGCAGCACCTGTGATGTTTCGCCTGAAGCGCCTATTCCAGCGCACATGCTCAGTTAGGGCATTTCATTTACTGTCACTGCTAGGGAACAGGGCACCAATCTTGAGTAGATTAACTGGATTTTTCTCAGTATTGAGGAGCGGAAATGAGAAATTGTAAAATACATAAGCTGATCTGGATGGGGCTTATCTGTTTATTGCTTCGGTGGAAGTTATACCTAGATCACACTTTATCGAGATCGCTGACACTTTTTATTTCCCTCTGAGTACTCCCTTTATCTTTTGTCATCTGTATTTCCGTGTTTCAGTTCTACTCCTCTTAAACCAACGGTCAGAACATTTTTTTGTTAGCTGAGGACTTACATACCAGCTCCAACTAAACCACTTATGTTTAAGCCCTTTATTATTTGAATCACATGTGTTACGGTAAGGCTGAAATGAAAAACAACACTGTGTCTGCCCTGTCTGGCTCTCTTCTCCACCTTGCACTTCTCCAGACCATCTTGTGTATACTATGAAATAAACTACTATACATGAAACTTCTACCGCCTTCAGATTATATTCATAAATCAGGGTTGCCAGCTCTCCTACATCTGGCGTGACTTATGCTTTCAGAATGTCACGTTCACGCAAGAAATCTTGAGGCACATTCTGTATTATTCCGTCATAAAACTAAAATTAGGTACATCAAAAGTGCTGGGATAGTTTGCAAATCCTACAGACTATTTACAAGGTAATAAAACTGTTACATACATGTAAATGCGTGTGCATGTGTGTGCAGACTTGTCTCAAATTGAAAATTTCACTCAAATTAGCTGACCAAAGCTGGCAACTCTGACAAATTCTAGCCTCATTTGATTCATCAACCTGTGCACTGCCATGACATCGTAACCAGGGGTATTTTACTTCCAGATCCCATCTAATAACATGCACAGTTTAGTGAATAACTCCATGTACTATATGACAGTACTTTGTGAAAAAGGAGATCCTTATTATTTAGCTGTCTGGCAGAGATTCCCTCTTCGAGTGTTTTTAGAGAGAGACCAATGTTAAACCACGTTTACATTTAGGGAATAAAATCCACCTTGTCACTCTTGTACCCAGAGCCATTGCTTGGATCTTAAGACATCTGGGGCTTATCCCAAAGCCCTAATCTGTCTGAGGGTTCTGTCTGTGGCATGGTTATTAAAACATCAGAGCTGAGCAATTATCCAGGCCTTGTTCAGATTCTGTGCCAGGCTCGTGACAGATCTGCTAACACTTGGAGGTGTTTTCTGCTCATTTTTCACAAGAATACTGCCAATAAAAGACCCTGTGGTTTTGAATGTTTGTATCTGCAGATGGGTGTTACATATAGACACATCGACACATAAAAGCTTGGTCAAAATTGGCTTAAGTGTTGAGGGGAGTCCCCATTAATGCTCATGTGACGTACAATGTGTAAACGGTCTGCCTTCTAAAAACAGTTTGATTCTTAATGTTTCACACAGGGGTGCTGTCGCAGCATTTTTACATCAGTATTTTGTTTCTCACCTGATATTTCTCGCTGTTTTCATGGCTTCTCATGGACATAACACATGAAAGCACATTCATTTATTTTCCTGATTTCAGATGTGTGGCACAATGTAATGCAAATTCAGCCCAGCCTTTGATATTCTGGTAAACAACTCTTCAATATCCATCCATCCATCCATCCATCCATTCTTCACACTGCTTACTGAGCACAGGCCAATTAAACACTCACCCCATTATAACACACATCCTCATTCTCATGTGTTCCTGTACACCAGCACTTAATCACTCTATTGCCATTTGCACTAATATTGCCACGCTTACCAATACTCATGATATTTATTTATTTGTTTGTTTGCTCCTAAATGCCTTATGTGCTCTGCTGCTTCCATCATTGCCCATTGTAAACATTCCATCATTGTTTACTTTCACATTGTGTAAATGTTGTTAATCTGCCCCCACCAGCTTGTCCTGTTTTTATGTATATATGTAGCGCTGAGGTCTAGGGAGTGTTATTTCGTGCTACTGTATGCTGTGTCACTGAATATGGTTGGCGTAACAGATAAAGTCCCACTTGATTTGACTTGACTTGATTGACTTGAGATTGTTTTCTCGTAGAACCATGTGTCCTGATTACGGAACCTTCCGATCTTCAACACAGTGAGCCCCTCTCTCTTGTGGTGGGGGATCTACCCTAAACCCTAAGGCTCAGCTGGGAACAATGAGCCCCACAGCAATGTGCTGACTGCAGCCCAGCCACACCCAGCCCTGGTATATATACCCTAACGGTGCCGGTGGCTAGAGACCGCTGCGTGGGAGTCTCTGACGAACAGACTTTTTATTTGGTAATTCAGGTAAGCCCCCCCCCCCCCCGCTCCCGTTTTTCACTAAAACTTCCCTTGGTGCTTCCCACTGGAGGGGGAAGCACGTTCCAATCCAGCCACAGATACCTCTACAGCGGCTGAGTTCGATCTGTAGGGTTCGTCTCGATGACAGCAGGGGAACATGTGGCAGCGGAAGGATGACAGCTTCATGCTTGTGTGTTTGTGCCACGACACCTAAAAACACGTGGAAGGTTGAGGGGCAACTGGGAACACAGGTCATGTGGCTCTGGCGTGGAAAAGAAACGAAAAACCATGCGACGTGAATGATGAGACGATTCCTGATTCTTTTGTCAATTGTATTTGTTATCTAATGTAAGAATGTACCATAAAATGCATTATTAGATCATCTCTGGAGATTATCACAGAGACAAAATCTTGTCCACATTTTTTTATGTGGCCCACAGATCAGTCTACATAGTGGTACGAGATGGCCCAAACCAACCCCACAAACACCAGCATGAGTCCCATGGGGCCGTTCAAGGTGAGTTCCCTTCCTCCTCCACACACACACACACACACACACACTCACACAAGTTGGTCTTCCTGTCTAAATGGGGACCGTCCATTCATTTCTATGGGAAAAACCCTAATCCCAATCATGATGTCCCCAAAAGTAGGAAAATTTCAGGTTTTACACACTGAGATCACCAGGTGCATTAAGCACCGCGTGTTCCATACATCTCCTTCCAGATCACCGTCTATGACCAGGAGCACTTCCAAGGCAGACGCATGGAGTTCACTGCAGCCTGCCACAACATCATGGAGTGCGGCATGGACAACATCCGCTCCTTCAAGGTGGAGTGCGGCGCGTGAGTCCCCAATTGCAGCGGGAGGGCCACCGTGTTGCCCTGCTTCACCGGGCTTGGGGGGTGGGGGGGGACGAGCCCGTTTCACCGGCCCGCCGGCATGTTGCTCTCTGCAGCTGGGTGGGATATGAGCACTCCAGCTTCTGCGGGCAGCAGTTCATCATGGAAAGGGGGGAGTATCCCCGCTGGGAGGCCTGGAGCGGCAGTAACGCCTACCACATAGAGAGGATGATCTCCTTCAGGCCCATCTTCTCTGCGGTGAGCATCTCATCGCCTTTATCCTGCTCGCCACCAAAAACAAAAGGAGCTGCAGGGCTGGTCAGGAAGCTGAAAAATCTAATGAAACTGAATACATCTGATTTACATTAAGTGGCCAAACACCTTATTATTCCAAAATCACAGATTCTATGTAAATGATCGTGGCTCTTTCAGTAACACTTTACTTAAAGCACCCATGGTATACTGACCATTATAATGCATTATGAAGGTATCTATAATGCACTATAGATAAGGGCTTCGCTGGAGCTTATGAAGCATTGTAATCAACATTAAAATGCCTTATGACTATCAAAAGAAGATGCTGTAATACTTAACTGAAGTGTTACTGCTCTGATTTTGTCATAAGAGATAATACAGACCTTTCTGCCTAGCCATATGTGATATGCTGGATAATCCACTCTGCCTTTTCTTTGTTTGGGAGCAGTGTCATAAGGAGTCTAGGATCATTGTGTTTGAGAGGGAGAACTTCATGGGGAGGCAGTTCGAGATATGCGACGACTACTCCTCCCTGCAGGCCATGGGCTGGTGCAACAACGAGGTCGGATCCATGCAAGTCCAGAGCGGAGCGTAAGTACTCGTCTTCAGGCGTGATGTTGGCAGACATCTATAGATGCTCGTGTTATGTGACCAATGTTCAGGGAACCTGGAACCATTCTAGAACATCTAACACATTAAAAGATTGGTAACGGTGTGCGAGTGTACCCGGAAACAGGCTGGCGTCCCTTCCTGGATTATTCCCCGCCCTCTGCTCATTGTTTCCATGATAGGCTCCAGATTCCTGCGACCCTGCATAGGACAAGCGGGGATGGAAGATGAATGAATTATAACAGTGTTTCCAAATCCGGTCCTCCGGGACCTGCAGTCGGTCCATGGTTTTGCTCCCTCCGAGCTCCTGATAAGAGAACAAAAACGTGGACTGTCAGTCCCCGAGAACTGGATTAGGAAGCAATGAATTATAAGATTTGTGGCGGCCGTGGGATTTATCTGAAATCCCACATTATGCAGCACAGTATGTTTGTATGTTTGCATCAGAGAGGCCACATTGAATCTTTTCTCTCATAACCCCCTCACCAGGTGGGTGTGCTACCAGTATCCTGGCTACCGTGGCTACCAGTACATCCTAGAGTGTGACCGGCACGGAGGCGGGTACAAGCACTATAGGGAGTACGGCTCCCACGCCCAGACCTTCCAAATCCAATCCATCCGCCGCATTCAGCAGTGAGTGGATTCCCCGGTCCCCCAGTTTATCCCTCCTCCTCCTTCGCCTCCCACTCTATCATCCTCGCTACACTGGCCCACTCCATTCACTGGGGCCAGCGGCTCTATGACCCTGGGGAGCACAAGAGTCCTTAGTCCAGCACATAGCTACCCGTCTCACAGCACCGTTTGTATGAAGATGATCAATAAAAAGAATGACAGAAAAAATCTTCAGCAAATGAGTGAAGCTTATGTCTTTTTTTGTCCCTGTATCCTGTTCCATTCATCTACACTGAGCAATGACCACCAAAAAATGTATTTACAGTAACTCACCAGATGGAACACTTTAGTGTCTGGTACCCTGCAGCAATTCAGACTTAGTCTTTTCGTTTTAATCTTGAAGAAGTTCTCCAGCGTTAGGGTCCTTTTCATTCGCATCACCCTTTTCATGCAGAAGTCTGAGTGATAAGCCACTGTCATGAATATTCACGCTTCTTGTTTAATTATTCATGAGAATCCCTGTAATTGGTTAAGATCAAACAACTTCTGTTGCCTAGCACCCACTGGCACAGCTAACGTAATAGTCCTGAGAGCATGACAGCACCTCCAAAACCAGAATCTTCCGGCCTGCGATGATTTAACAAACCGCAGCCTCCATCATTCTTGAATTCTGTGATGCTACAGAATGGTAAAGAATACTTAAGGTTAATGCAGAAAAAATAGTATATTTGTATGTAAGTCATTTAACTCTTTCTTTTATTCTTCCATTCATTTATTAGGTCACCAGAATATATTTGTGGGATAAAAAAAATCAGATGTCCAAAATATCCTGTATAATCTGCCATACCCATACATCCAGCAGAAATCAGTTCCAAGACAGAATCTGCAAAACTTAATTACTGATAACATCATTACAATTATAGATTTAGTCATACAGTTGTGTTTGTCCTTAAGCCACAGGCTATTCTGTAGAGCAGGGGTGGCCAATCTTATCTGCAAAGGGCCGGTGAGTGTGCGGGTTTTCGCTGCAGCTCACTAATTGGCTGAAGAGTCCTTACATCTGGCTTTGAACAGCTGACCTACAGGTTATCCCAAAAACCTACAGTACATATACACCGGCTCCATGTGGATAAGATTGGCCACTGCTGCTATAGAGGCTCGAACTAGCACCCTTCCAATCACAGGCACAACCCACTGAGCCACACCCCAAAACACAGTATCTCCCGACTGGGAATCACACCCCAGGCTCCTGTGCGACAGGAACAGTAACCGCTAATAAGGAGTTCCAAAGTTGATACTGTCATTATTGTCTGATGCTATTATTTATTGACATTCTTTGTAAATGCCACTATTAACTGACAGTCTGCAGGAGGCATGCAAGTACTAAGTATTTAATCTCAGTTTTAATCTTACATAAGTCAATGAACTTCAATTGCATCTGCTTGGTGAAAAATAAAATCATCACCACTAGAAGGCGCTAAAATCACTCCTGTACATTCGATATCAGCAATAAGCCCTGCAGTCACGCTCCACAACAAGCTATAAGTCGAATTGACAATACTCGAACAAAGAACAGTTCCTTCAGATTTAACTGGGGTCATAGACACCCCTCGGACAAGTGTATTTGGACACAATACATACAAATAAGTCACAGCCTTTGTAACACCTAGCACGGTGTTTCCCAATCCGGTCCTCGGTGACCCACAGTCGGCCAATGTTTTTGCCCCCTCCATGCTCGCTGCCAGATAGTCCACACTTCTGCTCCCTCAAGGCGCAAAAACATGGACTGTCCGTGGGTCCCCAAGGACCGGATTGGGAAACACTGACCTAGCATATGAATGGACCACTGATTGATCCCAACAATCTTAGGAACTATAAACACACTAAATATATTAACCAGGCTATGCAAATTTTGCTAAGTACTCTGGCTAGGATACACTACCCATACCAAGCATACTACTAACTCAAACACATTCATTGGCGAAGTGCATTGCCATGGTGAATGGTGAAGGGTAATTCCCAGTAGGTATCAAGTGGGATTGCTCATTCTTCAGCTCTGATTAAGGAGCATGAGAAGATGGTGTATAACGATTGGTCTGTCTACAAGGGTCAGCTGCTTGCTTCATATAAACAGTGAAGAACTCCTTCTGCTGTTACTATGGAAACAGCAAGTCCAGGCTACTGTTTCGATTACCACTGTTCCCAGACCTCAGACAATAACTTGATATTTATGTGAGTTTTCAGACCCACAACCTTAGTTAAAGTATAGAATCTAGAATGCTGTAACATTAAAAGCAGACTGGTATCCCACTGGTTGTGCCATTATAGCAATGCTTTGCTATCCTCTATAGTATGTTTTAACAATTCATGACAACAGCAAAAGCATGATCATCTAATCTACCTATTGGAATTCTTCATAAAAATGAGGTTAATTAAAATCTGCATTAGTGCCAGCTCATGTTCAGAATGCAGAATCGCAGAGTCTTTAAATCTGGACTCAAGACCTATTACAGGGGTAATTCAACTAAAATTTAAAGAGGTCCAGTTAGAGAAAACTTCTCGAAGCAAAGGTCCAGAAGATCATAATGTCTAAATATTTAGTGTGATATATATTTAAGTAGCCTATTAGTTGTACCAACATTGCATGTAATCAGTACCTGACTGTCAAATCAAATTAATTCAGTACAATTCCAAATTCTTCACAATATTTATTGTCACGTGACATAGAACTTTGGCCAGTTGGTTGGAGTGAGATTTTCAGTTTGAGATGTCTGCACACATGTAACAGTTCTTACCTTGTAAATAGTCTGGTTTTGTATTTAACCGTGTAGCTAATTTTAGGTTTTATAATGGAATAATATAGATTTCCAGCGTGAGTTTGAAAGCGTGTCATACCAGGTGCTTGAGATTTAGCAGCCATGAGAGCGTACATTTTTTGTTTCACCTGTTTATTTACATAATTACATATAACATTACTTTATACATGTATCAAAAAGCAGAAACTTCAACGAACATGAAATCAACAATAAACTACGTTTATTTATCCAACATGTTATATAATACATACTGTATTTGACAACTGTTCAGCTTTACGATTTCAGGACAGATCAGTCACTCTGTTAAGAGCTTTACGGCTTTTTGGTTGTGGGTTTTAGCTTCGCTGCTGCTATTAACACTAATGGCACATTAGCGTTACAAAGGGCTGCAAACGCCGAACTACGTCTTGCTTGGCGGTCAAAGGCGTTTGACGTTCATTGGCGTGGGAAACGGCGGTTCTACTACTAAACCACTACCGAAAAGACTACAAAAGCTGCGCGAGATAAAACAGAAGCGCCCGGTCAGGTTTTAAACAATAACTTAATGTTTTGTCTATCGGTCCGGGTCCGTACAGGACAGCTTCTGAGTCCGGAACCGGCCTGCGATCCGCCTGTTAGTGACCTCTGATTTATTACTCCAGTTTAGATTACCCATAATTTAACATAAACACACCGTAACAGTAGCACTATTATGTTATCCTGGGCCGGAAATACGGGACTAATCACGTTATTCAGATCAGCTGGAGGTTGCTAGATTCTCTTCTAGATTTTGACCCCTGCCCTGTACTTACGTGCGCCTTCAATTGACAGTTCAGTGAAATAATCTTACCTCGTCCTCCCACAGGGGGCGTCACATGTTTCCTCTCATTTGCGCTCATTGCCGGTGACGTCAGACAACAAAGATGGCAGCTGGGAGCAGCAATTACTGGGAAGGTGAGGCAATCTTAAGACACGAAAACGGTTTTTGTGTTTCAATGCCTGTCTAATCAGTTTCACATCGGGTGGCCCGAGCAACTGATCACGACTGTTCTACTTCAGCATTACGGACATGGCCAGAAATGTTGTCTCCTTCGTATAGAGCCAGTTTCAGGCACATATAGGGCTCTGTACGGCACCCTGATCGTTACACATTTGTTTACGGCACCATGTCCGTGGTCACGATTTTCATTATGACAGCGATTCGAAAGAAGAGTTTCTGCTCGGGATTGTTTGTTAAAATGCTGAGCTTTTGACGATGTTTTTTTTTTTTTTACTTAAACCGGGTTTGGCCTAAATCGGGAGTTGTGCCGTAAAAATGCTGCCAAAATGTGCCCATGAGCTTTTTTGATGCTTTCTGGCTGCCAGGCTCACACTTCCGCAACCGTCATCAATACCCTGTCCTGTGTAGTTCCGACGAGTTAAAGTAATTCGCCATCAAACTCCTACGACGAAGATCACCGCCCATCACTTGTATAATTCAGAAAATTATAAAAAGGGTGTTTCTAAATATACGTATTTGACCGTGCTTGTGTTCTTGTGTACTCGTTTTACGTTATCTTCTATTGCCGAAGACCAGTGCCAATACTGAAGAACAGGGGTCAATCTCAATACCAGGACCGCGAAGACCGTACTTGTGGTCTTGGCAGGACTGGTCTTGCTAACTTGCCTTCCAAGAACGAACTTGGAGCGCAATAAATCATGGGATTGGTCTCGTTCGGCGAAGATACAACCTATGGATGAATCTCAATACCAAAACTGCAAAGACTGTACTTGTGGTCTTGGCAAGACCGGTCTTGCGACCTTGTCTTCCAAGAACGATCTCGAAAGATCACGAGGACAGAGAGCGCACCAATTGTGGATTGAAACAGATGTGTACTTGTTGTTCCACTATGAAGTGCGCCCAGCTTATTACGCTGGACATAATTTTTATTATTTAATAAATGACACATAATCGAAATGTCCAGTCTAAATGAGTAATTATTCCTGGTATGATTACTTGTGCTTTTTCACAAATAATGTTTATACTTAAAATATTCATATTCATTTCAACTCTGTACAAACACTATACATTACAGTTCCACATTCTCATGAGCCAAAAAAGTTAAAAATGGCAGGAAAATTCTGTCTGACAGGAACGTTACTCCTCTTAAGGTAACGCTGATTAAGGTAATAATTATTGTATGTGCCTTCTCCCTCCACCTTTGCAACAGCATGCATTGAATCATGAGATTGTTCTTGTTTGACAAGGATGCACCCAGTGTATTCTTGATATTTGGGGTGGAGCAAGACAGACATCTTGGGACTTTTACTGTCTTCTGTTCTTGTGATCCTAGTATTGGAAGTGATCTTTGGCAATGGAAGATAATGTAAAATGGGTGCACAAGAACACAAGTATAGTCAAGTTCGCATATTGAGATTCGGCATATGTATCCTTCATATTTGAGATGGAGCAAGAGTCACGCATTTTTACTATCCTCGTGTACTTGTGTTCTTAGTATTGGAACTTGTCTTCAACAATGGAAGATGACATAAAACAGGTACACAAGGTCACAGGTATGCATATTCAGATTGACCCCAGAAGTATGGAACAGTAAAAATCCCCAGATCGTGGTCTTGCTCCACCCTAGATATCAAAGATACATTGGTTGCATTCTCAGTGAACGAAACCAATCCCATGATTCATTGCACCACAAGTTCATTCTTGGCAGTGAAGTTCATAAGATCGGTCTTGCCGAGACCACAAGTACGGTCTTTGTGTTCGTGGAACTGAGATTGACCCTAAATTTGTATCAATGGTGTCCTTGCTTTTTTTTAGTTAAAATTGTCAGTACGGGAGAATGTTTCCATGCTGGTCGCATTTTGAAGTGGTGTCGTCTTACTGTATTGCCTCTAGACCTGAGGAAACAGGCGCGGCAGCTGGAGACTGAGCTGGACCTGAAGTTGGTTTCATACAGCAAGCTGTGCACCAGTTACAGTTGCCACGGAGATGGGTGCGCCACCCTTCTGGCCAATCAGCACACGGACAGGGGCTAGGGCTGAGGGCAAGAACCAATCCATGGGCAGAAGAGACTGCTTTCCAATTTGTGGGCGTCCCACTCGTGCTGCTCCGAACAGCATCTGCTGCAGTCCTCTGCTCAAGCCACATGTGTCTGCTGACCCAGTACTGACACTAATGGATGCACCGTTTCTTAATTGATGTGTTTACTGTTTTAATAACATTAGCCCTCATTGTAATCTTTATTAAAGCTGCCATATGTCCAGTTGTTCACTGAAAACTAGATATTTACACCCCACCCACAGCTTGGACACCACGCCCCTCCTGAATGGCTGCAACCAAGACAGAATGTTTAACACTCTGGGCGTTGAGATTGAGCAGCTTCTGGCAAAGGTGAGGGGGCGGAGCCATGTCATGATTGGGTGTCACGGCGTCATTGGGTATTTCTTAATATTCGTACCATACTTATGTTCTTATGTACCTGTTTTACGTCATCTTTCGTCGCCAAAGTATAGTTCCAATACTAAGAATAGTAGTTGGGAGGTAAAAATCCACAGATGTTATTCTTGCCCCGCCCCAAATATCAAGGATGCATCTTCGCTCATGACACATATCCCATGATTCATGGCATCCCAAGTTCGTCCTTGAGAGGCAAGTTAGCGACACCGCTCTTGCCAAGAATGAAAGTACAATCTTTGCGTTCTTGGTATCGAGAAACACCCATCGTCATGGTTGCTTGGAATGTTGATGCCATGTCCCCCACCCCCCCCAGCTGACTGGCATTAATGACAAGATGGCAGAGTGTACCAGTGTGTCGGGCATGACGTCCCACAGTGCTGCGCTCATGCATACGCTGCAGAGACACCGAGACATCCTCCAGGTGAGTACCCCTTCCTCCTCAGCCGCTTTCCCCATGTCGCAATACGTCGTGTGCATGCACATCAATCACATTGCATTCGTTAGCACCGCTTTGCGTCCTTTGACACAACTTGTGGTAACACCACCGACTAATTTGACACACTTTATTGGTAGATAATAACAAGTTCTGTTTGCCTATAGTTTATTTCTGGTAATGTCATCTCTCTTTTTTTTTTTTGTTTTATGAATATCGCATCACACCCATGTCTGAGTCCCTCAGCAGTTGTTACTGGTTTCTGTACCAGTGGCATGTAGTCTGGTAAAGGTGTTAGGTCCATGTGTCACATTTTGGATTTTGCTCCCCTCCACCCTGTAGATTTGGGATCATGAGGGATGAAATGTCCATGTCCCGTTTAGTCCTCTAGGCCGCTGCCCCCTGTGCCCTTCCCGCTTTCGAGCCGCCTGGGTCCTTCACACTTTCGCTTTCTGTGTCTGTCACTTGATCCTTGGCTAATTCTTTTTCGTCATTTGCTGGGGCTCCACGGTCGGAGGTTAATGCCGCTCCGCATTGTTTACTGGACACGGAGCCTCTGCTGCTCTTGTTTTCTAGGATTACACTCACGAGTTCCACAAAACCAAGGGCAACTTCCTGGCAGTGCGGGAGAGGGAGGACCTGCTGGGCTCGCTCAAGAAGGAAATGGAGTGAGTGTGGCTTTATGTGTGCGGAATGCATGAAAGTGGTGTGCAGCGCTGCGGGTTCCTTAACTTAATGGAAACTCAAACTATAAGAGAACATTTTCATAAACTGAAAATAAGATGTGAAAATGAAAGAGAAAAAAAAACTACAAGTAAACGAAAACTCTATATTGCTTCCAAAATGTAAAATAAAACCAAACTTTGTATACTTACTTATTTTTAATGCTATTTAGTTAAAATACCTGGAATATGTTTCACCCATTGTGAGGACATTAGTACCTATTGTATGCTGTGTATTTATGTGGGATTCTTTAAAGATCAGATATAGAAAATAGCTCTACAACTTTCAGTCTATCCCTGGAAATAAAATTACTAAAACTTAAATTGAAACTAAAACATATAAAAACTAAATAAAAAAATATATCTTTAAAATGAAAAACTTATAAAACCACACTATAACTAAAATTAATCTGGATTTCAAATGAAATTTGAAAATAATTCACAAAGAAAATTATAATAGCACGTAGACTGTAAGGTGTTGGGCTGAAGATAAAGGGATTCAGCTTAGAGAAACATTTCCTTTTAAAAATATGTCATGCATGTTAGATTTGCATTTTTCGAACACGTCCTTCTAAATTTGTACTCATTTCCCACACTAACTTTTATGTGTTCCCTGAAAGGATATACAGGGAGTGCAGGAGAAAAGTCACATCTACATTTCGTGCTGCTTTTGTTCTGTTATTTGGTGTTATTTATTTTATTTGGGGTTATTCGTTTCTTTTTTTTTTTTTTTTTTTTTTCGACTGGGATGCGTTAGCTGTGCACCTAATCACCCTGCCTATTTAATTCCAAGTAAAGGGGTAATTGCAGCCATGCCATATGAATACTTTGGAGTCATGTCATAACTTTAGTCTTTACCATCATTCTGATGGTATCCGTATACAAGAAAAATGAGAGACTGATGCCTATTAGTCTGCAGAGGTTTAGCAAGCCACCCGGAGGTCCTGATGTGTCTCAGAGCCGTAATGCTTGAATGCACAATGCAGAGGTAAGAGTGGTCGAGGATCTAGTAAATTTAAGGTGTTTCACAGATGGATAAATAGAGAGAGCCGCAATAACAGGCTGCTGCTTGCGGTATCACCAGAAGTTGAAATCCCAGAACTAAGCCCCCCCCCCCCAGGATCCATTGGGAGCAACTAAATAATGGTTTATGCTCATAAACTAATTTGAAGTGGTTCCTAATGGAAGAGTCCACTGAAATTCTTCCATTGCACAGAGAGACTTTAACCATTTACTGCAAGACCCATTTGGGTACAGTCACCACCGCTGAGTATTGAATAATTTAACTCAAAACAAAAATGGATCCTGTGTGGGAATTCTGCAGATATTCAGTTTTGTTAGAATGCTGTCACTGGTAATGGTGATGATACTGTTTACAACAGTAGTAATCTACAGGTAGTCCGATAATCTGTGATGTGAAATGAGCGGGTTTAGCTTCCTTTCTGCACAGGCTCCACACAGCTGTCCTTGGTGCGCTGTTCCCGTTTTGGTCTTTGTCCAATCTGGTTTTGGCTGTTTGCATGCGACCCTTTACTGCTTCTGTGTGGGTGTCAACACATCTAGGTGCGTGTTTGTTGGCAGTACAGCTGCTGTGAGCTGCTGTGAGCCCAGGAGACAAATATATGGGCCCTTTTGTTTTACTTTGGGCTTTAAATGTCTTCTTGTAATCACATATTGCATCTGCTATATGAACCTAGGAGGTGTTTTTTTTTTTTTGCCATCCTCATGCAAGAAATTGCTCCATAGAAGAGAATACTGAGCAAAGCGGTTTAGAGAATAAGATGTATTTTTTCCTGATGTGTTTTTTTGGCTCGCTTAGCTGGTGTTGGGGTTAAGTGGACATTGTAAAGTAAGGCCTGGGGAAGGAGAGCTTCTCTTCAGTGCTATTTTATAATCTCTGTGAGGTTCATTCTACTTGGGACACATCAGACGGCTGTGAAGTGCTCTCCAGAAAATAACTGATACACATGAACACAAGTTGGTCTTCCGATCTAAATTGGGATTTCTATGGGGAAAAAAACCATAAATCCCAATCACGACACCCTTTACCTCTACCCATCCCTAACCTTAACCATAAGTAACCAGCCCAAATACAAGACTTTTGGTATTTTTACTTTTTTGCATTCACAGAGTTTTATAAAACTGTGGTTATCCAAATGGGAACCTCAAAAGATGTCCCCAAAATTAGGGAACTATCAGGTTGTACTACACTATGGGCACAATTTGGTCCTCAAATGTGATCTATGCAAACCCACACACGCACACATACACACACTCCCTTCTGTACAGTAATTTCACTATTTGGCCACATGAGGTCCCAAAGGGCTTTTGTTTTTCTGCTTGAGCCCATGGATTCTGTCCCCGTTGGGCTTTGGCAGAGAGGACGTCAAACACCGCCGAGTTCCCCCTCAGCGTTTTGTTTTCCTTTAGTGTCCATTTTCACAAGCGAAGCGTTTGCGGTCGTCACTGGAGTATGGCTGCACTGCATTATTGGTAATCTCTGCTCATCAGCAGATCCGAAATGCAGCCTTGCGCCAACAGTTTAGACGTTTCCCCTGAATGTAATTCACATAAGTGGCGGAGCCTGGAGGAATAACAACGATTGTGCAGCAAGTGTGATCGTGGCTCTTTAAGACATTACTGACAGGCCACTATGCCTTAAAGAAAAAACGACATGGTCAAATGGAATGCTTAGATGGGCTGCGCAGCCGTTCAGTGCAGCACTATGCGGAAGACATATCTGCGTGATATCATTTTCCCTCATTGCTTCGGTTTCGCTCGATTGTTATCTTGTGGCTGCAGTGTCAGCTCATTTCAGAGTGCAGCTCATTTCCGTACGCTGACACACCCAGTGGCCCTTAAGGCAGTGGGTTTTCCTGATAATGTCTATCCCTCTGACCAGAATGTGTGCGTGATGTTCTCTTCCCAAACCAGGACGTACAAGAGCAGCTCAGGGGTAAACAACAGGAGGACGGAGCTTTTCCTGAAGGAGCAGGAGCATTTGAGGAAGTAAGAAAGCTTGTGTGCGTACACACACACACACACACACACACACACACACACACAAATCAAAAAAATCAATCAAAAAAACTGGACTCTACAGTATAAAGACAGCACTCACATGCGCTTGCCTTCAGTACCACAGTGCTGCTTGTCGTTTCACACATGGACCCTGAAGCGAAGATCTGTGGGTCAATGGTTTTGACCAGATTCCTGCCCCCTGAGTCCAGTTCAGAGTGGTGACTAGGAGCTGGCTCTCTCCTCTCCCCACCATGAATTAAACATCTCATAAGAGCTCAGAAAGCCAGAAGCGTCCTTTAAAATCGCCCTCAGCCTTGAGGCAGTGAGCATAAAAATAGGTATGGATTGTAAACAAATATTAAGGATGTGGATGAGGTGGGATAGAGTGTTAGCAGGTGTCCTGAGTGAGAGTCTGAGCGGAGTTTGGCCACACCCCTGCTGGGATTTTCTTTGATAGCTGCTCTGTCATGTCAGCATGCTTCGTTTAAACAAACAGACACACAATGCATCTTGCAGCGCTGTGTAAATAACATAATGCACTTTTTTCAAGACTGGGTCACCAGTCTGTGTCTGTTTTCTGGTCCGGTAGAGACCGTTAATTAACCTCTGTTTTGGATGACAGATAATATTAAGAAACATTTTTCTTTGTGTCAAACCGTAAACGGTCCTATCCTCCACACGCCAACTGATAGATCCTTCCAGTCTTACTGCAGTTGTATTTGGGAGCGGATTTGCCCACGATGTGAATTGTTGGGACTCCAGATTGCCAAGTCGTCATTTCAGGCAGGCTGGAGAGAGATGGCCTACTTTACCCAGCCTAGCCGTAGCTTCCTCTTGAAGGAGCAAGTCGACGTGCGGTGTTGTAAGTGTTTCAAAGGCCTCCTGGAAGATGTACATTATGCAGGGACCTGCAACTTTATTGTAATGCTGCGGGGAAGCTGCTTCCTGTTCAGAGTTCTTTAATTCCAGGGGAGAATGTTCAGGACCTTCCCGACGTCACTGAGCATGTGCATACGCTTGCCTGGTGAGACATCAAATGGTGAGAGGGAGATGCTGTGTTGATTCTGTTCGGTGGCCACAGTGCTGTCCTGGTTCTTTTTAGCGGTGGTTAGAAAGCAACCCTACAGCTTGTCCTGGACCAGTCCAGTGGGTTCATGGACCTACTCTAGAGCCTCGGAAATAACCGTGCAGGATATTCTGATGGTGATGAAAACAGGTGAAGAGACTGTAAATAGCTTCATATGAAGAGTAGTTTTGGACTGTCGGAAGCCTGTTTGAAGTCAGCTTAAAGTAATTTTATGAATTTGGTCCCAGTGCAGTCTCTAAACCAAAGGTGAGACTTAGTATAATGAAATAAGGTTGTCCCTTTTATAAGCCTAAGATTATGGCTGCTACTCCTTTAAGAAACACTAATCCTATATTATCAGGGAACTGGCAGTGCCTTCATAACAGAATTAACAGCAGCACTAATTCCACGTGAACTGGAGGCACACTTTTCTCCTGATCGCCCAAGCCCTTCTTTGCCTTTGGTCAAGCTGGTCGCCCTTTTTCATGTCAACAAACCCCACGAGTTAGACTTGCTACTTTTGATGCGAGGCTGTGTGCTCCCACCCCTGCCCACTCGCCGCTGTTCCATAGTGTGTCTGACAGTAAACGGCTGCTACGTGTGGCTTCACATTTTTGTCCTGCTCTCTCTCCGCTTCCTACTAAGCATGCTTAGTCCCACCCTGATCTGGGTTCCCTGGAGCTTTTACTGTGCAGACCGGCAAGGAACATGACGGGGCTGAGAAACAGAACCATGGTCTTGAGGACAAAACTAAACCTTTACAATCATGGACCTACGTGGGCCTCCAGATCTGTCTGTACTTTGTGTTGCTTGTATCTGTGCTGCAACAGATCAACTCGCCCTATTATACCAACGCTATCATTTTATCTCTACTGCAGTTATTTCGAGCACGTACAGCAGAAGCTCCTTAAGACAGCTCCCTGATTGTGGAGGAAGGCCCAGACAGGCTCCTGGCTCTGAAATAGATACAGACAGCTCCCAGGTGCTGAAATAGGTACAGGCTGTTTACTGATGCTGAAGTAAGGCGGATGTTCAGGATCGCTGTGATGCTGCAGTGCTTCTGGGAAATGGCTCCACCCCCAGTTTCAGGTGTTGACCTGTTCTTTGGCACCAGGTGGGGTGTCAGTGTCTGGGATCTGGGGGCAGTCTGTTACCCGGAGAATATTATAGCTTATTTAGTGGAGGCCTTCCAATTATATGCCGTCTCCAAGTGGAACCATCTGACTGTTTGAAGTTGAATGGACTTCTTTTAAATCTACTAGCTGTGAATTCTATCTGAATTGTCAGGTTTACTTAGTTTTAGGTGCTGTCATTGTTACATTCCTTCCATGTTGGGTGCAAAGGTGGGGGTCAGGTGACACTAGTCTCACTTCAAAAACTTCTTGTGTTCAACAGTGGAACATTTTCATTGGTCCACTCAACCCCCATCTATTTGGTTTCTGGTTTGGTTTCTTTTGGTTTGAGGTTCCCTTGTCTCATGATAGTACCACCTCCTCATTTCTGTGACAGCTTGAGCTTCTGGCTGTTGGCAGTGGAGATGTGGAAAGGCACTGTGCTGGAACAGCGGATGGGCTGAGAGGTGTGGATCCTACCAGGGCCTAAATGGGCACAATCTTCCCGAATGTTGAGGCAAACGGGACTCTCAGGAAACACCAGCACATTCATATAGCTTTCAAACACAATTATTGGCATTATTCTGTATGTAATGCTTTTCTGTATGTCCCTCGTCTCATGTAAGCTTCGCCTCTGCCTTCCTTCCCACAGCTCAGACCGCTTGCTGGACGACACAATAAGGTAAGTAAGCTAATCAGAACCTGCATTTCTGTCAGGTGCGTCATGGGGGCTGTATGTCTGCTGGCCAGTCTCTAAGGCACACGATCTTTAAGAAAGTTTATCCTGGGGGGCTCAGCTGGGCACCAAACCACCCAATGAGACACAACCCCCCTACCCTGGTGAATCCACTAGAGCGGCTAAAACTAGCTAGGCAAGGCTGGGGCGTGAGGATGTGGTCCAGAGTTCCCGGAGGTTGTGTTTCCAGAAAGCACCGAGTCATCGTTCTTCGGGACGTGCTATGTGAGCTCCTGAGAGACAAACGGAAGTGTGGTCTTACCCCCAGCCCCCACCAGCATGGACCTTGTATGAGGCATCCATTCAAATTCATATATGATCTGCAAAAGGCTGCTTTTATGACAGTTTGTTTATTCTTCAAGTCACTCACTCTCTTTGCCTTCATCTTCAGCCATACTCTGCAGTTCTTTGCAGATCTGTTTCATGTGAGCTTGTTTGTGACAACAGAAGACCCAAGACTGTTGGAGGATATGTGAGAGCAGATCTACACATTTGCTCATGCCCTGATGTTGCTTATTTTCTTCCAGCATTGCTATGGCAACCAAAGAGAACATGACATCCCAGCGTGGGTTGCTGAAGTCCATTCAGAGTCGGGTCAACACTCTAGCCAGTATCCTTCTTGCCTCATCTGGACCTGTCCATAGCTCAGTAGAAATGTTATGTCATTTCAGTTTGGTGGTCATTTCAGTTTGGTGGTCATTTCAGTTATTTTATTTTTTTTTTTTAGTGTTCTAGGCTTTAATGTCATGTAAACTCCTAACTGAACTAAAAGGGTTGTTCAGTTAGTGAGCTGGTTGGTTTTCAGAATGAAGCGCTGTATTTATACCTCTTTAACCAGCTTTCACTGTAGACCGGTTCCCAGCCATCAACAACCTCATCCAGCGAATCAACTTACGGAAGAGGCGGGACTCTTTCATTCTGGGCGGAGTCATCGGAGTCTGCACCATCCTCCTCCTGCTCTATGCATTTCACTGACAGATTCCCCAGCAGTGGGGAAGGGGCGGTTTATTAACTTATGTGACCAAATTGGATAGCTAGGGGTATGGGTGTGCTACACTGCTATTTTTGCTTTTGGTACCAGAGGAAGGCAAACCCAGCCGAGCCCGATGGGTTTCCCCAGACAGGATGAGCTACAGGGGCCTGAAGGCCTCCAGGTGGTGGTAGGGGGATAGGGGGGTGGGCATTTACTGCTCAAGAATGATTTATTAAAATGATATATTATTTAAATATTTGATTTTATGTTCCTTGTAAAGAGGAATATGTGTGTTAATACACTAAGTAATATATTATAAACATAGATATACACACACATACATGTAGAACAAAGACATGTGTGTGTATATATATTTGTACCGGTTATTTGCATCTATTTTTTAATAAGTGTTTTATCATGTGAAACCAAAGCTGGCTCAAACACATTCAGATCCCCTGTGGCGTTCCTGTGCGCTGCTGATTTGGACTTCTTCAGACCTGTCCTGGCTCTGTACATGGGGTAGGATGGATCCGAAAGCAGGGACAGCAGGGGGCGCCGTGTGACAGGAAGGGCTTTCAGAATCATTACTGAATTGAAATTGTCCCCTGCAGCACGTTAACAGAGACTTTGATTTCTCTGCAGGAGTGGCCTTTGGGCTGTCAGATCGTGTTCCGTTTTTTATGTCTTAGTAGCTGCTACAGCTGCTGGAGGGATGCGTTCATGGTGGACGTGTCGGTTCTCCGTGGGTCACGGAGTGGCCAAAACCAGTCCGTGTTCCACCTACTGTCAAGAGTGACACTTCTGTTCTTCAACAGTGTTTAATGACTAGTCTAACCCTGTTATTAGATTTTAACACTGTATGTGTAAATTTTCACATAAAATTAATAAATTTTTTTAAAAATATTGATCTTTGCCAGGTGTATTCAACTCACTGTTTTCCCCTTGCCCCTTAAAGTGTGAATTTATGTGTTTTGTGTGTGTGGGGGGGATATCAAGTCTTGTATTTGGGTTGGGTACTTATGGTTAAGGTTAGGGATGGGTAGGAGTTAAGGCTGTGGTGATTGGGATTAGGGTTTTTCCCCTTTTCCCCATTTAGATAGGAAGATTGTGTGTGTGTGTGTGTGTACGTACACACAAGTGAGCACTCCAAAACAGACCATGCGCATATACCTTTATTTCAGACATGCAACCAGCACAGGAAGAGTGCAAAGGTCAGCAAAACCGTATATGTATCACACAGGCTGATCCACAAATACAGCCTGGATTGAACTGGCTGCATCCTGTATTATAGGGGTGATCTCCCAGTTACCATGTATTCGCCCATGTAAAGGCCTGGCTACTGTTCTGATTTGACATCACTGCTGCAAGTCAATGTTTACAGCTGACAGATGGGTAGGAAGCGGGGCTAGCTAAGAGATGCAAGTGCAAACAAACTTGAGTTTGTGGACTAATCAGAGCATTCTGGGTCACTGGCCCATAGGCTTGGCTGCCTCCTGCAGGCTGTGACCCTCCCCACAGGTGTCAACACACCCAGAGGGACCAGAGTTAGTGAAAGGGGGCAGGCAGGCAGTCAAAGACACCATCTTTGCCTCACATCCACAATCTTCTGCCTACAAAAAGTTTTTTCTGTAGAAAGTACAAAACCTCAAGAAAACACATGCAGTGGCATCTGCTGTAAAGTGATCATAATAAAACTTACATCATGCATACAATTAATACGTCTGTATAAAGTTGGATTGATGAGCAAAGGTGTAGATTAATCCCCACTGCTGTGAAAATTGCCGCCTCCACTTTGGGTTTGTTTTGTCCCAGGTTCATGCATACATTACCTGAAGCATGCATTTCTCTTTTTTTGCTTGATTTTGTCCATATTTTGCTTGTTTTGCTTGGTAACATGGTTGTTTAGGACTTTCTGGAGGACGGTTCCTGGTTCCTTCATTTCAAGGATAATTTTTCCTTTTTCTCCTGTGTGAGAGCTTGACTTTGGCAGCTTCCTCGCTGTCCACCATGTCAGTAAACATTCGTAACTGAGAGAGAGGAACAGAGAGTAGAAGCGAGCACTTTACACATGACCATAATCCATCAGGTAGTTCACATCACCATCAATGAGTGTGTATTTTTAGACATGAGGGAAAATGTGTAGCTGACAAGGAGAAGACATATTGTTCCGGAGAGGTTCTAGGTTCTCAGCATGCTTTATATTCTTAAGAAATCAAACATTGCATTGTTGACTGAACCATTTAAGCGACAGGTATGAGGACCGCCCCTTTAAAAGTGATAGGACTGTCAAGGTGACTGCCCCTTTAAAAGTGATATGTTTGGGGCTTTTCCCGTCAGTGTTCTGTGATTGGACATGTCGAGGTGGCGCACCTGTGACTGTGATGTAGACGGCAATGATAAGCAAGCCCAGAATGATGCAGAACAGGCTGAGGAGGCGAGCCAGGCGCCCCAGCCGTCGGGCCCCATCTACATCCCCCTGCTGTAAGCTGTTTCTGGACTGGAGGGGTCACATCAGATGAAGATCAGTCACTGCATATACCATAAGACGTAATAAGAATATTTACAAATAAATGAAACATGACCTCCATGGTCACACCCTTAAATAGACAAATAAGTGAATACTCAGGAAGCACTGCATCTTCACATAAGTGAATACTCAGGAAGCACTGCATCTTCACATAAGTGAATACTCAGGAAGCACTGTATCTTCAATAAATAAAT
>JAODKF010000044.1:11222682-11253909 GCA_026779585.1 Mormyrus proboscirostris
ATAAGTGAATACTCAGGAAGCACTGCATCTTCACATAAGTGAATACTCAGGAAGCACTGTATCTTCAATAAATAAATACTAGGGAAGCACTGTATCTTCAAACAAGTTGGTCATGTTCTGGTTGTGACATTGCAACGTGTGACTGTCATTTGTCACAGCAGGTGACAATGCGCTACGCTACATCAGTGTTCTTTACTATGTAAGTGATGGACAGCTCAGGCTGTTCTGAAGATGCCGATAGCACGTTCAGTCATCCTTGCAGAGTTACCAGGCATGGTAATCCTGAAGTACTCTGAGTACACATTTCTCACAATTTCTGCTGATGTTGAGCAGGCTTAGGGTGACGTAGATGAAGATGAATCGGAACACATGCACCCACATTTCTTCTCACATACAGTACTGTGCAAAAGCCTTAGGCAAGGAAAATAAGGGTGTCAGCTTCTCTACTTCAAAAATTCACCCCAGTATTTGCAACATCCATCCAACACACCCCTGTATTTTTCCTCTCAGCCACTAACACACCTTGTATACATAATCAATACACCACTGACTTTTCCAAACTTATTCAATAAATTAATTACGTGAGGTGGTGGTGAAATGTAACAAATGCATGGAATGGCTGAGGTGCTCCTGAGGAGAGGTTTCGGAAATGAAACGGTGTCACTGCTAATTTGCTTATGTTTTAATGATAAATTGTGTTCTTTGATCTGAGCAAATACACATTTACTACTCAGATAAATAGCATTAAAGAATTTGACTGCCTACAACTTTTGCACAGTACTGCATATTGCATCATAAATACTCTGCTTCACACACATATTTTGAGACGTTTCTGTCTCACACTCCCTCACACTAAATTGCATACATGCTCTGTCTTCCACAGACAGGCACTATTACACATATCCCTGCTGCACTAATGCTCACATTGCTTTGTATCCTGCCAGCTGGCTCTGTGTGTGTATGTGTGATCTCTCATTGATGTGAACCAGCAGGGCTTCTGATCTGGGTCAGACCTGCTCCTTTGATCCCATCAGGGTGTGCGGGGGCTGAGGCTTCACCGCTGTGCCCCATCCCATGCCATGTTCCCAGTTTAACACCTTCAAATGGTGACTTTTTAAACTCTGCCTCTGTGACTTCAGGGCTGTGAGTGAAGCTGCTGGAACGATAGCAGTAACCCTGTTGGTTGGAGTACCCAGACGACAGCGCTGTCTGCGGTTCTTCGTGTGCCGCATCGTGTATCACCCCTTTCTTAGAGCATTCACATAAATAAAATGACCCACCCCCCCGCTTGTTGACGGTGAGTAATCAAGAATGAAAGCACATTTAAAAACATACCCATATGCACCCTAGTGCAAATTTATTGAACCAAGGTGTCGCATCCATATACAGACAGACTTAGTCCACAGTTAAGACAGTCATCGCAGTCATATTAACTCATACTTATGACCCTGGGTCCAGATTTAGGACCTGGTGGATTGATAAAAATTGTTTGGGGAATAATCCATCGCAGGACACACACACCATTCATGCCTATGGAATTAACCTTAGGATGTTTTTGGACTGTGGGGGGACACCAGAGAACCTGGTGGAAACCCCACGATGACACGGGGAGGTGCCCGAACCCCGGAGGATTCACTTGAAACATACATGGATGGCTGAAGCACAGTTACAGCACCCAGCTCTAACCCTGCCCAAGCAGGCCTGCCAGTCTATGGGCACAGTGCCTCCTCCGTCCATCCACTCAGCATCCTCTCTGCCCTGTTGGCTGTGCAAACCAGCAGGTCCCAGGCCACTGCATGCTTGTCTGTGTGACAACTTTTTTCAATTAATTTGCACAGGGGTGTATTATGTTATGATGCTACAATAAATTTTTTCCTGACAAGTCACCGGATTACAATGGCTACAGGATTTGTGGCATTACTCTGAACTCTCTCCACTTCATAGCTGTAACTCTGACCTGTACTTTGTACATTTCAAACACTACTAGTCTCCACGAGTCTCATGATTAAATTCTAAAATCAGACAATATTATCTCAAACCTGGCCTTTGTTTTTCAGTCACTCCGCATGTAGAATCTACTTCAAAATCCTCTGACAGCTGCCTGCTGGCACTGTGTTAAGCACGATTGATTATCTGACTGGTGAACTACCGTTTAAGTAATGTCTTTGACAAAATATTTGAATGCAGAAGCCGAACTAAACACTGCAAAGTCTGGGCTCCTCTGCCCCCGACTCCAAGCAGGAAAAGGGCCTCTTTGGGGTGGTGTGGTAAGTGCTTTCTCACTGGCTTCGGCTGGCATTAATAATGCAGGCCCTGGAAAGTTTGATGGAGGTGGAGAAACTGCTTTTAGTTGGGGGTGGGCAAATAGTGTATTACACTGGAAGGCTGTTAATGCAAGCAGATTTGCATACCTATGCACACGCACACCACGTCATATTTCATTCCTATAAATCTCATTGTTACACCAATCCGAGATAGGCACAGCATAAATGTTCCATAAATGATAGACAAATACCATGTACCATGGCACATGCCGCTCTAAGTACCCAAGTATCTGTGACTTCGTTATCAGGGTGTTAAAACCCTTTTAAAATCAGCCAGAAGCCTTGATCCCCACCGGCCCCCCTCCCCAGCCAGGAACCCGTGCCAAACGTTTAGTCACGCAGCTTTTGATTGTGGGTGAAGCATTCAATTTAGCGTTGAAGGAGAGAGCAGATCGATACCTCTGCCAGTGGGACCACAATCCGTGCCTGCGGTCCATGCTGCCCTGTTTTCAGATTAGCTCATTTTTCATGAGCCGCACAAGAATGAACTCGGGTCATAATACGATTTGCGCATGTTCCCTGCTGGCTGACTTGGTAAATATTCACTTACTGCTTGGCTTACTTGAGTAAAATTGCGTCGCCCCGTAGTCTTCGCACAGCGTTTCCTCCTACTGGTTTAATGTAAACGCCCTGTACGCCGATAACGTAGTTGTATCGTACCTTAATCCATCCCACTCTAGTCACATTCACGTAGTATTAATTATTCGGTTTACAGTAAAACGCACACCAATCTCTGAGCACCTTTTAAATAAAAAAATAGGGTTTCCATACCATAAGAAAATGTACTAAACACTGATGGATGTAAATTTAACCGGTATCTTCAAATGAAAATTGAGTGATGAACCTGGGACCCCAGTCAATTTAGTTAAGCAAAGCGATTCAAGTTTCGGAGATTCAACTATAATTATATAATTTAGGATACGCATTTCATGAGTTTTTATGGTATATTGATCGTATCAATTTATATATTTGGAGATTAAAATCATATCCAAATCGGATCTGTTAATGGCATACGACCGGGTAAGCGCCCCTTACCCATTAACTCACCATGATCGAATAGACCAGTGCAACTATGTTGATGGGCCAGGCCGGACAAAAGCAGGAGAGGGCGGCCAGTAACAGATAATCCCGTGGCTTGGGCTGGTCACCGGCGGTCGTTCCCGTGGATGATGCACGGCTCCGCAGGCTGACGCGGGACGGGGACATGGGCGGCACCCGAAGGTGCCCAACAGACCCGGAGCGCAGCGGAGCGCTGTGTCCATTTTGATCCGCATCCAGGGACTTGGTGCTGCCCAAGCTGGCTGTAAAGGAGGTGGAGAGCCGCAGGTCGCGTCGGCGAGAGGGGTCCGGGGCCGCAGCCCTTAGAAGTTTCTCCGTTTCTTGGGACTCGCTGCTCGGCGCTGTTCCCTTTCCTCCAGAAACAGCCTTCTCAAATTCCGCATCTGTTTCTATTGCCATGTTATTTTTTTTTAATGAATGGAAAAAGCACAAAATATATATGCCCCTGTATATTTACCAAAATATCCAAACTACCAGCTACTCATGCGAAAGGGGTGTTATTACAGCCTAAATGATAATAAATTTGATTTCAAAAAGGGTTTTGTCCGAACGTTTTTTAAACACCGCAACAAAGCATCCGAATATCTTACCGCGACGTTAAATTATTTAAATTACTATATGGGTATTTATTTATAAATTCCCATGTATTGCAATATATTCCAAACAACGGGATAATAAATTGAAAATGCTCTCTTCGTGGACCGCGAAGCCTAAATGCCAGCAGTCCACAACTGCATCGAAGCCGGCGGACGGGACGGGAGCGACCCCCTTCCACCGTCAATGCGCTTTCCCAGTGCCCCGTTTTTGTCTGGCTGCTATGTCGTCGAACTCCAAACATTAAAAAAAATATATATACTCAGGAAAAAAGAAGTTTATGATGACAGAAAGTGGCAGGAGGTTTAAGAGTCAGCAGCCAATGGGAGTGATTTAAGACGCACGGTTCTGCATCAGCTATGGATTGATGGAGATGAGCTGGTCCCGGAGAAGGCGCGTGTCTTCCAGCCTGGCAGCTGCCTCACATGGTCCCGAAGGCGATTCTGTCCTGTCCGACTGCGACTGCGACGTAGGCATGTGTTCACGAAATGTAAAAGTGCCATCTGTAGCCGTTCGTTGGTCAGCTGCCCAAGTCCGATGGAATACAACCCCGCAGCCTGACGCACACCACGCTGTACTACACGATTGTACCAAGAGGCTCATACAAATCAGTCTAACATCCGGTCATTTTGTCGATATTCGTTAAAACAGATTGATAATAATAAATTTCTCACTGTGAAATGCGATTGCAACTTTAAAACGAAATATCGATAATTATGTCAATAATTAAGGCAAACGGCACAAGCTACTGAATATCATCCATAGAAACATTAATTATTTAACTGCATAAATGTGCGATAATTTAACTGCTAACGGTTATATTTTAAGTGATTTAGTTTATTGGGCTTTATCTAGTCAGCAATGTTATCCCTGCCGACAATGCAGGGATTCCCGCTCTGTGGGCGACCCGTTCGGGGTATTTATTCTGCTCCTACCTTATGAATCAGTTTTACATATCATCATCTAAGTTTTCTCTTTAGTAGTATTTTATATAATGTTTGGAGTATTAGCAGACAGGCTTGTATTGTATTATTTGCTGGCGATTGAGTTTTTTATGAGTAAGCGGTTTTGTACGGTCGGACTAAACCCTTAAATATAGAAAGAACGCCATCTAGTGACATTACTACCGTAGCGCATCTGCTTTACGGTAGTGTAGTATTTGGTTGTGTAGGTCTAAAAAGGTATGTCTTATGATTGCGAATGATTATGCGTATGTATTTTGTCGTTAACTGTGCGGTTTTGTTAAAAGACAATGCAAAAAAAGACAGTCATGAGAGGCGATAAGACACAAGACGGACACATTTGCTGCATGTAGCCATCGGTGGAACGTCATTCAAATTACTCGTGTTCTTCAGTTTTTTGTAGGCTTAAATTACTCGCCTTAGGTGAGTGGGCGAGCTTAATTTTCAGCCCTGTATACACCACAGTAGAGAGTACTATTCATGATTTTGGCTGTTAAAGGCCGGGCGCATGATATCTACTTACTTTAATTGTGTTGTTCGTGAACGTTTTTTTCGAACGAATATTTTAAGTGAACGAATTGATCGCGTTCGGTTCGTTCACTGTGCGGTTATTCGTTAGATCCTTCAATGAGTCTTAACCTGGTTATGAAAGAATCCTTTTCTGAGAGCAGGAACATAAGAGCTATTATAAAATTAAACAATAGTAACGATTATTAACTGGGATATTTTACATGGTTCAAACAGTTGTCCGTGTATTAATAATTATAAAATCTTTAAATTATCTTAGTAGAAAACAAATGACTTTTTAAACTAACTATACAGTTCACCTATTAAGAAGGGAGGGACAGAAGTAGCTCAGATCTTGAGGGCGCACAGCTGCAGTGCGTGACTTGCGCGATTCAGGAATATATAAAACATTGACGATGTTTAAATTTAGTCAACTTAGTTTGAAAATGACGTTTTCAGTGACATTGTTTTTCTGTTACCTAGAAACGTCTCAAGAGTTGTGTCTTCTGGGAACACTATAACTAGCTGAACACACCCCTCTATTGAACTGTTGTATCGTCTTGAGGCCGGGGGCGTAGGAGCCGAGGGGAAGGGGCGTAAACCCCCCAGTATATAGTTTGGCTTCATTCACCTCCAGTACGTAGGTCTTTGTGTATAGATTATTAAGTTGATCCCCCTTTCCCATATCAAACTAAGTTGTTGTTCATGGCAACAGTAGATGCTCTTCCGTATTTTACATTTATCTATCGTGGAATGTAGGGCTCACTGTGATTTTTATTTGACTATAGATCTTTTGATGTTACATTGTAAAAAATGTTTTGCTTTGTATAGCTACAATGTTGCAATGCACTTGTTACTGGTTGGAAGCTCTGTCAGCAATCATACCTACGGCTGGCTCTTTGACAGCTATAGGTATAGTATTATCTGTGTCACTAGACAGGACTTCCGATTAAATTACTTTTTATTTTCGAAATAAACTAAAAGTCACATGAAAATAATACAGGCAAATAAAGAAAATGTGCAAATACACGAACACCAATGCTAGCAGAGAAGTTTGAAAATTATATGTAATATAAAACAACAAAATATTCTGTTTTTGCCTCAGGGGGTAAGGGTAGTATATACCTACCCGAAATTAGCGGCGGAAAATAACAAATGCCTAATCGGTTTGGAACAAATCATTTGCGTTAAAATAAAAAAAGTGATTTCTAATAGCTCTCTAGTGGATAGCGGAGAGGTGGATAGCAATTACGTACGCGCCACAAGTTGCTTTTCTCAGCGGCACTGGGGTAATGCGCGTTAAAGGTGCATTTTAAGGAGGGTCATCGCATGAAAAATAACCGATGATTAACGATTTTCATACTCAAAAATGACATACATCCACACAGAACCTCAGCGGTTTACAGATCTATTACTACACTACCACACTAGTATTTCAGACATATAACTACAGTGCAGTTAAGCTGTCCTGCAACCAGCTGAGCGTACCAGGAAAATCTCCTATAAATTTCCCTCGGGGTGCCCTTAAAGAAGACGCACAGCTGTGAGACTTTAGTAAAACGCCCAAGTGCACGTATAAAACAACATTGTAGATAGAGCCCTTGCGCTGCCTTGGCGGAACGCGTTACTACGGTGGCCCCGAAGAACAAAATACAGCACATTAGGAAAACCCACATAAAACTATAAAAAATATTTAAGAAACGGGGGAAATGGGTACATGACACAGTACATAGAGAATCACTTGGCTGTTATTTTCTCCTGGAGGGAATATTATTATATTATGCTGGGGCTGTAGTGTTGATTCTCCTCCTTAGCAGGGTAGGGGCTGTTCAAACAGAGCCAGTCAATAGACCCTCAATATGGATGCGCCGGGCAGAGTAGGGGACTTGTTGGTAGGGTAAAAGAGCATGATTTGTAATAGATTAACCAGCCACAGGATAGAGGCCCATGCCCCTCCAAATTACCCTTCTCACATGACCTTTTACATGCATACCTCTGCTCTAAAGTGACGGTAAACATGCTTACACACACGTGCTCAGGACCCTTCAAACAGCCATTTCATGACAGGCATTCCTGTGCACATGTACATATATTTTCAGTTTCATATTTTCATAGCAGCCTCCCGTTTTCAGGGTTGGCAGGTTCCTCTGAGGTCCACCAACCTGTCTGGATATCAGTCCTGTTTGTCTCTCATATGTTTGGTATCATGAGTGCATGATGCAGTGACTGTGTACACAACAGCGGGGGTCAAGAGGTGCATAAGAATTCCTGAACAATCTGTGACATCCTGGCCACCATTTAAGAAGTCAGTGTTTTTTTTTTTTTTGTCAGTGACACAGAGTTGACTAAATTCAGTCTCCAGACAAATTCAGTCTTTATTTACAAGACAAAGTTAGAGAGGCATAGATTTTTTACACAGTTAGAGGAGCAAGTCACTTTACAGCAAGGTCACGGAGCAATGAGACAGGGAGCCTAAGCATGTGAGAGAGACTGGCTCTCTGAAGCTGCGAACACACTCTCCTGTGGTCACACACTTCCTCGCACACTTATTTCCAGACTGTGCTTTCAGCCTTGCCTTGCTCACTGCCTTTCCTCTGCAGCGGCTATGTTTGTTTTTAGTAGAAACTTGTAAATGTATACGCCCAGATTCACCCATGTTAGGTGCCACCATAAAGGGAACCAAGGCATCTTCCGTACCAACGGGGTCAATATCAGCTTGCGCCATTAGTTCCCATCCCTCCGAATCCTCTTCCTGCGTGTTCTCCTGCAGGTCAGAGCTGGGCCCAGCAGCTCTTCAGCGGGCAGCTTTAGCTGGTGAACATGAACATAAAGCTCGCCGGTGAAGAACTACCGAACACCTCCAGCAGCAGGGATACAGGCACACGCATGTCTGGGTTTGCGTCGGGGTGCAGACCTGGTAGGGACACACAGGGACAGTCAGCACAGGGCGGTCAAACAGCTAAACGAAACTTACCACCACTAGGGAGGTCCATCCCAGAAAGACCCCAACCATGCAGACCCCTGCTCTCCTTCAAAGGCTTCAGCATAGGCCAATGTTTCCCCAATCTGGTCCTCGGGGACCTACAGAGTGTCCACATATTTGCTCCATCCCAGAGAGGGAGCAAAAATGTGGACTGTCGAGCAGGGAGCTCAAAGGGAGGAAAATCATGGACCAGATTGGGAAACACTGCTTTAGAGGTTTCTACATAGACACACAGACCTTCTCTGCCACAGCAAGTCAGCAGAATAGCACAAAAAGGCTGGGACCCACCTGGGAACTGCTCCACACATACAAGTTCCTAACAGAAGGGCAAGCTGGCAGGGGAGACCGACTGCCATGCCTAGAGGTGGAAAGTTCAGGTTCAGAATGTACAAATCCAGACCAAGATTTTGTTTCCACCAACCCATTAAATATAGAGAGAGTCACACTCAGACAGTACAACTGGTTGGCTGAAACAAAATCTTGGTCTGGATTTGTACTTTCCACCTCACTTCCTAGACATTCACGCAAGAGTCACTTTGATGTACTACTAAAAGGCCCATGCCAGTACTCGCTCTTTCTGTGAATTTACATGTGGCGTCAGCTGCTGAAATTCCAGCCTGTTTATGTCAATCCTGAACAGCCAGCCCTCTAAACTAGTCCAGGGCCATGTTTGTGACCTTATTCTGTTCCTCTACTGAACAAGATGCTATTTTCTGCATATTTGTAGTCAAAGGATATCCCATATTTAAGTACTTCAGGTTGAACACAAGCATGCACACACAGTCCACGTATTCATATATTTATGGGGAATCTCCATTCATTTATATGGGCATAACCCTAATCTGAACAATAACCTCAACCCTACCTAGCATAACTAACCAAACAAAATACAAAGACTTTTGGCATTTTTTGATTGCAGTAATAGATTTTTATAAAACTGAGGTTACCCTTATGGGGACTGACAAAAATGCCCCTACGGTGTAAAAAGTTAAAGGTGTATGGGGAAAATCTGGTCCCCACAATGTAATGATTACAGAAACATGTATAACACACACACATACATACAACCAATAGCCCCCCTGACACCTAAGCTCTGAGGTCAGTGTTGTATGGTCATGACATTACCAAAATCTTACTGTATCCCAATTTCCCCCAATAGACTTTCCAGCTGTCGAAGGGTGTCAGGTCACTGAAAGTCAGCGGTGGTGGAGAGCCATGGGGGTGTCCGTTAGCGGGCGAGAATCTAATCAGGGCTGAGGCGCAGAGAGCTGCCAGTCACTCTGAAAACAGCTGGAGGCAGGACAGCTCTGCAGCAGTGCCAGCGGAGGGACACTGACAGCAGGGTGACCTGACAACATGCTTCAGATCTGGCACTTGGATTACCCAGCCTGCCCCAGACCAGGAAGCAGAGATCGGGAGGGAAAAGTCAGGCACACTGGACTTCCAGATTGAAAGCCTGTGTGTCAGTGTTAATCTGAGGGAATGGGGAGGGACACACAGACACACACGTGTGCACAGTGGGCCCCAGGATTTAAAAAAAAGAAAAGGTTGAAGAAATAAGAAAAAAAAAAAAGGTAGAAAGGTCGTCATGGAAAAGGCACTTTCATAGGGAGGGTGTTTCAGATCCCATAACATCAAACAGTTGAGGTACTTGGAGCCAGGTGAAATGTCAAGATAGGAACCACTATCAGTCACTTTGAGGAGAGAGAGGGGGAAAGGAAAAAAAAAAAAAAGAAAAAAAAAAAAAAAAACAAACATTTCCCAACCTGACATTTGTTTCTGAACTGTACAAGGATAGCAGTCCCCCCGTTACAATTTAAAGCTGTGGTGTTTTTGTGTCTGAATGTTTAAGTAACCGTACATCCAGCTTCAGAAAGGAAACGGCTGAAGCAGAGTGACTACAGCACAGTAGGAAAAGTCTGTGGCAGGGATGCTTCACATTTTCTCAGGGTCTTAAATTTCACATTGTTCCAGGCTGCAACAGACTGATGGTCAAAGCCCCCTAGTGGCCATCCAGTCTTGGCCCACATCCAAAGGGCCTACTCAAACAATCAGGGTCATTTCATCCTCCCAGTCATCTGCAGCACACAGCACCCCAACCCAAGTCAGACATGACAATGCCCCCCTGGGTATGTGTCAAGAGACGCTGATTGTCAGTGTACTAATCTTGTCACACATCACTTTGCCTCTGTGGCAGTGCATCCTGGGTAGTTTAGCAGACGTGCACAACTACATAATCTGTCCAACCTTGTCACCCCCGAGAACGGGAAGGCAATACTGGGTCGGCAAGCAGAAATGCCTGAAGGCTGGGGATTCCAGGGATGAACTAGGAGCAGGACATTGCCGTGAAAAAAGGCTGGATTTATACCTACAGACACAGAATGACAATACAGATGCAAAATGCTATAGCGAGTAAAAGCAGCTATAATTCGAGTCTGCATATTATATGGGTCAAAAGACTGGGAAAAGGCCTGCCACATTCAGATGAAAGGACACCACAAATGCTGACCCCAAAATCAGTCGGCAAAGGACACAAGTTTACAATAATAAAAGGAAACAATGGACTTGTATCCATCTGGGATCTGATCACCAGCCAACCATGGGAGCAGAAATACCTCCCCCAAGGGTTTAGGTAAGTAGTATTGTTGCGTTATCAATCACATGATGCTGATGACTGTAGCCATGGATACCACAGGTAGCTCATGGGGTGACATAGCTCCGGAGCATCGTGGACACAATGGCATGGCCACAGACATCGGAGTGCGGGATTATCTTGTTTGGGTTATTAGCTTGTTTGGGTTTCAGCAAAAAAGTCCAATAACTGGAAATATTTCAATAGAGCAGAGCATTCATCTTTCAGTCCTCACACGATTGCTCAAACAACGCAAATTAAATAGAAAAAGACTCAACATCACCACCAAAACCTGTTCAGGTTAATTGTACAAATCCATTTATCCCAAAGCTAAATCAGGGCTAATTAAGTTCTTGGCATGAATTATTCCCATTGGGACCCAGATGCCTGAACCCCCAATTCATACAAGATGCAACAGCAACTCCTTCTTCGGGAGATAAGGAATGTTTTCCTGAAAAATTGTGATTATAGTTTATTGATCCGTGTGGGGAAATTCTCGCCTACCCCATCTTGTTCTCTGTAGGTGAGAAAAAGCCTAGCAGTGAAGGACAGCCACCAAATAAACATGTTAAAGTCTTTACTTCTGCTTCCATAACTGTATCCACATCTCTGACCAATCGGGTACCTGAGAAAACCAGCAACTAATTATAAAAGTACAGCAGAGCAGTGACTAACCTGGGCAAAACACTATGGAAGCAGGAGAGAAATAACCCCAAATCATTATAATGTGTGGATTGGCTAAACCGTCCCTGCCATGAGCTTATCCAGTTACCATTTGGAACACTTTGCCTGGTTAGTGACTTCGGTACCAGCGTAAAGCCAATTCCCCACAACATTAACACAGAGGAGAGGCACAGTTTAATGTGGCGGTACTGTAATCCGAACAACACGGCACAGTCCAGCAGTAAGCAGAACCAGCACAGCCGTGAGCCGCCCTGTGTTCCATGGCGGCCTGAGCGACAAGAACGGCCGGAGGAACAATGTCAACGGGCAGCTGATGAACAGCAGGGAGGAGCACGGCAAACCAGCCGTCGGCTCCCCAGGACAGACCACAGTCGCGTCTCATTATGGAAAAAAACTCTCAGCCACCTCCTGTCACATTCCAAACAGATGGAAACTGAATGCAAAATGCCAAGTCATGCTGGCTCATAAAGAGGGAAAGACTGCATTTTCTAGACTCCTCGAACAAGACCACAAGGTTCTACACGTTAGGCACGTGTACAGGAATGGGGCAAAGGGGGTTAAAGACCAATCTCCACCTCCCACACACAAGGGAGAGAAGGGAAAAGTATTTGAACTGTCCAAAGTGTTAAGTCTAGTAGTTGCATAAGCGTGAGTTGCATTAAACTTACATAATTCCTGTTTCCAATTAAGAGGGAAAGAATTTTTTTAGGTTAGCTTTTGCGGCCTGCGCAGGCGTCTCAGGTCGTTACAGCGCCCTGAAGGAGAAACACGTTCGCCATTCGTCCGGCAGTGAAAGATAACGCCGTTTCGCAGCTTTTTGGGCCGGGCCAGAATTTCCCAGGAGTAACGCAAGAGCGGGGATTTGATCCAGGGCGAATCCAACATGCATGTCTTTTCCCTGAAAATACGACGTTTACCCTGTATCTTCGGGTTAATGCTAGACTCGGGAGAGTGTTTTTCCCCCCTCCAATATAAAATTAGTCTTCCTATTAAATAAAGCAACAGTTCATTATATTGTCTTTGGGGTAAAGCTGATCACGTAGCATCGTGAAGGGTGTGGTCTGTAGGAATTCACCTTCAGGCACTGGGGGTGTACTCTGTCAAGATTTCTTCAGTTTTAAATTATACTGCTTTAGTCCACTCATTTACGGAAGGTTTCCGTAACCACGATAACCAATTAGAGGCGCTAGCGTTAAAAACGCCGGCTATTTAAATCTACATTTAACCTCAAATCCCGCGACCCTCAACAGGAAAACCGGTTAGAAGACCGATGGTCGGAAGTAATCCTAAATTAAAACTCAAAGGCCTGTTTGATCTAAATTATTTTATATCCGTACAAGTTAAGGAGGGCAGCTTTAAAGTACGCGTCTAACTTGATTTGAGGGAAACACCTGGATATTAAATGTTAAAAAAATCCAAAAAAAAAAAAAAAAAAAAAAAAAAAAAAAAAACAACGTAGCGACATTTTGAAGATAACTCTCCAGAACTTTCCGGTTTGGTCTGGTCAGACGATCCCTCGGCACCCTGGAGACACTGTGCTGGAAGGACCGGTCTGGTCCAAACGCACTGGCCGCAAGCGCTTACTTCTGGGAGAACAGGGTGTTTCCCTGGCCCGCAACCCGGTCGCCGAACTGTGAGCGACGTCTTGGATAATATCCGCCGGTTTCAGCCTCGGCTGAAATAAGGGTGCATTACGTTGTAACAGTTGGTAAAGTGCGAGCCGGGGAGGGGGGGCAGCCAGCTCGGCAGCCTCGCCTCTGTTATAGACGCTACCTTTTATAGAGTTCTCTTCGCGTTAGACGCACATGTACGGACAGCTTGGCCTCTCTGCTTCCTGAAGGTATCTGTACCTACTTTCAGTCCCGACTCGTCTTCCGCTATACCCAGCGCTGTCAGGATCAAGCATCGAGGGTCACTGGTAGACTTTTGCCACCCGATACGGGGAGGGGGGCTGTTTTACCACATCGCTGTCACCCCCACCCCCAGCCACCCCCATATTTTTTTTTTATAACGTTTATCTCGCAGCAGCATTCGGTTTTATTCAGCACCTAATCACCTCTAAATCCGGCCATTTATTACCGTAGTTTTAAATACATTCGGCCTAGATTTCAGAAAAAATTAAAACCCCTCGGTAACTTAATCAGAAATTGACACCGAATGAGCTACGTAATATGTTGGCCAATTTTAAGGTGTGTGAGAAAGAAAATGGATTTAACGCAGACGCCGGCTGAAAAAAAGTAATGCTATCGTTGTACGGAATCATTAAATCGTGAGGAAAGAATTACCGAGACAGATTTTTGCCCCAAAGCCCCACCTTAACCTCGCTCAACTCGGGACAATTCATGAAAAAGCGGAAAAATTCCACGGACTGAACGTCACTGTAACAAAAACGGGTGACATTCTATCCGTTTATAAGTTTCTTGGTCTACTTACGCGGCAAAGTTGAGCTGTCACCATTCCCTTAACCCTGGATTTAGTCCCACTTCTGTCGGTTCTCAAGGTACCCAACGCAGGTCCCAGCCCGACTGCCTCCCAACCGGCTTCTAACTCCGATCAGCTGGCCGGGTGGATGACGCGATCAGCCTCGGCTGGCCAATGGAGCTGGACGTCGAAGCCCGGCGGTGACGCCCGTCTCCTAGTGCGCGTGAGTGCCAGGCGCACGAGCCAATGTCCTCTCTCACACGGCAATCCGTGGGACCGGACGCGGACGGCTGGCCAGGCGAGCTTAATCAGGAACACATGCGGTTTGACACTCGGATCGTCTTGGTTTTATTCCAGCGTCTCCGAACACTTCGAACAGCTCAGTGAAACGCGGCCCGGAGCTTCTCATTTCGGGGCGTGTGCTCTTTAAATATATGGACTACACTTCCCAGCAAACGTTTACGTTGGTGTGAGCTGGCAGTATTTTCGCTGAACTCACACCTCATATAGCGCAGTTATATGTTTATTTGCTTGCTTGTTTACTACCCTCCATTTCACTAGAAATTCGCATAAATTAAGCTAAGTATATATACTTGGTGGTGCATAAGGCCCCAGCTCATGATGTTACAACTGAAAAATACTCGAACTAATAGGCCAACCTAGGACTCAGGTGGTATAATGGGCGTCAGTTTAGGTTATATTTATACTGTCAGTCGTTTGCAGGGACTTAAACGGAATCGTTATAAATCATAATGACGTTAATTGATACTTAACATGTTTTTGAACTGTCCTTACTAATAAATCTAAAAAACGCACATGGACTTACCTTAATAATTACGGTCTCTAGGCCAGACATTTATATAAGAATTTTCACCGTCCAAGAGTGTATTTTTCTATCGCGTTAATATTTCATTAAGTTTTTTACATGGACATTGGAAAGCAAAATTGGTATTAAGTCCCACTGTTGTGGAATACAGCGATTAATGTTTCACCAGGTGATGCTAGATGGGAAACCAGATAAATAAGCACGGAACTTGAATATGCAACATGCCCTGGGCTTCTGAGAAACAGCTAGTCGCCCTGGGTTTCAGAGTTTATGCAACTGAAACTGCACTCAGATTTACCCCATGGAATGAAAATGGGTAATGTTAATTATATGTTAATACATGGGTGCTAAGTTTGTATAATCATAATGTTTATTCAGCATACACATATCTGTATTTGTATATTATGGGCATAAGACTCATTTAGTATAATTATAAAATTACTGAACATGACTCATCCCATACTGAAATGAACAGAATAGGCTAGATAACACGTCTCAGCTCTGAAGATGAGGAGGAGGAGGTGCCTGATGAGCGGTGTGGCAAACCACGTGTCTGTGCCAGACGGAAACTGGCATGAGTCGCTGATGGGAAACGTGTCATCTCATGACGGATAAAAAATGTTTCAAAATATTGCATGCGACTTATTTTCTTTCCCCCCAAAATATTTAGAGTTGAACGGATATTTTTAATCAAGTGGCATTGACTTATGAACGAGTCACTGCGGTGTGTCGGCACAAATTGTTTCAATAAAATATGTATCTCATTATTAGTAGAAAATAAAACGATTATCTATGACTATAGTCTATTGTTAAGTCTCACTATTAAGCATAAGATTTGTTTTTTAATGTTATGTAACTGTCCTTGTTCCTTTGGCTCAAACACAAAACAGAACCTGAACTTCTACTGATGTTTGTTTTTCCGTCAATGTGTTTCATCTGCGCAGAATCTTTGATTCTAATAAACTCTGGTTTCTTAGTGCATGACAAAGTATCGCAATAGCTTCCTCATGTTTAGCCCAAAGTGGAGAACGGGCAGGGGTAGGAATGGGGTCCTGCCTCCTGCTAGCAAGGACTACTCTGGGAGGCCTCAACATCTCAAAAGGAAACAGCACTCTCTGGAATCTTGCTTACTGGCTATGCATGGCAGATATACATGTAGACATAGGCCTCCCATTACCCTAGAGACTAGGGGCACTATGGCACGTCAGTCATATGCAGGTCTCAGCCTTTCCTGCTTTTCTCTATAATCATGGACCATCCATGTTCCTCTGGGGCTGTTTCTTCCACATTGGTGCTATGTAGATCCCCTGCCCCAATGTGCTGTCCTATTCTATGGATTCTTTTATTCATGAAAACGGTGCCATGACAAGTTGTGATTTAACGTCTTGGCTTATCATGCAGTGTTTTTCACTGGAAGGGGGCCAGGGCACAGAACCAGGCGGAGCAGAATTACAGAAGGTATGATTCACATAAGTGTTCTGCAAAATAGAGTGACAGACCTGTGTTGGAAGTCCTCAGAGGGGTATAGTGTAGAGTGAACCATTAAACAGTAAACATATAAAGGCCATCTCTTGTACTAAATGGTAATCCACAGTGTGTGGGATTACGCAGTACTGTCAATTACTGACATGTTTAAACAACTTCCCATTAGCTTCAGCCTCATCGTAATTCACAGCACACATTCAATCCTTTCCAGTATGGCTATCGAAACCTGGTTTCTCCAACCTTTGCTGGGAAAAGTCTCCATGCTATGGTCTCATGTCAGAGGTCAAATGTGCCATTTTGGAATTTTAAGTGCATGGATATTTCTACTGCAAGGTTTGCTCCATAGCAACAGGTGAGCAAAACTAGGGTGTTTAAGGAAATTCTTTCCTCCAAAACTGACATTTGGAGTAGGTAAGGAGAGGGTCAAGCTGGATATGTGCATATTCACTCTTACAGGGGATCATTCACTGGATTCCCAGGTACCCTCTTTTGGAGGTCAATGTGACTTTAAGAACCATCTTTGGCAAAGGACAGCTTGTTCACAGATACTCACGGCCAATCAGAAAGAATGGTGTCGGAACCTCCAGCCAATGGGAGGTCACACTGGGCAAGGCTTGCAAAATTAGCCTGAACAAAGTGACTCAGCAGAGAGGTGTGTGACAGATGAGGCTCAGCTGAATTTCTGAAGGGTTGTTGCTTGCTTTCAGTAGTGAAAAGATCAAAAACAACACCCCTTCCCTCATGCATTGTAGCACTGACATTCAAGGCAAGCAGGTTTTTAGTCATTGGGCTTAATGTTTTTGCACCACATAAGATGTCTTGTTGTGCAGTGACTCGTGAAGTACAGCACTGTTACAGTGACAGCTTTTACTGGATAGAGTTTACTGTGATTCAGCAGATATACTGCGGTTCCTGATGTTACAGAAACACCCCCACCTTCACTGGAAGGAGCACTTTGACTCAGCAGATTTAGGGATATTACTGGAGTCACACTAATGCAGCTCCTCACACTGTGTCTTGGCTCACAGCTTGCTCATGCAGCCAGAAAGCTCCAGGCGAATGCTGATCTAGTTCTTGAGATATCATCCCTGATTTCTGTGCGCTGGATAGACGACAGAAACAAATACTCTGTTCTTTTATTTGTTTATTTGTTGCCTTCATTTTAAATACCCAGATTCCAACCAAACACATAAAATCTCTGGAGTTCGTGTTATAGGAAAATCCAGAACATAATAACGCAGAGCGTTCTCTTTCAGCCCGTGCATTTGGCACAGAGACAACGCCATTTTACGAGTGAAACGAGGCCAGCAAGTCTGGAAAGTTCCAGAAGCGTGAGCTCTGCCGGGAGTGCTCTTCTAGACGGAGCTGCCATCGTCAGCAAAGCTCTCCTCTGTGACAAGGAACCTACTATATATACACAAACTCAAGGCCCGGCCCCTCCTGCCAGTGCACTAAATGTTTGTACATCACTAGGTGGTGGGGGCGTCCTCCAATATATGGCCTGAAAGTTGTTTGGTCAGATATTCTTGACCTTTCAACAATTCAGCTTTTTATGAAAGCCAAACATCAGGGATTCAAAAACCAAACCATAAAGGGAAACTATATGAATCTCATAAAAACACACACCAAGTATTTATAATATATTCAAAATGTATACATCGTTTTACAACTCAAAATGATTTTTGCATAATTGGTAATACCTAAGTAATATTTTATTACTTAATTAGTAATAAATTAAATATATGAATAAATGCTAGAAAAGTTCAATAGCTTATTAATACTAAATATATTGAATGAGTGTGATTTATATGTTGGCATGAATTTTTTCTAGTATGTTGAGCTGCATTGTGCTTTTCCATATGATGTGCGGAGAGATCAGAGAAGTCTGCACTATACCCACACCAGGAAACGTTCACAGTGCAAGAGGAGGCCTGAGATTTCGCTTTTCCACAATGATACTGGGGACTTGGCCCTTGCCTCTTGTGTTTACTTGTGCAACATCGTAACTTCCACTCCCCGTCATCACCTTACTGGAGGTGCTTGTCATTTTAGAAACGCTCTCATTATGACAGAATGCAATTAATATTTAAACAAAAAGGAGACTCTATGAGGAGACATTGGTTGGATTTCAGCCTGAGAGCAAAAGCTGAAATCAAACCCAAAACACAACAGCTCCTGGTACCTCATTTTAATGAATGACATTCCCATAACTGTTTTTCTGCGGTTCCTTGGTTATTTAATGCACTTATCCACGGCGTCAGTGATCACAGTACTCTATTCTGCAGAGATAACACCTTTCCTGTCACATGTGTGGTGATTATGGGGCATCGAACAAAGCAAAACAATTTACTTCGAAGAGAAGTCACACGTGAAATTTTAGACAGTGCAATCACGCAACGCCCTTTAGAAGGTCAGCTGGCCGTGGCAGCCAGCGATTCAGCCGTGCCCTTTCCCACTGCATGCATATTCAATGTGTCACCGGGTGCCTCTCAGCGCACCGAGCGAAATCCAATACCGGTCCTGTGACTTTAAGAAACGTCACCATAGCCATCAGCTGATCGCATGAACTGAATAACCTTGCAGGACGAATCAGCTGTTTCCATATCCCGGCCATGTGACCCCTCCCCCACGCAGCCCCACCCTCTTCCGTTTCTCGTGCTCTTTCTGGAAATGATGCGACGAAAAGTTCGCTTCAGATGGGGACGAAGTAGAACTAAAGGGTGTAGCGTTACCTTTCCCAGCAGAACTTTGTGAGGTCCACTCAGTATTACCATCTGCACTCGGTTCAGCCTTTCTATACGAATTTACGGCACGAATATTCCACTAGTAACAATTATATTTTTAAAAAATCCGTGTGTTGCGTTACAGTTCAGTTCGGTCCCGGTTTAGCTGTGAGCGTGGAACACACCGTGGAACTCATTCCTGTTTGCTTAATAAAGCACTTCCGTGGCCGAGCCACGATCCAGGAACGAACCCATAGTTAACATGACTTACATACCTTGTCTTACTTGTTCCGGTTATATAAAACGTTCACTGCCACTGAACTGTAATGATTAATTGGAAAAAAAATCTGTTAATGAATTCTCTCCTGTCTAAATAAATATAGTAATCTAAAGCGCTGGGACGATTTCTTGGACGCTGGGGGCCTCCCAACGAACCCCGCCCACCAGGGTAAAATTTATGGCCATTATTTTAGCGTGAAGTCTAAATATCAATAAAGAGAATTTTACTGTGGAAAACAATACAAAAATAAAGCAGATTTTTCATTGCAATGTAATCAGCCCAGCTCCAGGGCCCCAGGCAACTAACAGCCTCACCTGTCCTGTCACTACGCCCCTGCTAACATGCACACTGAAAGGTTTGTTTCAATTTCTCTACCTGAAAAGCTGAATGCTTGCTTACAAGGAAATAAGATGTTTTCATTACAGAAAACAGTAGATAACTTTCATATTTAAGCTCTGCACCAGTGGTGCAAGCAAGGGTGAGAGGATAATGGACGCTGGGAGCAGCAAGTCCGTTACAGGTGACGCCTGTATGTGTCATGTGCCACACAGGTGTCCTATCCTGCCTGTTTGGTCATGCAGAGGCGATGCTGATTCCAAAGACTCAGGACTTCATAGCAGAAAGGTCAAATACTCAGAACAGCCATGGTTCATTATTAATTAAGCACACACTCTTCACTAAATATTTAACTCCAGAAGGACAGTAGGTGGCATGGTAGTTATGGGCAATAAGGATGTCAGTTTGTTTTATCCAGTCTTCCAAACTGCTGCTAACTTTTTTTTCTTGGTAAAATGTTCATCTAAAACATTATGAACTAAACTAAAATGCAATTCTTTTTTTGGAATAGAAACCTTTCAGAAATTTGCTGTTAAGATGATTACCAAATCCAAATGAATGGAGCACTGACGATCATAAATATTTGAATTCATAGTTCCACAGGTGGACTTTCCCAGACACTGAAACAGAACGTCAGTGTCACATAGTCATACGATATGTAATGTTCACTTGTTTTTGAATAATTTGTGTCCCCACTAGTGGTTCCCCTGTGCATCTTATAATATTCAACAGTTTATTTTCTTCAGCATGGAACATTCCATAGGAGTTTCTCCTGCACGATAATGTAACCAGATCAGAACGTGCTGGACCAACCAGCATGGCTCAGCATGGATCTCCTCAAGCAGAGGGGTGGGAGGGGTGCCGTCTGTTCTTGAGTTCCACCGGTAAACAACAGGCTGCAGTTAGTTATCTTATCTTGGGTAGACACAGCTGCTGGAGAGCAGTGGAACCTAGCGGGCCGGCCTTTGAGCCGATCCCAGCTTCCCGGCACTGCCGGCTGCTAGCACCCAGACTAACCTAGGTCACACCTAGTTGCGTAAGGCTGTTCATTGCACAACATGATGCATGGGGCGTGGGAGGTGGTGGAGGTAGGGGGGTATTTTCTACTAAGCAATTATTTCAGAGCCCAAAATCTGGCCCTAATTCCATTCTCATATTCCTGTGTGTGTGTTGCTTTCCTTAAACTCTGCTGTGTCCACAAGCCAAAACTCTCTCATTCTACTTTGAAGCAGGGGCTGTTTGTTTTAATCACAGCATCTGCCCTGGATCCCTACGCTTACAGCAGAGTCTGCCATACACACAGGTCTGAATGGGAAACAGCCCTTCAGCCACTGTCATGTACCGTGAATGGTGATGCCACGCGGGGGCCGCCCTCAGGAAGAAGCCAATCAGCTTGCAGATGTACTTCTAAGCCAATGATACTGTTTTCTTAATTAACCATTTGATGTTCATCAAATGTTCATCACGCAAATATTGCATGTCTCTTCATATTCCCTCAAAATGACTGAGTGATATATATTTATACCCCTGACCTATTTATGCATATCATACATCCTGTTAATTATCATGTCTTGTCCAGAACTGTTTCAAATGTGGAGACTTTATGTTAGCATAACCAATACCTACACTGCAAGGCTCAATCTATTAATTAATTGTAACAGTTGCATGTCTTTTTCAAAATAAGGTCATTCCTGGGATTAGAATTGGCAATTTTTGTCCATTTCTGAGCCTTTTTTCTATGATCCAACCTGCTGTCTTTCTATCATCAACATAATTCTCAGGTCATTAGTGAGGAACCTTGTGTGCTTGCTTCTTTTTATTTCAATTCTGCTTCAGTACTTTGCAAAAAGTACAAGTAGAAGTATCTTGCTGGGAACTTTGCCTGTGGATTTATGGAGACTGTCCTTCTGAGGAATCAAAATTAATTAGCTTTATTTGTCCAGGTTCTTTGCAAGTGCAGTGGACGTGTTAAGGATTCAGACATAGTGACATGGACGTGGCACAGTATGTGTAATAAGCTGTGTGGACAGGTGTTTACATTAAATGGTTATAGAGAACATATGGGAATGAGACAGACCATAGAATACAAGTAGTCTCAATAACGCATCACGGAAAAGCACCAGTGACTGACGACACAAAACAAACAAAGACTGATGTTGATGGAAAGTAATACCATGATGAATCACTTGGCTGTATGGTGTCAGAGGACAGCAAATAACTATACAGATAAATAAATATATACAACAGGAGTTTTTAAATTATACATCTGAGTATTTATCATAGTTTGGCAGGGTAGGTGGTCAAACACGATGATGATGTTTAGGTACTTGGCGGTTCTAGTTCTGTTTGATAACAGCATAACATTTCCCCAAGGGGAATTTTACTGACGAACTGGGTCTTTCCTGCTCGATTCTCTGCCCTGGGAATTTATAGATTTGCAGTGAAGGGCAGCCATAGACTTTCTCCTCCTGCGTCTATATTGCTTAGTGTGTCACCGCTGCATTGTGAGGTGGAGGATGGCATCTGTGGTTGTCTGTAGCATTTGAGTAATTTACAGGTATCAGGTGCAGTATATCCTCCATTTTCCTTTTATTTATGGTGTTTATGGTGTTGAGAACTGCATGGGTGGTGTGACGTGCAAAATCAAGCGCAGAGTGTGTGTCAAGGATGGAAGCGCAGTGGTTTGTTTACAGAGAAGTGGGGAGGGCGTTCAGCCTTGAAACGTAGTTTATCGAGAGGGACTTTGACAGGTTGGGGCCCAGCCACATGCTTTCTGAGTGTCAGTGACTGTGATCCACCTGTCCATGGGTGAACAGTTTGATGTGTAGGAGTTATGGGTTGATGGAACAGAGCTTATGTATTGAGGAGTTGTCACATTTCCCATCTTGCTGTCCATGAGAAAGGAAGGAGCATATGTATATACAGCTGAGAGCAAATTTTGGGGTCAGAGAACAGATTCAGGCCTCATTTAGCTCCCCTGGAGCCCTTGGAGTTAAGGGTCTTGATCGAGGGCCCAAGACTGGTATGATCACTCTACTGGCCACAGGATTCTAACCCACAATCTTCCAGACAAAGGCACAGAAACCAAATCTCCAGAGCTTCTACGCCACCCCACCATTGCTGAAAGCCAACACCAAACAATATACAAACGAAATCCTCACATATGTGCCTGGGGAATACAAATGTTCTAGGACATTGTGTATGCAGACTGAAGAGAGATGTCTGGGACTGGGAACAATTTTTATCTGAGAAAGAATCAGTCTGTCAGAGTGTTACACGGCGGCAGAAGCAAGTGTGTCTGTAGTTAGTGAGGCTGAAGATTTGTTTTCTTCTGCGGAACGGTGGAGATGAAGCAGGTAGGGACTGAATGCTGATTGAAGCACTGCTTGAAGGGGTCAGGGCCACTGAGCTTCGCTGGTCAGCAAAGTACATGAGTATAGCGAGGGGGGGGACCTGGAGAGAGTTGGCTATGCAGGATCCAACAAAGGTATAACACCCCCCACACACACACACACACCTCCTGAACCATCATCACCTTCCGCCACCAGTACATCAGTGCCAGACTCAGTCTTTGGCAGTATGTAATTGTGCAGGACTGGCTCTGGTTGTCCTTATTCATTTACCTAAAGAGATCCATCCTGTTTAATCCATGCTGCTCATATTTGAAGAAAAGAACTAATACACTTCATTCCACTGGAATCATAGTGGTATAAAAAGATCCAATAATTAGCAAGGCCTAGTAATTGGACAGTCGGGCTAATGGAGTGAAATGAAACTCAGCGCACTTCGGGCCTGTTAGGAATTGAGTTTTATGGCCCTGGTCCCTAGAGGGGTAGTAGGCTGAGGTTCTGTGTTCTTGCTGAGGGTGACTTTCCCAGAAGGACGACCTGTCTGGCCAGACTGATGGGCCCCACACGCCCGAGTCGAACAGCTTCTGCTGACACTCCCAAGTGCTGTGTGTTCAGTGCACGCCTTGCATGACTTGGCCTCTGGATCCTGAATGAGATTTGCATTTTGACCAAATAACAAGAGCCGTTGAAATAACCTACTTCCTCCTAGTCGCCCTGGGATTTCTTTGCTAATGCAACTGACACGCATTTCCAGGAACAAAAGTGCCTGAAGTGGGCGGCATGGTGGTTAGCACTGTCACCTCACACCTTAGGGACCTGGATTCAAGTCTTTGCCAGAGTTCCATGTGTGTAGAATTTTGCATGTTCTCCCCGTGTTGCTGTGGGGTTTCCTCTCAGTAATCCAGTTTCCCACAGTCCGAAAACATGCTTAGGTTAATTACCAAATTGCCCATAGGTCTCCATGTGTGCATGACCTGCAATGGGTTGGTGTCCCGTCCTGGGTTGTTCTGTGCCTTGCATTGTAGCCTCTGGGATCGGCTCTGCACCTCCTGCAGCCCTGAGCAGGACAAGCGGTTTCTGAAAATGGAAGGAAAACTGCCTCAGTGCTTAAGATGTTTGTCTGTAAAGTCCATGTGATCATCACCTTATTCCAGTTAGAGGAATTAACTCTTACTGTCTTTACACAATCTCTCAATACTAGAGAGTCAGTGGCCGCTTAGCATCCCTGGGGGGTCTGGAATCACGCGTGTCATCTCCTGCCCACACCTGGTGCTCTTTGAGTCTTACCTCTCAGTGCTGCCCTCATCTTAATCACTCTCAACTGCCTCCTGTTTGCTCCATGGTTGATCTTGTATTTAAGTACTTGCGAGTCCTGTGCTCTCCAGGTCTGTCACTGCCGTTGTTACCCCGCATGCTCTGTACCCTGCTCTCCTCTGTAGCCCCTCGTTTGGATCCCTTGTGATCCTGTTTTTTTTTCCTGTTTTGTTACTATAATCCCGATAAACTCCTTTTGCTTTGAAACCTCATCTGCTCCCTCTTCCTCCATTCCCCTTGGATATGACACCAGGCCACAAATGGTCCACCCTGAGGGCTGAGAAGATGTACCATCTCTCAGTTCCTCTCTCACCATCCCGGTGTTTTCCATCCTATTTTTACTCAGTGTGGGTTACAGCCTTTTTAAAGGCGGGCTAAATTTGTTGCCTAGGCAGTCGCCATGTGCCAGCATTATTTTTGGTGACCATGACTTCTAAATGCGTATCTTGCTCCCTGAGCCAAATGGGCACAGAACTGCGCCAGCTGTCCGTTATTCCCGTCCGGTACCAATGCCGTGGATATTAAATGACATCCGCTGAGGAAGGAAGCGATGCTCGCATCTTATGATGGATGTTATTGGATTACAGATAATGTACAGTAGCACACAATGAAAACCCTCCCACCAAGTCTAGATGAGACTGCATGAAACTTTTTCCTCACAATTATGACTATTCCTCATGGTAGACGTTCTTTTTAAATTGCAATCTTCCTGGTGTGATTTGAGTAATTCTCAAAAAAACACCATAGCATCATCTTCGAACCATATGGCCTCATCAGATCGCTATACAAAAACTGTTTCTAAAACATCAAGTGAGTTGGTCTATATTTGAAGCAGCTAAGCCATGCAAAACCTTTGGAATTCCTAAGGAATTAGTTTTTAAGATAATCCATGTTATTGATTTGGAATTTCCCAAAGCGAATCTACAGTATGCCAACTGCTTTTAAATCGTTCTGTACTTAAGTTTAGTTTTAGTTCACATGGTTATTCACAGTGCATGCACTACAAATATCTCCTGGATAAGCAGTTTGGGGAAATGATAAAATGACTGGAAACCCTTTAGATTTTTATGGTTGTGTATTTCAATAAAATAACATTAGTTTCACACGAGGATTACAAATTAAATTAAGTGTATGCAGCTAAATTGGAGAGACTTATGCACTAATGCCATGTATACACGAACGTGACAGTAAGAATGTGGTTATACTCATAATGTCATATCCTAAAACTAGGCTTTTTAGATTAATTAATTGAAGTCCCCCACCCCCCCGTCTGAAGAACTGGGAATCCACACCATGTACGACCGGAATTTAAAAGATTAAAATCAATATTACCTATGTCACGCCCAGCTTGTACAATCCTCGTGTATGCCACGCCCCCCTCGTTACCTCGTGTGATTGCCTGATTGTTCTCACCTGTTGCTTGTTCAATTCAGCCCGTCTTGTGTATTTTGTCCGCGTCTAAGTCAATCTGCCCAGATCTGTCATTGTCGTTAGTCACTGTAAGAGCAAGTTCGTGGATGTCCGCCCTATCCTTTCATGAATTAAATCCCGTTTACCCGTCTGTCCGAGCCACTCGCCTGATTTCCTGCTCGCCTGCTCCACAATCATAACAACCTATATCCTCACCCATATGCTCACGATACCGTATTGTCTAGGCATACACGGATGACGGATGGATAGGGTATAATGCGTGAAGTTCAGGTCTGAGGGAACTAATTTGCATTATGCCTAATCTGCAACTTTACATTTACGTATTTAAGAATGTACTAAAATACATGCGTAATTTTAGAGCCACATTAATAAACATACTTACGCTTCTACACTGTAAAAAATCTATTAAATTCACAGTAAATTACTGGCAGCTGTGGGTGACAGAATTTCACCCGGAAAATTACAGTGGTTTAATATGGTTATGTACAAAAAAACTGCTTAAATCCGTATTTTTTTAAGATTTTCACATTAAAATATAATGTTTTTTTATGTAAAACTAAGTTAAAAACCATAAAAACTACAAATTGTAACTGTAAAATGTACAGGTGTAGATTTTCCTCTGTATTGTAGTATCCGTTGATTCTGGCCATGATGCCACTTCACAAATGTAGTCTGGTTAAAGTTCTTCTACTCATAGCCTGTAACAGGACTATGAATCACACCAATCACTACAACACCTGCTTGTATAACGGCATAAAAAAACAAGTATTACTTCTAACTGGAGAAACAGGGGGAGAGTCATTGTACTGTACGAACAATGGGAACTACACATTATACACAGTCAAACACACGGAGATAAAGGTTAAACTTGAGCAGGGCACCAATGAAGAACACACAATGCATGGAACCTGGAACATTAACTACATGCATGACCTAGACAGCGGTCATTTTCAGCACGACAGTGTGGCATGTTGGGAACGACGCCACAGTATAAGTTCTATTGTGAATAGAACTGTTATATGACCCGCTTATCCTTCTGGGTCATGGGGGGTCTGGAGCCTATGGACACATCCTTGGACAGGGGGCCAGCCCATCACAGGGCACAGTCACACACCATCCACTCTCACATGCAAACCTATGGGCAATTCAGTAACTCCAATTAGCCTCAGTGTGTCTTGGATTGAGGGGGGAAACCAGAGGAAACCAGAGAGACTCAAACCCGGGTGCCACAGGAGTGAGGCAACAGTGCTAACCACTGTACCACCCCCATAACAGTATACCTTGTTTCCATAAACTGTGTACATATTTAAAACTGTGTTTTAACTCGTGTTATTATCATGTTACAGATTACACTAGTAACTGAAATTACTTCATGTTACAACTAAAAATGGTATTAAAGATAGATTTTATACTTACAAATATTTTATATATTTTGAAAAGTATTTTACCTCATTGATATTTACAGTATTTTCCTGTTATCATTCAAGGTATTTTACAGTATTTTTTACTGAATTTTTAAAAATTGTACAGTCAAACAATATATTAAATACAGAAATAATTTGTATTTACATTTACAGTTCTTTTTCTATATTTCACACGGTATTTTGCCTGATTGTTTTTACTCTACTTTTCCATCGCCTTTTAGGGTATTTTTACGCCATTTTTAGAGCGATACGTAATCTTTACCAATATAGCATTTTTATATTCACATTACGTGTTATTTTGTGCATATTTTAAAATGTATCTTCGTTATTGACAAATTCTAACCGTTTCATCTATCATTAAAATCCACACTTCTGTTTATTTTAATCTTACTGGTTATATAGCTTTTGCAATGTGAGTTTAGGTGATGTACTCTGCGTCTCTATTAAATGTGCTGTTTGTTTTATGATGTGCAGTTCTGGTCCTAGCAAATGTGGTGCCCTAGGCGAGCATCACCGCCCATCCGAAGCAAAGCGAAGTTGGCTGGTAAGTCGGCACCCCCTCACAATTTAGGCCTCTTGCCTAGGTGGACACCTCTGTCGCTCACAGGATTGACCGGCCCTAATGATGGACTTCATACTCTTTGCTGTGTTCGGCAGAGGTTTTTGGGGATGGATGACGCGCGTTTTCTCTATGCTATTGAGGTACCCAGGCTCTCGTTCCTTACTCAGTACATGGCATGGGACTCCTGGACCATCATCAAAAAAATACGGACATTCTACTCTATAAGGGAGAAATCTCTGACAAAGACTTCATGTTATGTATTTTTGTACAAACGGGTAGAACATTTTGAATTTTAACATGTTTTCTGCATCATAGTTTGTAGCATAATCTTTCTGGTTTTTCTTGGACTCAAGTAATTAAAACATTTTAAATTATTTTAAAGAACTTGAGTTGAGTTTCTTGAATAAAGAATATTCTTTATTTCCGTACTGTGTGTTATCTGTAAATTTGTATAAAAATAAAACCGCATTTTCTTCTCTTAAGTGGAACAGGTCTCCTTCTATGAGATCATCCACTTCCTCGTTTGTCCTGTAGGGGTCACTCTCACCCTACTCTGTACTTAATGAGCCGATATTTCAATTCTTGTTATGTGTTGTACACTGAGGGAAGGTAACTATGGTATCTCTGCAATGAAACTAGCACCTGATAGAATCCCTCAAAATCCTCCAAGAATTGGCTTTATAGTTTTGTTTGTGGTAGTAAGTGCTCAGTTAACATCTTATGGAGGATTTTAGGTTCTCGTTGAATCCCTACAATGTTTGCATGCATATGCAGAAATCTGCATTAAGATTACAGACTATATAGCAGGTACTTTATGAAGAATCTTAACTAAAATTATATGGAATAGTAAGTTTACTTCTATGCTATTTAACTTTTTTTTTGTAGATGTTCATGTACTTTCTGGAAGTATTTAACAGACCCTAGCTGACAAAAGGTCAACACAAAGATAAATATTGTGATGCTCCCAGATGTTTTTCAGTGAACTAATGTTGTCTTTGTTTCATCCTATGATTATATGTCACTAGCAGTAATGTACACATTTGAATCAGTAGAGCAATTTCCGTCTAAGAAGATGATAGGATTCTGTCTAATTGCACAGTGCAATGAAAAGCAACTGCACTGCAAGACTATTTTTTATTGCATTTCTAGGGTTTTATAAAAATTAAGTAACATTTACTGTAAGTGTAAGCAGAGGAACAGAAACTACATTATGAGCAAAAGCACAATGGTGATTGTAAAAACCAAGATGGAAATATGGTGTTTCGAATGAAGTGTTCCTTTGACAACTCTAGATGTCAGGTTTTGAAACTGCATAACTCTGGATCAGCCAGCATTGGAGGGTAATGAGGAGGAGAGATTTTGTGATGAAACAGCATCCCGTATGATCCTGGAGGGCCAGTCTGTAACACAGTTTGCAGATTTTCCTGCTCAAATGCATCTAATAAACCTGGCAATTAGGTAGTGAGCTGAATATGGTGTGTCTGAGCAGGGAAATCTCCAAACTGTGGTGCAGACTGGCCCTCCAGGACTGGAGTTGGAGAACACTGCCTATAAGCTGAATTGGAATGCTGTAGGAAGCTGGTGGAGTAATCTCACTGCTACAGATGGTGGGGCTGGGATGGCACCGGCCCCCATGACCTTGAGTAAGCCCCCTGGGCTCCTCCAAATTCCAATTGGCTGAAATGAATGTCAGTCATCTAATTGGGAACAGATTTTTTTCAAACATGCATATGTGATAGAGCTATAATGTTAGATGTTCCCATAATTGCAAGAATATATATGTCATATCGTTTTCATGTAGGTGCTAACAAGTACCTTGGGATCTGTCACTGCAAACCCTCCAACAAGGGCATTCACTGCCTTTTTAAGCATAAAGGCAACTGTTTATCATATCTTTGACGTTCCACCAGTGGTCTTATCCCAATTATCCAAAATGTATTGGTATTGCAGAATTTTAAGACTGTTTCAATAAAGAGGTCACTTTCAAATAGGGGCAGCATGTGGCTCAGCGGGCTAAGCCTGTGTGCCTGTAATCACAAGGTAGCCGGTTCAAACCCAGCCTCAGCATGTCTGTGGGTCTTGGGCAAGGCCCTTAAGCCCCAGCTCCCTGGGCACCCCAACAGCTGGCAGCCCTTCGTGGACAGCTTACTCTACAAAGAGCAAGTTGAGGGAGGCATAAAAAAGAATTTCTCTAAAAAAGGAATTTCCCCACGGGGATCAATAAAGTTGAGTCTGGTTCCACTTGTTAATTCTGGATTCAGCACTGTGACCCCCCCCCCCCAAACACACATAGCAATGATGTAACATTCTAGCAATCCATAGTCATCCTTGCAATCTCAAGCCACTGATTTAGGAACGTTTTCTGTTTGGCCGGCAAGGTCTATAAGGTCTCTCATCATCATGTCCATGAGGTACGAGGTCAGCAGATCTATAATGTCTGTGAGGTCTTGATGAAATCCACTGTCAGTTAAGATCAGTGTATGTGCTTTATTACCAGAACTGCATATGAAATCACATTGCCATTGAGAAATTAAAAAAGATTTATCTTGTGTATGTGCATCAACTTAAGAAAAACCATCCCTTTTAGAATAACATAAAAACAAAACAGGCCTCTGATGACAGCATAAATTTTCCCTCTTAAACCTGGTGTTACATGTTAATCTTTATATTCCTTTTTGTACAAGAAATCATTTAATCTTATAATTTCTTTTTATTAACATATATACACACACGAGACTGGACACTCATTTTTCCTCACTCCTTATGTTAAAGGTCACATGCTTCTTGGGTAACCAGAGGTGCTCAATGCCGAACGTTACAAGATGTTTGTTTTACATAATGTATGCAGTGGAGAAATATTCATCAGCACTCATATTTTACATAACAAATAATTAGGTCTTTGTTAAGTTGCAAATTTATAATTGTGGTCAATATATAAAAGAATACAAATAATAGTATTTCATTTTAAAGTCATTCATGAGAAGTGGGGGCCTCTTATTGTCATTATACCATATAACGAAATTGCAAAGCAGCTGCCCCTTAGGATACAATGAAAAACAGACATTCAGTCATTTACTCAGTAAATGTAAAAAATGCTTAATAAAAAGTATATAGAAAGTAGTAATGTTGCTGGGCAGGGAAGTATTACGGATGAGTATCACACAATGTATTACCAATGATATGAAAACTGCACAGAGAATCACCAATAATATAAAATATCAGACATAAAGCAAATATTACAATTGGCTATAATTATCACACATAGAGAATTATTGCACATCCAGAGAAGCGGTGGGGGGGGGGGGGGAAGAGCGAGAGGGGGGGCACGAG
>JAODKF010000044.1:11258484-11298593 GCA_026779585.1 Mormyrus proboscirostris
AAATTAGCGGGAGAACATTTTAAAACAAATTTGAGGAAGCACTTCTTTACACAGCGTGTAGTTAGAGTATGGAATAGGATTCCTGCTAGTGTAGCGGAAGCTAAAACCCTGGGTTTCTTTAAATCAGAGCTAGATAAGATTTTTACAATTCTGAGCTATTAGTTAAGTTCTCCCCAAACGAGCTCGATGGCCCGAATGGCCTCCTCTCCTTTGTAAATTTCTTAATATCTTATGTTCTAATGTCCATGACAAAACCAAAAGTGATGATTTGCAACCTTTTTTTAATGCCATATATGCCCTTGGTTAATTTAGATTATTAATTTTTCCCTAATATATTATGGCCCAGTATTGAGCGTACATTAATTCCGAACAAACCAAAAAAGAAGTAGTCATTGACATTTTTTTAAAATGAAATGCATTTTAATTAGGCCTATATTTAAAATTCGCGTTTACCAAATCTCCGGTCTTTTCAGCGGTCACGTTAAGAATCGACGTGTTGAGGTATTGGAAATGATCCTGCCAGTTAATATGCGGAAAGCAGACCTGTCTGCTGTTTCTGTTCCGCGTATCGATCAGGCTGTTGAGCGATCGGGGCGGTCGGGAGAGCGGGGGTCTGAGCGGTGGTACCGAGCAAATGGGTCGCACTCATCGCGTTATTCGTAAACATACTCCACGTGAGTAATAAACTGTATTTTGCTCTTATTACATCTTGTCCTTCCGTAAATTGTCGATTGAAATTCAGCACATAATTATTTAACTTTGACATATCATCGCTGTCTTTATAAAAGATACACAGTCGAGTATCTAAGTAGTTTAACCCTATAGCATTAAAAAAAAATCGCAGCTTTTGAATTAGTTATTAGGTAACACAAGCTTATTGCACTCCAGGTAAACGAGTAATAAATTTAATTTGAGAGAGAACGAATAGGACAAGAAGGGTATAGTTTTAGATTTTGATATAGGGACCGATTCAGCCCCGGATCCCCCGCCATCAATCCCACAATGTCGTCCATTCCTAAATCTACGCCCTATGGGTTCATTTTATATATTGCTTTGATCTAAATTGCCACCGAACCTATAACCAGAGGCGGAGCCAGACATTTTATACACCCGGGGCTTATCCCCAAAGGGTAGTGGGATTAGGGGGGGGGGGGTTAGAAATGACTGAAAAACATGCTGTGAAGTTGAAGATTTATTAGGCTGTGTTTTCATGAGTTTTGTTCGCAAAAGAATAACTTTATATAAGAAAAAAATATATATCACATATGCAGGACACCTTAAACTAGTTTTTTAATTAAGCAGCAAGGCAGAACAAAATCAGGGCTGTAACAAGACACGGGGCCTAAACCACATTTAACTAATTCAAAATATATTTCAATATTTATTTATCCAAAATAAAATGTTTACTCTAAATTGATGTTTAACAGTAAAAAAAAATGTTTTTACGTTTTTTCCCTAAAGTGTATGTAAATATCTGGTTTCAACTGTGAATATACTGCTGTGTATTGAAATTCCTCTTGTTTTGCATAGAAATATATTGAACAACATACAAAGCATAATATATAAAATAACATTTACCTGAGTTTTTTCTATGAAAGAAGCCCCTTGTGTCCATTGTTGTGTACATCAGTACATAACTGAAACCGATTTAGAGTGCTTTATTTAGCCGTGGAGGGTAACAACTGAAAATATGAAATAAACACACATGTAAGCTAAGACTCTCTAAAAAAACAGCATTGTTGTTCGGCTTTTCATTTCGCCATTTGTTGATTCACTCGAAGAGCAAGTAACGTAATATGGGTCAAGTGATCAGTTTGATATCAATCTTTTGTGATACACCGGCGTATTAACATTATTTGTACAGTACGAATGATTTGCTTTGGTACCTGGTCAAACTTAAGCTCTCCTCTGTCTGCCTGTCAGCAAATTCGCAGGCAGCAGCTTTTTCCCCCTCACTCACAGTGCCTGAGCTCGGACCATACCAAAATTAGGGGGAATTTACGACTGTGCGCTATGTGCTTCGAATATTGTGTGTAGTTTTTGTTTTATACAGTTGTCAGTCAGGCATCTAACTATGAAACAAATTACAAATTAGACCCTGGACTTCTGAAACAACAACCCGGGCTTAAGCCCAGTAAGCCACCCCCCCGGTCCGTCGATGCCTATTACCACTGTCACTGTATAAGAACATCATTGTTACTATGGTAAATGTCATATGAAAGTCGTATGATCCCCCATCGTGAATATGATGGATTCATATTATTCGGCTTATAATAATTTCTAGGGTTATATTGTTGTATAGATGTATTAAAATTACCTTGGTTGTTATTGACCATTGGTCATAACACAGTTGAGAGAAGCAATTATATACCTTATTCAATTATTCTAATTATACAACCAGCTGTGTCATGACAAACTAAATAGCGTGTGTACACTGTAATAATGGTTTCTGCCATGATTTATTCTTCTGAACATTAATTTCCGTAAAATGTGTTCCCTTTTGGCTTTGTAAATATCAGAACAACTTGCCTAAAACGTACATATATAGGACAGTCCTCATTTAAAGTGTTTTTCAAGATTAAAAATGGTAAAACAACTGCATGCTGTCATGTTAATTTGAAGGTTGTGACATCCTGTGTGCATGACCAAAGGTGCAGAGTCTTGAGCAGGACTCATGAAGTGAGGCCAGCTGAGATTCAGATTAGATTTCTATGGACTAATTAATTTCACAGTCTCATAGGACATGCTGTTATTCTAAATAATTGATGCTGCAGATAGAAGCACGGAGAATTCAGTAACATATAATTATGGTATAAAGTTATTAATTTCTCCATCTTAGCTTAGGGATCAACGTGATCTCTTCTATCAAGCAGCCAGCAGCGCCTTCTAGTGGATGTGTAAGGGACCAACTGTATGGTTAGGAATTTTACCCAAGATCACGTTAACCATCAATGGCAATCTGTCACCCCAAAAGGGCTGAAAAGATAAACCTGTGAAGGATAATAACAAGTGTTTTACATTACATCAGGCCTTTTCTGTGAGTCAGTTACACTGACGTTTCGTATATATGGGCATGGCCATTCAGGCAGAAGACTGGCTGTGGTGAGTGGATGAGCAGTGCCTGCTGAATCACACTGTATCACTGCAGACCCTTGTACACAAGTTCACAATAATCGTTTTCAAATTTCTGCAACTTTTTCTCACTAGGAAGAATCAAACCAGCAAGTGGATTTTTGTGTTTTCTAAGTCTCGGTTTTGGGCCACCTCCTGCAAATCCCACTGCCATCCAGCAGGGGATGTAATAGAGATTTATACTCTACTGTTCATATTCTGTTCATGGAAATAAAGAAAAGTACAACATAAATTGCAACAGTTACTCTTTTGTGCCGTTGTATCTACATGGTAAGGATAAGGGAGGTGATTTGATAGGGAACTCAGCTGCATTTAACCTGGACATATACACCAATCGGCCATAACATTATAAGCACTGACAGGTAAAGTGAATCGATTATCTTATTAAAATGGCACTGGTCAAGGGTGCCATTATATATTAGGCAAGTGAACAGTCAGTTCTCAAAGTTTATGTGTTGGAAGCAGGAAAAATGGGCAAGTGTAAGGATTTGAGTGACACTGACGAGGACCAAATTGTGATGGTTAGACGACTGGATCAGAGTATCTCCAAAATGGCAGTACTTCTGGGGGGTCCCTGGTATGTACTGGTCAGTACCTATCAAATTTGGTCCAAGAAATGCCATCTGGGGGGCCGGTGATGGGCTCATGGGCGCCCAAGGCTCACTGATGCACTTGGGGAGCAAAGGTTAAGCCCGATTATCTAACAGGACAGCTACCTTGCCACACATTGTTGAAAAAGTTAATGCTGGCTGTGATACAATGGTGTCAGTACACACACATCACAGCTTGCTGCGTATGGAACTGCGTAGCCGCAGACCAGTCACAGTGCCCACGGTGACCCCTGTCCACCACTAAAAGTGCCTACAATGGGCATGTGAACATCAGAAATGGACCATGGAGCAATGGAAGAAGGTGGCCTGGTCTGATGACATTTTCTGTTACATCATGTGGATGGCCAGGTGCATGTGCATCATTTTTCAGGGAAGAGATGGCACCAGGATGCACTATGAGAAGAAGGCAAGCTGGCGGAGGCAGTGTGATGCTCTGGGAAATGTTCTGCTGGGAAACCTTGAGTCCTGGCGTTCATGTTGATGTTACTTTGACACGTTCCACCAACCTAAACACTGAAGGCCAAGTACACCCCTTCATGACAACAGCATTTCCCCCAATTGCAGTGGCCTCTTTCAACAGGATAATACGCTCTACCACACTCTTATAAATGCTCAGCAATGGTTTTAAGAACATGAAAAAGAGTTCAAGGTGTTGACTTGGTCTCCAAATTCCTCAGATCCAAATCCGATCAAGCCTTTGTGGGATGTGCTGGACAAACAAGTCCGATCCATGGAGGCCCCAGCTTACAACTTACAGGACTCAAAAGATCTGCTGCTAACATCTTGGTGCCAGATACTACAGGACACCTTCAGAGGACTTGTGGAGTCCATGACTTGATGGGTCAGAGCTATTTAGTGGCATGAGGGGGACCTACACAATATTAGGCAGATGGTTTTAATGTTAGTGGATATCCACATTGTGCTATGTGGACAAGTGATCTAACGTGGACATGTTAATTTTACTGTTGGTAATAATTCATTCATTCATTTTCCAACCCGCTTTATCCTATTGGGTCACGGGGGGTCCGGAGCCAATCCCGGAAGCAATGGGCACGAGGCAGGGAACAACCCTGGACAGGGGGCCAGCCCATTGCAGGGCACACTCACACACTGTTACCATTTACTCACACGGGCAATTTATTAACTCCAATTAGCCTCAGCATGTCTTTGGACTGTGGGGGGAAACCAGAGTACCCGGAGGAAACCCCACGACGACACAGGGAGAACATGCAAACTCCACACACATGTAACCCACACACATGTAACCCAGAACTAACTAATAATACATTTAGCTCTTTTTATTATCAGTAGTCATAATGGTAGGTAACTAAGTATTTTAGTAACCAAATACTGATTTGTCATTAGAAGGTGATAATGATTTAAAAACTTCAGATAAATCAATCATATTTCCAGTCTGACAGTCGTAAAGTGTAATTCTGACCACATATCTATATAACTGCTCTATTTCGCAGCACAGCATAGTAGATTAACGTTTTGGCTACGCAAATCTTTGGGGTGTGGGCAGGGAAGGAATCAGTGCGTGTGCCCGTGGACACATGAACGTTTCTGTTTTTTCAATTGGTCATTGGGCAAAATGTGCCGCGCATCCGCGCCCCCGCGACTGACTGTGAGCTCACGCTGGTGCGCGCTACTGGCGTCCGAAGGCGAATGCGGAGGAGAAACAAGGAGATAGAGCCGGTCGCCCAGCAGAGGAGTTCACTTCTCTCCGTCCAGAAATTTCAGTCTCACTACGTGTTTATATGAGCACGGCAGGAGAATTAGATAGTACGGACATTGAAGGGTAAGGCTGGCAGGGTTTTGATTTTCTTGCAGGTCGTCCGCGAAGGAAAAACAGCGATGAAAAATGACGATGTGGCCGTAATGCGCCTCCTGTCTGCGTTTCAAAATGGCGGATAGGCCGTCGGAGCGGCGCAGAGGGATAAAAAACAACAACATGCCAACCGGGCAAGGGAGAAAGGACATTCCCGGTTCTGTCCGGCCTTTTCTATGTTAGCGGTCGCGACCCAGCCCATTTGTTCGGTTCCGTGAGTGAGTTTGTCTCGGAGCGTTTTCCGTTTGTCATCGTTTCCCATCTTCTCCTATCGTAGGTTACCGCCTCGCGCAAAGGGCGTTCGGTCTCCTGCCGGGGGAAGCCGACCCGACCGGGACCGGTGGTTTAGTTTAGGTCAGCGGAGGGTATATTTGCATCCCTCCTTTGTTGGAACTTGGTGCCGTTGACAGGCGGCCGTGATTTTTGATCTTAGTACGGGCCAGGGCGACGTCGCGTAAGACCCTCCATGACATGCCCCGGTTAGATAACGTGGGAGATGTTCCCCCTTTGGTAAGTGTTCATTTTCGTTTGGTACCCCGTTTGAAAAGTGTTATGTCACGCTTGCGTAAGAAGTATTAGTTAGAGAAGTATACTTGCGTGGTGACCCATGTTTAGGGTCATTTTTGGGTCTGTTACAGATGATAATGTACTGTAATGTAACTGTCATTGACAGTCTTGCGCTACAATATTGAATTGGTTAACTGTCATGTCTTTATATACCTGTTAAAATGTTTAACCTAACCACGGTTGTTGGTGCTAGCGGACCCTCCCCGCTGGTTAGTTTGCCAGGTAATCCTGACGTCTTTCATAAATGTTAGATGCGCTTTCTCCGTAATTATTTATATATGAGGGTCGGGGTTTCTCGCGAAATTTTATTTAACTAAGGAGCCAAATGAAGAGCCATGTTATCAGTTTAGATAAAAGCTTTGTCAGTGTGGATGTGATGTACCTCGCTGATTTTGAAAATCTGGCCATGATGGTCAGTGCTAGGGTGGCGATACGGCCGACGCTTGGTGCAGACTATCTCTTCGCCATTTCCGGCGATGATTTGGCGTATCGTGATCTGTTTTTCAGTTTCATGCTTTTTTTCGGGACATCTCGAAGTCTTTTGGGGTGTGCTACATAAGGGTGGAGCAAACGGTGCAGGTTTTCGGGGGGTGCATTTTGATCAGGCGCGACAGCAGATGTGCTGCGGGCAAGTGGTGAAACGTTATGATCTCACGGATATGGTGACACGTTGAGGTCCAGCTGGGCGGAGGAAGGCAAGCGGCATCCTTAATAAGCCTATCGGAAAATGACATCTTAAAATTTGTACCCCTCACACCCTTTCTCGTTTACTGCAAGGCTAGACCTGGCGACTTGTGAAGCTGACACGTCCTCTTCGATGCTTATGTTGGCCCACCTATTAGGATGTTGATTTGTTGATAATGAGCACAATGACTATTCTCACTTTGCCTATAGTACCAGTTTTAAACTGTGATTAATTTAGCTGCTTTTCCTAAAGGATCTGTTGCAGGTGAGGTCCACACGATCGCGAAGTGCTTTCTGTGTTGCCCATACGATGTTTTTTTGCGTGATTTCCGAAATATAAGTGTCTATTTCATCCACAGAAAATGCGTCCGTCTTTAAGGCTGTAAGATGTCGTTTTTCACCTTTATTTAAAATGCATGGATCCATCTGTCTCGCACAGAGAAATCGGTAAAACCGATATCTCAAGGTATCTGAACCTGAGATAAATAAAACATTATCCTTTAGACCGTCTGTTGTAAGTAGTACCATGTTTCATATGATTTTATGTCAATATTGCAATTCCTACTTAAAAAATAGTAAGCTCTTATTCTAGAACTTGGATATTTAATAAATTCTGCTCTTTGCTGATCAGGCTGTGGGACTTTTATCACCATCATTATAAATACCAATGTTCCTCTGAAGATCCTGCTGGATGTCTGCACAATGCGGTTGTTTAGGCCTGTTTTCTAAAAGTACCATGCTGCTCAGGTTATTTGGACGCTGCAAGCATTGTTCCAGGCCTTGAATTCCCTTGTGTGATATTGGAGCTGAATGCACTAAAATGCATGTAGCCTTGCATCAGGTTGATGGTGATGGATCAAAGTAGTCTTATTTGTTGCTTCTGCACCAAAATATGGACTCCATTTCTTAGTGCATCTTGGACTTTTATTTTGCATTGTGAGGGTGTTTTATTGTCTGTTTTTTCCCTCCTGTTCTTAGAAATTCTTACTGCCCACTGGTAGCTGTTGTATATTTGCTCTGTGTAATGAAGCACCAGATGCAGTAGTAGGACCACCTAAATAGGATTACAGTACAAGGCTTACTGACTTTGACTGAAGTCTGCTTCCGTTAACAGTGATCAGCCCCTCCCTTTGGAAAAGGGGCTTCATTGTCTACTAGGGGAGTCCACTCCTCTTGGGGGTGTTCACTTGGGGAGGAAGTTGGAGTTTTTTTGCGTTATACATTCCATGCATTTCTGAGATAGTTTGAACTCTGAAAAGTCTGCACTTCACTTCTATGTTTCTGTACATCCTATAATCTTCATCCAATTAAAAAAAGCTTCCTAATCTAACGTGTGTGTGAGTGGTATTAGAATCAGAATAAAAAAATATTCCAGAAGGAAATTGTTTAATAATGCTTTAATTAATGCTGAACTCGTTTCTGCCATACTCAGATTTTTCTGTAAACAATCGCTGTCCAATGATGCATGATGGCATGAGGCTCTCAGTTATTAAATCATCAGTGTTCAGTGAGTATGTTTAATAACATCATTCTCAGACCTCTTTGGCTTGTCCTTTTGTAGATAGTGCAGTTGCTGTGAGTAGCATAAACTACAGCTCAGTATTGCATCAGCAGCGGATCTATTTGTAGACCTGAATATTTCTGAATTGTCTGTGAAGGTTTAGCTAGTTTGTTTGTGCCGATCAAGCACTCTGGTACTGTGTTGGGTATGTCCCACAGCTCATCTGAAGGGTTTTTGGATGGGTTTTGAGTAACTTTTGTAGGAGTCACCTTTATTCCTCTGATACACGTCCATGCAGTCTGATGTACTACAAAGAGTATAGTTTTTGTTTACCTGGTGATCAGTAGAGTCTCTAGGATGGGTACACAGGAAGGCTATAATGATGGAGGTCTGACTTGAGGCTGATGCTGCTTCTTTGTTTGTAGAGGAAGTAGGTGAACACTGTAAGATGGTACCAGCCTACCTGATGATGTTCTCTTTTTCAGTCTCCTCTGGTTCTTTTCCAGTTGGTGCTGCTTAGTGACGTCATCTTTTACTTGGTCCACAATGATGGAAAGATGGAAGTGAAATATAAATATTTGAAAAGAGGACTATACTTGACATGAGTGGAATAGAATGGAAATGCACTTTTCAAGCCATTCGTGTGGTTCTTACTGTTTGCTTCCATATAGCCTGGACTCCGGAGCTGAGGCAGCCACATGCTGATCGCAACTGGTACCGCAGTCTACTTGGGATGGACACAAAACATGTACATTTAAATGATCACTTTGCCTTTGAGCTGCGTCCTTGGGGTGCATCCATCTTTAATTAGGGTGGAAGCGTTCTTGGCTCCATCCTAGGTATTGAAGCGGGAAGCTGTCAGTTATTTTTTTTCCTCTTTAAACGACAATGCATTGCAGTTCACCAGCAGGAGGCTGCTTAGTGTTTCTTAACCCCATCTTGCTGCCCTCGCTTGAAAGAATTCTCTTGACAGTTTTGTGCTCAGCTGAGCAACATCCCAGAGGTTCAGAAGCCTTCAAGCATTCAAGATGGTAGTAGATAGTTTGAACTGAGCTCTCGCTCCCCTTAGCCCTTTGATAATATATTTTTTTAAGATGAGAATCTGTCTTTGCATGATGGTGGTGCGGGGCCCTCATGTTCCCTTGCCAATTTGCCGGCTTAGCGGTGATGTCACTGCTCCTGGGCTGCATTTCTGACAATGGGTCTTTGAGATCAGGGGCAGTGGAACATTGTTTTGCAGCATCTGCAGACACCAGAGCTTCTTCCAAATTGTAACTAGACATTCCAAACATGCTGCTTGCTGTTGGTATCTCTCACTTTATTGGTGGGTTGGCTGACTGCTGTGACCCACCCTCATGAAATTTTATGAAGTGTTTTTATTTTTTTGTTTGTATTTCTCCTCTCGGACACAGCAACAGGCTTTTGCCTCTGGGCTCTTAAACCCATAGCTCTTTGATCTCTAGTCAAACCACTGGGTTGTCGTTTTTGTTGGCGCTGTGGGCCAAGTTGGTCTCCAGCTTCCATTAAGTGAAATTTTGCGAGTCATCATGGCACGTCTGCTGGAAATAAAGTCAATTGCCGGAGGGTGCAGGGCAGAGGCTCTGTAAGATGGCTTTTCTCTGTTCCTCTGAAGACCACGCCCAGTTGCGCCCAGTCCTGTCACTGGCTCCACCAGCATGGCACTTAAAGGCGTTGTCAGCTGTGTGTCGGAAACATTCTCTGGGAACGTCGTCATTGTTAGTGATGGTGCAGAAACATTTTGAAACATACTGTGCAAGTTTATACAAAAAAATCATACATAGAGAATATGAAGTTGAGATTGCAATATGTGGTGGCACAAACATTCATTTGTCTATATTGGTTAATTGGAGGTGTTGTATGAAATGTATTAGTTTATTAAATGAAGGCTCAATCTTTTTTCTGTGATTGTACCATGTTCTGCTGTGTTGTGCTCCCAGTGGATCCATCATTCTTTGTTAAACCTCTTTTGTTTAGCCTATTTATGCCTCATACCAGTCTCTCTGTTTAATGTTCTGTGTCTTCTCTGGCAATGCTTAACCCAAAAGGCGTCTCTCCTCTTTCTGTCCCCTCTGTACAGATGAAAAGCCAATCTGATTGTTGAGTGTCCGCATAGCCCTCATCAGTCTCGAACCCGGAGCCAGATACTGGAGAAGGGGCCTGCATTGTGCACACACGGCAGGCCTTTGAGCAGTGGACCCTCCCACCGCTCTGCCTCCAACCCCAGCCTGAGTGCCAAGCTTGTGTCCGGATCGCCGATCATCTGCTGGAGGGTCCTCCTCCCCCTGCTGTCCCGCCTTTGCCCCATCCCCGGCAGCAGCCATGGTGCTGTCTCAGAGGCAACGTGATGAGTTGTGAGTTCCACCCCCAATACATTTTGAAACTACAAAATTTCCATTGCATGAATACTGAGCCTTTTCAGCGTTGTGACTGTAACATTGATGTTAAGCCTGAGTATAGCCTGTTTGATCCGTCTGCCTTCTTAATTACTATCAAGGTCAGTGATATCTGGCCTTGTTGACATGCTACGTGGGAGTGTTGTGTGTTCCAGCATCACCTCATGCGCATCAGAATGTCCACAGTGTTCATGTTGTTCTTGTGTTGACACACGGGTCCAGAAATGTGATGTGCGTGACAAATGCTGAATTTCTTCTCCCTTTTTCCATTTTCTTTGAACCAACTATTCAGTAAAGAATTGTAGTGTAATCCCAGGAAGCAAGGCTGGAGACAGCCCCTTTGGGATGCCAGTCTATCACAGGGGACACCCACCCACACAAACACTTGCATACCTCGGGACATTTTGTGACACTGGGTTACGTAACCTCATGATTTTTGGCAGTGAGAAGAAAACTGAATGCCTGGGAGAAATGCATGCATACATACTCCACTGATACAAAGCTGGGCATGGGAATCAAACCCTCCATTTTGGGCATATAAGGCCACAATGCAGCCCAGAGGCTTTTACAAAATGAAAATAGGGCAGCAGTTTTCAGTGTGATCTGAGAGAGTGTTATCTTCATATCTGTGGCCAGCCTGCCCTCTTGGGTTTAAGGTATTCTGGCTTGCTTGTACTGGTAGTGGGGTATGTAGAAGCTCCTGTCTTCCCTCTTCTGTTCTTTGCTGGTCAGGTATAAATTGTATAATGTTCCCTATGTTTATGAAGCGATGTTCTGGTTGACCTGTCAGCTTGTATCTTCTTGATGTGCTCCGCTGTTCTGTTTGTATTACCTTCACTGTACGGAAGTGTGGCATGCTGTTCAGTTCTCTTTATTTCAGCTCAGTTTTAACAGCTTGTTCTGCTCTTATTGTCATGATGTTGCATTTGAGCGGGTATAACGTCAGGAGATGTTTAGTTTCTCGTGACATGCCCTTACTGACTACCGCAAGTTGAGTTTGGTTTGGAAAGCAGCCATCTGGAAAGTGCTGGGGGCGGGAATCTTACTGACTCGCCAATCTGGTTGCAGCAGCAGAGGGTGGGTGACAAAGAAGTGGGCTGGCCTGCCAGTCCCGTGTGATCGGGAATTGGTGCAGATGTGTTGAAGGGTAGCCCAGCCATTAGGTACATTATCTGTTTGAGTAGGTCATATTTTTACACGTTTAAGCAGCTGCGTATCATACAGGACCCCACTACATTTTTAAATTTCTAATGTGGACAGGTTGATGTACGATGCTTATAAAAGACTTTGTCAAATTATACTCAGTGCATCGGAGTGCTTTCTCCTCCCCTTCATGGAATGCAGGATGGATGTGGGTTTGTGTCGTGTGACATTTCGGTTTGCGTGCAACTTGCTCCGAATGAGGGCGACTGGAAGTGGAGCTGATCATGGTGCTGTCATGAGCACCTCTTTGCCTGCTGCGCTGGGCTCTTGTCTCATCCAAGCTGGATTGCTGGGGTGAAACCCTTCAAAACGTTACGAGATGATGAGACTGAAATTGGGCATATATCTCCTTTGAGGAATCTCCTCTTACTGTACATTAAGTACAATGTAATTATCCATGTGTTTTAGCCTATACTTAAGAGCCTGTTTGTCATGTGTCTTTGCCTTTATGGTGCTGTTCTTTTTGGGCTGGACTTGGCCAAATGAAGCTGCATGAACTATTTGCTGTATTTTCTGACCCCAAAGGGTGGTGTCTGTTCATAAAAGGGCTCAAAGAGGAGCAAGACTGTCATTCAGTGGGGTAAAAAATTCAGCTTTTTTGAAGCTGAAGCTTCATTTGCCCATCACTAACTTTAGGGCTTTGCTGTATGAATGTGGTCCTTGGAAGATGCCTTGGAGATCCGGGTCAAGTCCAGGGTCTCCTCTCCCATAATACACCCGTGCCGAATGTTTAGTGATTGTTTGTTTTTTGCCTTTTTCGCTGTGTCAGACAGAGGCACAGTGACCTTGTGTGGTGGACTAATGTGCTGAATTTCAGACTATGAGTTGCCCTGCTGGAGAAAGCAGAGGTGTAAGACATGTAACCTAGATCCAGGCTCTGGGATTGTGTTCCTCCTACAGTGTAGAAAAGAGGCATGTTCCAGGGAATTTCATCCAGCTGAAGCCAACAAGAAGCCTTAGCTGGCAGCGAAGCATGGACTCATAATCTAATACTGCCTCTACAGTGCTTGCTTTGTGCTTGAGTTCTCCCACGGTGACCAGACAAAGCCCTGCTGGTGCCCCAGGGTCCCTCCAGGCCTTTTCATATGCAGGCAGTATTCCACCAGGAACACTGGGATTTTGGGGAGGGGTTGGTTCATTTCCAAAAATAAACCATGTATTTTCATGTCACACCCTTTTTCACAACCCCTGATTAGGGCTGGGCGGTATCGTATCGTTATTATATCGTGCATGCGCAATAATCACCAGGGCTTCAGATGACAGGCGACGCATTTGGCTGGATGCCAGTTTTTCGATGCTGTTACGCCCATAATTTTGTAAGTAGATTAGTTGTATGGCTTAAATATTAATGAGATGTGTTTTATGATACTCAAAAGTTGGTAATCTGTATAAACGTTATGTTTCTTAAATTCAATTAGTGGAGCACACACATAATACTGTTTTGGTATACTATGGTTTGGTATACCTCAGTGCAATATGCACTGACGTCGCGGTGAAGAAGAGCAGCCATGACATCTTTTAAAAGAGGAGATCTTGTGAATAAACAAGGTAAACAGGTGTTCATGGTGTGGCGGTACTTTTTGCATTTTAAAGTCTGACATGTTTATTAAACATAAGGATATGCCGTATTTATACTAAATGACTTTTGGGTGTCATACAAAGCCTCATTAATATTTTAGCCATACTACTAAACTGCTTAACAAATTGTGGGCGTAAATAAATGTCCGTATAACATCGAAAAGCTGGCGCGTGGCCAAATGTTGCGGCTGTCATCTGAAGCCCTGGTGATTATTGTGCATGCGCGATACAATATCGATATGATATCACCCAGCCCTACCCCTGATGTGTGCAAATTCTAGTCATTTCTAAAAAAAAAAGTGGAAATGGCCAAACTTATTAAATATGTCCCATCAATCAGTCTACCACCAGCACCTCCCCAGCTGACAAATTTTACCAGTCCATGAATTTTTTTTTTTTTAACATAGTAAGCAGGTCTGCAATCATCAATTGGTTGGGATTATATAGCCTGTTTTCCAAACCGGTCTTCAGGGACACGCAGACAGTCCATGTTGTTGCTTGGTTAGGTAAGGGAGCTGAGAGGGAGGAAAAACATGGAGTGACTGTGGGTCCTCAAGGACCAGGTTGGGCAACGATGATCTAGGGGGCTTGACGCGATAGGGGTCAGGCAAACTGAACAGCGGTTCAAACTCAGTGTCTAAATTCTCCGCTTTCTCTCAGGTGCACTTTTACAGCATCTGTCACCAAATGGAGAAGGGCCAGTTATTAATCCGCTGAATGAAAAGCAGGGGCCTGATTTAAATTGTCTCCCTTGTTGGTCCTGTCGTGCTGGGTTGTTGACAACCTGTGTGCCGATGGCAAGCAACTGATCTGTTTGAGTGGTGTGTATGGATCTGCAGTGGGACACAGGGCTGCAGTGTCATCTAAGAATGTTTTTCACCTGTTCTTTGATAGTTCCTTGTAACTACAGTGAAAGTATTCAACTGTCAATCTGCTCCTGTCAGCTGATACTCTTGCTAATAGGTGTCTATAGGCCTGTCTCTTCAAAGACATTCATTTTATAAATTGTGGTTGTTTGTTGACTTTATATGAAAGTTTAGAAAATGTGGATTAATGTTGGGTTCACCAAAAATCTGCTAGCATTACAAGCCTAATGTTGACACCATTTTGTTTTGTTTTGTGTTATTTAGGTTATTAATGGTCTAGCTGCCCTGTATCCATATCCAACTCAAAATGTTGATGTTTAGGTCACAAGGGTGTGTTAAAAATCAGTTGTAACCTTCCACAACTGCAAGGCTTTTCAGTAAAATTCAGAAAAGTAAATGGTTTGATGTTGATGGATGGGGTCTGGGGCCACTCCACTTTTAAATTTTCCAGTGCTTCATCATCATGGCAGAAGTGACGTCAAAGCTGTGGCTCCCTCCCCTTCCTAGCTCGGTTGACTCCGATGTAGGGCAGTGATGTCACAGGCTGAGAGGAGCAAAAGCCCATCTTTGATTTTAGGAGGAGAAACAGACTTGGGTAGAAGTAGTGATAGCATGCATGTACAGATACACACCCCCTGTTTCCTGTGGAGTCCCAGCCAGGCTTCCATATGGCTCTTCACAGTGTCCTACCCTGAGCTGTCTGTGGCCCTCATGTTCCTGTTGTCCTTTGCTCCTAAATGGTGATCCATCTGTGAGTTGGTCGTTAGGAGTCGGGTCAGCATGGCTTCACCGAAGCCCTGCTTGCAAAAGAACACCAGACTTGGCCGTGAAAACACTCTCCTCATCTGTATTTTTGACCATGGCCCAGTGCTCGGGAATGTGGTTTCCTGGTGTCCATGGAAACCAGAGCACAGTGATTTGGCTTCCCGTGTGTTGCTGCTGTTTGCCCCTCTGTGTGGTTTTCAGTCTGGCTTTCTAAGGAGACCGGGGGTCTGCAGTTAATGAACAGAGGGTGTGATCCTTTTGTCTTTCACGTAGGAATACACCCTTTCTCGCTTGCGTTTATATGCCGCAGCACCACTTTGCTCCAGTTCAGGCTGCTGCCGGGTGTGCCCAAGGTGTTACTGTACGTTTGGGGGAGGCTACTATTAAAAAAGTATGATGCTGTTATAGCTCTGTCAGCTGATTGGGGTGTGAGTGTTGGTAAGGGCCTAGGGCCTGCATGTATGTGTTACCGCTGACAGGAGTGACCTTTGTGAGCGTATCGTTTTTTATGCATCTTTCTCTTGCCGCTTGCTGGTTCCTTTCATTGCTGTTTTCGAGCAGGGTAAAAAGAAAAGTGTGGTTTTTGGATTTGCACAAGCTTTTCTCTGCATTGTTCTCATGTCAGTATCTCCCTTGATAGGTATACTTGGTGATGAAGTGTCATTTTGGCATCAGCTCAGGACCATAAATTCTGTCCATTTGCAAACCTTTTATCTGTGTAATTTAATATCTGTAGTAGGGCTGGACGGTATATCAGGATATTTTCAAATGCAATATGAGACGGTACCATTTATATTGACACACTTATATTTGTTAAAATATGAGCAAATTTTTAATAGAGACCTTCCTGGTTGTAAATGATGCAAATTTCTGGGTGTCTTGGAAGATAGGAATATTCTAATTTGCAATATTTATTTTATTTTATTGAAGGTCAACACCTTCAAAAGAGGTTCTTTCCAGTTAAGTGCACTTTCAATGGTTGCGTGCTTCTGTTTGCCAAACTAATTTTACATTTTTTGGCGCTAAACATTCACACCTTGTTTTGAGAGCAGTATCTTGAACTGAGGAAAAAAAATACCATGATTCACATCACTTTGCTGCCTAAAAATACCATGATCTGCTTTTTGGTCCATATTGCCCAGTTCTGTTCTGTAGTTTTGTTGATTTAATGGGCTGGTGTATAATAAATTTGGTTTTGGTGCACAAACCCTGGTGAAGCTGGCCCCTCTGGGAGGTGCTCATATGGCCTGGCAGCTCTGTCCCACTTCGGGGTGTGCCTGGATGTACCTAATGGCTTTTCCCCGCTCCCTCTCTGTTTCTCAGAAACCGAGCGATAGCCGACTACCTCCGCTCCAATGGCTACGAAGAAGCATATTCTGTTTTCAAGAAGGAGGCAGAGTTGGACATGGTAATATGGGGGGGGGGCACTAGCAGACTCGCACACTCACTGTGCCCTTACCTCCGACTTGAGACTTCTGTTCTAGGTTACATTAATGCGTCTGTAGGAATGATTAACAGTGACAGTTTAAAGCATGTGTATTAGCCACTTTCCCTGATAAACTCCTGAAATAACACATACTCTCCAAACTCCTGTGTCAGTCTGCAGGCAGTGTGTGGGAGATGAAGCCACGTGAAGAAGTTAAGCATGTGATATAGCTACACCTCCTGGCTTTGTCTCTGAGGGGCTGCTCATTTGTCTCCTTTCACTTTCAGAATGAAGAATTAGACAAAAAGTATGCCGGTCTTCTGGAGAAGAAATGGACTTCAGTGATCAGATTACAGAAGAAGGTTGATGCTTTGACTGGAGATGTATCTGCATGGGTTACATACACACACACACACTTCATGTATTTGTATATTTGTGGGGACTCTCCATTCATTTTTGTTGGTATAACTTTAATCCCAGCTATGACAACTTTAACCCCAACCCAGCCCTAACCTTAGCCATAAGTAACCAAACAAAATACAAGACTTTTGGCATTTTTACTTTGATTGGAGTCACAGATTTTTGGTAGGCTTTCCCTTTGTCAGAAATCACTTGTCCTCTGGTACAGGTCATGGAGCTGGAATCCAAGCTGAACGAGGCTAAAGAGGAGATCACCCTGGGGGGCCCCGTGGGACAGAAGCGGGACCCCAAGGAGTGGATTCCACGGCCTCCGGAGAAATATGCATTGAGTGGACACAGGAGCCCCGTGACTCGGGTCATCTTCCACCCTGTGTTTAGCGTTATGGTCTCTGCTTCGGAGGACGCTACAATAAAGGTATCACCCCTGGCCCTGTGTCTACACCCATATGTAACATCCTGTGCTGCTGCTAATATTTAGCTATAAACTGTGCTCTTCTGTCCCCTCCTGGTGCACATGTGGCTACTATGAATGATTATTTATTCATTGAAAAGCTGGGGGGGTACAGATGCTTTGTGTCGCGGTGCACATGCACATGGATGACTGTGGAAACAGGCTTCATCCCCCCCCTCCCATTTCTGAGGTTTGATAGGAATCGATTGACCTTTCCCACCTTAAAAGCTGTCAATCCAGGCATCCTTCCTCAGAGACCTGTTAACTCTCCGTTCTGAGAGATCACACGTGAGATCAGGGCAGTGGGTTTTACGGAAATGTCAGCACAGCGTGATAAAGGGTACTGGTTGGCTATGGGTGCTTAGCCCCGGTTCCACCACTTGGGTAGACATGAGTGCCCTATAACTGTGATTCTTGGTGCACAGGTGCCTGCCGCTTGACTCCGTTTCTCTCCACAAGCTATTGTTATTTTCCCCCTCTTTGTTTCTAACACCACCCATGGAGAGAACAGATGGGCCAGCCAGGCTCAGGGCAGGGGGCCGTGTTGTGATGCTGGTGTCCGTCTCTCGCTCCCTTCAAGGTGTGGGACTATGAGGCAGGGGACTTCGAGCGGACACTGAAAGGCCACACAGACTCCGTGCAGGACATTTCCTTTGACCAGACCGGCAAGCTGCTGGCCTCCTGCTCTGCTGACATGACCATAAAGCTCTGGGACTTCCAAGGCTTTGAGTGCATCCGGACCATGCATGGTGAGTGGGGGGTGGAGCCGGTGAAAGGAAGGAGTGTGGCCCATGCTGTGATTGGTGGGAGGTTGAATCTGAATTAATCTGGGTAAATTTCTTTGTGAGCAGGGTTTCAAATGGGGTGGTAAATTTCTAGAAACCTTCCTTTCCATGGGAAGTTAAGCTGGGGAATTTTGGAAATATTTCAAATCTGAAACTTTCCATAGGAATATATAGGAATTAATGGAAAAATTCCACAATTTTGCAGCCCTAATTATGAGATTTAATATCTTCTGAATTATTTCTGTCACCTGTACATTTTTGCGCTTAAAATTTGCTTCTGATAAGTAGGAGGGTTTGTCAAGCATGTTGTTTGGTGGGGGTGACTTGAATGGCTGTCGAGTATGATAAATCACTGTGCCATATTGTCCTGCCGATTTGTAAATTGAAGACAAATGGTCCCGAAAGCCTGCCTTTTAAGCTTCTCATTAGGGATGTCATATACCAACCTCACAGAGCAGGTGAAATACAAGGCCCACCTTAACAGGCCATCGCACAACTTGTACAGGCTTTGTGGTGAGCACTGACATCCTGCGGAATCACCGCCCTTCACCTGAAACTGTCTGATTTCTGCTTCTAGGATGTGAGCTCTACCTGACAGAGAGAGACAATCATGAATAAGTTGGTCTGAGTCATCTGATCTGCCTATCACTGCTTTAATTCACCTGCAGAGAGCTGGCAAGGTTGCCTTGGATACCAGGCATATAGTTCTGGTAGCAGGAGATTCTGTTCTTATTCACAATAGTTTTTATATCCAACAGCGTAATACTGTTGGTATGGTCAGTTCCCATATCATATGGAGGGGCCTGCTGTGTCACCATCTGATCTAATGAAGGCGTCTTGACAGCTGCCTACTTTAGGAATCTTTCTTCGGACCCTCCTCATATGTCGTCAGCTTGTTTACTCACTGATACCCAGCAGGAAATCAGCCCTGAGGGGGGGGTTAATCTGCTGATTCTATTGGGCTTGCGTAATTTATGATTTTTGGGGTGGGGACGGGAGGTTTATCTTATATTTTGAGGATTATTGTTTAACAAACCCACCCAGTTGTAGGTGTTGAAGTCTCCACTTTTCTGTGGATGAGCTGTAAATGCATGACCTGCTTTTGTGTGTGTGCTGCAGGGCATGACCACAATGTGTCGTCTGTAGCCATCATGCCCAATGGAGATCACATCATCTCTGCCTCCAGGGATAAGACCATCAAAATGTGGGAAGTGGCCACTGGGTAGGTGACGTGGAGCTGCCTTGAGGGAGCTGGCAGGTGGAAGTCAGAACAGGCTTAATTCCATCCCTTTACATTCCATAATTTTGTCACTGACCTCTATGCTCTTGCTGATCCTTTAAGTCAGGGGTGGCCAATCTTATCCGCAAAGGGCCGGTGTGTATACAGGTGTTTGGGATAACCTTTAGGTCAGCTGTTCAAACCCAGGTGTGAGGACTCTTCAGCCAATCAGTCCTCTAATTAATGACCTAATTAGGGAGCTGCAACGAAAACCCGCACACACACCGGCCCTTTACGGATAAGATTGGCCACCCCTGCTTTAAGTAATATGGAGCTTCTGGCTAGAGGGGTACTGGGAAATGTGGTTTTATGTGTGGGTTTGTTGTCCCAATCTGGCGGTGTTTCTTAGGTACTGTGTGAAGACGTTTGTGGGCCACCGGGAGTGGGTGCGCATGGTGCGGCCCAACCAGGATGGATCCCTCATTGCTAGCTGCTCCAACGACCAGACGGTTCGCGTGTGGGTCACTGCTACTAAGGAGTGCAAGGCGGAACTACGGGAGCACGAGCATGTGGTGGAGTGCATCTCCTGGGCCCCCGAGAGTGCCTACCCTACTGTTCTGGAAGCCACAGGGTCAGAGGTCAGACCCGACCCCACCCCAACTAAATACTTAAGCCACTTGTTTCATTCCTCTAGGTTAAGTGGTAGCTATGAGTTTGTTGCCTGTAATTCCAGACATTAGATAGAGGTGCAGTTGGTTCCTCTATATTTCCTTCAAAGTAGAATCACTCCTTGTTTAGTGACTGAGTTCCCTTCCAGCAACTGGGTTACTAAGCAAAATGGTGGCATGACTGTGACTGTGCTTACAACTTTACTTCAACCTTCCATGCTAAATTCCTTTTATCCTTCATGAAATGGACATTTTTAACATTTCATGCATTCTACGTCAAAGTGCTCTCTCGCTCTGTTCCTGCATTGGTCATAAATGCGTGCATTGATCGGAAAATGAATTTATTATTACCGTTGTAGCAGCAAATGCTCACTAACCATGGTACTCACTAAATGAGGAGTGGTTGTACAGCGTTGAATCTAACAAGCCTGTGAGAACTATTTGGAAACTCCAGCAAACATTGTGACCATGAGGAGGGCTGCAGATTTTAGTGTGATTGGTGAGGCTCCTAATATGAAGCATCCATTCCCCCTGATGTTAATAAGGTCCAGCCTCTGCCTTGTGGATAAAGGGCTCTGGACCAATCAGATTGGGATCTGGGCTTCGCCCACTGACGGCTGAGTGACAGCAATAGACCTGTTCGCCTGCAGCCTCGCAACTGGCCCCTTTTTCTTTCAGAGTAAGAAGGGTGGGAAGCCTGGCCCCTTCCTGCTGTCGGGGTCCAGAGACAAGACCATCAAGATGTGGGACGTGAGCACCGGCATGTGCCTTATGACACTGGTGGGTGTGCGTGCTGCGGGAGTGTCCGTGCCAGGATACGTGCACAAAGTTCACACAGCCCCTTTCTGCAGGTCGGCCATGACAACTGGGTGCGCGGCGTGATGTTCCACCCCGGAGGGAGGTTCATCGTCTCCTGTGCCGATGACAAGACCCTCCGTATCTGGGACTACAAGAACAAGCGCTGCATGAAGACCCTGAGTGCCCACGAACACTTCGTTACCTCTCTGGGTAAGGGCCCCTGTTGCATTCCTGTGCTTCGGTAGAAAGTTGCAGGCTTATGCAAATGACATGAATGGTTTGCCATGGACAGTGAATGGACAGTGAATACATGCTGCGTGAGGATTGTATTCTAAAGGCTACTGGGTAAGAATCTACACTGCTAATATTAAGTGAAATATATAATGTAGGATATATGGTACATAAACTCTTTTTGACAGATTTCCACAAGACGGCCCCGTACGTTGTGACTGGCAGTGTGGATCAGACAGTAAAGGTGTGGGAATGCCGCTGAATGTACCTACGGGCGACGACCCCTCCCCCTTCACCTTCTGACCCCGCCCCCCTCTCTGCCTCCATTCTGACTTCCTGGACGCACTCGGTTACCATGGTTACTACCCATCAATCGCCGTTTAAATAACCATTGTCCTTTTATGTAAATTATTCTGGATGTAGACTGAGCTATTAAATGTTACACACAAAAGTATTCTTGCATGGTGAATCCAAAATTGTATACTGTAAATTTGCATACCGTCGTGTAGAAATTGCATAGGGTTAAGAGTACAGGTGGGCCGTTAGCCCTACTGGACTTACAAGCTGCATACAGTGACTGGGTCATTAAGAAGTAGAGCGATAAAATGCTAATTTAATGACAGTGTCGTTCCTGTGTGTCAGGTTATTTTGTCAGTTTGTTTTTTTTTTTTTTTTTTTTTTTTTTTTTTTTGTTTTTTTTTTTTTGTTCTGCCTGTTTGTCATCTGGTGCCTCGCTTTGAGAGGGATAGAAAATCAAAACAAGATTTAGAGTATCTGTATCTGGTCTGTGGGGTCCTTTTCTGGAACAGTGAGTTGCAGTGTGACCGCCCTTCTGAAGCGTGCTTACTCCCCTCCCTCCTGTGCAGTAATGTGATGTGGGGTGCCAAGCCTTGTACCCTTGTCATGACGTGTGATGGCTTCCTTGAGTGAATGGGAACTTGACCTTTTCAGCACTGCTGCCCATGACTAGAAACCCAACTGTACTGAAGTCCCAGGCACTTTGGGTTTAGCCAGGAGAAGGTTTGTCAAGGACATGCTAGTTTGACTGTAACTAGGAGTTTATGTGATAACCTTCAATGTAATTAGAATCCCAGTCTGAACAAGATCCACCACCGATTCAAACTGAACCATTCGTTCCATAAGTGTAAGGAGCTACAGCAGCAGGCCAAGGCAGCCTGGCTGCCTGAACCACCCACCCCCAGACGATGGGCCACCCCGCCCAGAAAGACACACACAGGTTCTGACAAGGATGCCCAGGAATATCCCCTCATTACATGTATGTAATGGACTGCTGGAGGGGCTGAGTGAGGGGACCTCAGTGCAGAAGAAACACAATTTCTGTACAGAATTAAAAATAAAGTGCACTTTCTTCAGAAGATACAGCCACTGTATGGATCAACATTTTCCCTCCATGGGATCTATTTTATTCATACAGTTAATAGTTACTGCTTAGTCTTAGTTGAATTTTTTTCCCCTCCCCTTTGGCTTTATTTTCCCTCCCTAACTCCCCCTCCCCCAACCCATTATGGTGATTCTGTTCCAAATTGGATACAGTGGAACATGAGGAAAGAGCTAAAGAAACAGCCTAATCTTTCCACTTCCCCCACCCCCCATGCACATACTTCAGGTTCAAAAAGAAAAGCATTTAAAGTCCCTTTAACTTGCACACCCTTGCTCTCCTTAAATCTTCAGTCCAGTCTGACTCAAGATTTAAGATGTTAAAATGAAAAGAAATAAGATTAATAAATGCACATGCCAATATCATTTTAATTAGCCTTTTCATGAAGATGCAATTATATAATAAAGAATTTCACTGCTGAACCAAACCATTCTATGTATTTTTCTCTTCTGTTTGTGATTGCTTTCTTTTAGAGTTTAGAGTGACAACTTGCTCCATTTCAGGAGAGGGCTTCTGCAAAACAACTGACACATTGGAAGAGACTAGGTTTCCTTCTTACAATGAGGAAAAATCAGTATTGCTATGCATTTGGAAGTACAGGCCTGTGTATTTTCTTTTAAGCATCACAAAGCTTTTCAAGTGGTGAACTTATATGTGATGATATGATGATCTCAACGTAATGTGAACCTATGTAGTACCAGTTGAAATGGATCTGCAGGTCCACTGCTCGGATACTTTCAGTCATTGTAGCAATGGAGGAGAGGAACCCTCAGAATCCAAGGCTGACTATCTGCCCAGCTCTGCAAACAAAGAATACAAGGAGAATGATCCTGTTTTCGTAAAACCAAGGTGTAAACTTGTCATAGAATCCTTCAGTCAGCCAGTTCTCCAAACAGGTCTGTGTAAGCCATTTGATTGAAGGCCACACGATATCGCGCCTCCATGGGAGTGAACCAGCACTTCAGCTCAGATCAGGACATGGGTGGTAGACCAAAGGTTCATGCACAGCAGCACCAGTGCTACATTTTAAGGTGTAGGTAAGCTAGAATAATAGGTCTTCAACTGATACGAATCCCATAAAAGAGACATCAGAAGACGACAAGGATTTCGAAATACCAAATCCCAATGTCATAATATGGAATGCACAAGCAGCAATTAAATATGAAATGTTAATATACTGAATTAATTTCAGACATGTATATTCAGTGAAGCCGGAATTAATAACATACCCTTTCAGTCTGAATTTAAAGAGGCATCTGAAAAGCTAGCCAATAATTTAAAGTCAATACACTGGTGATAAATTTGAGGGAAATGTGAGCTCTAGCTTTGTTTATTATCAGCTTCCATTTCCATCAGTATTTAAAAATTCATTATTCTAGTTCTGTATCCTCTTGAACAGCAGGAGAAAGGGCTGGGTACAGACTACAGGCCTACCAGTTGGGGGTGAACACTTTCAATAAATTATCATTTCGGTCTCCCAGGAAAAATAGCCTTCTGTTTCCAGGTCTTACTAAGGAACAAAAGTGTGCGCATACATAGAAAGTAGTAATGACATCGCACATAAGAGCCTTTTTGGTTAGTGTATTGCATTAAACACATGTATTCGGCATATTAATTCTTTATTTAACTAATTAAAATGAATGGGTTTAATGTTTCTTTAACAGAAAAAAACTATATACAGGATTTAAAAAATAAATTAAATCACAAGGCTTCACATTTGATCGGTTTAACCATTCGTAACATTTAAAGTGAAAATTATCTACAGCAAAGATGAGTATCTATTTACATTCATGTATATAATCCATTAATTTTACAACCAATTACCATAATTAGGGTATGTACATAACATTTTCAAAAAACATTCACCTTAGGCACAAATCCAACAGACCCCACCTCGATGAACGCCTATGCAGTGACGTCATATTTGGTGGCGTCGCTGAGAGATGACAACATCGCGTTTTGTGTGAAGACGTATACGCAACGTGTCTGGGGTTGGAGTCTACTGTGCACTTTGCGATTTTAAATTAGTATTTGTTTTTTGTATTTTTAGTGAAGGTATGTCTGCATGTACTTGTTTCTGTACGCGATATTTGGAAATTGTTTATTTAAAATGTAACACAGTTGCCAACTTAGCTTGACATTTTTTCCAAACTACACCGCCTAAAGTGACGCAGATTGGCATCTCTTAGAAATACAAACCTGTCTAATATAACTGTATAATATACCATAACTAAACGCCAATGAAGGATGCAAAAACATACTTACAGGGCTGCAACCATCAGTTTCTGGTCAGCAGGACCCTGTACCGATATAATTTGAGAAGAAAAACTGTAATACGGTGACCATTTCACAACCGGAAAATTCGGGAAGAGACATATTGAGTTTCAGTAGTAAGGTAAATATTCAAAACTAGCTTGTATTAAGTGCATAACTCCTGTTTTTGCATCTACGGTCTGTACTGACCTGACGTCACGGTGCCAAACTCTGCAGGATGGCCCTGAGCAAGTCGATGCACCCTAGGAACCGATACAAAGACAAGCCTCCTGATTTTGCGTACCTGGCTTCCAAGTACCCGGAGTTTCAACAGCATGTCCATACCAGCCTGACCGGCCGAGTCGGGTGAGTACCGACCGCCGCGTCTTTTCAGATCAGAGTTCACGAAGCACTCTTTGGGGGTTAAACCTGGTTTATGCCTACTGGATCCCAGAGCAACAGTTACTGTTTTATTAAGGATGTTTAACGTGTTATTATTCAGCGTGGCCTCTATATACTTTGTTGCTGTGGACTCGAATGGCACCTTTACAGATTTTTTATTACATACCCTTGGGTCAAGATGTGTAATACACAGCAGTGGCATAATATCAACGACTTGTGCATGGGGACACTAACAATGATTAGCGATTATTTCTTTGAATTAAAATATCCAGCCATATTACTACATATTCTTTGGTTCGTTGTCATGGAGGCAGCATGTTAAAGGTCAGACCTGAGCTCTCTTTTCAAAGCCACAGGCTCTAGCTTGTTCTGTAGGATTCTCAGATGTTCCTAAGCCACCTGGGAAATGCAATTCCTCCATTGTGTCTTGGGCCTCTTACCAGTGGGACATGCCTGGAACAACTCCTTAGCTGATTCCTTTCAAGCTGAAAGCAGTAGCTATATTTTAAGATGATAGATCCTTCCAGATCTCCAGGTTCTTCACCTTGTCATGGAAATTGGCAGCCCTGAGGAGAAACCTCATAATGGCCATCTCCTCTTTTGGTCATTATGCCTCAGGTGTGGTTAGGGATGTACCTGTAGATTGACTGGTAAACCACAGGTTTTACTTGACAACTTAATATCAACTTTGCATGCTATGCATGTGCAATTGTTACATTGCAAATTCTGCAATAGCTTGGTTAAGACAAAAAATTACATCAAAATATTTTTGCTCTGTTAAAACTTAGCAAGCTTTGCAATTGTAATGATGGGTTCTTTTCAGTATTATCTAGTGTATGTTTTAAAAAATCAGTCTAGAGTTTACCGATACTGCTTTGGTACACGCTTTCCCAGCCAGTCATAATCATTTTCATCCTGGGTCTCAAGCTCACTCATTGACATTGTGGCATGTTCATGAGAAATTTGACAAAAATGAATGAAGAAGAGTAAAACAAACAAAAACTAGTCACGAAAAGACATTTGTCTTCCATTGTATGGAAAGGTAAATAAGTTCTATTTAGTTATAGTTTATTTCTGATAAATTTGAACTGTTTTTTTTGTTTTATAAATGTTCGACATCCTGTAGTATGTGACAGGCCATGTGGTCATATGTCTGAATTTAAATAAAGAATTTCAATGTTTTAGTTTTTAACATTTTCTAGGACTGTGAGTAACAAGTAAGAGTTTGGTTGTATTTTGTAGTGTTTTAAAGTACAATACATTAGTTAATACTGATGCACCACTAAGGAAATTTCTGGCCGAAACTAATAGCTGGTTATTTCGAAAACTGCCATTGATACTGATTGTTTGGGAGATTCTCCTTAAATAACATTAAATGGACTCTCCACCCAAAAATATGAAAGTATTTTTTTGTAAGAATACACCAATTCTATAGCATACAACAACAGCCCCAGAGCGCTATATTTTATTACCGTATACATCAGGGGTCACCAACATGCCCCCAAGGACCACATGTGTCGCCCGCGGACCTGTTCAAAAAATACCACAACTCGCCAGTGAGCAGCGTCTAAAATTTAATTTTATCCTGTTGCTATTCTTCTTTAATCACATTTGCATTTATATAGATTTGAAAATGACGATATCTAAAAAAAAAAATAAGCATTTAAAGCATGTTTCTTATACATGAAGTTTAGATAAGGGCGTTTCAAATTGGTAGCCCTTCATATGGCTCAGTATCCGTAAAGTATCAGTTTCAAAAAGGTTAATGATGCCTGGTATACACATTTATAACATTTATAACAGAAAAGGGCTGATCGCCAAGTATGATAAACTCCGTAATCTTCAGAGTGAATTTTCTTTTGCTTTCAAACACATGCATTACTAACAGTCTAGTGTTATTCGGCAGTACTGCAGCCTTCTGTATTGAAATTGTTTTTTTTTTCCAGAAACTCGTCAGGGAATTATCGGTGGTAAATATCGGGTTATTTGTAACCATTGGCCAGTGGTTGATTGATGCAGTAAGAATTTGCACCATTCTTTGAAAATAAGTTTTACATGATGAAAGGCAGGTAGTCTGCTGGTCGGACTGAGAGAGACGATCTTTGGTACCATGCTTTCCACCCTTAACACTGATCTTGCTGTGTTTTTGATCTGTGATGGCAAGACAAAGCAGAAATACCAGGAGCCACTTATTGCATTTGTTATGCATAACGTAAACCGCTTCAGCCCTGCTTTGGGGGTTACTGCATCCGCCCCCCCCCCCCCCGCCTCTGGTCCCTGTAGGGCGGAAGACCTAGTTTCCACGCATCCCCTTTAATATAAGTGAGAGAAATTGCACAGCGTCACACCACCAATCTTCACCCACTCTCACTCAGCCGGGGCCTATATCCCTTGGTAGCGCCCACCAATGGCATGGCTCCTGGCTCCACCCACATCATGATGTCATCACCATCTCCTGATCTCTCCTGATCCTCCCTTCCTGATCATTTCCTGCTTGTTGCTCTCCCCCCCCCTCCGCACCTCATTGTTCAGCATAAGAGGGATGATTTTCATGGGGAGAGCATCCCTGATGCCTTTCCCTGGTACAAGGGTCTCCTAGGAGACGCTGATGGCTGTTCTAAATATAGGCTGAGTCAGCTTGTGGTTAGCGGGAATCTGCGGGCCTGTGGCAGACAACAGTTCACAAGCCACTCTCACAGTCACTTGCTTTCTGAAACGGGATCTAACACTGCCTATTGCAGGACGATACCTTTAAACATTCACCTGGTCCCTCCCCCCTCAGGCTGAACTTTAAGGATCCTGAGGCAGTGCGTGCCCTGACCTGCACACTCCTGAAAGAGGACTTTGGGCTGACGATTGAGATTCCACTAGAACGTCTGATCCCCACTGTCCCACTACGGCTCAACTACATCCACTGGGTGGAGGACCTGATTGGAGCCGGCCCAGGCGATGCCCCCCGCCGGGGAATTGACATTGGTACGTTTCATCCTATATCCTTTGTGTTTGTGACGTTTTATAGGTGCTTTGGTGTCAAATTGAGCATCTCCATGTTTGCATACAGGGACTGGAGCCTCTTGCATCTACCCCCTTTTGGGAGCCACCATGAATGGCTGGTTCTTCCTGGCCACTGAGGTGGACAATGTCTGCTTCAGCTACGCCAAGAAGAACGTGGAGCAGAACGGCATGTCTGACCTCATTAAAGGTCAGAAAGCACTTTTCTGGGTGGTTGGCGGTTGCAATATTGCGATCTGACTAGATGTCCTTATATTTTGCGTTTTCCTCGTAGGAATCAAGTCCTCTTGATGTTTTGAGGATACTCATGCATCACTTAATACTATACATAATTGTATGTGCTATACATTTATACCACTGGCAGTGAAATAGGTTTGTTTACACCAGCATCACCACAAACACATGAGCGATGCATTGATTTTGCTGTTGGCCACTCATTATAGTCTCAGCCCTGCAGAACTGGTAACTAAGCTGGCTCCTCGATATCTATGTCTTTGTGATTATACGGACACATAAATATATGTGTGTGTGTGTATTATATGCATATTATTTGCCTCACTTATACATTACTTTAGTCTAAGTGTTTACTCAAATATATTGGGAACGAATGGGAAAAAAAGAAATTGAAAAATATTGGGCTATGACTTGTTTTAATACATAGATCACACTCTGAATTACATAATGTGTGTGTCTGTAATGTTTTCATGCATCATAATATGGTGGGTGAGGCGTAGGTAACAGTGCTGAGTGAGACCCTCAATCCACCCTTTGCGTATTCATCAATCAGTGGTCAAGGTTCCTCAGAAGACCTTGCTAATGGATGCCCTGAAGGAGGAGTCAGCCCTCATTTATGACTTCTGCATGTGCAATCCACCCTTCTTCGCCAATCAGCTGGAGGCCAAGGTTTGCCTCCTCTTGTCTGACACATGTTGGATAAATTGTGCCAACAGGGAGGGCAGAATGTAAGGGCCTAACTGTGATTAACTAGGAATATCTTAAAGATTGATCATTTGCCTTTTACGTATTCTCCGCCAGCCTTAACATTACACTGGTTTTATTTATGTGAACTTCAGCACCAGTTTCCAACATGGCTGCCCCAAATTTATTACGGCAACCTTATGAAATAACTTAGCGTTACAAAATCTTATCCACTAACCTTATAGATTTCCAAAACAGAGGAAATATTTGTAACATATGGGAGGAAAAACCTGAACTGGTAAGGTGCACCTGGGCTGTCCGGGGTGTGCTAACCTGCTCACTGTTTTTATTCAGGGCGTGAACTCGAGGAACTCGCGCAGGCCCCCACCCAGCTCTGTGAACACCGGGGGCGTGACGGAGATCATGGCTGAGGGTGGCGAACTGGAATTCGTCAAGAGGATTATCCATGACAGCCTGCAGCTGAAGAAGAGGCTGAGGTGTGGGCGTGCGTGGAGTTCTGTCTATGTTATTCATTTTTCCCAGAAGCAGAAAGTTCAGGTCCAAAAAATAAAAATCCACACCAAGGTTTTGTTTCAACCAACCAGTTGAGTATTCTGTGACTGTGACTCTTCATGTTCAGCTAGTTGGTTGAAACAAAACCTTGGTCTGGATTTTTACCTTCTGGACTTGAACTTTCCACCTCTAACTTTTCCCACGTTTTAGGTTGCATGGAGATTTCCCCTCACATTCAATGCCATCTATCCTGGTTAACTCCTTAACCGTGGTGCCATATACTGTACCGGTCCTACAGAATCTTTGTGCCTTCTGCAGGTGGTATAGTTGCATGCTTGGAAAGAAGTGCAGCCTGGCTCCTTTGAAGGAAGAGTTGAGAAAGCAGGGGGTACGTATCGCCCTCGCTGCTGGGGATTAGGTAAACATGCCGGTGCTTGCAGTGAATTCTGTCTCCAGCATGTGCGGTTTTGTTTTCAGGTACCCAAGGTGACCCACACAGAGTTTTGTCAGGGCCGGACCATGCGATGGGCTTTGGCATGGAGCTTCTACGAGGATGTCAGCGTGCCGGTGAGCGGGGTGACTAAAAAAAAAAAAAACACCTTTGTTTAACGTAGCAAAATCTAGTGAGTCTGGGGGAAAAAGTGGACAGGTAGAGCAGTGTATTGTCAGCTCTGTTCAGTCTGTAAATATGACCTCATTTATGCTGCAGCACTTGTGTGTCTCTGAGGGAACTGTCTCCCTCTAGTGGTCACCCTATTGATCTTCACCTTCTGGTTTTTCTCATTGCTGATAAGTTTTCATTCCCTCTGACAAATAGGTCGGTGTGCAGATTGCTTCTGGCTGTTGTATAATGAACTGTCTTGCGTACTCAGGCATATCACAGACCCAGATCAAGAAAATTATACAGCATAGTGGATGATGGGGTTTGCAATAAATTCAATAATAATAAAATCTTATCTAGCTCTGATTTAAAGGAACCCAAGGTTTTAGCTTGCTCTACATCATTTGTGAGAAGGTTGTGTTGTCCGGGGTCTGATTTTGGGCTACTTTGTCTACTGGGAGGCTACAGTGTCTTCTCACCCTGTGGTTTCAGTCTCCACCATCAAAGAAAAGGAAACTGGAGAAAGCCCGCAAGCCGCTGTCTTTCTCGTTGCTGCTTTCTACCGTAAAGCTGCTGAGGGCTAGGGCGCCGTCCATTGGCTGCACCACCCTTGGGAGCTTGAGCGTGGTCACCGCATGGCTGGAGAAAACCCTCAGTGACCTGCGGGTAAGTCGGGGAAATGCAACATGCACATGGAAATGACGTGGAGTACAAAAGGACCTGCTCTAAGTGATTTGTGACCTTGTGAACTTCATAACTATATAGGTGTTGCACAAAAGGGTGCCCAGCGGGCGGGCTGAACGGAGCCTCTTCTTGACGGCGATGGAGAACTCCTGGATACATGTGCGCCAGAAGCGGCGTGACCAGCGGCGACAGCTGCGGGAGCTGCCCAGGGCGCCCCCGTGTGGTGATAGTTCAGAACCACACATTGTGGAGAGTGGACCTCAACCTGAAAACTCAGAATCCCCGGGAAATGACACAATTGTTGGGGTAGAATTGGAAAAGAGCAAAAGTGAAGACAACGAGGACTCTGTTGTGGCCCAAGCCGCGCATGCGGGGCCTCTCACCCAGGAAGTGCTTTGCAGTACACAGGAAGTAGATCCTGATAAGCAGGAAGGGGCCCCTACTCCAAGCTCAAGCATGACATCCAACAATCCCGGTGCAAGCCAGCCATTCTTGTTTAAGTGCCTGACCAACGTGAAGTTAGAAGGGGCTGGAGAGCAGGCAGAAGAGGATGAGGAGGAGGGAGATGTAATCGTGCAGATGCACTGGGTAGAGGGCCTGAACCGTGACCTGATGAACCAGCTGTGCACCTACCTGAAGAACACTCTTCTTCGACTTGCCTCCAGCCCCCTGTGACACTAATGCACGTTAATTACTGAAATGTTTATGGTACAGAGATGACACCCATTAAAACTACAGATTGTTTATTGTGACTCAGGGTTGACCAGCTTGTTCCAGCAAGATAGATCTATTTTTAATAAATTTGTTTTAAAAGCTGGTGAATGAGCGGCTATTTTCTTTTGATAAAGGCAAGTTTGGAATGCTCTGGTATTTGCCAGCTAAAGTGTATTTACTTTTCTATGAAACAGCACTTCTTAAAACACTTGTGCGATTCCCACATTGAATCGCTAGGTGGAGCCGTAGAACTGCTGTTTGCCACCACAGGCGAGTACTGTAGTTGCTCGGGCCGGATTCCCGAATCTGTCAAATTCACGTAGTCTGGATATATTATGCAAACTGGGAATTTCCAAACTAAATGTATGTACGGATAGCTATGACATTTTTCCCAATTAAATGCAAGTCAAATAAGGATTGGAGGGTGCCACCATTCTTAGCGTGAAACCTGTAAGATTATGGCAACTGGATATCTGTAAGCCATAGAGTTATTTTGATGGTACAAATACTCAGTTGAGTACAGACAAAAATATGCATGCATGAGTTTCTGTTCATATTAGGGTGGCCAAGCGACTACCACTGTAGCTTCACACTGCGAGCGTTGTTGCCTACGGCGATTCAGATTCTCCCGCCGAGTGAAAAAATATGCATTCGATGTCTCTAAAGTGGCCGAAATGGAGGGTGACTTCCGTGCATCCCAACTGACATGCTGTACGCGATGCACCCATCCCGACCCTGACCAGGAGAATTAAACTATCAGAACAAGGCCCATTTAATTACACTAAACGAAAAGGACCTATATCTACAACCTGAACCTATATCTGAGCTGTTACCATTCTCCCAGACGTGGGTATTGAAGTCGTATTTTGATAGTTATTCCGTGTACTCGGTACAGGGTATCCCACAGTTTCCGTACTATCAGTTGGTGTTCTCAGCAGGCGAGTTCCTGTAAGTGTGCGTGGGTGTCGCTGCTTCGCCGTAGACACACGTGCCCTCCTTTGCCCTTCTCTCTTACCCCTTGGAACGCCGACTACCCTGGTAGCCATGGTGACCACGGACACGTGACTCTTCCGCGAATCCGGTCAGACGGCTGGCGGTCCAGCATGGCTCCTTAGGAGGGTTTTGGTTTCGGAAAACCGCTCTCGGTCTTACCCCGTTTTTTGGGCTAGTCCCAATTTCATCCATATTATCATATGCTGTTTATATGTACCGTCCAGGGAAATTGTTGTACTGGCAGCAAACACCGCTAGATAAGTAGAGGTATAACTATGTGCATTATATAAATGCAAAAATAATGGGAATAACTAGATTAAACAACATTTGTTGAAATAACCGCTTAGTATTACAAAAAAAGAATAAGCGAATGTTGTTCCCCTTTAAACCGAATTTCTAGAAGGCTCCGCCCCCAGCACGAGGACGGTGCACTTCCGGCAGCTCGCCTTGCGCGCCGCGCCCTACTCTCGGTTTTAAACACCTTGAAATACAAAGAGTTGGGGGCGGGCTCAAAATATTAAAATCACACGTAAAAATAAGAATGATGATGGTTATGCTTTTATTGTTATGAAAACAAAATAAATACAAACAATAGCACTCAAGCCTTACACTTCCATGAAAAGACTTTTCCACATGTTAATGTGGATATCCCCCGATACTCCGATTTCCTCCCGCAGCCCCTAGACATTACGGTAGGGTAACAAATGTGAACATGGGTGTATGTGCCCTCTGATGGGTAGGCGTTCCGTCCAGGGGGATCCCCTGCCTCGTATCCCGTGTTCCTTGGGATAGACTCTGCATTGGGTCAGTGGTTATAGGAAATGGATGCATGGATTAGCTTTTAGATCGTTAACGTTTACCTCAAAGGATATTATCATTATTACTGCCGACTTGCTCCACACTGCAAAATGATAAAGTTATTGAAAAGTAGAGGACGAATAGCAAAAACAATACATCAGGTGCTTTGGATGCTCACTAGAACAAGCGGAATATAAATTCCATTTTTCACAAAGACATTTCTGAACACCGTTATTTGGGAAGCAGGTTAGGTCTATTGAAAATATTGACAAAACAAAAGTCACTTCTGTTCTTTGCGTTTCGTCTGTCATGGGATAAATCGTACAATTAAAAAGGCGGATCTGTGCGCGACATATCACCAAACACGTACGACCTCCTCGGCACCAGACTAGAGGGTGTGGCAGCGAATCGGCTGGCTTTGAAGGCGGCGGGTCCGCTCCATGCGTGGACATGCTGATGAGCACGGCCGAGTGGCTGCCCATGTGGACAGACACCATGCCTTGTTGTTCTGCACGGCGATTGGCTGCTAGGCATGAACATGTATAATCAAATGCAAATTTACCGCAGGTTAGGGCTGTTGCTACAACCCGGCAAGGTTCCCTTTCCCCTTAAAAAACTGCTCGGCAGTGGAGAATTACAAATCGTTACAGCATTTGATAGGACAGCGCTTATTAGAAATGCGACTTTGACATCTCACTTGTGTATTAAACAAAACCAAACGTTTCGCGTAAATTAAGCGATGTAATAATGTAATAATGATGAATAGTGATTATTCATTGTTATTACATTGCTTTATTATTCACAACACGGAATATGGGAATATATTCCCACAGCGCAAACGGATAAGTAAACGGGGAAGGGTTTTCAACAGCAAATCTCTGGGTTATTTTTTTTAAATGCTAAACCAAATATAACACGCGTCACTCGCCTGAATTCTCCACGTTAGAAATTTTTCAGGGTCCAGTTCATTAAGTGCAAGAATCCCAATCCGTATTTTTCCTACGACTGTGCTATCTTGGGGGGAGGGGTGGTGATAACGTAGTGGTTACTGGGCGGGGATGGGGGGGAGTGCTCTCTGAGCGGTATGCCTCTTGCCTTGTTATGTTTTCTGTTATTGCATCGCCATTTTGTTGCAACCCTTGAACGTGCCTGGAAGCCTTTTTACGAGGGGGATCCGGATACTTCTTCCCCATCCCGTAGACCGGAAAGGGGTCCTGCACTACAGCACAAAGCCGATCCCCCTCGGTGCATACCTGCCGTGTTCGCCTGCCAGTCAGGGCCCGCAGAGGTACGAGATGAGCATCGAGACGCTATTAGAAGCAGCCAGGTTTTTGGAGTGGCAAGCCCAACAGCAGGAGATTACACGTGGTAAGCAGAGGGACATTGGGTCAAGATGTATCCAAGAGGTGCTTCTGAACCGATTCTCCGGGATAGCTGCGGGTCTTCAGCGCTCCTGCTTGCCAAAAAAGCAAGACGGCTGTACATAGCTAGACTTGTGACTTGTTTGTGCAGCATGCTACATGTCAACTTGACGGTCACGCTCTTTGAACGATGCAATTTCGTGAATGACAGCTGAACTACTTGATGTGCAGCCAGTTATATTACGCAGCATTTCGCCACCGAGCGCTTCTCTAGGGGTTTCCGGCTATTTCGGGCTGCATTTTTGGTAATTGGGTTGCCTATGTCAACGAGCACCCCCCGCGCGCTCGTCTGTGTGTGTGGGTGTTAGGTCATTCTTTTCGTGACACGATTTCACGTAGGTTTAGCACCTCTGCGGTTCGTTCCTCCACATAAGTGTCTGGTGCAAATCGGCTTGCACGTACCCATAGAGTGCATGCGAAGCGATGCCAGGGAGATCTCCGCCAGCCTTACATCACGTTAATCCCCCCAGTTAGGGGAACGACTGCGAGCTACCTTAACCAGGAAAAAAGGCAGATATTCAAAGTCTAACAGAGCCATGGCTTTGCGTGTTAGTCGTTTGGAGAGCGGTAGCAAACGTATATGCATTTTTTTTTTACTGTAAAGTCTTGGCAGACTGACGAGCAGCTTCAGTAAGTCTCACGTTCAGCTGCTGCACACACCGGGGGCGGGGGGGAGAGAACCATGTGCGTTTGCATTTGGATTTCAGCGTTTTTATGTGGTGTTCATGCTATCATGCCGTGCTAGATGGGTTTTCAGAGGCTGATGACGTGTCGGCCCGTCCACTCCTACAAGGAGACACCGCGTGCTCGGGACCCGCCCCGCTCTGCACGTGCGCGTCGTGCCGCGTTGTGCCGCACTGTCGGATCGGTGCCGGGCGCGGGTCACGGAGGGGGGAGGATCTGGGGCAGTCGTGTGCTGCGCCGTTATATAACGCGTCTTCTCTTGCATTAAGAAGGTACACAGGGATTTGTAACCCTGCGGTATTGGGGGGATTTTGCGCCTGGGATACTTGGTCACACTGGCCGTAAAACGTTTGCTGGGGCTGGTTTAGCGATGACGGCCTGAGCGAAGAATGATTTCCTCGGTTCATATGCGCAGTACGCGGCTGCGTTGTGACGCACTTGTCACAGATGCGGGAAGGCAGGGTGCTTGTAGGCAGGAAATGCCTCTGCGAAACGTGTTAGGACAAACTTTCAAAATGAGTCCAAGGAAGTAGTTGCCCCCAGGCAGCTAAAGATGCTCTGAAACGAATCAGGGTTTACTTTCGTGAAGTCCTACATAGAGCTGTCGTAAATTTGAAACACCAAGGAAGTCTTTATTTCAGAGGTGTCTACATGTCGTTATCCAAGGACAAATAGATACACTGGCATGTGACAGTGACCTTTGGAGAGCTTCCCAGTAATGACTGGTCCGAGACTAGATGCTTAATATCCCGTGAATTTTATTGGTTTAATTTTTTTAAAATATATGAGTGTAATTGTGTGTTTTTTCTTAAGTGGATTCATAGGAAATTTGCTCTGAACAGCAGTGACCTGTTGGAAGTAGGCATTCTGGAATCCTGTGTCCAGTCGGCAGGATTGGGCTTGTCGCCCTTTGCGTTCATGTGGAGGGCTGCTCCTCTGTGTCTGCTGATTCTATTGGCACTGCTTCCATGGCAACCCTGTCTCCCCAAACCCCTCTGTTCCTTTTTTGCCCCCTCCTGTTCAGAAAGCTTGCACTGATTGGCTGTGCTGCAGTAATTGGGTGGGAGTGGGAGGCAGGCCTTCGCAATGTGCAGTGATGTGATTGGCTGCTGGCGCTTCTTGGAATTCCGCTGGCCCGCCCTCCTTGCGTCTCCACTCGCGTTGAACACCTTCCTTTGTCTGGAATGTACTCTTCTCCTCTGCCAGTCAGCAATGCTATTCCTCAAGCAGAGAACTTTGGTTTATGTTAGGTCTGTTATTCTCTGCTAGAGTGTCTCACTGAAACTGGCAGTGAATTTTACAGCTTTAGTGGTTCTGTAAGGTCATATTGATTGCAGGTCTCATTCAGAGAGTGTTGTTCTGGGCTGGTATTCATGGTCCCTGATGCTGTCATTGCTCTCAGTGACACCCACTCATGTTCCTGTATCCTGTATTGGGACAGCTGGTACCAGGCCTGCCCAACTACGTAAATATAGAAAGTGTTTTTCGTTAGGTTACAGTGGGGCAGTAAGCCGAGCGAAACGGCTTATTTAAACCCTAAGTATTGCTGTGTGTGGGCTGCAGTGTATTGTGGGACAGAAGCTGCTACCCCTCACCCCACCTCGGCACTGTTGCTGTGCGTGGGTCTTCCCTCAGACTGCAGACACAAAGTGCTGCTGTGTGGCTCCTGCTCTGGCGGCACGTGTGACCTTGGTCTGCGCAGCTGCTGCAACACTGCTGCGCAGCCCGGGATACGGGTCCCCAGATGAACTCTGGTTTGCTATGGTAAAGTGTACATCTGGCTGGCCACCATGAGTCTGTGACTAAACTATATACTTCAATGTTGTGATTATTACTAAAGCTTGCACAGTTCTTATATTCTACTCTGTATTTAGACTCCAAAATCTAAATTATTACGGTATAATACAACTACTAGTAATGATGATGATGACAATGCACTGTCATTCTGACCAGGGTTTACTCTTGCCTCATGTCCTGTACTTATCTAGATGAATGAGTATATTATTATTGTTATTATTATTGTTGTTGTGTTCACAGTAATTAAAGTTTCCTGAAAATTCCCTGTCTCATCTGGCACTTACTGCAAGGTTGATATTTTGTAATGTCGTTTCCCCAGAATGCTCCAAACTGTCACTGATCTTTAAATCGGCTCACATCCCACAAGCCTAATTTGGGATGTGCCTCTTTGTGTGCGCCCAAGTAAGAGGCTTAGTGACGCATGCGGGTCTCGTGCTGTGGTGAACCTGGACCGACGGCGAGTCCCTGAGTTATGTGACCCCCTTCCCCGCCCCCGTTAGTGCTGCTATGATCCAGGATTCACTGCTTCACTGCGCTGTTGTCATGTTGCCTAGAGACCGGGGCTGGATGTCCGTCATAATGGCAACATGCCTTAGTTGGGGTTGGCTGCTTATAAGGATTATTTTGGCGCACAGATTGGATGCGATTCATCCAGGATGGCCCCCAGGCCTGTAGCGCTACTGACTAGGGGTGCACTGACGTGGAAATGTTGCCCAATACCTATAACCAATATATTTTCGTCTAATATTTCAGATAATCGGCTAACCTCCGAAACCAAAAATCTGTAGTGAAACTGATGTTGCCAACATTACTTTTTAAGATTGTACGCGGGTACCAACTACATCATATAATGCAGTCAGTGAGACATGAGCAAAATAATGAGGTTTTAAGTGGTGAATGAGATGAATAAATCCCTCATCTTCCTCTACGGAAAATGATTGAAAGATCGATGCTGTCACCTTCATTGTATCAGTAGTTCTGTCTTTGGCACTGGTACCTCTAACTCTGAATATAGACTAAAGTCTTAATATCGGGTAGTAATATTGACCAATATTGACACATCGGACCAATGCTGACATCTTGGTTTTTAATGTACATCTGCTGACACCAATATTTTAATTGACATATCATACATCTCTACTGCTGACAATATATAGTCCAAGGCAATTAATTCTGTAGGTCTGTGATGAAATCTAGGTTTTTTTTGAGGATTTTGGCTCACCTGTGCAATTTCAGCTTTCTCCTCTGCCCTCCTGGAAAGAAGAATCTCAGGAAACACACCCCTCGGGGTGCAGAGAGGCAGAAGTGAAAGAGAGCTTCTGTTTCCCTAAAAGAGAGTGTCGCCGTATCGACCAGCCAGTGTGTCCAAGGCACGGGCAGCAGATGCAGATGGCAGGATTGTTGCGAATGCGAGGCTCTCTGGGATGGGAATCTGCTGAGCACGCGAACGCTCAGGTTCCGTTTTTGGTTTTGCTGTGTCAATTCTGCCAAAGTATCGGGCCCAAGTGCCGTGGGATGTCATGACCACGCGCCTGTCTACATACGTGCACCCCTGTTCTGTCATGTAGGATTTGCATCTGAAAAGGCTGCTGGCTTCATTACTGATACTACTGGTCCTGATGGCACGGCGGACGTACTCCACGCAGGGCAGTGGCGGTCAGGCTTAAACTTGGGAGTAGCGGTGCATCGACGTGGAAATGTATTTTTGTCTACTACAACCAGTACTGATATCCAGCTAACCTCAGAGCCACTTGGTGGGTGGGGGGGACAGTGGAGGATGACGTTATGTCTTTTTTTATTTTGTGGACAACAAAAGATCATTGTGCTGGCCAGATTCATTAATAAATTAAAAACAAATCCGCAGGCTATATAAAACTGTCCTGCAGGCCACTACTTTGAGACCTCGTCCAAGCAGAGTTGCCACCCATCCTGTACCGAGAAAGAAAATGCTGTGTCCCATTTTGAACCAATTCCAGGGCGAGATTTGTCCTGTATTTTTGGACCACGTGATCGATCACCCCCTCCCCTGTTCAACAGACAGTGAGACATCTGCCCACTTTGGAGACTCTAATGAGGTCCTGAGTGCTGAACAAACCGACAAAATCCAATCCCCGCCCTGCACTACTGAAAATGATTGTCCAATGCAGTCATTTCTGTTATTGTAGCAGTTATGTCTATAGCTCTGGTGCAATTAACTTTAAATATTATAACTGTTAAATATCAGCCAAGATTGACACAGCAGACTGATGCCGATATTTTGATTTATAACAAATATTGGCATATGCCAATATGTTTCCTCTATATATTGTGCACTTCTTGAGAGAGAACTTGTCTAGTCTTCACATTCTGTAGGCTCTGGTGTGACAGAGATGATGTGATAAATAACAGACCAGCGCTGACAACGGGCATGCAGATGCCTGCGGCTTCCATGGAGAGTCTGAGGTCAAAGGTCAGGCTGGTTGGTGTCCATTCCTGGAACACTCTGCTGGCTCGATTCCCAGATGGGGGTCTGTTACTCTGCCCCCCCCACCTGCCCACCCCCTGGGCAAAACACTCCTGGTTGTTTGGCTCCTAACTGGTTGTGCTATCTCTTTCCTCAGAAGGAGAAGTGCGGGAGAAGGTAACCCTAGAGCGGGAGGCGGAGCAGAGATGTTCAGAAGTGTCCTCATTGGTCCAGCCTGTGAGGGTAAACCACGTGACCTGGGCGGAGGACTCCCACCTGGAGGTCCGCCCCTCTCTGGTGCCGCCCCCCCCGCTCCCACCCCCACCC
>JAODKF010000044.1:11310872-11343190 GCA_026779585.1 Mormyrus proboscirostris
TTCCCTATGGAGAAAGTTTAAGTTATGTATCGCCTGTAAATTCTGGGCTGCATCTAACTGTCCATTATGTTTAAAGAAGAGAGAAAATGGAATTATAATCATGAAGATTCTTAATAAATATTATTACATTTGCAGCAATGGTTGTATGACATCATCGTTTCCAAAATGATCTGACCAGGGTGCTTTGTCTCAAATTGTGGGCTGCCGGGACATTTCAGTTGGAAACCCACCTGCATCTATAGGTCACAAATAAATCAGATCTTACAATCTTATTTTTCGCTTGCTTGAGGTTTCCATTTTTTAACCATCAGCTCCGACGTAACATACAAACACATCTACATAACATTGTCAGTGCAGAGCTCCCTGCTTTCGTCAGTCATGGGTTTTGCGTTATACCTTCAGATAGTGTGGGACACGATATTCTGGGAATAACTCCGGCAGCTGGATCACAGGGTTCGTGAAAGCAGCATAACAAGCCCAACCTGTGCCAAACCCCCTCAGCCCCGCCTCCTTTTTGCATTTAGGATGAGTATAACTTTGTGCCAGCCTGCGAAGAACAGAGGATGTTCACTCTGCACATGGACACTGTCAGACACCCTAACAAAATATTACGTTAGACTTATTATTATTATTATGTTCTTTGGACATGAAGAGATTGAAAATAGGTGGCATTGGCTAATGAGCTTCTTTCTGTCCCGGGATCCTGTGTGGTCCTTCTTGCATCCGCCTGAACTGCAAATCGGATAAGACACCAGTAAGGCTTCCAATACAGACACAGGTGATACTACTAATCACATGTGAAAGGTCCCCTCCTTCACATTTCCCAGTCTGTACCTGATCCAGAAGCCTCCTCTTAAAGGATCTTGCTTGATTTTACCTCCTGGTCCTTCTCCCAGACGAGTCTCTCTGCATCGCTGTCCATGGAGCATGACGTTAAGGGGACTGGAAAGTCGGCCCTGTTGTCCTGAGTCGGCCTACTACATACACACATGAAGCACTGAAATCTGAGGTTGCCCAGAGTCATAGTAAATGAGAAGCTGACTTGATTCAGGACACATTGTTTTAGTGTTTTGTGCAGTGTTGTGTGTGTCTGTGCACAGAACTCCGCACATCTGGCTGAGCCATCACACACACTTACATGCGCTTCCTCTCTATAGCCGCCATACGGGTCATGTTCTGGATGCACTGCATGCGGTAGTTCTCATAGTGTGTCTCCCTCGTGATGTCCTTCAGGTCCTGCATGTGAGTGCGCACCAGCACGTCGCGTAGCATCAGGAAATCGCTGTGGGCAGGATCCTCCACTACCAAGGCGACCGACAGCACAGGCGGGCTCGGTTTAGGGTTGCCTCGCAGACCACGCCCACCCATACGCGGAAACGAATCATGTCACCTGCCGAGTGACACTACAGGCCGAGCTATTGGAGTTAGAGACTAGGGGGATCGCAAGGGACAGAACATCACAGCTTTCACATAGACAACACTATTTAATCAGCAGTACAAGGGAACAATACCAGGACTATAGGTCAATCTATATATAATATACCTAATAAATATCAACATTTGCACATCAGTGAGTCAATGAACATGAATCAAAATCATTTTTGATGACCACACAACTGAGATCAGCAAAGTTTGCTTTGGGTACAGCATGGTAGGTAAGTTCAAATAAACATTGTCCTTAACATGAAACATAGTTATATAGCAGCATCGCCTTAGACCAGTGGTCACCAGTCCTGCTCTCAGAGATCTACCACCCTGCAGAGCTTAGGTGCAGCCTTTAATTTGACACACCTGTCACAGATAATCAGGCCCTTCAATAGTGTCTCAGTATTATAGTCAGCTTAGCTTCAATATAGCTGGCTGCAATACTTATCTGTATCAGGTGTGTTAAATTAGGGCTGCACAGAAGCTCTGTCGGATGGTAAATCTCCTGGATCAGGGTTGGTGACCACTGTGCTAGACAATCAGCATTTCGAAAAAAAAACAATAAGCAACAAAACACAATGCTTTGTAGCTCCCCATACCTTCCACAATGCCCCAAGGGTACAGACGTCCTCGAACCTGGCACCCCATGCTCTCCACCACCATGTTGCTGCCAATTATGGCAAAAGGGACTCTGTCCTGGAAGGGAGACAAAATAAATTGTATCAATAGCAACTCTGGGAGGCTCTAGTGTAGCAGACAGACATGTTAGATTTGCAAATGTCATATATAATCTGAAAAGTGTGCTTCTGCTATTTTTTCTAAAACTGGAAGAGAATCTTATTGTTCAATACAAAGCTCCTGTTAGAGAGACCTAACCTTTAGCTCCTGATCATGCCGTTGGACATCTTCATCTGAATCTGAGTCACAGTCCGGGAACTGGTAGATCTTGATTCCATGCTGCTCCATCTCCTCCCGTATCTGGGGGTTGGACAAGACAGTAAGTCCACTGCTTTGGCCAACGTGACACACAGCATTTATCCAGCATGATCTCAAATGGCAAGATCAATGTTTACCTGCCTGATACGAGAACATATTTGCACATTCCAGATGTCCAGTGCACATGCCATGTGAATATGTGTACAGGCTTTGATCGCTCTTCCCCTTTGGGCTGCTGAACGTTAGTCAGATAATGACCTGGGGGGGTGTTCCATGAAGCGGGATTACTTGTCAGGTTTAAGGTAGTCTGAGCTGAATGTCAGAGAATGAAAATGAAGTCCATTTAACCCAGACCTTAAATACCTTAAATTCAACAAGTCATCTGAAATCGTGCTTCATGGAACACCCCCCAGGTCATTATCTGATTATGAACGTTTAGGTGCTCCATACTCACCTTAATTTTTTTCTTCCTCATTTCATATGGGGTGAGGCTATCGGCCTTAGCCAGCACTGGCACAATGTTGACCTTCTCATGTAGAGCCTTCATGAACTCTACATCTATAGGCCTGAGGCTAAGATAGAAAAGATAGACACCCTCAAGATCATTTAACTCATCAGGTCATGTCTGTAAGTTAAAATGGTCTATAATACTTCAAAGTGCAAAAGTTAGACTTTACTGTTTACGTCACACAAGATTAAGGGAAATGTAGTGCCTTCCTTAGTGTCAGTGTATATCTAGGATATTCATTTATTTCTGGTAGAGATCTTTGCCACTGGTTACAGAAAATTGTAAATATGAATGAGGTTATATGTTCTTCTTAAAAATAACAGATGTCCGGTCTTTGTACCCGTGGCTGAAGGGTGAGATGAAGTAGAGGCAGCAGTGCACGCGGTTGTCCTGGATGTTCTTGCGGTTTAAGCCACTCTCATCCCTGAAGTACTGCTCAAACTGCTCTTCAATGTAGTCCACAACAGGCCGCCAACTTCCACAAAACACCAGGATTAACCAATCATGGGGAAAAAATTGGAAAAAACAATATTTATTAATACTGGTTTATAGTGACGGGCAAATTAAGCTTCATGGACCATTTGCTGTATTTTTTGACCCCACTACATAGTGCCCTTGGTTTGCTTTGGGGCATTCTTTGTGCCCTTTTATGAACAGAACTTCATTTGCCCATCATTGCTGGTTTGCGGAAATACGTAAATTGTAAACAATTAAAACCCCGCCTCCATCCAAGCACACCTACCATTCCTTGTTGTTGACGGCATCACCAAACCCTGGTGTGTCCACCACGGTCAGCCTCAGCTTCACCCCTTTCTCCTCAATGTTAACTATGCACCTAGTGATTTCCACCGTCTGTGTGATTCTCTCTGCAGAAAGCGGAGACAAGTACTCAGCCCTGCATAGCATAGGTATGCTTAAGACCAGGGGTGGGCAATCTTATCCAGAAAGTGCCATTTGGTATGCAGGTTTTTGCTGCAACTCACTAATTAGAGCACTGAGGAGTCCTCACACCTTGATTTGAATAGCTGACCTAAAGGTTATCCCAAAAACTAGCGTACACACTAGTCCTTTGTGGATAAGATTGCTTGCTCTGGTTATCCCTCAACCCTGTGCTGGATAATTGGGTAGGAGATAGAAGAAAAGCCCTGAATACTTTAGCATGTGTCAATAGACTATTCTACTGTTACCCCAATAGTAACACCACCTCGAATGACAACAGTAGTGAGACATAATGACGCTTCAAGAACCCATTTGCTGTATTTTTTGACCACAGTAGATGGAGCTCAAAAAAGGCATAAAGAATGCCCACACAAACCAAGAGCACCATCTAGTGGGGTAAAAAAAATACTGCAAATGGTTCATTAGGCATCATAGACAGTAACATTAAATCTGCATAGGAACAAACTGAAAGTAAACTCAAATTAAATGCTAGCAACAGATTAAACTCATATCCCACCTTCTGCACTGAAAAGCCTCCTGTCCTTATATAGGTCTGTGAGGAAAAGGCTGTTGACAAGAGTAGATTTTCCCAGGCCAGATTCTCCTAAAATAAAACATACTTCATTGTTGCTAGGAGACACAATGATGGGATCAAAATATATTTTTTTGCACTGAAATGCTGCTCATCCATTAACTTTTCAAACAAAATATTTGTCAAAAGATTTATTAGTAAATATCAATGCATTTAGGGGAGAAAATTACATTAGTGACAAAGATGGTTTCTCAGATACACACAACCTCTAAGGGTGACAATACGCAGGGCAACTTTTTGAGCCATGTTGCTGGGCAGTGTTACTGACAAATGTTGCTTGGGCACTTTCTGATTGATATTGCGGACCAAATTTCAACAGCAATGGCCAACTTTTCACAATCACCCAGATTCAGCCGAGTTGGCCTTTGTCTTACCTACTGTAGCTGGTGGTTACACAGCATCATTACTCAAAAAGTTCCACTGTATATCATTACCTATAAAATGACTTGGCAGGAAATCCTACCCAGCTGTACTCACCCACTACCATCAATGTGAAGTCAAAGCCCCTTTTTACTGATTTTTTGTGTACCTGGTTTGGCAACGTTGCAAAACCAACATATTCTTTGTCTTGGTCCTGTAAAGTAGACATGACTTTAGCCAGTGTCTTTATAATTCAGTAGATTAACTACAGTATGATGAGAATACCTGAAATTTGGATTTAGTCCTAAGGCTGTAGTGACATCATCAAAAAGACCTACTATTTGCTGTCCATAAATCTAAAAAAAAATCTGAATACTGTACCTCTGCAATGGCCACTGCCAGGTAACACTTCACATTAACTGCACCTTCAAGATGCCTTAATAATGCAGTCATACAACATTCAATTCACATTCATCATGCATTCATAGAACATTCATAAAACATTCACACATTAATAACAAACATAGGTTAACAAACATTATAATAATATAATCATATAATGTTTGTTATTGATATATATTAAAGTTGTTAAGGTATGTTAGGATGTTAAAATATACTTACATATTGATTATGAATGTTCTATGAATGCGTAATGGATGCATTATGAAGGTGCAATTAATGTAAAGCGTTACCCACTGAAACCCATAGTTTATTGCTTAAAACTCTGATTTCTGTCGCTCCAAAGAAAATCACCAGTAGGGAATCTATGACTCATTCACAGTGTAACAGCATTAATACAGGCATCTGTTTGACCAGAAAACCACCTAAAACCAGACAGTCCATTTTAATAAGATAAAGGTACATGTGGATTTATGACATTTGTTCATACTAGGTGATGCTTATGTCATTATATATTTCTTGTGAGGAATCTATAGGGGCTACAATGGTTTATACATTTTACCTCAACTGAATCGTAGGGGTCAAAGTATCCCCAAGGACTCTTAGGACGTGATGGGCTGAGAGGCTGGTCCATGGAGCCCAGGTTGAACCTGAACAAAGATTCCGACTCTGCAGAAGAGTCCCTGGAGGTTCTATTTGGTGTGATTTGGCGGAGGAAAGGGTGTCTCCCCGGAGTGAGTGGGCGGCTAGTGGCCTCCCCCACCACCCGATCACATGATGATTCTCGGCTGGGGGAAGAGTGGGCCCAGCTAGGAAGGAAGTCCCTCATGGCGTGATTCACCTCCAAGTCTGACTCAGCCATGGAGAAGCTGCAGAACTAGCAGGACGACAGAGATGTTTGCAAGGCCAAGGATCAATGGAATATAACACATAGATAAAAAGAATTGCCTGGCATTACAACAGGATAAAGTACTAAGGGAAGAATAAAAACAACTGAAAAATTTTTCTTAACTAGTGAAACAAAACACAGAGCCTCTTAAAGCTCAAACTCCAAGCAGTGAGCTGCTTCAAATGGATATATGGGACGCTCAGGTCAAACTTCATATCAGTTGTATCAATGCATCCTAAATTATCAATAACCTGCTGTACCTACAAGTCAGTTTCAATCTGCACAGAATAGCACAAATAGTTGACAATATATTTTATATCATGCTATGTATTGGTTTACTTGATGCAATTTACACTCAGAAGTGCCTATAGCACTATAAAGGGAGGGAGTTTTATTTATTTATTTTTTTATTTTTTACCGTACTATAGGCTCCAGAACAGGGGTCACGGACATGGTGCCCACAAGCACCTGGACCTGTTCTAAGAATAGCACAACTCACCAGTGAGCAGCGTCTAAAATTGAATTTTATCCTGTTGCTATTCTTCTTTAATCACATTTGCATTTATATATTTGAAAATGACAATATCTAAAAAAAGCATTTAAAACATGTTTATTATACATTAAGTTTAGATACGTTTAGGACCTAAACTTAAACTGGTAGCCCTTCGTATGGCTCAGTACTCGTGAAGTAGCTCTCAGTTTCAAAAAGGTTGGTGACCCCTGCTCTAGAAAATTCAAGTCAATCACATGCAATATAGCTACATTCCACATAACCTCTATACAAAGCAAAGTACCAAGCGTACATTTCGGTTTTGTTCCTTATGGGGAAGAATTTTCAGTTTCAGTTCATGCCTCACAATACTCTTCACAGACAAACTGTGTGAGAGGAGCTCTATGATTCTCTAAACAGGTAGAACATCATGGCTCTACAGCAGGAATCTCAGCTGTCAAACTGTCTGTGCCATGCAAGACCATAAGGACGGTAATGCCACGATCCCCAGACGACCCAGAAAACTTCCAGACTATGACAGACTAGGGATCATGCCACAGGAACAGCTTCCTTCTCAATTGGCTGCCCAAATCCCACCTCCTCTAGAGCAGAATGATTTATAAATGAATAAGAGAATAAACAGCAGTTAACGTTATGAGCCAACATAGGATGCCAGCCTTTTGGAGGTGGAAATTCCAGAGTATGGCAGTTGTTTGTAATACGAGTGCAGCAGAAAGCAAATTTTGTTAATTCATTTACATTAAAAACATTTCAGTAGCACAGGGTATGTGGTTGCTAACACAGTAAAAGGACAGACCAATATTTTGTTTCAATAACCATTTGAGTATAAAGAGTCACAGTCACAGAGTAATCAACTAGTTGGTTGAAACAAAACCTTGGTCTGGATTTGTACTTTCTGGACCTGAACTTTCCACCTCTGTCTGCAATGGATTACATTTGTGAATAACTTCCTCAACACTGGTAATGGATCTAGTTAATATTATTAAACACCAAGTGGTCACCAGCTGAAATTATTAAATATGCACCTGAAAAATAATAGGAGGCCTTATCTCACTTCATGAAGTGTCAGAGTTCTAGCTACAAGAAATAAGCACTTCTGGAGAGGGGTCATTGCCGGCCTGCCTTATAAGTGACATGGACGATCGCCATTAGGGGGCGCAAAAGAGTGAGTGGAAAAAATCAGAATACCTCTTAGTTGCATTCCACATTACAAATTTTTACACTGGTTTTGATATTTTGGTAACATTCTTGTGAAACAGACACAAACTAGCTAGTTAGCAACCCGATGCCCTGTGCTATGGAAATGTGTTTAATATAATTAACAAAATTTGTTTTCTGCTGCTCTCTCATTACAAACAACTGCCATGTAGATCCAATAGCAAATCAGCTGAATGCCACAACTCCCTGTTATAGCTTAAATGATCAAACATCTTTAACATGCAGCTGTGCATGACAGGAACTATGAAACAGAGCAGGTTATGACGACCGTCCTAGAACTCAAGATTCCCCTAACAGAGGAGGACCACTGACACAACAGATTCTGCATCGGGCCATGTTGATATAAAAATTGCATCACCAAACCTGAGACAAATTTCAAGGAGCTAAAATTTCCAATAAATGATATTATCATCTGATGTTATATGGTTCTTAAAACAAGTATATAGCATGACCTCTCACAGTGATGAACTCTCAGACCCAAACAAATTTAAACTACAGTATCTATTCCATTTAACACAAGTGGCTTACAAATGAACTGTGTTCACACACACACAAAAAATCACCTGATTGATGTAATACAATTTTTCCATCTGCAGTCAATTATAAATTTAAGCATTGTATTTATATTTATGCATTTTTGTACAATGTTTTACACTACAAATGTTTTCCCACTACATATGAAAACAAAGTGATGGATTCACAGAGAAGAATAAGACTGCAAAGGCAGACGGCACGCTACACTGAAGACTACACCCTTCAACATGCAGGGAACAGAGCACAGCATTGTCAGATGATTACAAAGGCCATCTGGGGGTAGGAAACAGAGGTTAACATTTCAAGTCCAGAAAATAAAAATCCAGACCAAGATTTTGTTTTAGCCAACCAGTTGTGTCTTGATACTCTACTGTTTGGTTGAAACTAAATCTCGGTCTGGATGTATATTTTCTGTACCTGAAATGTCCACCTTTGGTAGGAAATGATGTGTATGCCTCTGGTGGAGGGGGGGAGGGGGAAGGCAGGCTAAAACAAAACACAGAAATACGGCAATAAGCACCATCTTCTTACCTCGCCATCTGGATGAGTTAAGCGAAGTTGAGAGTACATGTGAGGAAGTCGAAGTGAGGAATTTAGATAAGGATACAATAGGAAAGAAAATGCATAAAAACTAATATACCAATCCAGTTAGCCCCCTGGTTTAAGAACAATCAGTCAGCGGTATTTATTTTTGCAATATCGCAAAACTAACCGGTAACACTTTACTTAATTGGGCATAAATACTTAGTAGTAACTAATAGTAGTTACTACTGAAGTACCAATCATGAACAAATACAATAACTGCTTTGGATAAAAGATGCATGACGTTTCATTAATGATGAACAAACAGGAGGTCAGTATTTCACTTGTGTTATTCATACTTGTTCCTTCAGTAGTTCATAAAGGTTTATACCATTTACAGATATAGCAACAAATATAACTGCTTGAGGTAAGATGCATCCTGATTCATTAAATGATGAATGAACATGAAATCAGTATGTAACAAAGTTTGTGGTCAATTAATACACAAGTAATAGTATAATACTGCATTATTTGTGCCCCCTCAGTTAAAGGGTTACCAACTAACCCAAACTTTAAAATAGTAATCCACAAAACTACAGATTAACAATAACAGATTTAAAGGTTAATAAATTGTAATTTTGTATTGTGCCTTTCATGGGACAATGTCTGAGAAAAATTCTATAAAAGGCACTTGAATACACTTGAATGTTACAAAGTATCACATCCTCTATCCACTACAGTGAATGGTCCCATTTGATTGATTTGCGTATGTGATGATTGCTACAATGACAGCTTGCATTCCGGTACTGAATCGGCACAAAAGAGAAGTCTACAAACACAAGACAAAAATGGAAGTCACACTCAGAACTAGAGATGAAATGTTTAAATAAATTATGGAAGTAATACACCATAGATATAATCCAACCTGCAAAAATAGTATTTTTGAGCATGCTTTTTTTATTATTCTTCAGGAACCAGGAATAACAATATTGCTCAAACATATTTCAAAACCAATGAGGCATTTCTTTCTCTGTTTTGTTTTTCATCTGATTATATGACAATGTGCTGAATAGGTCGATTTGTAATATTAATTATATTTTCATGTTTAAATGTAAGTTCCTTGGATTATGTTTAAAAATGCTTTGTGAATGCATAAATATTAAAGGTGTCCTTTCCTAAAAACTAAACAAATATAAAAATCATTCATGAGGTAAGGATTCATTTCATTTTAAAATATTAAGCTTTTAAAATCTTGAATTTGGACTGCAGTTTTCCCCCAAAAATCAAATGCCTTTTAAACATTTAAACCACATTTATCTACAGTTAACATTTATATTTGAAACCCTACACACCCTATACACTTTAAAAAATCAAGTGTCCTGTTATTTAATTTGTACGTCAATTAATCCATTAAAAGAGTATGCATCATAAAAAAATGCAAAAGACATGATAGAAAAAATATTCATTTTACAGGCTAACATAAATATTTATACCATTCTATGTGAAAAACAAACACAGATCTGCTGAGGTCATCCAAAATGTAGGAAAATACATGCATACATAAATACAAATGTGATCCATATTCTAAATGTGATCTAATTTCTACTACTACTATATAAATGATTAATACAAACAAAAAGTAAATGACTTACATTATCTATCATTAGCATCTGTATCTTAAGGATAACAGTAGCAGATTAACGTCTAACGTCTCGATTTGTACACAATTACATATTTGCAGAATTTTTATTATACTTGCACTCACCGTATCTGTATATTGTATTCCTAAATTTGCTATTGACAGACATGTTTTCCGGTGGATGTTTCCTAGTTTTTGGTAAGTTTTATATGATTGCTTCAAATTGTACGCAGCAGATGGAGCTTAGAGCTGAAGCCAATCCTCTTGATGTTATCTGTGCCTCTACAATCTCCTTAGAGAAAGGAGCAGGCGGCAGGCGACTGAGCCGGAGACTCACGCCACACACTGCAGCCTACAGACCAGGCACTTCAGCAGCTTCAGCACAGAAGCTCTGTGTGTTTTTCACTGACATACTTGGAATGAAATGTGCTTGTTTACCAATACAGTCTTCGACTATTTGAACATATAGTTGGTTCACGTTGTGCACCATTGCAGAATGCCACCGTTGCAATCAAACTTCTGTTTGTTCACGATGGTGTGTCAGGTGCCGTACATGGAATTTCCTGTAGTGTTTCTCCTCAGTTGTGTCTATCAGGTCCGGCATGTGTATGCACTGCAGCATGTCCCGCAACATCACAGGATCGCTGCGGGTGGTATTCTCCACCGCCACCCTTAGATGCAGACACAGTGTGTGCATGCAGGATGGAGACTTTACAGTACCAGCTTTATCTGATTCAGATGCAGCCTAAATGTGGTGAAATACAGTACATGGATTTTTTTTTTTTTTTTTTTTTTTTACTTTAAGGACATTTTGTTCTATAGCTTCAAAAAAATGTAGGGTGAGTGTAGCCTGAGGGATGATCTTCATTTAGGCCGTACTACCCATTGACAAAGGGCGGGATGAAGTAGAGGCAGCAGTGCTCAGGAGTGTCCTCAATGTCCCAATCTCACCCCTGAACAAGGACATAACTTTTGGCCGAGCGTTGGGGGCAGTTTGAAGTGTCCATCCATTGAAGAGGGTCCAGGGGGTTTGTACTGGCTGGGCATATAATTTAAACTGAATGCCCCTGAAGTACTGCCGACTTCCAACTAAAGTGAAGTACAATGTTCCCAGCACAGTGGCACCTCAGGAGTGCTTGGTAAGGTGTAACAGCCAGGGACTAAAGATTATGACTAATTGTGGGGAAAAACACACACACACACACACACACCTTTCTTTTTGGATTCTCTGTCTGTTTGAACCTATGCTCATTTGAAAAGCTGCTGTTGGCTACCTCCATTCTCAATTTAAAAAGAGCTGTTCCTTGAAGTACCCGCCCCCACTAATCTCAGTCTCAGAGCACCACTCTGTGTTATTTATAGCATCCCTGAATCCAGGAGTGTCTATAATGTTCAGCCTCAACCCGAGTCCCTCTGGTTCAATGTTTACTGTTGATCTCCCCAGTCCGTACAGCCCTTTCTATGCATGCAGCATAGAAAGACATACTCAAACTTCCAAGAAGTTTATGGGAGTTTTACTTACACAAAAATGTTCTGAGGGCAGAACGAAAAATGATTGGTTCAGAGAGATAACCAATTAGACTGCAGAGGACGTGGGTCCAAGCAACTAGAAGTGAGACCAACCAATCATTCTTTGTTTAAAACCTAAACTAGTCGATTGACAGCAGTCAAGATCTTAAAATGTGCTGCAAACAGTACAGTACATTATAAAAATACTCTTTGAACTTCAACAGATTTCCCCGATAGATTTCCGGGACATTGAGCAACATTTGCGGATGTGAGGGAGCTGCTGTCAATTTGCAGGTGACTCTGGGAACTTCCAGGAGAAGTGGGAAGTCTGACATAATTTTTATAATTTGCACATGCATAATGTAAGTACACTCTTACTTAATGTATTAATTAACCAATAACTAAGTGTTGATTACGTTCTGATCCCATGTCTGTTCATTATTAATCAATCATAACAGTTTATGTATTTCATGCAGTCACTATATTTTTGTTCATGATTCATACTTGAGTAGTAACTGAGTTACTAAGCTACTCCCCCCCCTCAAGTAGTGTTACCCTAAAACCCTAAAAGAAGTCATAAGGCAAGTCATTTAACACAATATTAGTGATGGCATATGTCTGCCCATACATATAATGTCTACTTGTATGTTAAAAAAAATAACTGACAAATAGATCCTTACCAATGCTAGATTTCAACCTCCAGTCTTTAAGATTCACAATAACCTGACCATTCAATTTGTACAAACTGCGATGACCGAAGCACAGAATTAGAAATGAAACCAGAATGAATATCAGTAGGCATAATGTTCTTAGAAACTGAACATTTTCCGGTATAACAACTCCACAAAATCTGGGGACAGATTCTGACCAGAATCAGCTCCTGAGAGGTTCCATTGTGAATGTACATAGTACAGCTGCAGTCTCAATTCAAGATAATAATGATAACCAACGTTATTATGCTTGCACACGGAGAAACTATACTGGCCAGTGTGTGAAACGGGAACATCCTATTACCAGCTACACAAACGGCATGCAGATACAGCATTTCAGATGCTACATGAGACCGCTATCTGGCTAGCTGCAATACACTTAGGTTCACATAGGGGTGAAAGTTATAAATTCCTCATCAAGAATAGTCATCTGGCTCAGAGAAAAAGTCAAATCGGTAAACAGAAGAATGGCGACCACAATATATCAGATCTTTAAGTAATTCCAAAATTACTGGGAGTAACTCATACATCTTGAACATGGAGGAGGCATTGTTATCTGTAGGTACATTTAAATATTTAATTCAATTTGTACAAAAAAAAAATACCACAAACTACATAAAATTTTTCTTAAAAAGGAGGTTCACCAGAAAACTGGTTCTTTAAAATGGGCCATGCATAAATGGCCATATTACATAAAATCTTAACAAATGATATCAAATGTAAACTATAATATATGTTTGCATGTAAAAAGAGTAAAAGATATACTTTTCTTTCTCATAGTGTATAGATATTCAAGTATACTGATACAGTGCAAAATACATCTTCATGTATCATCTATGTGGACACATTCTGATTTCTAGCTCTTTTTAACTTTTTAACAGGGGGTCATATTGCATACTGCATAAAAATGTACTTTAACATAGAATTATTTTAAACATTTATAATATTCACCATGACCCAGATAACTGGTTATTGGAAATTATCCATCCATCCATCCATTCATATTCCATACTATACAAAGTCACAAGGGTCCTGAGTCAATCCAAATGATTACAAATAGTCCAGAATGGGGCGCCAACCCCTCACAGGGCACACTCACAACTATGGATAATTCGGTAACTCCAATTCACCTCAGCACGTTTTTGGACTGTGGGGGAAAAACGGTGGACCCGGAAGAAACCCAACGAGTATATTGGAAATAGCATGCAAACTCCACACACATAGAACTGGGTTGTTGACTCAAACCCTGGTCTCCAAAGGTGTGAGGTAACATGGATATTTGTTGCAAACATTATAGTGAACAGTAGAGGACATAAGATGAGACCGAATCTTAACTGCAAATAAAAAAAACCTTCATGTGAGAAATGCTCTAGAAGTACAATGACAAATGAGCTTGGGTCGCTGCAACACTACAGAGACTAACACTGCAAACACACATATCAGTATTTCGCAACCCCCAGATTTTATCAGTCTGCAGACCAGTCATCAAAAGGCTGAGAACCCCTAACACATATCATGCACAGGGTCATGGGATTAGACATACCTGCCAAAACCAGCATAACCTCTGTCTTTACCCCAATAACTATAGCTTTCATGCAGATGACCTAGAGACACACATATTAGCTAACACTGGTTCCTCTGCAGGCTTCGTCCTTGTTTACATTCAACCAGGGCCAAGCAGACATACTTCCTGTACCATCTATTGCCTTCATGATCAGTCGAGCTCCTGTGTATTTTCTGTATTACAGCATCTTGAGTTCAGCTGCCAGTTTTTTTTTTCAGTTCGGCCATTATGACAGTAGTTATCTGGAAATGGAGGAGAGTAATTCAAAGGAAGTACCATTTTCCTACCTGTGTACTAAATACAAAACCTACGAAGAATTCAGCAAGTGCTCCTATTATACAGCAGTTCCTGAGGAATAATGAGATCCCTGGTCCTTGTGGATTAAATATGGCCCAGTAAGGTCTGGCTCTGCAAGCATTGAAGCAAGGCTCCAGATAGCCAAGCTACTCAGGGGGTGCGTTTGCCTTGTGTTTGGGCTGGGTGTGGCTCCGCCAGAAGGTTTGGTGGACATGGTCCAGCTCAGAGGCGAGGGGGAGCCGGATGGCCAGATGCATCGACAGGTTGCGGAGCCATTCTTCCAACTTGGCAAAGGAGGGCCTACGAGGAGGGAGAAGATGAGACATAGACTGAACTGAGGAGGAAAAACAGTGTTATAGATTCAAAGGGATGACCCCTGAAAGGAGTGGTTTAGTACCGCTGGTCTGGGTCCAGGTCACAGCATAGTGCAGCCATGGGGAAAAAGGCCATGGGACATTCTGGTGGATAGTACCGCTCTAGGAAATCTCTGATGTTCAGGCCAAAGTTTACTGTCCGGAGCAGATAATCCGGGTCAGCGTTCACCCTGCCGATTATCTAGAGGCAAAAGTAGACAGTGGTGAAAAACGTGCCAAAGTGAGATCTGGGATAAAACACTCTTATTGGTCCATGGTAACAATTCAAAAAACAATTCAGTAATCATTTGCAGGAATGAGTCAGCTGCAGGGCTAACCTCACACAGCATTATTCCAAAGGAGAAGATGTCCACCCGCTCGTCATAACTTTGACCTAGCAATGAAACGTTAGTGAGCAGGCTGGTTTACAGTTACAGTACTACCTAATAGTGATGATCAAATGATGTTTCATGAACCACTTGTGGTATTTTTTGACCCCACCAATATTTTTACAAATTTAAGCACCCCATACTTTCTGTGAGCACTGTATATGCTGCAAAACTGTACCTCTACGTTTAATTATCGCAGTTGCTTCCCTTCGACTCACCGAGGATCATCTCCGGTGCCATCCAGTAGGGGCTACCGACCACCGTGTACCTCTTCCTCCGGTCTGACTTCTGCAGGCCCGTTAGCCCAGCTGGGGGGAGCCTGCCTGGATTCCGCTCTTCTACCATGAGGCGGGCCAAGCCAAAGTCAGCCACCACCACACTCTGGTCCTGTGGGGGCAGTACTCACTGAACAGAGCCTACCTCACATCCTCCAGCAGAGGCCCAAAACAGCCAGTCATGTCATAAGCAGGTGTCAGCGTCTGTGCCTTCTAAACCTTGATTCCTGAAGGACAGGGTCTTGCTCCATAAAATGCAATGTACACACATGGGACCCACCTCTCTGACCAGACAGTTATTTGAATTCAGATCCCGGTGGATGATGTTCATAGAGTGCAGATACGCCTGAAGAAATGTGAAGGAGAGCAGAAAATGATGCCGAAGCCACTGAGAGTAAATAATAACATTTACTCAACCTACTAAAGACGACCACAAGGCACCAGGTGAACAAACCCTTAAATAAGACAGGTTCTCTTCATTTTTTAATGCTGCCAAATATTCTTGCCATGGGCCAAAGGGCCTTGCTGGCACATCTAGGGCCCCAGGAAACTCCTTTATTTGTGAAACTGGATTCACTTCATTTGTACAGATACAAAGGGCAAAAAGATCATGAAATTGCAATTGCCTTAAGTTATATTACGTAGTTTCACTAGGTTAGCAGAGCACAATAAACACACAAAGTGCTTGACACTAACCATTCCAGAGGCGATGTCCCTGGCAAATCCTATTCTCTGATTCCAGGGGTAATTACTGTCCTGTTTGGAAGGAAAAGGGACAGGCTGGGAAATATACCTCTTCTGTTAATTTTTCTGCTCCTCGGAGCAACATGCATACAATTACTTCAAGTTCCCTCTAATGACAAACAAATGTTTTTTGTATGTATTCATAGCTGTATATTATATCCCATAGATTTGTTTTTAATATTAAATATTAGTGTATGTTGTACAAGATGCAGGACATATAGACAGTACCCAGAATATGAATGAGAAAACTCACACAGAGACACACAGGTAGAGAAATGAGAACCTAAACCCTACTGGGTTCTCACCATGTCCTGGATGATGTCCCTCAGGGTACCTCCTTTGATGTACTCAGATATTAAGTTAAGCTTCTTGTCCTTGTAAAGGATCCCGATGAACCGCAGCACATTGGGATGGTCTAGGCACCGCATCACCTTCACCTGGAGAGGTCAGCAAGAACATTTTACTCATCAACGCAGATTTTACTGGGTCAGGTCAGGCATAAACGCTAAGTTGTACTGGACTCAGATCAGCCAGGCTGATCTCCATCACTGGGCAGGAGTAGTGCAGCCATGTGATGGACCCAAAGACATAGAAGAGAGTTTGAAATTGGGGGAGGGGCTTCATAATGTAAATGTAACCCCTGTATTAAGAGGCGGCGAATTAAGCCAAATTAAATATTGTGGGGTACATGCTGGCCCCCCTCCTCATTTCCTGCACCGCCGGGCGTACCTCCTTGAGGAAAGTCTTCTGGCTGTCTTCATCAAAGCGGAGGAGCTCCTTCATCACCATCTCCTCACCTGTTTCACGATGTGTGACCTACAGACAGCGAATTATGTCATGGGTGCATTCCAATGATTACCCGGAAAATCTACATCTAAATCTACATCTTTATAATGTGCAGTGATGTACTGAATGCAGTGGACACCATGATCCTGGAAGGAAAAATACCAATCAAAAATAAAAAAAGTCTACATAGAATGAAAAGAAAATGGCTGTCGTCAAATCATCCAAATGGCTGTTACATATGGGGGTGGTTAATGTGGCTTCTCACTGGTTCTTTAAAACGATTTGGGTATCTTAAACAGGGCTATATACATATAACATTCACTCATTCATTTATTCATAAAAATTCCACATTACTAACTATGAGCCTTTGATTCCAGTTCACCAACTTTATACCCTGCGCTACTATGCGTAAATTTACTCTAGAGTCCTGCCTCTTCTGAACAGCTAGACCTCAGTAAGTTGCATAGAAGAGTGTCCAGTAATAAATAGGCAGCACATGGTTAATGCAGTGGTGCACATGCATGAAAAAGGCAGACTTTGGCACAGAGGCCACTGATGAGACAGCACCTTGATAACTTGTCCAAAAAAGCCTTTTCCCAACACCTGCCCATGGAAGAGGTCAGAGGGACGGAAAATGCGATCTGTCCGACCCGTAGGCGCAGCTCGCAGGGACTCTGAGCGCCCGATGTCCCTCCGGTGGGACAGGGGGGAGGAAGAGCCATGGGGGACTGGGGATTTATCAATGCTGCAGCTGCGTCTGAAAGGGCAAAGCAGCTGGCGGTCATTTTCGGATGCCTTTCTATCAGAGGTGGACATTCCAGGTCCAGAAAGTACAAATCCAGACCAAGATTTTGTTTCAACCAACCAGCTGAGTACATATATAGAGTTACAGTCACAGATTTCTCAACTGGTTGACTGAAATAAAATCTTGGTCTGGACCTGGACTAGCCACATATGCTTACTATAGTCTTTAAAATGAAGCATGGGAAAAGAACCCTGAAATTCCACCCAGCAGCTTCTACAGTTAGGCAATGGTAGCTCAATGAGTTGAGTACTTTGATACCAACACAAAGGTTGTTGGCTTAAATCCCAATAAGCATAAATTGTAACCCTTCCCTCTACCGTAAGTTACTTTGGATAAAATGTCAGACTGATATAATGTAACTGGGTGGCCATGAAAAATCACTACTTTATATGAAATCTAATTTTTGACTGGGTTTTGTCATTGTTGGGCAAGTTAAAACTGCGATACTAACATCTGAGGCCACTAAAGTAGCATTGCTGGATCATTCTAGTATGAGTATAAAACCCACATAAATTGGGCGAAGCACTGCGCTGATAGCTGAACCCCAATAGTCACTTTGTTGAACTCTTACGTGATGACTTTAGAGCGAACCCTGTTGGCAATTGGATGGAGTGAGAGTTCAGAGCCAGGGCTGCTTTTGCATTGGACCACTTCTGATCGGCTGTCAACCTGATCCCCAACATCTCTGAGGTCATGGGGATTCCGCTCAACGGTCAGCCGCAGATTCCTGCCGGTCTCCTGAATCAGCAGTTCAATCTAGTGTACACAGAGTGGTTCTAGGTCAAGCCTGGACAAAAATAGAGTGACCAAGGTTGGGAGAGTTTTGCAGGCTGAACTGATTTGAAGTCTGTTACCTCGTCAAGTGGAACATTCTGAATTGGGGTTCCATTGATCTCCAATATGCGGTCCCCAATGCACATGGAGCTCTTCAGGTCTGGACTACTGCTGTTCAAGTCCACACTAGACAGAAAGACAATGTATTCGTTCAGGAGACTGTCTCCTAGGATCATTCAGAACCACAGCCTGTTTTCTACTACCATTTAGAACCACAGTTCTCTAGCCTCCAGTCTGACAGGTTGATGTAGCTTTTGCTCCAGTTTTTACATTTCCTAGGTTTTCTCTCACCTGAAGTTTGCAAAGATCTGCCTGAACAGTCCACTTTTTACTTATTTGGACATATTTTGAACATTCCCAAAAAGAAAAACGTACCTCTTTTGTTTACTTTTAAATATTATGCTACTGTTTTATCAGTGGTTTTAGTGAGAATTATAAAAGTCATTCACTGGATGACTTTAGCAGTGACAAGCCTATGCATCATCTAAAAACCCTGAAGCGTGCCCCTGGCTGACTGAATGTTTCACACAGAAGCATGTGATTCAAGAATTTGCAGTGCTTGCCTTGTTTACCATTTTTAAAATTGTGTATTCTTAGGTCCAATAGTCAGCATTGCTGTAGACTGACTGGATGAGTTAACAGCCATGCAGACCTGCTGATTCACCTTGATACGCGCACGGTAGGGCTGCACTCTGGCCCACATGTGCTGGAGCTGCAGTCCGGGCTGATGGATACTGAGAAGCCCCGGTTCCCATCAGGAGAGGCTGGGATGGACACCAACGTCACTATGTGTGGGACCTTGGAATCCGGGGAGTCCGGCTGGGTCACTTGACTGACAACACTCTTCTGGTAACACTGTCCACTGCAGATAAAGAGGAGAACACAAAACACAATGGCCAAACATTACAGGGTGTGGAAGATTAGGGCCTTTGCCTGGACCCCTCCTCTGGTCTTAGAGTGTACTCACACTTGGCCCGGTTTACTCACACCTGCCCCCCCTCCCCCACTGGTATGTGCTCACCTTGTGCTTGGAATTCCAGGCCCAAGCACGCTTTCATCATCACTATGCAACTTTTTGTTGAAGAAAACATAGCAAGAAAAGATTTATCGCACAGGACAATGAAGCTCTTGATTGATGCCCTACTTTGTGGCTTATTTGGAGTCGTTTTGGGTGCGATGACACACAGCTCTTTTATAGATTTATCGAGTATCCAATGCTATTTTCACTTACGTACTGCACATATAAGAAGACAGTCCCACATTTTACCATATAGCTCTGAGTTTTTGTATGTTGCATCCAGTTGTTCCTGGATACTCTCATCAGCCCAAAATTTCCAGCAAACACCTCTGCTGGAGACCAAATTGATCCCTATGCCACCATATTTGTTGCTACCCAATCTGTACGTACAACCCGATCCGTTCCTTCCGGATCCAGGTCATGCATAGTGCATGTGTGCATGCATGTGCCGGTCGCATCGTTGACGTCATATACGCGTTCCGTGCTCGAGCATGGCTAGCGATCACGCTAGATGCATACTATGCCTGAGGATAACTCAACCATACCTGGGCTGACCTCTTCAAGCGGGCCAGGGCATGGTTAAGCGTACTGTGGCCGAGCGATCACAGCAATCAAACGAACTGGACTTTGGGGGTCAAACATGTTTGAGCACAGTACTAGTGTACACCCTTATAAAACAAGGTAAGTAAACAAACCTATCCAGGGTCAGTTGCAAAAGGTATGATGCATGCATCTGTTTTCCCAGCACTTTCTACACCACCATTAGCAGACTCACCAGTAGAGTTTGGAGCGCTCCACCAGTGCGTATGGATCCCCATCCCCGATGACCCCGCCACAGCATAGGCAGCTAAAGCACTCTGGGTGGTACTTCTGTTCCCCAGCAACCTATGAAAGGCATCGGAGAGTCAGATTACAATTTCAGTAGAAGACCTTTCAGTGCAACAGCCCACTTTTGGCATTGCCCGAATGACACATGCAGAAGGCTCTTTTGCGCCTCTACCTCAAGTGGCAGTATAGATGTGGTGAAAACAAAGATTACGACATTTAGACCACAAAACTTCGCTGTGCACGATGCTTGTTATGAACCGTGCCACACCTACATGTGTCTGTTATCGCTCCCCATCGCTCTGCCCAAACTGTTCTGTGGCTATGATAGCAAGGACTTCCAAAAGACCTGCCTCATGATTAGTCACCCTTCTGCTGCAATATTTGCAAGACTTTCTGCAGATTTCTATATTAATGGGCAAAGCATTTGGTCACTGAACCAGCACCGTCAGCTGATGTACATCCTGCACAGCCATGAAGTCCACCTCCTTCTCTGTAACACTAACAGAGAGACACCATTTTTGGGATCTTGGAATTAAAGGGGGTAAATGGTAGGGGCACTGTGACCAGAACTGATCTTTGAAGGGGGAAGATGAAGTGAGAGCAAATTTATTGAGAAACACATCATTACCAGTAAGAAAGCAGACAGGGTTACTGACTGAGAGGAAGCAAGCTTTTGTAACAGCAAAACATGTTGCAAACAGGGTCCCCAAACATCCCCACAATGTGATAAAAACCTGTTATTTTGACATTGTGGGGACCATGTTTCTACAATTTTATAAAAATCCATGACTGCAACCAAAAAACTAAAAATGCCAGAAGTCTCGTATTTTGTTTGATTACTCATGCTTAAGGACAAGGCTATCATTAAGGGCAGGATTGTGATTGTTGGGATGTGTAGACATGTGTGTGGTCCGATTGAATGCAGAGTCTCTTACCATGACAAGGCCTGTGGTGATGGTTTCACAGCAACCTGTACACACCTCTCCAAATCGGGCCCAATAGTCCCGCTTACAGAAGAAACGGCCATCCTTCTCGTAGTACCAGTGCGACAGTGAGTCCAAGCACTCACAGCACCTACTCCAGGGAAAAATGTTCAGAGAGTGTTTAGGCAATGCGAAGACAGCGGTACTCTGAGAGTAGAAACAAAATGTCAAGTGTGGATAAAGTGCAAGCAATTGCTGCTGGGAAATCTACTGTGTCCATCGCAGACAAGTCAAAGTAGGTTAAAGACACTGCAGTGCCTGCAAACGCACACACGCCCCCCACACGTTAAACGACATCTGTGCACCCATACAGCCGCACATGGTGTGTCCATATTTGTATCTCTTACATTCACCCTTTGCCTCATTCAAATAAACATATCTCATGAAAACCTCCATCTGCCAGGAAGTCACATGTTATAGGAGAGCAGCTCACAAAAATAAACTGGATAAGTGTTTTTTTTTCGCATATTCTACGGGAAGCTGTGGCTCTGATGAGCTGGCAGCCACCCTGAATTCCCACAGCAAAGTGTCAGGCCAAACGTCCGCTGCTCTATCTCTCTCTCCAACACGCACACCCACATCCAAAACTCTACTGGCTTTAGCAGGTCAGATCCCAGAGCAAAAAACAACATTAAAGAAGATACAAAGACAAGGGACAAATAAAAAAATCTATAACTTTAAAAGTAGCATCTGGTTAGGTGTGAAATCCACATTGCGCAGAACAGAATTACTCATACTGATTATTTAGGTTATTAACATCACATGTAAATATAAGATCTCTAACGGAGCCAGCCTCTCCTGACCACAACCATACAAAGAACTCCCAAAATCATTTTACCACAACAGTTTCATTTGCTTACTGGTTACAACATGAGTTTTAATTCATAGCCTTACTTCCCCTTGCTCAGCTTTCTGTACCGCTGGTCCCTCCGTGACATATCCCAACACTAGCAACCAGAGGTGAAACTTTGGTCCACTCAGTCACTGAGAAGTCTAATGGAGATACAGCTATGCAAGCACACATCTCTATTTGTCACTCTCTCACTCTCTCCCTCACTTCCGTGAGCTGATTTCCTGGGGAGACATCACAACCTCTACAGAACATCAAATACCGACTGACTTCCACCTATTCAGGGTTTCTGGAAGATCAGTAACCTACACAGTCCAGTGCAGCACAAGATAAAACAACCATAAAACAATAGGCCCCCTGTCCAAACACAATTTACCCCCAAGAATTTATTTTGTGCAAAGTCACACGTACACAGCAAATACAGTTGCCCGAGTGTTTTTTTCTCTATTTCAGAGAGCAACACCCGAACACTACGATCCATGTGTTCAGGCAGTGGTGGCTTAATGGTTAGGGAAGCACACTTGTAATTGAGAGGTTGCTGGTTTGAATCCCTGACCAGGTACTGCTGAATTAGCTGTCCCTTGCTATGTCACATATGGGTTAACTGCAAAGAACATTTTTTGTTGTTGTGGTGTGCCAACAATGACAATTAATCTCAAAATTCAATTTAGGTCAAATCAGCTGGCCAGATAACCATGTGGTCAGGAGGAAGAATGAGTGTTTCAAGTGACCAATGACTCTTTGGGGGGGGGGGGGTCATAATGATGACGCCATAAATGCTCTTTCTTATTGGGGAGTCCTGTCAGATGACCTTTATTTCAAATAACTTAGTCAATATCCCTAAGATGGCTTGCAACCATAGATACAGCACTAAATGTTCAATAAGCCATAAGTACTAGAAGATACTTGATGAGCTCTGAGCATTTATGACAGGGTGGGGCACAGTTCAGAGGGGCTGAAATGTCAGTCGCTATATATTCTGCAAATGAAGGCTGATGTGTAACTCTATATTACATATTTGATTAGGGGTATCGCGATATTCGCCACAAGATGGCGCCTCGAATCCGATATTGCTCTTACCAAGGCAAATGTACACACCGTTGGTTTCCTAAAATGTCCTATTCTTAGGTTTTTTAACACGTCACATTTCGGAAGATACTAAAACAATACTGGAACGCGAAGCATACAGTACCAGCATATCCCCTTTTAGGTTCTCTGAACGGGCAGTAGTCTGTCTGTGAGCTGCCAGCCATTATCTAATAGCTAATGAGCAGAATTATGTGCTCAGAGTAATAAACAGCAGGGTCACCAGCATCAAACATGCGCCTGGCGGAGCAAGACACAGCTTGTTTTCCTGTCGTATTTGGCCTAAGTGACTTAAATGCAAGCATGAGAAAAAAATATTTAAATGTTACTGAAGAGATGTTTTAAAACAGCGTATGATACAGTCATAATTTGGGTTGGATAAATAAAACGAGAAAATCAGACCAGAATGCAAAGTTTGTCCATGATAAGTCGGCTATTCCTCTCCCTGATCTTATCCTTAGCCATGTTATTTAAGCTTTTCTGGTGTGATAACCATCGAAGTGCGGGACTGTACATTGCAAACTTGTGCGGACCGAAACTCTTACCGGAAACAGTGCGCGTGCCAGTCGGAGTCCAGTGCCTGTACGTAGCGGGTGTCCTGGATCCTCCGCCCACACCCTCTGCACAAGAGAAAACTGCCTCCAGCTGGAACACACAGCCAAAGGTGGTAAAAACTATAACTGAACTATGTGTGTACAAGGTTTTTTTCTTTTCTTTAAAATCTGCAGATTTTTTAAAAGATTGACCTGTAATGACACATTTGCTGAGAGGTGACGATACGTGTGCAACTTATTTCAAAAAGATAATGTTGGCACCAGAAAGAAATTTCAATTTGACATTTTTAGAGAAAAATACACATCGGGTTGTGATTAATATATTATGATTGTTTTAAATACTATTACTACTAATAATAATAGTTTACTTATTGATACTTGTACCAATATATACTTGGCTTGCGATGGATTTTACCCTATTTAGGGTGTACACCAACTCTGTGCCCCGGTCTGCTTGGGCCCCCCGTGACCAAGATAAGAGGCTAGAAGTTGGGTGGACTCTGCTGTCGAGGTTCTTAACAGGCCTACGATTAATCAGCTAACATTACATTCATGGCTAATACATATCTAAAACGCATAACTATTCTGCATAGTTTAATCAAATTAAGATACAGCTAACTTTAGTAGTTAAAGAGTTTGGTGGAGTTCTATACACGAATGAACAACGCGGCCGGGAGCGCGCATTCCAAACGCATTCTCGATCTGCGATAACTGCATCGATGGTCTATGACTATGTGGTTAAAACACACCCCACCTTCAAACGTCGAAATCATATGCCTGACCCACCTTCTACCTGTGCCATAAGTCCGTCCCTCACCCGGCGATTAGGGGGAGTCAATGTTTTTCACGACCAGCTGAGTGGGAGTACCTGGACATCGCGCTCCGCACAAACCCCAATTTCCCCGGCACCGCAGAGCGTGTTGGCCCGCACTGGAAGAGTGCAGTTACCCAGCCTAAGGAAGACGGGGCCTATATGAGGAGGGCCGGCCGATTACATCGATTGCATGTACTGTGCTGAGTAGAATAAGGAGGGGCCTGCTCGTGTACATCAACATGTGAGGGCGGAACTATTGTAATTTCAGAAAGAACGCCGGCGTTGCATAATCATGAAGCTGACCATTTGTCATTTTCATTTTGTTATTTTTTTCTTGTATAGATGCAAAGACAGTATGCTGTGTGGTATAGGCTACTATTGCAAACAATGCACATCAATTGAGGAAAGGCTGCATTGTGAACAAATTCACCACTTGGAAAATTCACGCTGAAAAATACTTTATTACGTTAATTTTTAATCAATTATAATGCTGGGCGACTCCAACAAATAATCAGAAATATTCAACAAAGACATGAATTGATCCTTCCCACCACACCATCAGTATTTACCCGGATGAAAGTCTGCAATGCACGACTTTTACTTGCCTTAAAAAACTTGTTTTAAAACAATGAAAATGTTAACACACCGTCCGTTCATAGCTGGAACAGGTTAAGCCCGTTGGCTTGACACATTTCATAGTACAGGTCTCCTGGGTACGCTCCAGGGACACCCTTGAATGTTAATATTATTTAAAAACATTATAAAAAAAGTCATTGTTTAAAAATAACGCAGCCTAATGAGCGAGTAGGTAGAAAACCGATTTAAAAACATGATTACTCCTGCTCATCCCAGTAAACATTGCTTAGAACCAGAAGATCACAAATGTTGCACACGTTTACCATACAATTGAAAATGTTAACTAGAACGTGCTCAAAACATCTCGATTCCATATACGGTTTCTAAAAATCAGAAAAGCACTAGTCACACAATAACAAAACATGGTGGTCGTGTATCTCTTCCTACGGTATGTACACTTATTCCCTATTGATGACTCATAAGGCATTGTATTCATAATAATTTCATCGTTTAATTTCAGTGTTACACTTTTTTATGAAATAAAAAGCGTATGTGTAAAACACAATTTGAAAGTTTAATGCCATGATTGCATAGGTACTGGCTTATACCTTCATTGCAAAATAACGTCCATATAATGACACGAACAAATTGCGGACGAGTTGAACGCTAAAATACGAAATGCCAAACGGGACACGCCTACTTTTACACTGCAACAGCTTCACTTGCACAGTTTTTAAAGTAGCAGCCACACATCTTCAGACTCTGTGTGTCTAAAAAAACAAAAAGGCTGGTAAATGCATTGCTTGTAAACTGGCTAACAATCAGCATGGTATCATACAAACATACATTGACTGTAATCTAGCTGATTTTTTAAAATTGTTATTCAGGAATGTCAAACATGTCTTTACATTTGTATGCTTGAAAATGAATTTTTACTCAAGTACAGTACAGGAAGGAAAGTAAAACTTTGGTACATGGAAGCAGAACAAACATTTTTGTTTGTAAAAATGTACATTCTGGATCAGGAAGTAGCACCATAATGTCTTGAGGTCTCGATATGCTCAATTTCTCTCACTTTCTTCTCCCACAGGATCTGCCTTGACATCCAGAACCCTCTAGAACACAAACATGTATTACTAATTATTAAGTTTACAATGTTTTCATGATTTAATGCTCATTGTTCTTAAGACCCAGGAATACCTCCATTACCCGATACCATTCCATATTCACTGAATGCTGTCATTATTGCACTTTGTCTGCTGATTTGAATAGTTATCTTTCAATGTTCTTGCTTTGTTTGAAACATGCTGTGCAGTCACATGTTATTCTAGACCAGGGGTGTTTCTAGCTATTGAAAAAATCAGGGGCTAAATCGAGTTTGCCCTTGACTTTCATTTTATTTTAAGGAAGATGGACATCGGGAGTAAAAAACTCGGGGTTCTAGCCCTCAGTGATTGGACCTAATGACACCTATGTTTTGGACATCTATTTAGGGGGGCTTCAGCTGCCTTATTATTGTTGTCTGTGTGTTGTGTATAGCTTCTGCTCCAGTGTCGCTTATACATATACCTGTGCTATTTGCCTCACATGTACGCTGCTTTGGACAAAAGTGTCTGCAAAAAATGTTAAATGTAAATGAGAAATGTATTGTTCTGGAAATAAAGTGAAAACTAGTGAACAGGCCTGCAAGTTAGGAAGAGAAATCACAGTGAAGTGAACATATGGCCAGAGGTCATCCAGTAGTAAGGCTTGTTACCTCCATAGCTGCTTCCTCCCAGTAATCCCCGGAGGCCGTTGTTTTTGGCTAGACAGGGGGCAGATACATTAGAAATAAAGAGAAAGACTTTGTACTACATGCCATATCAAAGACTTGCAAGCAGCAATAATTACTGATGGCCAAATGAATCTTGAACCATTTGCTGTATTTTCTGACACCACTAGATGGTGCTCTCTATTCAAAAAAGGGCTCAATTCATGCTCAAAAACAAGCAATAATTACCCATCAGGTTAACAATTCATTTTCTGCTGGGCAGGGAGATCAGAAGTAAACTTTTACAGGCATCTCAGTTCCATGACTAGAGCTGGAGAATTCTGGGCCATCACTAGCTGACCTCAATGTTGGTTTGTACATAATGAAGCCTAGTGAAACAGCACTTCATCCAGAGTCACAAATATATAGTACTCAAGTGGTTGGTTGAAACAAAATCCTGGTTTGAATTTTTACTTTCTGGGCCTGAAATTGCCACCTTTGCTTGTGAAAGACAAGCATTTGCATTTACACCTCACCTGGTTCTCATTTACATTATAATCTACTTCAAAGGGACTCACTGCACCTAAACACAGTGCATTAAATAACAGACAGGCATCGTCAGCACATGTACAGTCAGTCTGTGTGACATTTTTAGCCCAAAAGCCCAAAAAGGAGTGGAACTCACCTTCTTTTTGTGAGATTCCTGTACCCTCAGATCCATCAGCTAAAATAAGGGAAAAACCAGAAAACATCATTATTAAGCACCAGTATCCAGCATCCAAGACTGTGAAAAGAATGAAGCTATTATTTAAGGTTGTCTGTGGTCACATGATCAGGAGAGTTCAGTGCATCACATCGGTCATTGCTTTTCTACAAGGTGTAGTCTTGGAAACCAACTGAGTGAACAGCACACAGGCACATGCTGAGTCTGTCTTTCTCAACATAAATAATTTGATAACTCTCTCTGCCGACTAGGGCAACTTACAGTTACCTACAATTCAATGGGACCATGAGGCAACAATGTGTCTTTTGTTGGAGAACATTACAGTCTCCCATATAAGCTGGCTATGAGTTAATAACCAAAGGATAAGAATAACGTTTCTACCAATTTAATTACCAAACCACAGAACACTGCCCTCTGCAGGAAAACTAGGGAAATTACATCCAGATTATGAGATATGATGAGATGATGAATGTGTTTGTGCTGTAGGCACATATTCATAAAGCTGAATATCCATGTATTTATAACTGTTTTATTAAAAATGTTGATTTGTGAAAATTATGAATTTTGCATTGCATATTAACACTAGTAATACATTAGTATAAAGTGCATACAGTATAGCATATAGTATAGGATACACTGTCTTTACTACATTACGTTAGCGGTTTTTCTTCCTTCCAACAGCAACAATCCAGCCACAGTCACTAATTCTTAATGACATTTGGGCGTCTCTGATGTACCCGTCCACACTTAAACTAACCTGCTAATCCTGTTCAAATGATACTCCTCCACATTCCCTGCGGCATTTTCTTTTTTAGGAGTCATTTAAAGCAACATACTTTCGTCTTTGGAGAAAATATTCAAACCTGCCACCTACTAATCTCAGACACAATGAGCCGCATTGCATTGCACATATTGGCCATATCACTAAGGCAGATAAATAACTTCTGAAGTTGACAGATGTGAACTTTGCAAGATGATGCAGCTTCAGGAAATGCAAGAAGCAATCTTGGCACCAGGTCACCTACCATCCAGTTACACATGGGACCGTTTAGCTTGATTTTGCATGATCTCCTCACACTTTCAGGTGGACAGAACAGGCAGAACAGCCTCCAACACAAATGTTTATCATACAGATTCACCAGAGAGTTGGAAATGTCTGAAGTGCACTTCTAGGGTTATTTGTGAAAGGTTGATGAAGTTATTCACTTCAGCAAAACAGTGGGACTAAGCAGAGGAGGAGCAAAGCTTGCTACACCACAGCTTACAGAATAGGGAATGCAAACAGATACCAGATCTTCAGGCATGAAACCGCAAAGACCTTCTGAGCCTCGCTGAGTGTTTCACCTGGAGATTTTAGAGGCTTGGCTCTCGGCAGTGACTCGATTCCACTTCCAGTACCAGTAGCAGCACCAGGATTAACACCAGAATCAGCACCAGTGCCTGTAAAAAATGTAACTTTAACTTTCGTGATGATTATTCTAATTGTTTGCGTGATTACATTCACCGGTTATTCTTTTATCTTGGATTTGACCAATAAGAATAATACTGTTACCCAGTTTTCTTTCCAGCAGAATCATCAAAACTGTTGTTCTAATGCCTCATTTGGTTATGCATTTAATTACTGTGTTTAATGTCTGTATTAACTATATTAAAGGGGCCCTATTATGCTTTTCTGGTTTTCCCCTTTTTGGTACCATGTTATATAGCTTTATGTGCGTGTAAACAGTCTGCAAAGTCTCAAAACTGGAAGTATATGCCAAAGGTAATAATTCTCACAGCAAAAACCACTCTCCACTAATCTGCCTTCATTGGATGCTTCATTGGAATTCCAGCCCTTACTTTTTGACATAGTGAGGTCATCTCATTACACATTTATTTGCCGCCAACCTGCAAGTTTGGCACGCCCTCACACAACACCAAGCCTGAGCAGCACCTTTTACTGACAAGGGCAGAACATGTAGGGCAAGCTGACCAATCAGAGCACACTGGGCTCATCATGGATGGGGCTTAAAGCTCTAACAGTATTTCAGACAGAGGGTGAATAGATAAACAGTATGTGGAAAAATAACATGTTTTTGGAACATTGAAGCATCAATATTCAATATTCTAGCAGCCCAGAAATAAAACTAAACAATGAAAATGAGCATGATATGGCCCCTTTAGCTCTGCTCACTGCAGTAATTACCAAAATGTATCATTTCTCAGTAAAAGATTAATAACTGGGCAGATTTTGTGTGTTTTGCATTATATTGCAGTAATAAATGTAATAAATACCATCATGCTGAAAGAGTTTAAAAAAAAAACAGAACTGAATAAAGTACTTACTAATGCTTGTTCCAGCTGAAAGAAATGGAAAACATCAGAACATTATTACTGTATTGACTTAAGAAAAAAAATACATTGCTATAAATTGTTCATTCAAATTATAGAATTATTAAATTGCACTGACTATACCTTCCTTTGAAATACAAGAATTTTAAAAAATGGTGAATATTTACAGTCTTAATAGAAAGAAATAATGTCTGGACAGTCTGTTGTTAAGAATTATATTCATTGCAATACATGGCTGTTACTTATTTTTTAAATTTTATAGTTTATTCTTGCCCTATGAGAGATGTTTATAAATATTACTTATCCTACTGATAAGCAAAATAAATCACCTGAAACACAATTCAGCTCAAACATTAAATCACTCACCACTAGGCTGAATAACTCCTGCACCCACTGTAATAACAGTTAATAATGCACATCAACAGATGTGTAATGACTCTTACATATTAGTGATCATTATTGCAACCCAACTGCAAACATATGAGCTTACCGTCTAGTTTCAGTAGCTCTGTATCTAGAGGAAAAAGAATTATTTAAATTTCAGTATTAAATCAATAGTGGTGCATGTTTTTAGTCTAAATTAAGTTCTCCCCAAACGAGCTTGATGGGCCGAATGGCCTCCTCTCGTTTGTAAATTTCTCATGTTCTTAAATCAGTGATTCTGAAACCACAACACTCCATTGATGATGATGTCATATCCTGTCCAGCTTGCACACCTGTAAAAATATGTCAGGCACCCGTCTCCTTGTGGGTGCTAAAGTATGGTGAGGTTTTAGATTCAGTACCTCGAGGTGCGCTGGTAACTCACCTGCCATGACATTTCCAGCACCTGTCAAAGAGAACAGAGAGGCAATGTCAGCCTGGAAGTGGAACATTTGATGAACCACGTTCGTGGGGTAGGAGAGAGTAGAAGTGAGGAGATGCGTCATTTGCAACAATGCAACTGTGTGACAAAGAGGTGATGGTTCATAGCAGTGGTCACTAATCCTGCTCCAGAATATCTACCACCTTGCAGAGCTTAGTCCAGCCCTAATTTAATTCACCCCATACAGATACAGTGCCTCGTTTGTTAACCAAAATTATGGCCTTATTAATTTGTTTACATGGGAAATGAGTCATGTATCACGTCTCTTAGCGGAAACTAATGGTAACGCTTCAGTCTCAGCCTCACATTCACTGTGATAGCATTGTTTGTTGGTGATAGTGCTTTTTTTATTGAAAATACCTGGTAATACACTGTAGAGCCTACTTTATATCATTTTGGTAGCCATTGCTCACCAAAAAGTTACGCAATAATAGTACAAATGTCAAACCTAAAACTTCTGACAAAACATCCTACCTATCGAGACGTGTTATCGAGCCTTTCTGCGCATGTGCAGTTCCACCGTCTTGGGAGTAGGGTTATGTTTTAGGGGTTAGGGTTAAGGTTAAGGTACGTATTTTACGGGTTTTTGCGGGTTAGGGTTAGGACTATCGTTTCGCACTAAGGTAGGGTGTTTCGATAAAGTAGGATGTTTTGTCAGAACACCAGGACTGGGGAAGCAGGGAGAGGACTCAAGCAATCGGGAAACATGGGGTTTAATTGAGAACAGGCAGAACAACACAATGACATCACAATGACCGGCCTGGGGAAACAAACGCGAGCTAAATACAGAGGACTAATGACAACAACCAGAAACAGCTGATCACATGGGGATTCCACACGGGGGTTAACAAGGTGGTGTGGCACACGGAAGGAGCGGACGATCGGGGCAGGATAGGAGTAATGTTGGGGTAAGTTCTTTATCGTTTTGGAAGTCATTAAGAAAAATATGCTCTTCTTGTTTTATCCTGCTCATTTTGTGTTTAAATGCTAAATCAAAAACATTTAGGTGTAATTTTTTGGGGCCGGGAACAAATTAATTGGTTTTCCATTACTTCTTATGGGGAAATTCGATCAGAACTTCGATTAGGATTCGAACCCGAGTTCTCAAGGGATTAAGTTCGAGTTCTGAGGTAGCACTGTATATATATGGCTAGAAATGGGTGGCCTTGGACTATCCCATGCCCACTAGGACGTGAGAGCT
>JAODKF010000044.1:11380545-11406771 GCA_026779585.1 Mormyrus proboscirostris
CATAATAATGCTCCCCTCAAGTAGTGTTACCAGTTCTTAGGTTGGGCTGGCTTCCTTAATAAGGTGCTATACTCTGCAGTTGTTGCAGACCTTGGATTCAAACCTGACCTGTTACATCCTGAGGGACACTTTTATGATCATGTTTATTACCTGAGTGCAGTGGCTTGTGAAGACAAACAATTCCCAACATTGAAGCAGTTTTCCACTCACAACAGAACCCAAGGGTCCATGAACTGAAGTTCTGGACCGGATGATGCTGTGTTTCTGCTCAGACAACCAAAACCTCCCTGCTGAACTGGCATCATCCAATGAAAAGTCATTATCTCTGATTTCAAATGTAAACATTTTTTCCCGGAGCATGGCGCCCTGCTTTGAGCTTAATTGTGTCCCACCCAAGCCCGTTGTGTGCCAGTAGGACATGACTGACCCTGTTTGAAATCATTTTCTTTATGAACAAAGATCTACAGCACGGATGTCTGTGCATTCTTGAGGAATGGAGGTTCAGTAAAGATGAAATATAGCGATGAAAAAGCAAGACAAAGTCAAGAGTGAATAAAAGAAACAGTGACAAAGGAATCAATTTTAATTGAATGATCCTGATAACGTTGCACTTTTGACGACTGAATAATCCTAATGTTGTTGTCTGTATTGTGCCTGTGACAACTTCTTTATTGCACTACCTAAATTTGCACAAACTACTGTATATATCATGTCTTGCATTTACTCCTCTCTGTTGTGTACCTTGTGTCTTGTGCTTATTCTCGATCTGTGTTATGTCCTAAATGCTAGTTGTCTCTTGTCATGGATCTTCAGTTTGGCCTCAGCAGGGAACTATTCAAATGATCAAAGTCTTCTTCCCCACAAAGCCTGGATCTTGATTTAATTAGCATTCTGCCCCAGGGCAAGCGGATATCACAACTACAACCCCCCCGCACTTGTAAAACTCGGCATTCTTTTGAGAAATCTAGGTGGGGGTCACCTAAGGCTGCTGTTAAAGTCAGTTTGTAAACAGCTGAAAATTATCTGGAATCATTGAAAACGCCCCAAATATACAAAACAGTTAATGTGCCTGGGCCAGTTTGTGTGTTATATTAGGAATTTCCTGAATTACAAACAAGTCAGATATAAGTTGAGTTTTAGGTTGGGACACCTCAGAAAAATAAAAAGTGATGATTGAATTTTGGAAGAATTCTTTGAAAGAAACCTATAAAATACCATCCTGTCGTTCCCACGTAGATAACACTGTAACTTAAACATTAAACATCCAACATACAGGCATTATACTCAACCTATGTTAAACTTATCTTGCTAAGGGCACATTGGTGCTGGTTCAATAGCATGGATGTTGCACGACCTTTAATGGGAAACAAATGTTTGCATGTGAAATTGTATTAACATTCTGTACTGTATAGTTTCTGTAGAACACTATTGGACCTCTCGGCCACTTACGTCTTATTCACTCCTGGCTAGTTCAATAAATAGCATGAACAGTTGGTGGAATCCATGTGCAAGTTTTGGCTGGAGTAAAATGTTGAAAGAGTGATGTGATAAAAATGAAACGAGTGAAAAATTAATTGCAGATAAGAGCTGAAAGTTCCCATAGTCCCATACGTCTTTATCAGACACTGGCCAGCGTCTCAGACCGTTACCTCGATAGCCAGAAAGCTGGGCTAAAAAATGTCTGAAAACTGTTCATATGTGAAGGTGTTTGAGTGAGGTCGTGCTTCATCACCTTCATCGCCATGGAAACCTGCCCTGACAATCCACCTCTTGCTCTTTGGATAACACAGTACCTAAGGACTGCTGTTGTTGCTTTGTGTGATTCATACTAATGGCACCATCGACTCCCGCAGCTGTACGCCTGTACGTACTGTGCGTACCCTTGGCTCCGAGATTTCTTATTATTTGACAAACATTATGTTTTTTTTTTTTGCATCATTATGTCTGCAAAAGAAGCATATGAAGAGGAATAGGGCTGCATGCTTGTGGGTAAAATATGAATCATGATTTTTTTCGCACAGAATCGAAAACGTGATTTTCTCTCCGTCTTGAGCAATATTATTTTTCCCTTTTATTGTTATTTCCCGTTACATATTTTAATAATTTGGAACGAGTAGTATACAGAGCTGAATGATAGCTGGGTTAACATACCAATATTACCAGCCAATGTTTAAACATTACCAATAGGTCCAAAGTTAGCAGCTCAAGATCTAAAGAAACATCTTTTGAGATAATGGAGATTATTGCATTAGATGATCAGCCGTTTTCCATAGTAGACCCCAATTCATTGGGTCATTCACTAGTTAAAAGAGGTCTTGCAGTACCCGCCTGCGGCATGTTCATAATTCATTATTAAATCTGGCCCGCAGATCGATCTTTTGTTTTGCTCAGAATAAAAGACCATGTGATGTCATTCTGCTAACCTGCGTGATGAGGAGGTGGACAATCAGCATCATATAGGTCAGGACCTGTGGGTCCCTGAAGTTTAACTTATGTGATTGAAGTGTTAACTGGGCAGATTAATGATCCAGAGCACCGAAATGACAGTTTCTCTGATGGCCTCATATTTTCTCTGAAAGGTTATTTTCATAAAAGGATGGTGATGTCATTCACTTCCCTGTTTCTGACAACCTTGATAGATATAATAGGCAATTCTTAATTAAAACAGAGAGCTTATAGTAATTTATATTCTTGTCAAAGGTCACTTTATGTAAACCATATACTAAAGGATTACGTACACAATATTAAAGACATATCAATATTAAAGACATATCAAGCAACACATAGGCACATAGATCTTTTTTACATATTTACCCCTTCTGGTTATTTGTGTCTAGGACTGTGCTAAAATGACAAGCAGACTTACTGTGAGATCTCACACAGATTACTCACAGAACCATGGCATCAAAACACCTGAGATCCATGGCGATGGGCTGGATGCCAGAAAGGCAAGATGGGACTCATTTACTGCTTTCTGTCTTTCAGGTTTTGTTACATGCATGAGAAGCATGTATAAAAGACAAGGCAGAGGGCAGAGAGAGACAAGCACTATTCATTACTGGGCTATCAACACCTTTGCCTTGCAAATACAGTGACACCTGCAGTATGCCTATAAACATGATCTTGACGAGCAACCCTGACCGGATATAATGTTCTGTTAAAAAAAGCCTGTTGGTGCCAATGGGTGTACCTGTGTGGGTGCCCTTGGTTTTATTAATCTTGGCGAGGCATTTTGGGTTTCCATAATAGCGATATGTACACATGGCATACATAAAATTACAAGTGACAGAATTTTTAGCTGTTTTCATTGCTTAAGTTTTGTTTGGGGGGAGAGACATTGATTTAATGTGAAAATCCCATAATGATTGATAACCAGTTAAGTGTAGGTTATAAATATGTGGTTTAAGAAAAGTAACATTTAAAACTTTAAAAATAAGACGCTTTGAGAATCCACTTTAGGCTACTTACGCTGAAATATAATCTGGTGCCCATCAGACCTAATCTTGCTGTTTGTCATTAGTTTCGGTATTTATAATAAATATAAGCACTCTGAGATTTTTAGAGGATTAATCCTGAGCTAAAAGGGACTCTGACTGAGCAGGAAGGTTTCCAAGCTTAGCTCAGGGATAGTAATGGATTGACAGCCCCACGCCCTGTGGTAATCAGCGACCACACGCTGCGTGACTCACAGGCAGAGCACTACGCTCAGCACTGGACCAGAGCCTACAGTAATCGGCAACATCACCGGCCTGTAACCCATTGTTTCTCATTGAAGTCAGAGGAACGCCAAGATCTGCCCTGGAGATTTTTCAAAGCATGATACTACAGTGCTTTTATGTCTGCTCTGTCTTAGGGGCCTTCGAAGAGCCCGCGACTTTAGTAGTGAGCGGAGACAACATGACCGATTTTAATAAGCTGGACCGTATCGGACCGTCTGCTTGGCTGAGGGCCAGCCATACCCTAATCAGATTGATCTACAGCTTATAGATCCAACAAGAGTAGCAGGAGCTACAACCACACAGCCCAGCAATAAAAAAATAATCTCATGAGACTCATCGCATGAAACTCTGTCCCAGACATTCGTTTTATTATGTCATCTGGAGTGAAAGTTCCCGGTGAACAGGTCTTTGGGGAGAAGCTAAGCTATGCAAAACGAACAAGCGTAGCCGGTCTGGAATACGATTACCAAGACGTACCACTGGAGCCAGGCCTGCTGAGCTGGTCAGCACCTGGTGTTTGGGTCACCCCAGTGATTCAGCCAATTCCAGCAAAAAATAGCTTGGAGGAGCGATCTTGTAGGCTCACCACCCGCAAGATGAAAGGTCAGGTTCAGTGCGATTTGGGCGAGAGGAATGTGCAGGAAGGACCCAGATAGATCAAACTTTGGCAATGGATGCTGGCTTTGAGAACGTGGAACGTTACCTCTCTAGTGGGGAAGGAGTCTGAGCTATTGCAGGACATAGAAAGGTATTGGTTAGCTATTGTGGGCCTTATCTCCCTGCACAGTCAGCCTTACCTTCATGCACAGTATGGGTCCCAGAACCAGACCTCTTCAAAGGGGTGAAATCTCTCTTTCTCTGGCATCCCCCATGGTGAAAGACGTCAGGTTGTCACTCATCCCATATGTAATGGGACCATCCTGTATTGATAAATGAAATGCTGGGACATGATTTGCCCAAGATCCCCACCCATGCAAAGTTTATCGTGGGGGAGCCAATCACAGGCTGGATTCTGGCTGGACTTTTTCCTGGGGAATAAGTCGACTGCCTCTTTGGGCTGTGAGTGACTTCAATGCTCATATGGAAAACAATGGAGATCCCTAGTAGAGTGTAACTGGGATGAATGGCCTCCCAGATGTAAACCCCAGTAGTGAATTGGACTTCTGTGCAGGCCATAGATTATCCATAACTAAGACTATGCTTCAGCACGAGGATGTTCATTTGTATATATGACACCAGAGCTTCCTGGACCGAAGCTCAATGATCGAAATTATAACAATATCATGTGTTAATCGGAACAACCACAGGGAGTATCTGAAACATGGCAGGGCGGTTTTTGGTTTGTTGATACTCTCCTCATTAAAAATTAACCATCAAACCTATTTCAGTGACACAAGATAAAAAGTATTACCAGCAGAGCAGTGGTATGGATTTTGAAGCAAGTGATGATAAGTAATAATACAGGACACAGGAAAAATAAGTCAGCAGACTTAAAAATCACACTCTATAATGTACCGGTTTCTTGTTGACACAAAAATATTATATGTTCAGCAGTACAACCTACAGGTGAGGCTCATATCTCGATCCCATCATGAGCTGTTATTTATCTGTCGTCTGAAGGAGATTGGTTTTGGAATGTGGACATTTTTTTGTCACTTTACATGGAATAATAAGACAAATACAGTCAGGCTTACAGAGCAGATGTTCTGGTCAATATCTTTCACATTTACAAAGCACCAAAAAGGTAATTACGATAATGACACTCAAGACTGATTGTATGATATGTCACAATGACATCAAGGCGGGGATGCCATGCTTTCCTTGCCTTGTTAAGACTTTTAATAAACCCATTTACACCCCTACTCTCCAAAGCTTTTCTAATGCCCAAAAGCTGAATATTTCCCAAAAGAATTCAAAATAGGTTCCAGGGGAGCTTGCTTGTGCCTATGAAACCAGTCCTTCCTATGAATGGTTAAAAATCAGTGCTCCATTCTGCAGCAATGAGCTAACTTGATCCATGTGGCTCCGTCTCGGTTCTGAGGTAAAGCATTCCCTTATTCTGCTCGACTCAGGCCTGGCTTGGCCTGCTGCCCCCCCCTTAATGTTTTTATTTTCTGATCATTTCTATCCTGGGATTAAAATATGTCTGTGTGCAGAAAACCATGTTAAGGACAGTATTGAATATCAGAATTGGGCCACAATACCATTTCTTATTTCTACATTTAGCACTACTGATTAATTGTGCAGGTTTATGCTTGAGTGCCGCACCAACAGATCACCTAGAACCTTACCCACAAAGGACCAGCGTGCCTGCAGACTTTTGGGACAGCTTTTAGGTCAGCTGTTCAAACCCAGGTATGAGGACTCTTATGCCAATCTGTCCTCTAGTAATTTAATTAGGGAGTTGCAGCAAAAACTAGCATACCCTTTCTGGATAAGATTGTCCACCCCTGACCTAGAACCTCTCCAACCCTGGGCCACACTGAGCCACATAAAGATTAGCCAACGCTTCACTAGAACATTCTGTCTGATATGGTCCTGGTTGTATGTAATAGTGTGCAAGAGCACAGATTTGGGTATGGATGGTAGGGACATGTTCATATCAATATTGTGGGAGAACCATGCGTGTTTAAGGGGGTGGGGGGTTTGGGGGTGAATTGGTCCCCATCAATGTCAAAATCAAACCTACGCCCTTGAGCTGCAGACATTAGCAGAAGAGTTGAACCATTTCACGAGTAGCATCAGTTAGCGCTCATATGGCAATAAATCATTCCTGCCAAATGTCTTCTCTATATTTACTAGCCCAATCTATCATTAGAACTTTAACTTTTTGTGGAAACATTTTTAGATATGGATAGTTACAAAGGGCCAGTTGGAGAGGAATTTGACACATGTAGAATGAATGTGAGACTTGTTCGGGGTAACACCTTCTTTTTTTATACCCCATGGAAGTTTGTTCGCCCGTCTGACCAAGTAAGGCAGTAAGACCCCTTCAATGATATCATAGCTGCTGAATGAATCGTTCATCCATACAATACATTTCTGGAAAATGTTCAAAATACATGAAGACTTGGCACAGTGACTGTATGCATGGTGTGCCATATGCTTCAAGTGTATTTGAGATCACATAGACTGAACCACCTGGAGAACCAAGACTGACTAGGGGAGTCTGGGTGACAACCTATATTTTCTTCTGGATATATCTCACACGCTTACACACACACACACACACACACACACACACACACAAACAGACACATAAACATAGTCTTTTGCCCCAGCAACCAATACTCCCCTGCCAGACTATGGTATGACCCAATGACCCAATGACCTTTGGTCATGTTTGCCACAAGTACCAGAGCTCTAACAGCCTGGGATTCTAGTATCCTGAGCTATGTGCAGCTTGGCTGGGAGGCTGGGCCTCTTGTTCACCATCCACTTCACAGTGTGACCATAAAAGGCTAAAAAAGGCATTTCTCAAAAGGCAGGGAAAAAATAAGACAAAACTTATACTCTTATTGCAGACATTAATGTAGTCTGAACTTTAAGCGCCATGTCTGGCCAACTCTATATTATTATTGAAAAAATAGATAGACCAACTCAAAAATAAACTTCTTAATAAACTTCTTAAATATCCTCAAAAGGTTTATACCAATGAACAAATAAATGCACTATAATTTTACCATTCTTGATGGCTTATTTCACGTCCCTTTGGTTGTGACAGTGTATATCATGGTATATTACATCAGTGTTATCTATATTAGTGCTTGCAGTGTCTTAATGACTGGCTCAGAAACGTGAACTTGATTAAGTTGTTGAAAAACAGAACAAGATCTTGGAAATGTCTTTGCAAAATGAAGACGAAATGCCATTCTTTGCGTTGACAGTTTGTGACGGTGAACTCATTGTTACTCTCCTAGTTCCAGATGTTCGTTTCTGAAAAAAAAGTCGTTGAGTAATACATTATATTTGTGCGCCTCCTTGTGGTTCAAGTGCGAACATCATCCATTCGCAATGTTAAACCGAACTATTTCAAGAGTGATTTTTCAATTTAACATTCTAGACCAAAAAAACAGTACCCTTCTAATATAGCCATTTGTTCATTTGTAAGGATGTTTTACTATAGAGGCAGTAGAGTCATTTCCTTTGTTAAGCCCATTAATAAGTTTCTTTCAATTGTTATTTGTACATCTATATACATTGTTCTGACATACATTGGTGTGCATTGTGCCGAATTAACTAAAACAAAACAATTACACAGTGTACGTGCTCCTTCACTACCGAACGTATAAATGAACATTGTAAGCAGAAAATGAAACTCGTATTCGTATTGCGTTTTGTTTGTCTCGGTTTGTCTGCCGTCACTTCAACGTCATCAACAGAAGCCCGGCGAAGGCGTCGGAAGCATGGGGAAACAATCCTGACCTTCCAGCGCCAGTTAAGAAAACCAAGTATTTATTTGCGCTGTACTAAATGCCAACTTGTTCTTCCACAATTAACGAAATATAGGTATGTAGCAAAACATGTGTTTTCTAACTTGCTTTCTGATGCTAAAGCATGAAGCTAACTGTTTTGTAGAGACCTGATTTGTATCAAGATGACAGCTCTGGTTTGTGTCATTTCATGCAGCAGTTCTGTTCATGCTAGTTATATATTCCCGAGCAAGTACGTGCTTTACTGACATTGTGTTTTACACGTATATGTGGAGTTATCGGTTAGGTTATGTATAAATGAGATTAAAAATAGGTAGGTAAATAAATATATAAATCCCCTTCTTAATCTGTTCAGGATCTATACATCATGTCTGTGAAAACTGCGACTGTACACGCAACGTGGATAATAGGAAGAGTAATAGGCACCAAAATGCAGAAGACCGCTAAGGTCCGAGTGACTAGGCTTGTCCTGGATCAGTATCTTCTCAAGGTAACGTCGCCTTAATGGGATCTGAGCTTCACACTCAGTTCGTTTTTTAATGAGCAGGCATATATGGTGTACTAATTATACTTGTTATTGCTCGCATCTCTTTCACTGCAGTACTACAACAAAAGAAAGACATACTTTGCACATGATCCCTTGGAGCAGTGCGGGGTGGGAGATATTGTCCTCCTGAAAGCACTGCCAGAGAGGAGGACCAAGCATGTGAAGCATGAACTGGTGGAAATTGTACACAAGCTGGGAAAGGTTGTGGACCCGCTCACAGGGAAGAGGGTGGCTGGAAGTATGTTCCTGGAGCCCATTGTCAGCTCAACTGAGCCCTCTGCTGACTCTGTAATGCAGACATTGCAGAAATTGGATATTAAAGACCCTGTGGTCCCAAGCCACTGATGTCTCAATGAGTGTCGTCTCCAAGAGAATCACTTCTCCTTTGTCATGTTGTGATTTGTTTGGTATACCTGGTTACTTGTATGATTTCAGTGATCAAAATAAAACTTAATTTTCTGTTTTAAAACTACTCATTTATGTCTTGTGGATTGTGTTTGTAATCTGTGCTCTGGAGTCACTAATTGCCATTAATTATCATTAAGCATTCTGAAAATCACAGATTTGTCTCACAGTATTTGTGTTAATGTGTGTGTGTGTGTGTGGTGAGTGGAGGTTTAGGTGAAAAACTGATGTTGGCATAGAAGCACAAGACCCGCCCCCACAGAAAAAAAAAACTTGTCATAATTGTTGGGATGACAACAGTTTTCAAAATCGACCTGAGATTCCTCTGTCATGTTTATTTTACCGTGACCTCTTTCTGCCAGATTCTGCAGTCTTGCCGCTGATGTCGATGGGATTTCTTCCTGGATGTTTTTCATTCATTCAGTTACTTTTCCAAGAGCCATTAATCCAGAGTAGTGCTACTGTAAGTATGGAGCCTATTTCAGGAAACGCAGGACAGGGTGCCAGTCTATCACAGGACGTCACACATTCACAAAAGAACATTTATATGTACATGGGACAGTAACATTCCTAGTGTGTGCTGTGAGGCTGCTGTTCAGGTAATGTTTATGTACTATATACTTAGCATGCAATATATATAGCATGTATTACTGAATGATAGCTAGATCTATTATTTAACCGAAATAGAGGTATCAATTAACTGGAGTTTAGATAGATAGGTTTGTACAAATAAATTCTACAACTATAGCATGAATCTTCTTCATGGCAAATCAAGATGGACTCTACTGCAGGAAAGCTGCTCAATTTAGTGGCAGAGGTACTCCAAAATTTTTACTAATTATATTTCTGGGTATTTCTTGATTGAATCCTCTTTTGTGCACGTTCGGTTCACTGTATACTGTGTATATGGCTGAAATGACAAATAAACCTACTTCAATTAAATATTTTGTTGTTTTTGCTATTATTAACTCGCTTTCATGGTAGTAAGTTTAATTGTATAACTATGTTAACAGTAATTACGATATTTTTCCCCATGTGGAAATTCTTTTTTTACACTTCCCTCAACTTGCTCTTTTTGTAGCGCAAGCTGTCCACAAAGAGCAGCCACCTGAGCTGGGGGTTAAGGGCCTTGCTCTAGGACCCACAGACATGCTGAGGCTGGATTTGAACCTGCGACCTTGTAATTACAGGCACATAGGCTTAGCCCACTGAGCCACATGCTGCCTAACTGTGCAGTCCTCCCGATTAAGTATTTGCGCAATGTGCAGAACTGGAAACAGAAATTTACAGGATTTCAGACAATTTGTGGCCTTTCCGGAGCTGCCTGAATGTGGAAGTGATTTGTCGCCCTCTGGCGGTTCTTTATGAGAAAGAAGCCCTAAATGTAAACGCTTTAGACTGGAAGCGCATCAGAGGAAGATGGCGACCCGAGTCCTTCAGAGCGTGGGAAGGGGCCTCAGTCAGGCACGGAGCAAGGTCCACAGCGGGGGACAGCTTCTCCTCACCGCCAGGTCGGAGCGTCTGTTCAGGGACCTGGGTTAGCGATCCTGTGCCTTGTGGACCGGCTTATGTTTTTTTCCCGGTTGCTGCAATACGATGCGATACACCATGCACCCTTACGGTCGTCTAGCGAGCCCAGCTTCCATCCGCGGGGGCTCGGGGGGGTTTGCAGTTTCTTGTTAATGTCGCGCACGATCACCGAGTGCAGAAGCGCTTTTGCGGGCGAGGTCTGTTTTCTCTCGGGTGTTTTTAAAGCGACAGGACAAACGCTGTGTATGTGCACTGGGTTAGCACACAGGCTAGTTCAAGGTCACATCCAGCAGCGGTTCTTTTTCCGTACATAGGAGTAGCTGCCGATTGCCATAGTTAATGGGAATCGTGCATCGCGTTGCGGTGGAGAGTGTGTACCCCCCGGCTCACCGTGCATAAGCACACCCGTGCTGACCCATACGTAGTTGGCCTGCTCCGTATGAACTATTGTGTTGCTTTGCTGGAAAGTAATTCCCCCTCCCGTGTTTAACATTTGATGCAACAAGAAATGATGGATCGATGCAGAGTGAAATGTGACGTGGAGCTAGTTATATAAAGTCTAGTGTACTTCGGTAGATTAAAAACCCTTTCATTTGTGAACCTCTATAGACGTTGAGTGAAGGCATCCCAGCTCTGTGAGAGACCATTGTTGTTATAAGGTATGTGAAATGTTGCAGTGGCGTCACAAGGCCTGTGACATTATCACAACAAAGTATGATCTGTACCTGGTTGAAAACTAAGGACAGACAAGTGTACAAAACCCTAAGCAATGTGAGAGAAGAAGCATATATCTTAAGTATGGTATGTCTAAGTGCATATCTAGGTATGGAATATCTACGATCAGGTCAATTCAGCACTGGTGTGAATGAGCTACTCTTGTCCTGGGTTCTTGGATTCTTGTCCAAATGTGTGTGTGTATATGGTTTGTTTATGGTAAAGGACTCAGGTCAACTGTTGATTATTGTAACACGATTTTTCTTCCAGGGGCCTTTCAGCATCCAATCACAAAAACCGGGAGGACAGCTGGTTTAAATCACTATTTGTTCGAAAGGTAGACCCCAGAAAGGATGCCCACTCTCATCTGCTTGCAAAGAAGGAGGAGAGCAACCTTTACAAAATTCAGTGTAGGTTCCTGAGTGAGTCTTCTGGGAGCTCCTCAAATCCACAAGCAACTCTATCATTATTTTGTGGATGGATTATATAATATAATATATAATATTTTATGTACTGCATCCAACGACTGGAGGCCTGTGCCCAAAGCAGGACCAGAGGCTAGATAGATAGATAGTTATATTGTATTTTTGATTGTATTTTCCTCTCTTTGACTTGGTCACTGTCTCATTTTGTTGTGTTTAAACTGTCAGTATTGAGTGTATGATTTTTTTTTTCTCTTGCAGTTCACAACGTTAAACCGGAGTGCCTAGATGCCTACAACAAGCTTTGGTAAGAGTTCCAGTGATAATGCTGCATACTCGTGGATCCATAAATCTGACAGCCCAGTCGAAACTTGAGACGTTTGTCTCCAACGTGTTTGTTACAGGCCAACCTCCTTTTCTATTTTTAGGTCTGCGATAGCAGGAAATACTGCCAGACAGACCACGCAATGGTCCAAATGGACTGTTGGCAGGCGTTTTTATTTATTTTTACCATCTGATACTCTTTTCATTGGACTTCTGAATTAAGAGCTTTTCTGCCATATTGAAATCTGACAGAACAAGTTTTATGTTCACTTGTTTAATCAAAGGCAACATGTTTTCAAATTTCTTTCTTGGAATTATGAGCACTCCAACACACCAAAAGATTCCATTTAAAACAATGCAGCCTTTTTGTGGTTCACCCCAAACGTTGGAGAGCTCTTTATGCAGGAGAATGTGTCTTAGCAGTGGCTGCTGGCACAGTGCTGAGAAGTTGCGTGAAGGTCACTTCAGCGAGGATCAGTATTGCTCAGCAGCTGTGCGAACATTTCAGTATCTTCTGCATGTGCAGGCCTTAGGAGCGCAGTCCTAACTCAAATGGGCTCCCAGTGTGTAAGATATTTAACGACATCAGAGGTTTTTCTACTTAAAATATCACCAAGATAGCTTCACAGCGCAACAGCTACCAATTATGAAAATAGTTGCTTTTGTAAATAAGCTAACATTGCTTGCACCTGAAATGTACTACTTTTTTTTATAGCAGTAGCTGTCTTTCTAAGATTTTAACCTGCAATCTGGGCAAAAGGTAGCAGTTAAGTTTGCTGTGACTGTGGGCTGGTGAATAGAAGATTCTCTGCTCAGGACCCGGCAGCGTGAAGTACTTCCAGTGCATTATCATGCTGTATAAACGGAATGAAGTGTAAAGTTGTGTTCTTTCTCTGCTTACAGTGAGAATGTGCTGCCATCGATCCACTCTGACCCACATTACCCCTGTGAGCTGGTTGGCACCTGGAACACATGGTATGGAGAGCAGGATCAAGCAGGTGGGAACACAAGGTTGAAGCTTCTGATACCATTATAAAGGTTTCGAAGTTGACAAAAAGTCCACCAACAGGAGTCTCCTTAGATCCCATGGACACTTTTCACTAATACGAGAGTGTGGCCTCTTTTTCAGCCCACACACTCCACCAACCATAAAAACTCTTTTTAAATCTCACCCTCACACTCCACCAATACAAGGATGAATCTCCATATGCGTACTTGACCATACTTATGTTCTCGTGTACCCATTTTATGTCATCTTCCATTGCCGAAGACCAGTTCCAATACTTAAGAACAGAAATACAGAGGGCGGTAAAAATCCCTGGTTGTTGGTCTTGCCCCGCCCCAGATATCAAGGATGCATTGCTGCATCCTCACCAAACGAGACCAATCCCATGATTCATTGTGCCGGTCTTGTACCACAAGTACGGTCTTTGCATTTTTGTTATTGAGATTCACCCCAAGAGTGGAACTTTAACGTAAGATCGGACAGAGGCCTCCTCGGATGCCAGCAACACACTGCAACGATAAGAGAGAGACAGACAGATTATTTATTAGAAAATGTAAAAAATAATATAGCTGTTGATGATGAGTCAGGAGTGATAAAGATGAAACCAAGAGGGTGGCGTGTGCGGACACGACGGCTTCTCCAGAGCCTTGCACTTGCTGTTTACTTGTACTGTTTACTTGTTGTGTACCATTGTGCATTATCCGTTATTTATTGTTCGACTTTGCTTTGTTCTAGCTGTTTGATGGTCTACAGAAATGCGGTTCTGTATCACGAGTAAAGTGACTTGATTTAAAGAAATCTAACTCAATTATGAATGTTTTTTTAATTTTATTGTCTTAGGCATTGGTAGATCCTTAGAGAATGTCTTTATATTCAGTGCTTCAGGTTAAATTGAATATCTGCTTGTTGGGAGATTAACAGATGTACAGGGTTCATGACATGATCTATAAGCTACCTTTGTCTCCCTGCAGTTCACTTGTGGCGATATCGAGGAGGTTACCCAGCTCTTACTGAAGTCATGAATAAACTTCGGATGAATAAGGTACTTTTAATGCAAGCTTGTAGACTCAATCCGACACACATAATAGACATATAATAGTGGTCACTATGACAACCTAGAGATTAGTGATGCCATATAAAAGCTTTAATGGGATTCTTCCACAAGGTGCAGACTGCAACCCGTACAAACAAAAAGTGATTTTACCGGGGGTCCATTGGGTGGAATTGCACCCCCTAGTGGTCAGATGAAAATGCTATTTTAGCGTATTAAGTTCAATAAAATTTAAATATTGTAAAGTTATATTTGAAGATGTGGCTTGTATTAGTCATATCCATGTGTAATAATTTATTGTAAATATATTTACGGTTTGTAATGCTCTGTCTTTCACACCCCCTACAGGAATTCATGGAGTACCGCAACGAGCGAGGCAAGATGCTCCTGTCCCGACGCAACCAGCTGCTGCTCGAGTTCAGCTTCTGGAATGAGCCGCTCCCCAGGAAGGGGCCCCTCATCTATGAGCTGAGGTCCTACCAGCTCAGGGTGAGTCTCCTCCCTTAGGCCCCTCTCACCTTCATTTCCATGCTGTCCTGCTCCGTCTAAATGCGGATTTATCCTTCTACGCTGTGACCTGCGAATGTGGCCGACGCCGTTGCAAGCATTTGTAGTTGTGCATCGGTGTGTTTGCGTCTCTCGGCAATTACGCCCCCAAAATTCTGAGTGAAACATAGTTTCTGATGTTGCATTTATTGTCTTCCCTCCCTGTGATATATATATATATATATATATATATATACACACACACACAATTGTTAAATCCACTCAATTGAAACAGAAAAATAGCATTTAACATAGTATCTGTTTATCAACTCCTGGTTATATTTGTACTGCTCTGAACTTCATGTAGACTAATTAGGAAAAATGTTGAGCCGCTTCAAGTCACTTCTTATGCATTTTCCCTTGTAAATTCAGTGTCTGTACAACTTTTTTCTTTAGTCTTGTAAAGTACAAATAAACTTAAGGGGGCTTAATTGGTGCTGCCATCCTGAGTGTTTTGTAGACCTGTTGCTACGATGCCTAGGCTAGTCAATTTAACGCTAGATATAAATGGCAATTGTACTTATGCGCCGACTCTACTCAGAAATTTAAATTAGCCTTAAGCCCGTCATAATCTCTAAAAATTGTTTTATGCAGAGCAGTCACCTGAATGCATACAACACAACGCAGTTATTTTTCAGAGATGTGATTTTGAGCTTTGAGGATCTGTCCCTTAACCATGACATTCACTGGGTTTAACTCTGTCCTTGTTTCTCAGCCTGGGACGATGATTGAGTGGGGAAATTACTGGTAAGTTTTGGCTTTAAATAGCTGTTCTTGTGTATTTGTGTGAGTTTGATCTTCCCGTTCCTGCGGGGAACTGTTTTGATTCGCTAATATATTCATTCCAGGGGCGGCTCGCAAAGGGAGGCGTTTCCCTGAGTTTGCTTGTTCTGTAAAATCAATGGCCTGTGATGCCACTAGAGAACAATCTATGTAAGAGATGAACTGATTGAAATTACTGTTGCCTCTCAACAGATTGTTGTTGTGAACAAATGAAAGTGGACCATGCATCTCCTAAAGATGTAACATGAGCGTATCTCCCTGGAGACGGCATCACATTTTCAGAGGACACCTGTGTGTTTCGTTCTGGTTGCAAGCCTCATTTATTCGCAGTCTGCCTGCCCAAATAATCAACAGTGGCTCTGGCATCGATTTGAATATGTAAATGGGTCAGCCCTTCACCTGTTAGCTGAGTTCCGTAGCGGTGATTCATTCATAATGGTGATTCATGTTCTCTGATAAGTTTTGCATGGTGAGGTTTGAAAATCATTTCAAATTGCTCATGGGAATTTTATTTACACAAAAATGTTCTGAAGGCAGAAGGACCAGTGATTGGTTCAGGGAGCCAACCAGTCAGATTGTAGAAGAGGTGGGTCCCAGCAACTAGAGGAGGCGGGACCAACCAACTGGATGTCTTCGACCCACCACCTCTACAACCTGATTGGCTGTCTCTCTGAACCTTGTGACCTCAGAACATTTTTGTGTAAAACTCCCACAAGATTTCAAATTGTGCTGTAATTAATATTTTAAAGAGCTGAATAAGGTAGTAAAACAAGAACAGTGGAGGAAGAGGCGTGTATGTGGTGTTTGATTTATGCTGGAGTGGATCTGGGCAGGTCGGTGTTCTGACAGAACCCATATGTATAAGTGTGTTTGTGTGTGTCCCCAGGGCCCGGGCCATCCGGTACCGCCAGCAGAATGAGGAGGCAGTGGGTGGCTTCTTCTCCCAGATTGGGAGCCTCTACATGGTGCACCATCTCTGGGGTAGGGGTCTGGCCTCTAAAATGAGGGACCTTCTGTCATTGTGTTTCTGACCTAAAATTTGAAGACAGGAGAGTGTAAATGTAAAATGATAGTTAACAATCAGTAATTTTTCTGCTGCGATTCTGACATGTTCCTTGGATTTCTGTGACTATGACCCTGTAACTGAACAGCAATCTCGGTTCAATGTTCAAGTAATAATAATAAAGAAGAAAAGGAAGAATCTTTTATATAATTTATATAATACTTAATTCATAAAACACAGCCAAAAGTGGTTCACATATAGGACTAAAGATAGTTGTATAAAATAAGCAGCTATGGTACAAGTCAAAGAAAGTGTAGAAGGATGGAATGAGAATTAAAAATTAAATAATGAAATTCATTTAGTGAAATGTCAAAAAATAAATCAAATATAAATAGGAATACAATACACAAAATCAGAATACAACGGAATAAAAAGATCAAAAATGGAAAAGTATAAAAACTGGAAATTGCTACTGTGTACTATGAGTAAAGGGTGATAAATTACATATTTAGTCAAATAATAAAACAGTGAGAAAGCGAACAAGAAAATGTGAAGATTTGGTACCTGTCCATCCCAAAGTCACAACACAAAGCCTTTTATTCTGCATACCAGATCACCTTCACAGCTGTAATGCCCTTTAGTCCAGTTAAAGTGTCTTCCTTCTTTCTGTTGTTTTCTGTTTTTCTTGTTTATTTTTTTTCTTAATCTGTCTTCAGCTTACAAAGATCTTCAGTCTCGAGAAGACACCAGAAATGCAGCTTGGCAGATGGAGGGCTGGGATGAAGTGGTATATTACACAGGTGAGTGCTCTTTTATGTAGGAGAGTCACTGCAGAGTCAGTGAGCTCACAGTGCTGTCTGTCATGCAGAACACTGGCACTGCCTTGGTGTGCTGAATTTTTAAATATTTGGTCCAGACAGGTTTTGCTTCCTTTTCGTTTTTTTATCTCCTCCCGTATGTGGTGAATTATTAAGCATCTCGTTGGCACTCGGCCTGCCAAAAGATATCAACAAACAATCTGCTAATATGTTTTTTAATACTCTGTTGTTTAAGTTCCCCTGATTCAACACATGGAGTCCAGGATCATGATTCCCCTGAAGATATCACCACTGAAGTAACACTCCCATCTGGATCCTCCTGAGATACAGGGCATACTTCTCCAGCAGATCGAGACCCACGTCCAAACCCCAAACTGCCATCGTTTTAAGCTCCTTTTTATCAACGTTGGCGACCTCTGTCCACCTATTTTTTTTTTTTTCCTTTGGTAGTTTTTTCACTGTAAAGCATTTCTAGGTTATTTAACGATAAACTCTCTAAAACATTTAAACTAAAGGGTAGATATAATGCTGTGATGATGACCTGCTACGAGGCAACAAAATTTCACTGTAAAAATCTGCCAAAAAGCTTGTAACAGGTGACCAGAATCTGACCTGACGATCCCTCCTCAGTTGTAAGAGCTCCAGGATCTGTGGCTTGGGCCGTAATGTAATGTACACGCCCCTTTCTGCTAAGACCTGTGTTTGACTCTGTGTGATCAGCCCCTCCACCTACCAAACAGTCGTCCTTAGCCTGCATGCTCCATGTCTTTGTAAGCTGGAATAGTTCATGTAGACAGTGACTTACTCTCCCATTATTTCCCGGCCCAGCAGGCCTGTGCCTCTCAGCCCTACAGAACTTCACCTCTGTCTCACAGACCCTGCAAAGTTCCCTTGTTTTAAATTTGCCCTATAACAACACAAGAGTTGGTCAGCTTATAAAAGCTGTAAAAATAGCTTTGGCTCTGCTTTGGAAATAAATGACAAGGTCAGGCCTTTTAGTGACATTAAAATCCTATAGCGCTAAGTCGCTTCAGTTTTAGTGGTCTCACTTCGGCAGGTATAAAGTGTCTAGAAGAACATGCCAGAATCCAGGACGTTAGACGGCGGTACCTTCTGAAATGCCACAGAGTCTGTGGTGCACCCCTCTGTAGAGGCAAATGTTAAGATGCTTTTTACTGGCAGATTTTCAAAATTGGACTGGCCTTTCAGTCACTGTAAAGCAACTTACTTCCTGCAAGATAAATGATGATTCTGATACACTTGGACATTTTAATTTTCTTTTTGATCTATAAGATTAATACTTGGGTGCTGGTTTCTTTTTTTTTTTTTTGTAGTTATGGCCTTGTTTGGGTTTTATTGTTTGAATCATGTCTCTACCCTGATAGTTTATTTTTAATTGTGTCTGCGGCAAATGAGTGATTCAGGTCAAACGGCATCTTCATGCGGGCAGTTGTTAGCATGCTAGCATGTCTCATCTTTGTTTATGTCATTTCAAGGGCAGTTTCTGGACAGTGAGCACCACATGTAAACATAGCAGCACATGAATAAAAAGATTTAAATTGGAAAATTTTCAAAGTGAATATGTAGCATTGTATTTGTTCTACCAGCAGCAGGTCATGGGCTTGCAGTTTCATCACATTCAGGCAGCAAAATTCTTCTCTCGGAATTTCCGCTAGATTTTTTTAAATTGGGATTCAAATAAGTTTTGGAGGTTTGTATTAACAGGTATTGGGAACAGCCTCCTAGTGATTGAATTTAGGTATTTCATTCAGACCCATTGCCACAGGTGTATAACATCAAGCACCCAGCCATACAGTCAGGTTTACAAACATTTATGAAAGACTGGGTGGTTCTGAAGAGGTCAGTAAATTATAGTGTGGTACTGTCATAGGATGCCACCTTTGCAATAAGTCAGTTCATGAAATGTCTTCCCTGCTAGGTGTTCCATGGTGAACTGCATGTGGTATTGCAAAATGGAAGCATTTGGAACAACAGAAACACCACCAAGAAGTGGCAGACCACGTAAGGTTCACTCAATAACAGTTTCAAACCTCTGGACCAACTCCATTTTGATGCCTATATGGATTTAGAATGGGATGTCATAGAAGTTCCTGTAGGTGTAATAGACAAGTGTCCCCATACATTTGTCCAAATGGTATATACCAACATACTGTTGAAAAGCTAGTAAGACGTGCATTAGTTCCGACTAAAATTATGTCTAGTATGACTACGTTTTCAGGTTCAAGTACTTAATGAGAAACAGGGTGGCATGATGGTTAAGAAAAAATAACCATTAGGATGTTGCTGCTGCACTTTTGTACTTTTGAAGAGCGGGTGCTGGTTAGGCACATAGCCACATAATAACCCCCGCCCCCCCCCCCGGTGATTTTCTAGAGGGGGCTCGGCCAGAAAAAAGGGCATATATAACCGCCTATGATTTGTGATAGTTACCAAATACCTAAGTGGTTATATTTAGTCGTTGTTCTAATTATTAATAGTAAATTATTAATTACAGCTAAATGCGGTTTTTTGTTAACTGCAGATAAAGTTACAAATAAAGTTTAATTTTACCCCACCTAATAGTTATTGTTTTGAATAACGCAGGTGAAAATCAAAGGAATGTTTATTGCCCAGGATTACTGTCTGTGACTGGTGCTGAGTTTAAAACATACTAACGTAGTTTTAATCTTAGTTTTCCGATGTTAATTAATTTAGTGAGAAAATATTTTATCTGCACTCCAGAAAATGTGGAGCTGGCATCTTTGCGCGAACTGGAAGACAATGAAATCATCAGAACGGTAATTAGACAATGTGTCTAAATAAATAAAATGCTTTATTTTAAGCTCAAAACCAATGACAAGCTACAATGACAAACTTCACAAACATTAACACAATAAAATATAATGAACAGATTTTGCTTGGAACCATTTTGTGATCACTGGAGTTTCTACCCGTAACCTTAAAAGAAGGACACTCGACTCGTCCCAAGTAGACCTGAGACTTATCGATGATTTTAGCTTTTAATATTAATCACTTTTCTCACGCTGTATGCTGTCTATGACACGTTTGTTTTGCGCAAATAGGACAAAGCGTTCATGTTTGCAATGACCGTGATACGTCCGGGAACACTGCTGCTCCTGTGTTTGTGTGCACTACCCTGCAGATCAGGTAGTACCGAGACAGCAGTTCGGGGTTTTGATTCATATTAAAAAAGAACTCCATTTGATAGTGAAATAATAACGTGTGTAGACACATTTTAAAAAGATGCATGTTTTCAAAGAAGATGGCTTTTTTCACTTCGCGAGCATTAACTCAAACTGTAGAAGCTTTATTTTGATTTGTAGTCCCCGTTCATAGACTTAGTTATGTTACTGGTAATGATGGTGAATTAATTGAAGGCGGATGCAGGGTTGTCAGCTGGCTGGCGTGGGATTTTCAATTCGAGACAAGTCTGCACACACATGCACACACATTAACATGTATGTAACAGTTTTATTACCTTGTAATTTGTCTGTAGGGTTTGCAAACTGACCCAACATTTTTTTTATGTAGCTTTAAGGTAAGAACTAATTTTAAGTTCACAATGGGGCGATATACATTTCTTGCATGTGCTACAGAGTCTGAAAGCGTGAGTGTCACGCCAGATGCATGAGAGTTGGCAACCCTGCAGATTTCAATGAAATTCCTTGTAAAGCGTAATATTTGAACTGGACTCCATAGATGATGGGAAAATGGTGCAGATACCAGGAGGTAAGATGAAAATGGGAACGAGTGCCAGTGATGGCAGAGATGGGGAGTCGCCGGTGAGGGACGTCTCCGTGGCACCTTTCAGCATTGATATACACCCTGTCACTAATCTGGACTTCAGGTGGGTGTCTCAAGACAAAAACACGAATGTCCACTATTGATCTGTTACAGAGCTGTGTATTCTCCTTAAAAGTCACATGGCGTGTGCATTCTTCTTGGTCAACAGAGAGTTTGTTCGGGAACAGAAGTATAAAACTGAGGCTGAAACCTTTGGCTGGAGTTTCGTTTTCCAAGATTTTGTTTCTGAGGAGCTGAAGAGTAAAGTGACCAAAAGGATTGAGGTAAATTTCACTTGTGTTGTTCTGTTATTCTCATGTTGGGTGATCTATGTACTGTTGTTTTTTAAAGCATCTTTATAAACAACAGTGTCTGTCTCTGATCTGTATGTCCACAGTCAGCGCCTTGGTGGCTGCCGCTGGAGAAGGTGTACTGGAGACAGGTATCATCATTCTACCTGTCCATCTTTTTTCCATAATCACTTATCCTGAACCATGTTGCAGTGACCCTCATCTTATTTCAAGCTAGAAAAACATGCAGGTGTTACATAATTACTGCCTTGTCTCCCCACATTGAGACTCAAACCTTAAAATATTTTGCCATCTTGCTCAATTTACTTCTGTCGCCCCCTGGAGGATGGGCTCCGTCTTTGAGGCTGGTCCCTCCCAAGGTTTCTTCCTTCTTAGAAGTTTTTTCTTGCCGCTGTCGCCGCTGAATTGCTCCCTTGGTGCTTTAGGCAGGGATGATGTAAAGCGCTTTAAGACTATGGAATGTTGTGAAAATGCGTTATACAGATAAAACTTAATTGAATTGAACTGAATTAATGGTTGAGCTCAAGGTCAGAATAAATTATTCGAGGTGGAATTTCTTCAAGATCTGTCTCCCCCTGCTCTTGGCTAAACTTACTTTGATTTGCTAAAATCAGGGACATTTTTTCCATTTTTTGTAAATACTCCATCACAGTATATAGCACACACCAGGGCTATTCAACTTCCAGCTTTCCTTTTCCTGTGAAGCCAGATGTGAAGCCTCTTGTTGGCATACACTGTGCCACATAACGGGAAACTTGCTTCCTGCCCAGCCTGCAGGCCCAAGCTCTAGTATCAAGGATTGCCTGGATTCACCTGTGGTGCAGGTGAGCTGGAACGATGCCCAGGCCTTCTGCAAGTGGAGAGGGAAGCGGCTACCTTCGGAGGAGGAGTGGGAGTTTGCTGCCCGGGGAGGTCTCCAAGGTGTATCATTCTCGTTATGTTCTAGCTTAAATCATGAAAATGTTAAATCTCTAAAATCCAATTGTAGTCTATGAGAAGCCACTTCACATGTAGGCTGTATACTACACCATCAACTGGTGTAGTATACAGCCTATTTTAGTCATGGCTGAGGTACGGCTCTCTCACTCAGCAGCTTTTCTGAGTCTCTCGTTCATCAACTCACACTGACTCGGTCGTTCATTCACCTTAGGCCGTTACATTCGGTCTCGGGTTTAGTTTACAGCCATCACACACCTGCTTACGGCCCTTACATTCCTCATCGTCTCTCTCGCTGGCTATAGTCGAGGAGGGAAGCAGCACTGCAAGTCATATTTCTAAGGACAAGCGGAAGAACTAAAAGAGCGCGTCTTTGCAGGGAGCTGAACGTGAGTGTAGAGTTCCTGGAAGGGACTCATTCCTTGCAAAAGAGTCATCTGCGAATATCACAGCATTAAATGCCATAGGGCTTTGGTCAGGTGAATGATGTCATGCGTCACAGTCGATTACAGATTAATCAATACTTTCAATGAATAGAACTGCCACTGTGGCTTCACTGGTTAAAGTGCCTGCCTGCTAAATAGGAGGTCCTGGGTTTGAATCCCGACAGTTGTTGTGGTGTTTTTAATCACTGGATTGATTTGAGACACGGCTGGTGAACCAGTGCTGACTACTGAATAATAGGTGTAGGATAACAAAGAATTCTCTACAATCTCAGTATGATGGACCTTTTTCAGGAAGGACCTACCCTTGGGGCAACAAGTTTCAGTCAAATCGAACTAATTTATGGCAGGTGAGTGAAACACTTTAAACCCTTTTAATATCTAATTAAGGGCATTTATATTTTCCTTAGGAGTTTTAAAATGAGTTGCACTAGATACGCATCCGTTAACTAAGTGTTTAATCATGATGTCTGGTGTCCCCTGGCGGCTGGTATGTGGCAGGGCAAATTCCCAGAGAGGGATACTGCTGAAGATGGTTACCATGGGATTTCCCCTGTCAAAGCCTTCCCTCCTCAGAATAATTATGGTATGTCTGTGTAGTTGGCAGCCTTTTATTACATTGCTAATCCCATTAAGCACTGTTCAAGCTGTTTACTGTGATTAATTTAACAAATGTTAATGATAATGCTTCGTTCACTGTTATGCATAGGAATTCTTTACTTGCCACATATCCCATCTTGCTCTCCTTAGCTTACGCTCAGCGCACAGGGTCAGCCATCTTTCTGGCACACATGGAGTATTTTGCATTTGACACCATCTATTGGGGTCACAAAAGACTGCAAATGGTTCATGCAACTTCATCTGGTTATGACTACTGGACAGTACTGTTGGCACATTGCAGGCCTTTTCATACTAAGACTTAATTTATCATTTTTTATTTTTATTTCCAAGTTTCATTGTAATTCTATCTATCTATCTATCTATCTATCTATCTATCTATCTATCTATCTTATCTATGCTGAGTTCGCCCCCTACAGGCCTGTATGACATGATGGGGAATGCTTGGGAGTGGACTTCCACTCGTTTTCCCGGATCACAGACTATGTACGTTCTGCGGGGTGCTTCCTGGATCGACACTGCGGATGGATCAGCCAATCACAGGGCTCGGGTCACTACCCGGTATGCCCCACCTCTGTGCTCCGCCTCCTTATATTTTAAGGTTCCTTCGCTCTTCTGTCCTGACGGCTTGTTTCCTGGGGCCTTGCAGAATGGGGAACACGCCGGATTCTGCCTCTGACAACCTGGGATTCCGATGTGCAGCCAGTGTCCAGCCTAGAAAGCAAAGAGGTGCTGAGCTATGAGGGACCCCCACAAGACGTAAAAGGGGAATCAGGAAGTCTTTTTTGTATTTTCTTAACAGTAGCTGTAACGTTGACAATAAAAAGAGATCTATTTTCAAGAAAAAGATTTAGCATTGTGTTTTACCATAGAATAACAACAGGTTAACACCAGAAAACAATTTGTCAGTTTATTGGGTCGTGATGATAAAGGCTTTAGATTAATTTGTTATTGTTTATCATGCATAGTGTTTAATGACACTTTCCATAAGCATTGTTTTACTATTTAAATATTATTGGTAAAAATACAAGAGAGAGCCCAAAATGTTTATGTCCTGAATAATATCAGTTAAGAGTTAAGTGGACTTAACTAGATCAGGTATTTCATAATAATCTCATATATGCAAAGTTAAACCTGTGGCAAGGTAGTGTAATGCATTGATTGTGTATTAAACATATTTTATACAACTGTTTAGATAGCGATAGCCATTTAAATGGTACTTTGGTATTTACAGTGTCACTCACTTAATGGGTGTTTTCAGTTTTTTGTATTACAAGCAGTGACAATGATTTATTCAGGCAAATGGTCTCACACATAACAGTTGATTACAGATTAAAACTGAAGAACATCCATTCAAAAATAGGATTAGAGCCATTTAAGGAATAATGGCATCGTCTCCATAGAGACTCTGCAATGTGTGATCAGATTATTCTCTCTGTGAGTGCATCCTTAGCCAGCAGGATACTAGAAAACACAAGAATGTTAAGTAGTTGGAAAAAAAGCTGCATTCTTGAGAGAGGAGGAATGCCCCCCTCCCCCCCCAGGGAAAGTTCAAATTGCCATATTTTATTTACAGAATATATATTAAGATAGCTGGTCATTACTGATTTTTTTCAGCACAGCAATCAAACCATATTCCTTTCTCATTACATCATCATCATGATATTGTATAAAATAAGGGGTGATGCTGATGGTTGCTAGGGTTACTGCGATGACAAATCATCACAGCCTGGCAAGTCCTGTCATTAGCATGCGGTGCACAGAATGCTCTGTCTGCACTTCAGGTCCGGATGAAGATCTCAGCCAAGTAAGAAAATAATAACAGAGAGCTGTGTAAGGCCCAAGACATTGAGTTTACTGCTCCATAGAACTGTTAAAAATGGTACCAGTACCTTATGTGACGATATACATAATGCAGAACAAATTTTCTCCAATGTTATTTTCACTCAACACCCTTTTCATTGACATTTGCACCTGTGAGGGTGACCTATTGGGCCAGCACCTCCTCCTGCGACCGGAACAACAACCCCTGTGCACTGTCCCATTACCCTGATAGGCAGGTACTGAACCCAATTAAAGTAATAAAAGTCAATAAAATCTCTGGATCATCTGGATCTTGGTCCCTCTCAGTTGAGAGAAGGAACATTTTTAAACAACCATAGAAACCTTTGAGAATTGCAAAATCTCAATTACTGCATCTCTTCATTTGGATTTTACATTTTGTCTGACTTGAACAACTGAACACATGATTCGGTTAACTAAAAAAAAAGCTAAACTTCCACTATAGACTGCATCCAAACATTTGTTAGTCAATTAGAACTGAACTACAAAATATTTGGAAGCTTGATACTCTCAATTAATACTACTCTCAAATAAATAACACAGGCGCCGTGGCTTAGTTGGTTAAAGCGCCTGTCTAGTAAACAGGAGATCCTGGGTTCGAATTTTTAAATCACTGGATTAGTTTGCAACCAGGCTGAAAAACCCAATATACACTACTATAGGCTGAATGGACCTCCACAGACCGGTTCAAAGACTGACTAGTACGAAGTAACCGCTCCTGTATCGGACTGGTGTCTCTGACCGTCGTCGGGCGTATATGGCTCGCGGTTAATCGAGTAACGTTTGCAACGTTTTTAAGTTTAAAACCGGCACAAAGCTTTATGTGATAGTGACGTCGCTTTACAGTTTTTCTCATTTGCTAAGACACGCTCAGTGAAACTGGGATTCACTTGGTCTTCATCATCACATTCTTAGCACAGGAGAAGTCCTCTCTTTCAAATGCCTTAACACTTTTTCATTTGTTTCACACA
>JAODKF010000044.1:11406871-11425295 GCA_026779585.1 Mormyrus proboscirostris
TTCAGTTTTATCCTGTGTGTTAACTGTTTTGAAAATGTGATGTCAGAGTGGGCAAATGTGTTTAAGCAATCGAGAAAAACTGTAATATTTCTTATTCAGTGTAATACATCAGTCTCGTAAGATATAGCTGAAAACGTAAGGTCCGGTAAACACCCCGAAAACCACAGGAACCGTCAGCCACGAAGGGGTTCCTGTTTCTCTCCCTCCGCAAGAAGTGACCCCTCTGGGACCCGAGGCTGATGTTGGTGCTGCGGACTCAGGTTGTTAGTTTCGTTACGTGTACACAGCGCAATGAAATAATGACTTAAAAATGTAGGAGTTAAACGTTATTTTATTATTCGCGTGACCAATGTGGTTAACGTTGCGGTAATTTTCTGGAATGAACATAAGAACATGAAAAATTTACAAACAAGAGGAGGCCATTCGGCCCATCAAGCTCGTCTGGGGAGAACTTAACTAATAGCTCAGAGCTGTTAAAATCTTATCTATCTCTGATTCAAAGGAACCCAAGGTTTTACCTTGCGCTACACTAGCAGGAAGATTATTCCATACTCCCAACTACAGGCTGTGTAAAGAAGTGCTTCGTCAAATTTGTTTTAAAATGTTCTCCCGCTAATTTCCACTTATGGCCACGAGGTCTAGTGTTTAAATTAATATTGAAATAGCCATTTGACTGAACAGCATGCAGCCCTGTTAGAATTTTATATACCTGGATCATGTCCCCCCTTAGTCTCCTTTGCTTGAGACTAAAGAGATTCAGCTCAGCTAACCTCTCCTCATAAGACATTCCTCTAAGACCAGGAATCATTCTCATAGCCCTCCGTTGCACCTTTTCTAAGGCAGCAATGTCCTTCTTAAGGTATGGTGACCAAACCTGCACACAGTATTCTAGGTGGGGTCTTACCAAGGAATTATATAATTGTAGCATCACCTCCCTTGACTTAAACTCCACACACCAAGAGATATAACCCAACATTATTTTGGCCTTTTTTATTGCTTCCCCACATTGACGAGAGTGGGACATGGAAGCATCAACATACACACCGAGATCTTGCTCGTAATCAGCTACCTTTATTTCAGTGTAACCCATAAAATATCTGTACTTTATATTTCTGGTCCCTGCATGGATTACCGTACATTTATCTAAGTTAAATTTCATCTGCCAGGTATTAGCCTAGCTGCTAATTAAATCCAGATCCCATTGTAGCCTCTCTGCTGCTAGATCAGTATCTGCTGCACCACCCACTGTGGTGTCATCTGCAAATTTAACCAGTTTACTGTATGTATTGGTGTCAATATCATTCATGTAAATTAGGAACAATAGTAGTCCTAAAATTGAACCCTGCGGTACCCCACTATGAACAAAGGCCCACTGTGACATTATGCCTCTAATAACTACTTGCTGCTTCCTGTCAGTTAACCAGTTTTTGATCCAAACTGCTATAGTTCCTTAAATCCCTGCAGCTGTGAGCTTAAGCAAGAGCCATTTGTGGGGGACAACATCAAAGGGCTTCTGGAAATCTAAGTACCATTAATGATGAAAGGTACATACAGGTTTTGCAGCTTCAACAATTAGTGTCCTCAGTTCCCAAATGCTTATTGAGTGTTGTTAAAAGGAAAGGTGCTGTAACACAGTGGTAATCATGCCCCTGTCCCAGCTTTTTTGGAACGTGTTGCAGGCATCAAATTCAAAATGAGTGAAGATTTGCAAAAAAACAATAAAATTTATCAATTTGAACATTAGATATCTTGACTTTGTAGTGTATTCAATTGAATATAGGTTGAAAAGGATTTGTAAATCATTGTATTGTTTTTATTTACATTTTACACAGCGTCCCAACTTCATTGGAATTGGGGTTGTATAATTGTATATACAATATGTATGAGTTTAAACCTACATAAATTGTGAAGTTTAAATAACATGAAATGAAATATAATACACCAATGTAATTAAAGCTTAATAAATAGGTTATATCCAAGGGGACGCACGGGGAGAGAAATATTCCAGATAGCATGATTAACAAGGCCTTAGTTTAACCTTGAACTGAGCTGCCTGTTGTTAATGCGGCATACTCCATGGTGTTCATATGAATGATTAATCATGATGATGACTGTGCTGTAGATCCTCAACGTTGTCCAAGCATGTTCTGCAATTAATCTGATTTTTCATCTTGCCTGAATCCTCAAGGAAAGGATGCCTTTTTTTTGATGACTTAGCGGTACCAGCAGCTTCTCCCTGCGTTCTTACAATGAACTCTTACTACAAGTCCATTTTACTTCTCACTTGAACACAAGGGCAGGCTAGTTTCGTAGTAACTGATTTAGAACTTAATCTCGGTTTCTGGAATTGAGAATCCCACATTTCTATGAAGTCAACATACCTGGATTAGCTGCTAAAGCCACTTTCCGGTGCACCTTTTAGGACAGATGCTTGTTGGTCTATTTGTGGTTTTGTTTTTATTGGAGAATTTCTGTCCTTCAGACTCACTTTACAGTCAAATAAATTACCACAAGCCTAGACTGTGTTACACCCTGAGAATAAAGGTTCAGTGCTTTGACTGTGTCATACAGGTTTATGTTGTAATCCATCCCTGATCTGTCCCACGGTGAGGCTATGACCCAACGTGCAACAGGAGGCTTCATGATCAGTACTTCCCAACCAGGTCCTTGGGGACCCACAGATGGTCCACGTTCTTGCTCCCTCCCAGCTTGTGGTGGCGGAAGCAACAACATGGTCTGTCTATGATTCCCTGAGGACCAGATTGGAAAAACTGCTCACGAAGGTGGCAAAATTGTTATCTGTCACCAAGATTATAATTGTGGTATCGGGCTGTACCATTTCACTGAGCAGGAGGGTAGCCTGGACATCATTATTATGTATGAAACAAAAGAGCATTTTGTCCCAATGATTCATCTTCTAATCATTCATCCTGATCAAGGTTACAGGGCCCCAAAGATCTTAACATACAGATAGAATATGAATCTTTATTTAAATATCATTTTGCCTTTTATGACAGTACACTGAGGACTTCATCATTCATACAAAACAACATATTTATTTTTACTTGACAATGCATGCTTCCTAAGAATGTGCAGTATATCTGCAGTGTTTACTGAAGTATTTAAACAAGGGATAGGGAATCCGCTTATGTGGGATTTCGCTACAACTCTCTAATTACATTATTAATTAGAGGACTGATCAGCTGAAGAGTTCTCACACCCGGATTTGAGCAGCTGACTTAAAGGTTATGCCCAATGCCTGCATACACACTGACCCACTTACCCCTTATCTAAACAATTAAGGTCAATTAAATAAAACTCCATACAGATACATCACCATACAGCACCTTGTGCTCACTCTACCTGATCCTCCACTGTTGCCATATTCCACAAAGACATAATAATGATGCTTGCCCTAGTCTCTGCTTTGCTCCAGGTAGCTGGAGACCCCAAGCCAACCCAGTGAAAGACTCAACCCTCAATGTGCATTTCTCCTCAAAAAACCAAACAAACACATACAACTGCCCAAATTTCAATAAAACGCGAGGACGGTCCAACCTCTCGCACTATATAAAAGCAGCTCTGCTGCAATTGCTTACTTTCACGATACATGACATAGAGCAAGTTGCATGGGGCTTAGTAATAAATGACATGAAACCAACAGCAGTGTGTTGAACGAGAACTGGGACACGTACAGCTTGACAAGCTAAACACGGTTCACACGTTTAGACGTGTTGCCACCTAAAAGAGAAGTTAAATGCAAATAAGCCACGTTTACACATCTGCACGTGACACCCAAGTGGATGGTGTGGAGAGGGCAATCTTGACAGTCACTCACAGCACACTAGAAAGATAAAACCACAACTATGACAGTGCAGGAAGAACAACACTAGTAAACGTTTAAAAGAAATCGATCTGATTACATCACCTACCACTAAAGTTAAGAGGAACAGTTAATTATTGATCTGTATTTCATCATAAAAGCTGCAGGAACTCTGGCCTTGAAGTCAGAGTTTTCACACTAATCAAAGAACGCATCCTGAAATGTAAAATGTCATTCAAGTCAACAGATGAGAGGACCAGAAGACCCCCACCCCAACTGCATAGGTAATAGGTCTGTATTGTTGCGCCATCTAGTGTGTGGAATGTAGAGACAAGGTGGGTGGCAATATGCCCTATTACTCTTCCAATAAACATATAAATATGTTTCTATACAAAATCGTTAAAATGACACAGAAAGAACTATTTAACTACGATTACAATTTTGCAGGATATGTCTATATGTATCTATATAAATATCAATGAACATAAATATGGTAGTCGCTTACACGAGCATTCGTACAGTCAACGGGTTAATTTCCGCCTTCCAACTGCCAGCAGGGGGGGGCGGGGCTAGGCCTAAAGAAGGAACACGTGGGAGCTGTTCGGCCCCATCTACCAACTGCCAACAAGATTGAAGCTAAGTCTGCACAAAGTGAGCTCTTGGACTTGCCACTCGACTGCCAGTATGTAGCAGGGCTAAGACTGGAGGAAGGTGATGAGCGAGCTGATGAAATCCAAAGGTTTGTCGGCATGGATCCAGTGGCTGGCGTCTGGGATGTACTGGATCTCAGCTGCAGGAAACAGACGTTGGATTTCTGGATAATCTTCAGAGCTGCAGAGGTGGGCAAATGAGGAGCTCAGCATAAACGCAAGGGATAGGGCAGGCACTCTCACTGAATGTTTGAGAAGGATATTCAAGGAGCATGAATAAACTCAATGTACATATGTCTGTATAGCCATATGTGTTTTACCTGATATAGGCAGAGCTGGTCCCACCAAGGAAGAGAGTTGGCCCGTGGTATGTGGAGTTGAACTCTGGGAAGCTCAGGATGTCTTCCATGTGGTTGGAAATGGCCTCCAGGTTGACCCTCCATGCATAGTGGCCGTTCTGCTCCACCAAGTTGGTCAGCAGGAACTGCCTGACTGAACGTTCCTGCCACAGAAACCGTAATGATGAAAGGATGTGAAATGCTATCATAATTACAGTGCTCCATGGCACCACATTGCTTGACAAGTGCATCTGCCATGAACGAGTGCATAAGTGTCGCAGAAAGAACAGAGGCTGTTACTATGGCAATGATCCCAAACCAACCTTGACAAGTTCACGGAGCTGGTCTTCAGCCAGTCGACGAGCAGTAGAGCGTGGGAGGTCGCTGGAGATCTTCACACCCTTCATGGCCTGGATGTAGTTGTGGAAGTTGGTCCGAGTAACAGTCCGAGCAGGGCTGATGTCCACTACCACCAGCCGCTCCACCAGATCTGACTGGGTTTGGGCCAGAACGTTAGCTGTGCGTCAGTACACTCTGCTACCTACTTTGTAAAATGCCTTTAGACAATGCTAAAATGCTAACACTCTGACCTTTTACCCCTTTATGAAGTTGGATGTTTTGCTGAATTCGTAACCCCAGCCCTAGGGGGCTTGAATCCTGCAGGTTTAAATAGAGCCTGAAGAGCAGCTGAAATTCTAGCATATACCATAAGTAACAAATTAAGAGATGATGTTCATAGGGACTTGGGATCCTAGAGTCTGGTGCTTCTATCATGGATACAACAGCAAGACTCCAGATGAGATCTGAATCTGGAACCTTTTGGTAATAAATTCCATAGCCACTGTGTTTCAGGCATGCAATTTGCACTGGAGGATTTGTTTACTTGTGTTAGGGCTGTTGTCATGGCCACCTTGCCTCCCATGCTGTGTCCAATCAGGACACACTTTGTTATGTGCAGCTGGCCAAGAAGATGCTGAAGATCATTGGTCATTGCCTCATAGGTCAGCACGGGGCTGTGTGTGCTGTTTCCATGGTTTCGAGCATCTATGGTCAGCACCTGACTGGACAAAGGAGAATTAGGACACGAGCAGACAAGCTGGATTGACAAAACGTTCACAGGCAGCATTCACACATAAAAAAAGTCCATGTGAAATTACTGTGCAAAGTGGACAGATTTTGTTTTGCAGCAGGCATGCTGCATATCCAAGCATAATGTAAATCAAAAAACAGCCGCACCAGCAGGGGGGGCTGTGGTAGCAGAGCAGACGTGTTCAAAAGCCCCATCTCATGGACTTTACCCACTAGGGAACAGACGGGGCCTGGTCCTACCTTCCTCCCTGTCCGTTGAACCAGGGACTTCGCTATGGAGTGGAAATTGGATTTACTTCCAAACAGACCATGCAGGAACACGAGCGGGGGGTCAGTTCCTTTCCCATCAAAAACGTCATATGTCAGATTTACAGGGCTAAAAAAAAAAAAAAAACATTTTTAAACATTTCAAAATCACATAAAAATATACCTCAACTGCCGGTTCATTGTATAGATCACAGTGCAATTGCTTTTGTGAGGCACATTGAGATAGTTTGAGTATTGTTTAAATTAATTGCATTATTAATTATTATTATTATTATTATTACAATCCAGATATGATTCGACAAGTCTCAAGAGCTGTTAAAACAGAGAAAACGAACATAAAACGACACATAACACAACAGTGTGTGCCCCTGGCTTAAAATCAGCCAGAAGTCTGGACCACCCAACATTGTTTACTGGTGACTTTGACCTGGGGGTACCAATTACTTCAAATAGATTAAAAAAATTAACATAATAAAAACATTTATCTCGCTATTAATACAAGACTTTATTTTACATTATGTAATACAGTGTGTTTCGCGATAGGATAGTTCAATAAAATCTGTTACAACTGCAATATTACAAATTATACTTCAGTCGTGACACTTTGAAAGCAAGAATGAATCGGGGAAATTGTATTTCACTCACGTCACATATCATCCCTTCCACTAGCACCGGGAGTGTTGGACGCAGTAGTAGCATGTTAGAAACGAGTTATGATCTTAAACGCATGTTAAGGACGTGTTAAGGACACACACCTGGCCGGACCGGCGCTGTCACGACGCCCCTGGTCCAATAGAGGAGACCCGCAACAAAAACCCCGAGTTCCAGTACGCCGTTCGTAAACAAACGCTCCACGGAGGAGGCGGCAGAAAAGGCTCATGGTCGCGCAGGGTGTCACGGCTGTGCAGCTGGCTCTCCAAGCACCGCACGTGTACCCTAAAAATGTCCACTGTAAGCTTTTCTGATAATTCAGGCAGGGACGCAAAATACTGCTACACCAAGCGCGCTGGGAGGGCAGGGCAATGGCGTGCGTCACGCATCATAGCGACAATGTGACGTCACACGCACCTCGCGCTCCGTGTTCGGTTAACTTAAACATTCGAAATAGATTTTTTTTCCTGTTGAGTTTTCTATGTGGTTTCTATTGATTGTTTTTCTATCTCACCTCAGTGATATTAAGTCATTTTCTATTCACGTCTAACGTTTGCGATTTATTTTCATATTATTTTTGGGTTCCTACACGCTAGCTAAATATTGGCAGTCAAGCCTTTAATATATCAAATATTATATTATATTATATTATATTATATTATATGAAATGTATTTTTCAGGCTACCGAAAGGTGGCGCAAGTGCTACAGGAATAATGACGGCTATGATCAAACGTAGAATTTGCTTTCGCATATAAATTTCAAAGGATATTTTGAAAAGCTCTAAAATCGAGAACACGGTCACAGAAGACGGCACCTTTATAACTTATTATGTTCGGATTAATGTAATACTGCTTAACAGATCTTAACTATATCCCTAGTCTATCTTATTAAATAAACTCCCAGACTTACGGTTTATAGACTGAGGCGGACCAAAATAAGCGCTTTGAAAATGGATTGATAACGAGATTACCTCAGATCTTGTGTGGGTCACCTGTGTACACCGGTGTGTGTGGGTCTCACCTGAGAGAGTAAGGTGGGGTTTATGAAAAGTACCTCGTTTCCTCCCGGCGGTGAACAGAATACTGCTATTCTGTTCTGTGATGGATTTTATCAGGCTTAGACAGTTGGGTACTGTGGGAATGATTCTACAAGGCTATAACTAATCAAAACAATATGATTCTACAAGGATATAATTAATCAAAACAATGATTTTATAACTAAGCAAAATAATAATTCTATAATTAATTAAAACAAGGATTGACTGGCACCGGCAGGGCAGGGTGACCGAATTGGGACAGATAGAGGGAACAGACAGAGAACGTGAGTGGCCTTCACTTGTCTTTAGCCTTATCCAGAAGGATAAGTGCTAAACAGCTCATTAGAACAAATATTGAACATGTAATACGTAACGAGACGGAAGGTACAGAGAGGGGGGAAAGGGTCCAAATGAGCTATAAAGGAATCAAGCTGATACATATGATTGAGCTTCCTACTGTACATGCTGAACGTATGTCAGATGGTCGCTCCCTGATTGCAATCTGCCAGAGAATAAACTTGGACCTGCAACTTCCCCACGTCTCAGCTGTGAATCTCTGCTGATCAACGGACCCGGTGGAGACGGCGTACTCCAACAGTACTTCCCCAGTCTGTTTTCAGTGGCTGTTTCCAGCCACAGTGGCGCAGCCATTAACGCTGATTTACTTCCAGGGTATTGTGTGCTGGCCTCACCGAATGTCACACACTGCTACTGCAGCCGGAGAGCTCCGATTCACTGGGTAATACACCCTCCCTTCGTCTCTGTCAGTTGCCCTAAGAAAAGCAGCCATGTTGACAGTCAGTAACCATGGGAAGGCTGTGAGTCTGGAGGTGGCTCGCAAAGGGTGAGAGACCCCCCCCCCAAAAAAAAAAAATATATAATAAATAATCCCAGTAAGACTTTTCAGCTCTTTCACCTATCCAGAAGTTTGCATTTATCTGATGATTTTATTCAAAGTGACCTATAGTAGAGGCTTTTAATTCATCTGCACTACCTGCGATTTGAACCCACAACATAAAACACTCATTTAATACTGTTTTATGTTAAGGGAGGTGATGTTACATTTATATAAATCCTTGGTAAGACCCCACCTAGAATATTGTGTGCAGGTTTGCACACAAGAAGGACATTTCTGCCTTAGAAAAGGTGCAACAGAGAGCTACGAGAATGATTTCTGGTCTAAGAGGAATGTCTTATGAGGAGAGGTTAGCTGAGTTGACTCTGTTCAGCCTTGAGCAAAGGAGACTAAGGGGGGACATGATCCAGGTATATAAGATTCGAACTGGTCTGGATGCTGTTCAGTCAAATGGCTATTTCAATATTAGTTTAAATGCTAGAACTCATGGCCATAAGTGGAAATTAGCAGGAGAACATTTAAAAACAAATTTGAGGAAGCACTTCTTTACACAGCGTGTAGTTAGAGTATGGAATAGTGTAGCGGAAGCTAAAACCCTGGGTTCTTTACATCAGAGCTAGATAAGATTTTAACAGCTCTGAGCTATTAGTTAAGTTCTCCCCAAACAAGCGTGATGGGCCGAATGGCCTCCTCTCATTTGCAAATTTCTTATGTTCTTATAATACTTATACAACTTCAGGAGTTACTTTGGCTGTTGTTCACATGACATCCATTTCCATTATTGTACCAATTATGGTTCTGAACCCAAATAGACACACTGAGAGCATAAAGACTCATCCCTGCGGATTTTTCTGTCAACTGTGGTGTCTAGATTTTACTGATAAGTGTTACAGCATTAAAAAGCACAGTACAGAGCTCTCCCCTTCTCCGGTTTGGATCATTTCATTAAGCAAGCTGTTCTCAAAGTCATTATCACTTATTTAAAGTGATTTTATTTGGAATGAAATTTGGCATTGGTAAAGTTAGTACAGTTATTAAGAATATGGACTGGTAAGGTTCTAGTAAGAATAGGTTACGTTTTTAGGAATGTGTAATGTGTAAAAAAAAGAAAAGTAATGTATGACGCGGTCTGCTTGGGATAAAAACAAAACCAACATAAAATAATAGCTTCTAAAACAAAATAAAACGGCTGCCCCCTCCTTCAGGAATAACAGGAGGCAGAAAGAAGGTCATGTGGACTGTCTGGAGGACACAACTTCTACTAAAACCAGACTCAAAAGTGGGAATTAACATAAGACACACTCTGAGTAATCACACATATTGCCTTCCAGTTTTGCCTGTCTTGGAGAACCTGAATGTGGAGGAACATTTCACATCTCAAAGTATTATCTTTTTTTTCAGGAAGGCTTGCGTCTAACAAATTCTGGCACTTGATCAGTTGATAAACTGTCAGCTTAACATAATTGTTTGAAAGAAATTCACGGTACGTTTCATTCAGCACCAATGTTGAACTGCTGCTTGACTAGTTGCAGTAAATTCCACGCTTAGGCTCTGCGTTAATCTGTTTATTCTGTTTCACACGTGATCCAGTAAATTGAGGAATTATCATCCTGGCTGTGCGGGCTGCTTTTTATAGATACTACGTTTTTTTTCTTAAAGGGAGTAGGCTGAAATATTTCAGTTGGGAAACCCAGGATGTTTTCAGTATGTACTTTTGTAAAACTGCAGGCTCTGAGTGGGGAAGAAAAATCAAACCATTGTTGGAGGGACCTAGGAGATCCTCCTACACAGAAACCTCCCGTCCACAAAGGCAACATGCCCATCTTGGTGTGAGGCAGGGGGCTGCAGGAAACGGACACGGACTTCAGTCTGTATCATCCCCATGGCTGTGAAACAGGCAGGGAAATCACCTCGGGAAACCGCAGTGCTTGCCTTCGTAGCTTTTCCCGTATTAGCAGCTGTCATGGAGTGTGGGGGCTCAGGTTTCTAAGAGGAGACTGGGTTAGCCCGTAGGACACTCCCCCAGACATAAATGATGTGTTTGTTCATAATTCCCCCCTTCACAAGCAGTCATCCACAGTTGTGTTTGGTTTGGCTGCAAGACGCCTGAGAGCAAATCATTAGATAAATAGCAGGGGGTTACTTAGGTAAAGAACTGTGGCAACTTCTTCACAGTCAACCCCCCTTCTGCACGCTTACACCACTTTTTCACTCAAACCTCAACATATAAAACGAACAACAAGAGACGTGTACTTGTGATGTTTGCTCATCGTAATGAAAGCATACCTCTTTAAAATGAGCCACAAAGAAGTGCACCCCAGCCATTTAGACCTCTTGCGGTACGCTTTCATTTCAATGCCTAACATAATGGCTGCTCTTTCAGAAGCAGCGAGGGTGTCCAGCGAGTCAGTGAGGTGCCTCCTCTTTCTGAGACACACAAGTGCTGGGCAACAGGAACTTCCCTCCCGCGTCGACACTAGTATCGGTCACATGACCCTGGTTTCACTGCAGTCACTATGGGAGAGAAGGGATTCAATTTCCTGACATAGTCTAGGTTTTTTTATCCCAAGGGCAAAGTTTTTGATGGGAGGCAAGGATTGAGTCCATTGAGTACAGAATGGAAATCCCTTGACCTTGGAGCTTCTCCTTTGCTGTCAGAAAAAAGGGTGACAATTTGTACCTTTGCTTGTCACTGGGGGTGTACCCTCAAGGGTCTGCCAATCGTACCCTATAGCTGTCAGTGTTGAGTATTTCAGATCCAGAAACTACAAATCCAGACCAAGTTTTTGTTTCTACCAACCAGGTGAGTACTCTATGACTGTGACTCTTTTGACTTATCTGGTTGATAGAAACAAAATCTTGGTAGTTTCTGTACCTGAAATGCCCAACACTAGCAGCTGTAGGTAATTATACCTTTTAAGGTACAGAAATGGACTCTGAGGAACATCCTCAAGGTACAAACAACATTAATGTACTATCAATGGTACAAAAATATTCCTCATAATCCATTTCTGTATCTTAAAAGGTGCAAGTACCTACAGCTGAGGATAAAGCCCCAGTAACAAGCAAAGGTACAAGCTGGTTCTCTTATTTTCTGATAGTGTTCTACATTTCCCTCACTTCCCTAAAGACCAACATTGCTTTAATGAGGATGACATGGCAAAACAGGTGTGAAACAAAACCATTGCCACAGAATGAACTACACTGAAAAAAGAAAACTGTAGCTGTCGTTTGTTTAATGTGTTTTGTCTCATTCCATTAGTTAAAAAAAATATTAATTTGCTCTTTTCAACTAAACTGTCTAATTTATGCTTATGTGTGAATTGTTTTCATCAGGGAACCAGAGTGAAATTTTTCATTTTCATAATCTTTCATTAGGTTGAGTGTGATTTGCGCATGCGCAGTCTTTAAAACATAGTTTTGGCGGTATAATTTTACTTCCACCTCAAACAGGAGCATGACGTTGAAACAAGTAAGGAACGATATCAGAACCTGTATTTCAGTTAATATTAGTTAAGCCATTTCCGTCAAACATACTTATAGCATCATATCCTTTACTGGAAATAATTTTCAGCAGACGTAACTTTCAGCCCCTGTGTGGGAAGCAAGTTACAGAACGTTTTGTCAAGGACAAAATGTACCTATTGCAAACAGTCTTTTAATTTGTGGAAAAATGCAGCCATATCTAGGTTGTTTTTTCTCTCAGTTTCAAATGCAATTGTTTATACAAAATGTTTATACATTTTGAAAAATATTTTGTTGTTAACATTTTGGATGAAAATATGTTCATTCCACGATGAATAATGTTTATTTAAACTGTAAATCAAAATGTAATTAAGTTTTTTTGCTTTTATATTTAAATTATGAATGCCTTAAATGTTTATTTAATGCAACTTAAAGTTAATTTGCTCTGACATTCAAAAGTGGTTTATATTAAGTTTATATAATTTCAGATTAGATTTAGTAGAATATTTACATTAAGTAATATAGCCAACTCATTTATTTTGATTTAGAACAACTTTAAAGGTTTGTTTCACCTTCAGAAATTAGTTTACATGAACTTAAAAATTTAAAGGTTACAGTATATGGTTTATTTACATTACGGCAATGCTAAAATATTAGGTGTGACAGATTAATTTTTTTAAGTTGAGCCAGTGTTATATTTCTTTCAGTGTATAATACCGTATCAGGTTATAGTGTCCAGTTGTTGCACATGGCAATAGAAAACATAAATGGAATAACAATTGTTTGATATGAAAGTGACAGAAGTTTTGCTCTGGATGAGCACATAATGAACATTCATGTAAGTGGAACTTGGCTGTAGGTATTGCAGAACAATTGCCATATTTTCTCATTTCTGAGTCTGCATTAACACTTTCCAATATGAATTGCTAAAAATACAGCACTCTGAACCAAAATAACGCAACATGCTTTGGCAGGTACATGCATTACAACAGAACACAACAAAATATCAAGAATAACCGGCTTGGATGGCTGTCTCAGAGTGTGACAGAGGGAGGCAGAGCCCGTTACTCAGCACAGACTTTGATTTCATTCTTTTTTGCAGGACTTTGCCAGATTTATGTGAAATGATACTGTTTGCTTGGAATCTTTATAGAACTGCTCTAATATTGGGGGAGGGAAATGCGCAGGCAATGGGAGGTCATACTGGAGAAGGAGCTGAATAAACTGGAGAAAACTGGAAAAGTCCTGCCCGGGTTTGGTTGATGACTCTTGTCTGGACTGCAACCCAAGACAATGGTGTCATAAGATGTTTATAAGTCTGATGACAAGGTTATTGGTGGTTAGCAGAGGTCGACAGCATAGTGAATCAAAATGTAATTTTTACCACAGACATATTTAAAAATATAGTCTACACGTTTTTTTAATTATTCTCAATCAAAATGTTTCACCACGGTAAGAGATGAGCCTTGCCACTGACAGTTTTGTCTGTGTATGGACAGGTTGACAATCTCTGGCAGTTAGGCTACAGATTCCGTTCCTAGGATGGGAAATCTTAGTCATAAACTTGAAAATCAGCATTTTGAGTCCGTATAATAATAATTAAAAATGTTATAAAGCTCTTTTGGTTTTGCACCAGGTGTTTGCTGCATCTCCAGCTCTGCTCCTTGGTTTATCTTATTAATCACCATTCTCACCCCAATTTCCAGGTGCAACTCCCTCCAATGGACTCCTTGCCAAAGAATGTACCAGCAGCTGTTTGCATAAGCGTTTCACTTCCACAGAGAACCAAACCTCTTACTGGAAACTCCCAGTTGCTGAATTCTTTGTCAGGCAGCTACTTCGAGTGAGATGTTATAATAGGGGCCCTGCACTAGACCTTCATACCAGTTTCATAATCATGCTTCCATCAGTAAATACTTTAAAGCCTAAATGTTTACACCAGCAACTGATCCACTCCCAGTGAAGGCCCATCAAATACATACAATGACAGCTTTGATCACAATATGTCCTACTTCACAGACAGCACACACACAGTGTTATGACACCTGTATGAACAGCCAGGGGTGCCGTAAACTAAAATCAGTTTGATTCCTGAAGCCCCTGAGTGACAGGGGCCTTAAAATTTTGAACATATTTAGATGGGTCTGGGTTGAGGGTCCAGTGTGATATGTTTTCATGGGGCCCACAAGCTCTATAATGGTGCTCCTGTGTACAACCAACAATACAAAGTGTTATATCTAAATTGAATGGGTTGAAAGGTGGTGTTCAATGTAAACAGAACCTGGAGCAAAATCGCTAATACTTTTTGTCACTGCCCAATCTGTGAAACCTACTTGATTCGCTCCTTCCGGGTCCTGTTCATGTGTAGTGTACATGTGTGCATTCGTGTGGCACTCGCATCATTGATGTCATGTCCGTGTTCCATATTCAAGCACAGTTAGTGATCACACTAGAAGCGTACCGTGCCCGAGTCCAGCTGAACCGTGCCAGGGCCCACCTCATCAGGTGGCGGTTCGTAGTACAACTCCCGAGCATGTAACGGAGTGATCACACTTGTCAAATGAACTAGGCTTCGGGGGTCAAACATGCCTAGTGTGAGTAAATTCTGACTTGCCAAGAACTGTGAATGCTGTGGGACTGGAAGGGGGTGGAGCATGATTGATGAAGCAGCTGTGTGGGGTGTGGGTTCTTGAGTGACTCGGCTAATAAACATGTAATAACATAGCAGGGATGTGTGTGGGCAGAGTCTAACTGGTACTGGTCCAGCAGGGAAGGAAGATTGGTGATGGAGCTTTGGGGACTTGGTCATGTGACACACAGCATGAGGGACGTTCGTCGAAGCATACAGTGGAGAGTTATTAAGTAAAAGTTATGCTCATTTCAGGGAGGGGAAACTAACAGTGTTTCAATCAGGCTATCTATTTCTTTTCCAGTTCTGTTTTTGGGTTCTATCTTGAGTTTTTAATCTTTGTAGTTCTGTTTTTATACAAATTAGTTCCTTTTAAAGGTTTTGAAGATTTTCACAGTATGATGTTCCTCAAAATGTGAGTGTTGACATTGTTAGGGTGGAAGCTGACCTTCATTTACATCATACTTCTATGCCAAAGCAGCGATTAGTAGCATTATAACATCAGCAATAGGTGAATACCATGTAATTTAATCCAGGGATGCTCTAATGCAAATATAATGTCCTGTGAGACTAGGCAAAGGTCAGATGACTGGGAGCATTGTATCGATTCAGTTCATCTGTTCCTGGGGTGTTGGCACTACAAAAAGATTTTTTTTTACTTGACCCCAGTAAATCTACTCACCCCACCCCCCCACCGGGTGCTCAATTCCACATCGACCAGTTTTGACTTTAGAACCCACTTTATTGTTGACATACGTTAGTTTGCCAATTATATTCAAGATTAGAAAATGACATACTTTTATTTTTTTCTCATCTATATTTTGCATAATGTCGCTATGCAATGAAAACCACATGTCTACTTTTTGACGATTGTGACTTTTGACTATAGTTGGAGTACGTCCATTCTTCTCTGTCTTCCTGCAGCATTTGACATCTAATTGACCTATGAATGGATGTTTTATGAAGTCATCTACGTAACTAGCATTTAAATTTGTTATAGTTAACATTTGTATTCATGATGGTTGTTTGTATCGACCATCGATAATTTTAACAACTTAATGTTGATAGCTAGATGGCTAGCTAACTAGCATCATTCTTAATTGTGAATATAAAGCAAGATTAGTTTGTATCTTGTTGACACTGACATTTCTCTCACTGACAACAATCCATGGAAGTCTATTTAAAAGATGAAACCATTCACTGGCGGATGTGTGCAGATTAGTTTCTATTTAGTGTGCTAAGGGTGTCTCATTGCGTTGTTTTAGGTTTATTTTGTGAAGTAGTTTTTGAGAAAATCTATATGCTTCTGAAATAAAGGATTTTGTTGTGGTATATGTTTTTCATTGGACACCAACGATATGTAGATATACAACTAAAAGCAGGTCTCAGAATCCATATTTGCATTTATATTGTTGTTTGGGCAAACTTTAACCTAAATGGTATAATGTGAAAAGTAACCTACAGGCCTTAATTTGCCTTCCAGAATGGCCAGTCACATTTCCTGGCACATCAAGAAAAGCGGTTATCTGAGGAATTCATTGGAGGGTAACCACACTAGGTTACACTTTAATCTTCTAGCTCCTGACTTTCATCCACACCACTTTCGGGGGGCCACCACACTTCCTGAGAAATGCCGTAATTCTTATCCCGAGGAAAGGAGATAGCCTGGCAGTTAAAGTAAAAAACTTATGATGAAGTTTATTGGTGTAAGTCTGTAATGATTAAAAAAAGTCTGTAGTGCAGTAAATGTAATTATAATCAATATAACATTTAAGGTTAAAACCCAGGTGACAGACAATTTAGATAATGGGATATCGTTGAGGTAACATTAATAATAGATACTTCATTGATCGCTGTAGGGAAATTCTCTTTACACCTCCCTCAAGCTTACTCTCAAGCTGGCCGTTAAGGGCAGCTACCCATAGCAGCGCCCAGGGAGCTGGGGGTTAAGGGCCTTGCTCAAGGACCCACAGATGTGGTGCGGCTGGGCTCGAACCGGCAACCATCCAATCAGAGGCAAAGGGGCTTAACCCACTGAGCCGCACGCAAATATTTCTGATTCTATGACACCGTTCCATATTTTTTATATTTGAAACATAGGCTACACATCCCTCTGTCGCAGAGCCTGACAGCCATATAGGCAGCATATCCAGCTGCTTGGGACCAACCTGAGCCAGCAATGCAAATTGCCACTCAGCAAGATTCACTTTCTGAGGCGAAGTGAAAGTGGTTGGTAAAGTGGGGGGTGGTTGAGGTTTGTCTAGGGAGCCGCAGGGTCTTTGGGCTGGCACTGCTGTCTTCTTTCATGGTTACATCATAGCAAGAGTCCCTGAATACCTTTTGACTTTGTTCCTATTTTTTTTTCTTTTTTATTAAAATGATGAACAGTACATTCGTCATTTTTGTCTTCTACAAACTTCAACAACAATCTGAAAATTTTAAGATGCAAATGATAATAATATTAAAAATAGGAATAATTTAATAAAATACAGGGCAGTACGTAAATAAATATCGTAAATAAAATTAAAATGTCCCAACATTATCATAAAACCTGCAGGACCATAATACGAAACTAAATTAATTGATTGTTTTCTTTTTTTTTAATGCACAGCAAACGTTAATTCCGAAAGTGTTGCCTGACTTCTGCCAACACTTTTTTTTGCTACATGGCAACGGCACAGCAGAGATTGCAAAAAACAAGCAGAGCTCCTGTCATAAATCATTTAAGGAAACTGATAAAACTAGTCCTCCTTTTAAGTAATTCGATCTCAAAATTATTTAAAGACAGATGGGGTCTGTTATATCTACTTCACTGAGTTGACAGTGACTTACAGGGAAGAAAAGATATGTTTTGTAACCTGACTTAAGTGCCGACACTTAGGTGATGCTGGCAGAAAGCAGCACTTTGCGCCAGTTTTAAGAGTGATAGCCAGTCAGGACGTTCCCTAAAACATAGTAACCCAGCTGCATATGCATCTAAATAAAAAGGTTATTTAAATGAACAGTACATTCAGTAGAGTAAAAATGATCATGTTAATCAAATACTGCGGTATGCAAAAGTTTGGGCACCCCTCGATAAATAACATATTTTGGTCATTTTTTAATTGAAATGATGTAAACACAGTCTCTGTAGGAAATGGAAAAAATGCACAATATTTTCACCAAACATTGATAATAATTACTTTTTTGTCATAAATTGAACAAAGATAAAAAAAATAAAAACATTATTGTAGCACTCTGCAAAGGTTTCGGTACCCTAAACGTTCCAAAGTCTCAGATTCTTTTTGCAAGGTTTCAGACCTTAATCAGCTCATTAGATCTGATGCATGACAACAACTGTCATTAGTAAATGTTCGCTGGTGCCAATTATTTCAAAGCTTTACAAATACACTGACTCTTCAAACCACTTGTGGACATTCAACAACCATGGGTTCCTCTAAGCAGCTGTGTAAGACTGTGGAGGTCAAGATGAAATCTGGAAGACCAAGCCAATTCTTGAAAAGAACTACTCGTATGCTGGTCAGAAAGACAAATCAAAACCGCCATTTGACTGCAAAAAAACCTGCAGGAACATTTAGCAGACTCAGGAGTGGTGGTGCACCATTCCACAAGACCTTCA
>JAODKF010000044.1:11425395-11460272 GCA_026779585.1 Mormyrus proboscirostris
CTCAAGAGACACAAGCTGAAGGTTTTGGAATGGCCATCACAGTCCCCTGATTTAAACATCATTGAAAATTTGTGGGTCGATCTTTAAAGAGCTGTGCATGCAAGACGACCAAAGAATATTACAGACCTAGAAGCCTTTTGCAAGGAAGCATGGGAGTAAATTCCAAGTACGAGAACTGAAAGACTTTTAGCTGGCTATAAAAAGCGTTTGCAAGCTGTTATATCTGCCAGAGGAGATGTTACTAAGTACTGATTAAGTAGGGTGCCCGAACATTTGCTGAGTTCCACAATAATGTTTTTATTTTTTATCTTTGTTCAATTTATGACATAAAAATAACTATGCATCAATGTTTGGTGAAAATATTGTGCATTTTTTCCATTTCCTACAAAGATTATGTTTACATCTTTTCAATTAAAAAATTACCAAAATATGTTATTTATCGAGGGGTGCCCAAACTTTTGCATACCACTGTATATTGTAAATGTTATAATTATGGCTATTGTTACCATGATAAATCTATGCATTTAAAGGTTATATGTTTGTAGAAAGCACAAATAGATAAATAACATACATTCTGAGGCTTACGTAATCTTTTGAAAATATGTGTGGCTCAGTGGGCTAAGCTTTTGTACCTGTGATTGGAAGGTTGCTGGTTTGAGTGCAGCCTTGTCTGTGGGTCCCTGAGTAAGACCCTTACCTGCCAGCTATCGGCAGCGGCCCTTTGCGACCAGGATGCTCGTATCTACAGAGAGCAAGATGGAAGATGGAGGAGGTGTGAGTTTCCCTATGGGGCTCAATAAAAAGTATCTATTTGTTATATATGTTCTGCTTTATACTGTAGTTTCATTTTGTTTCATTTAGTTAGGCCACCTGTGACTGGAGCAAAAAGATCTGTAACAAAATCACAGCCAAATAATGATTTTTATGGTGAATTCAGATCTGCATCACTGAAAGCAAACAGAAAAACAAGCAAAGAAAAACACACCATTCCCTGAGCCATAGTTTGAATGCAGATTGTATCATATGCTGTTTACCCCACTTTTGGCTGACAGACATCCCAGGAAACTCCGTTAGGATCCTGTGAGCCTGCCCAGGTTTTTACAGCCTTCAGGAGGCGGTACAGCAAAGTGCTTTAGTTGCCAGCAGAATTACTAGGCTGAGAGGCATTTCCACAATGTGTGCCTTCAACGTTTGTTTGCGTAACAGAGCTACACATAGTAAATGCTTGCAGATGGGTAAATGTTCTATGTACAAAGTGGAATTCTGGTGTTGCATATTTGTAGATGACAGAATGCAAACGTAAGTAACAAGGTGCCAGTAATTTGCAGCATGTTTTTATACAATATTCAGACAAACCCACCAAAAAATATAAAACAGTGAAAGAAGAAAAGTCCCTCAGGTTAACCTGTTACATGTCACTGTAACTTTAAAAGGGTCACGAGATATAATTAAGGTGGGGCTCTTTAGGGTATTTTAATAGGTTATGTATTTATTTGCACATATTCCCGGGTCAGTAACAGCATCGCAGTGTCACATTCACATGACTGGCTTAGCAAGTCAGTGGATCAACAAAGTCGCTGGTGTGTAGATGCTTCACATCTGCCCGGGCCAACACCCGTTTGACATACACTGAGAGCGGACGTCTCCCTCAAAGTACAAAGCATCACAGATGTGCTGGCAAAGCATGTGAACGTGCAGAGATAAACCAAATTCAAAACAGATTTAACGATTATAATAAAAATAAAACCAAGTTGCACCAAGCATGGAGGGAGTGCAATTTAAATACACACACACATATATGCAAAGATATTGAGCACTCGGACTCAAGAATAGGAGGAGAGTAACTTTCTTCTACTGTTTCTGTTGTGTTGACATTGCAAACACTCATTTCCTGAGTCCTAAAGAAAGAAAACACCCTCGAGTAGATTCCACCACCCCCCCCCCAGACCCAAGGTGTTGTTCTGGAGATGAAAGGGAAACCGTTAAATATTAAAACCAGTGAAGTTAAGAAGTGCACTGGATGCTGTGGTCCGGACCATAACCTGCCTGTTTATGGATCAAAATAAATAGGTAATTTAAACCTGCAACTATAGCAGAGTAAAAATTATAATTTGATGAACTATTACGTCCATCAAATATGTGGTAAATGCTATAATTATGGGTATATCGTTACCTAAATATTTACATTTAAATGTTACATGCTTACATAGGTCATTTATACATATAAATGGAATAAATTCAGAGGTTTAAATAATACTAAGACAATTTGTTATCATATTGCCATGAGATGATAATTTGTTCTGTTTAGTTTAGTTTAGGTTAGTTTAATTTAGTTTAGTTTAGTTTAGCCACATGTGACTGGACAAAGAAGATCCGTAGTAAAAAACTAACCAGAAAACGATTTTTATCATGATTCACGATTAATATGATTTATGATGAGTTCAGATCAGTTTCATACCTGAAAGCAAACAGAAAAACAAGCATAAAAATATCATTCCCTGAACCACAGTAAATTGCTCTTAGTAAGGATGTCTGAATGCAGATTATTTCAAATGCTGTTTACTCCACTTTTGGCTGACAAACCTCCCAAGAAACTCGGCTACAATTTTGTGAGGCTGCCGAGGTTTTTACAGCTTTTATTTTCACACGCTTCGCGTCTGGAGCAAAATGATCTGTACCAAAAATCTAACCAGAAGATGATCTTCAACATAAATTTGAGATCGGCATCATTGAAATCAAACAGAAAATAACCAAAAAAACATAAATTGAATTACAACAAATATTATTTATTTTGATAACATAATTTGGATATACACTGCAAATCAAACACAAATCAGAAAATAAAAATTGGATTTTGGATATTGTTGGATAGTCTTCCTGGGTCAGAAGGAGAAATCATGTAAGTTCAGTAAGTGAAACTGATATATATTTGTTAGCAAATAGCCGATATGGGTTTGGAAAGTCTCAATTACAGGAGAGGATGGATTCCGGCCAATGGAAATGCAGCACGCAGGTGATGGGCGTGTGTCTGGGGAACGGCAGCTTCGTCCCATCTGCTCACTGCGTCTGGGTGCAACCGCAGCTCTCCGCCCTCATCAGAGGACTTGTTTTCATTCAGCTTTACCCCTCCCCTCCCAAGTCGGGCACCACCCAGCATCACCGTTCTGCGAATGACCAAAAAGCTAAGTCCACCCTGTAAACAATACGGCATGTACTGCGTTTATTTAAACAGATTGCCAGCAGGAGAAATGTGTTTTAATCGGTTAAGTGCAAAAAGGCAAACCTGAGGAGAAATGCATTTACATATTTTTGAAACTGAATACTACAAAATAACACGTTCATATATACATACATAATATATGCGCATTTACGGAGACTGAAATAATATGAAGGTTTTCTTTTTCTTCAGTCACAACAAAAATCCTAAACTAAACTATGAATCGATTTCACACGAAAAAATTGTCACTTTTTCCTAAATGGGGAGGGTGGGGGCACACTGGAACACACCTGCACTTCAGTGTCCTCCCCCCAAGACAATATTTTTTCATACGCAAATACCTATTGCGAATGGAAGGTTTCCGCCTCTTAAACAGTGACATTTCACACGCTCAGAAACTATAATAAAATCACAGGAAAAGATTACTTACTAGCATCACAATGTGTCATATGCATAAGCAACCAAAGCAGGTAAAACATGGTAACAGATCAGGTGAAATGTACTCTCTCTCTCTCTCTCTCTCTCTATCTATCTATCTATCTATCTATATATAGATAGATAGCGATAAAACCATGTGTGTAATTGCAATGAAAGAAAACTCTAAGAAAACTCTAAACATTGACATAGTTTTTTTCACTCTACATTGGAAATGAAAAGCATTACCAGCACAATAGGTACTGAGCTCAGCCTGTGTCCAGCACAATGCCCAGAAACACCGCAGAGGCAGGCAGCACAAAGTGTCCCTTCATTTCGGAGTCTCTTCTCTGCCCCGAGCTTCGGGCAAAAGCCGCAGGTTGGGTAGGTTGGGATGGGAATGCCGGGTTGATCAGACATAGTCTTTCTTGTCATAGCCGCTCCTGGCCGTGGAGCGCGGAGCAGAGTACGCCATCCTGGAGCCGTTGTATTTCTTCTCCTTGGGAGGACAGGAGCAGCAGAGCATGGCCCCGCCGAAGACCAAGAGGGCAGCTGCTCCCCAGCCGAGATAGAGAGAGGCGCCGATCTCTCGCCGCTGGGCGTCTGTCAGCAGCGGGTTATAGAAGTCCTGCACGATGGTGTTGGCCGACCAGGACACAGGGATGAGCTGCATGATCCCGGAGGTGATGAACATGACGCCGGCGATGATCATGACTTTGGCCTTGGACGCCTCATCCTCGATGCAGTTGGTGCACTTGGCGCCAACGATGGCGATGAGCACGGCCAGGATGGAAAGGATGATGGAGATGACGGTGAGGGCGCGGGCGGCCTGCAGGTCCGGGGGCAGGGCGAGCATGGAGTCGTAGATCTTGCACTGCATCTGCCCCGTGCTCTGGGTCACGCAATTCATCCACAGACCTTCCCAGATGACCTGTGCCGTCACAATGTTGGCCCCGATAAACGCGGTCACTCTCCACATGGGCAGGGCACAGGTTATGATGGCAATTATCCAGCCCACAACTCCCAGGGCGATGCCCACTATCTCTAACCCTAAAGACATGACCTTTAGTAGCCCTAGCCAACACTCTGCTTGAAGGTCTGACTGACTCGTCTCCTGGCCCCTCTGATCCAAGTCCTTCCTAGTGAGATGATTTGCCGTGTAATTGCGGAACAAGTAGCCTTTATTCCACAGGGCAGGTGGAGGGAGGAGTTCCTTTGTAGGACGACATCATGCAGGGGAGGGGCCAGGCGACCGAAGAAAGCCTGTATCCTCTATCTCCCATATACACACCTATGGGCCCGATTCCCCTGGGGGGTGGAGCTACTGTTAGTTCCTGCTTGATATATCAATGGCAACCCTTTGATGCTCAGATATACTTTAGGACTCCAGGATAAAAAATAAATGAAAGTTTTTTTGTGGGAGGAACCACACAACGTTTCTTGCTGGCATCCATGGACTGAAGAAAGCTGAAGGAATCTTTAGACATGATGTAGTCTGATGTTGGAGCTATGGGTCAACACAGGCATTAAGGGGGTTTTGTTTTACAGAGAACAAAGTGTCATTCAAAGTGTCATGTCTTCAGAGAAGGTTGTTTTGTGAACCGCAATGAGGAAGGATTCATTTTTATGGAAATACTGTTTGTGGATGAAGTAAGAAGTGCTTTCAGAGCAGGTGTTTGGCCGTGCTCTCCTAGGGACTGTGCACACACACTGGTGTGTGACTCCTGTTAGGGAGCTGGCCAGGCTGTAGTCGCAGCGCGAGGGGTGTGGATATACCAATAAACAAACCATCATAGCTCACATTTTTGCTCAGAAATACACGATTGACTGTACCAATAGCAATGCGATGTATTTTACGCTGTTTGTTATGTTTTTCTTAAAAGACAAAATATCAGAATAATGATATGATTGTACCAACAGCAACATGTATTTTACATTGTTTGCTCTGTTTTTCTTAAAATGAAAGAATCATAATAAAAATATTAATAATCTTTATTTATATAGCACTTTTATATATAAAATGCCGCCCAAAGTGCTCTACACTGAGAATAACAGTAAAGTTAAAAAAGAGACAAGCAACTAAACAGAGTAAGCAATTAGAGAGTAAATGAGTGACTAGTAGACCTAGCACCTGTACTACGAAGCGGAGTTACTGGCTTATCGGGGTAACTTGTCGGATTTAAGGTAGTCTGGGCATAATGGAAGTGAATGAATATAAAGTCCATTTAAACTGTGGTACCTTAAATCCGACAAGTTACCCCGATAAGCCAGTAACTTCGTAGTACAGGCCACAGTACGCAATCCTACTACCATTCATAATACCCAGCTTTCATTCAATGCAGTTGTCCAGTCTCACGCCCACGACTCAGTTTCAGTACCCTCAGTCCCCAGTCCTTCTAGAGGCCCCTTTGACCCTTGACCTGACAGAAAAAACAGAACATAAGGGGGTATTTGTTGCAGGTGGGGACTGACACAAGCTTCGCTTGAGTTCTTTTAGGTCAGAGCAGCAGCAGAAAGTGGACAGGTTATTCCGGCCAGGCCCTAGTGTGTGCTACGGTAATAAACATTTGTTTGGCAAAGCCTGCTCCGTGGAGACGGCCTCCCTGAGATCATATTATTACTGAGGTACTGAGGAAAACTGGAGTACCTAATCACCAAACCGAAACCTGGCCTCTTCTCTTCCTGCTGGCCTGCGGGTGACGCCCACCAGACCGGCGAGCCCGAAGGAACGTGCAGACACACAAACTCTGTTAACCATCACAGAAATTGAAGGACATGTATTTTACTGACTTTCCACATAAGTCCTAATTGCAAAGCCTTGTGGTTTTCAAGTGCTGTGTCAGGGTCTGGGCTGGGTGTTGGATGTAGCCCCCCTTCCCCCCCCCCCGCCGTCCCTTAAGCAGATGCTACAGTTTCCCTGATCTGTGTAATTGCATTTTTCTTTGCATATTCGAACACGCAGAAGCGGCCCAACAAGTTTCTGTTCACAAATGGGAGATCACTGGTGGAGCGATCGCAGCGGGAGATAGGAGCCAACGGCAGCTGCATGAAAGGGAATCTTCATTATGTTTAAATGAGGAAGTGTGACCTTCACGCTTTTGTCCCGATGATGGGCTGTGCTGCATTCTTCAAACTTTCTTGCCCTGTAATGCACTGAATTATTTACTTGTAGACATTCTGCACAGTGATCTTCACAATAATACACATTTACACGAGAAGCTTTTACTGGTTGTTGTTCCATTTTCTTGCTTTTCTATTCCTCCTCTTTGTTTAAACAAGGTCACTTCTGACGGTCTGTATTTACAGGAACGCCAAGTCTTTGCACTGAAGCCTGAAGCCAGTGTGCCTGGTGAAAACACGTAAACCCACATGCTGTTTCCATTTCTCTTCTCGGTGGAGAGAAGGCCCTGCAGAAGTGCCTGCGCCCTGTGGCCGTTTAAAGACAAATAAGACCGGGCTTTGGGAATCACAGACGTGCCTCACAAAGGTATTTCTAATGCATGACCTAAAGTGCAGTGCATTCTGTTTATTCGAAACAATCACTCCAGGCTGGCCGATACACAGAAGCACCGTGACAGGAGGAAAGGGGACATTGTTGGTGTGTAGGGGGTGGAGATTAACTCGAGTTTCAGCAGAAGAGGAAAAGTTCACACCCTACAGTGTGTATATAGCTTGTGGGGGGGGAGATAAAGCACAGGACAGGTGAATGTCCGCCCCCCCCATCATACACCATCGCACTAAGTGCAGTTTAAGATCAAATATGAAGATACATGCTGACCACTACTGCTCTCAAAATATATTACATTGGAAAAATGTCCTATATGATGACTGGAATTAAAGTTAAATATGACGGACTGAAGTAAATATTGTTTTAAGGTTTAACATTTTGATCCGTAAAAACTAAAAAGATAAGCTATGTAGTTTGTTTAACAAGTGTCAGCCCAAACTGATGAATTGTCTGAATATAATATGTTGTGCATATAGTATTTGATAAGATATTAGAGTGTACGTGACTAAGGTAAATGTTTGCATTTTGACTGTATAAACACCATATCAAAGTCTGGATTTTATGTTTTGAATACTTCTCCTTTCCTCCATCTCTGCGAAGCTAATGTCCACTATCCCAGTCCTTCCAGTAATGAAATGATGATACTTTATTGATCCCCAGGGGGAGACTCTCTTTTTGCCTACCCTACCTTGCTCTCTATGACACACAGACACATACGTAGGTGAGAGCGAGCTTGGCAGTGAAGGACCGACGCCTGCAGCATCCCCCATGGAGCTGGGGGGTCAAGGGTCTCGCTCAAGGGCCCACAAGCTGCCAAGACTGGGGCTCAGACTAGTGACCCTCCGATCACAGGCACAGATGCTTGGCCCTGCTGAGCCACATGCTGCCCCCAAACACGGGATGCTTCACAAACTGGCGTGTCATCCTTGTGCAAGGGCCATGCCGATATTCCTTGTATTGTTCCAGTGTATGTGCTGTCATGGCAAGCATATACACACAAAAACGCAAAACATGATGAAGCCCCTTGTGAGATGTGGCCAGACCTACCTCTGAATGTGCATAATGATCTATGATTGGGATCCCATTTGTGTTTGTGAATTAAGTGTGTGGTGTAACACTAAACAGATCTGGCCTATAAGTTGGAACAAGATTTAATCCAGAAATAAGTAAAAAGTTACACCACTTAATTATGACTGCAAGTGCCAACACGATTTCATTTATGAGATGAAATTTAAAAGGCACAGAGTTCTAGTATATCACCCTGACCTTAACCATTGAAGTCTTACTTTGGTATAGAAATGTAATTTTTGCTGGTTCACCATTGTTTAAATGCACCTCTGTCATAAAAGAGACCAGCCAAGCCTGTTCTCTTTTCACGGTCAGCTGGTTTCCATTTTCCCTGAAGAGAGACATCCATCTGTCTCATTGTTGATTTTGCTGCATAGTGCTTGGAGGAAAGTAGAGACACTTGGCAAATATGTGCTAAAAATAAGATGAGAATTTCATAAAATAATGGCATAAATACAGTGCTGGTATGTAACTGTAAAAAAATAACTAAAAAAAACAGACACGGATATGAAATCACCAAAGTATGCCCGGTAGGCTCCGCCCCCTCATTGTCACTGTAACCTGATCTGTGATTGGTGTTGTCGGTCCATTGTCCCTGCTGCTCCGCCCACATCTGCTGCCCAGGATGTAGCCAACCACCTGATCCTTAGCCAGCCCTCCCATCCTGCCCCACCCACATAACAAACATTGTCATGGTGCTTAAACCTCTTGTTGTGTGAGTTCTGTAACTGGTCTTCTGCGAAGTGTCCACACATGCACAGTGGGTAATTATGAAGGCCCTTATCTTGTATGTGTGAACGCATTATCACTAAACAACCTCTTATAACAGTCCAACATGGCCAGTCGCGCGACAAAACCAATAATCAGCCGATAAGATAAGGACTTGATTGCTGTTTGAGGAGTGAGGCTTTCTGTCCCACACGCTTGTTATTGACGCTGATTTTTCCTATTATTAATGTCGCATTCGTCTTTCTCTCGGCATTCGGCTCTAAGGACGGGCTTTTCCGCCACCTCGCAGCCCGCATGACCTTTCAAACGTTAAGCGGTGGGGGCAGGCATAGCACCCAGCACAACACGAAGCACTGATGAGAAAAACAGGCAGCATTTTTGACTAATCAGAAGAAAGAGAGGATCTGAGATTAGATCTGAGACTCGAGCACCCAGAGGTGTCGCTTAATTACCTTATAGGCATTTTCCTCAAATACCCGAAACTAAAGAGTTTCCAGTTCAAATACCAGCTGGGAAATTGCTAATGTAACCTTCAGCTATCACCTTATAGTAAAGTCCTTCAGTTACTTATTAGGGCTTGAACTGACAGCAAGAACAACATGGCTTTTTGGGTCCCATGCTTTTAACTATTTAGGAACTTTATTGCAGCGGTCATACATGTACACCTGTAAACTTGTAAATCACATTAGTTAAAAGCAACCATGTATACAGTGTCACTATTTACAGTAGTCATTTGTAATTATTCAAATGTGCCCCGTCTTCCATTTGTATATATACATCCGGGAAGATAACCCAGTTCATTTGACTGCCATGCTTACATACATACAGACTCAGAACTGATATCCACTGAGGCACATGATAAGAATCACTATTTTGAGCCTGTTTTGTCCTCTTGGATTCCTGAGGGGCCACGTGGGAGCGCAGGAGCCTTGAAGGACAGAAGGTTCCGGGAACCGGTGGTGTCATGCGATGATGTGATTGGCTGGTCTGAAGCAACTTTTTCTGTGCTGCAACTTATGAGTATGAGTAGCGCAACCCTGATGTCAGTCAATCTGTGAGTGTGAGATCATGCCAGGTCATGTTTCCTGCATGCTTACGTCAGATGTGGGTACAGGCACAGGTAAGGCACACATGAGCGTTACAGTAGTCATCCAGGAAAACATCGCAAAAGGACATTTTCATGTCTACTCAAGTGTATTGATGCTTCTTGGGTTCTGGCTGGTGTATGTCCCCTAAATATGTCTCCTTTTGGAAAGAAAAAATATGAGCTTTTTAAAAGGAAAGAGAGGCCGACCGAGGGGAACAAAACATCCTTTGATACTTCTTGTTCTAGTCGATACTGGAGGCCAGTATTCCCCTGCCCCCACCCCTCCCCCTGGAAGGGCATGCAAATTCAGTTTCTGTCACCCACCTCTTTTCAAGAAGGAGTGGTTTAGCAAGTTTCTGTTGGCAGCAGGATTATCTTCCTGCCTACCTTATAGCGTCACGCCTTGCGGCTCTCCGGCTCCCCGCGTTGCCATGCCATCCGCATCCAGGCACCTGCGTCATCGGCACTCACACCCAACCGATATCACTCATCCCGTACCACACACGCTCACATCAGCCATTTACATCCACATAAAAATATACTCGTCCGTCTGATTTGCAAATCTGTTGTAGTAAACATAATAAAACACCACAATCCTGCAATATACGCCTGTGTTTTTTCATCATCGGCCACAAGGGGCAGGCTTGGCTATGTTTTCAAGGCTGGTAGGGCTGGCACAACCGGTTTCAGTTTACGGTCGTCTGGGAGACGGCTCATTCTTGATGCTGCGCATCTTATCTGGCCAGCAGGTGGCCTGATGGTCGAGGACTTGGCCTTGTGAACAAAGCATTTCAGACTTACATCTGTACACTTTAAGAAACAGGTTTAGTGGCTTCAGAACTGCTAACCCAATTTGCTGTGTGAGTTGCTTTGAAGAATCAACTGTGGAAATAAGTGAGGCACTGTATTGAGCGTGGGGGGGGGGGGGCTGGGTGGTAGTGGGAGTTCAGGCTTGGAACAATCCCACAGATTTATGGACCATAAATCTATGACTTTGGGGTTTCACAGAGCAGCTTTTGCCCACTTCAATGAGCTTCAGCCTTAATTTATGCTGTTACCATGGAGACCACTTTGCTGCTAAAAAGCCCACTCCAGCCAGCCAGTCATTCTTTCTTACTGTTCTTGTTTTTTCCTCTTTGCATTTTTACATCCCTGTTTAAGCCCGAAGAACGAACGAAGGCGTGTTTACTACTCTCTGTCGGGGCTGTGGGCTTTACATGCAGGAATAGCTGTGGGCTGTGAGCGGGTCTCAGGGGTCTTGATTTCAGGGAGGGGTAGGTCTTTCTGTTTGCATTGCCATTGCAACAGGGAAAGCTTTGCTTTGACATAGTTAATGTTTACCGACTGTTTCAACAGTTGGATCACCCATCTTGCTCTGGGGGTTGGAGGGGGGTGGGTTGTCTCCACAAGGTTAGAAAGCAGGACTCTATCTGTCTCTGAGCTGTGTGGAGACAGAGGAGGTATACATCGACATTGCCATCTGGCCGTGTATTAATCCTTTTGCTACTTTTCATACAAATGAAAGCAATTAGACCATTTATCCAGTGCTGTCTTTTCTTTGAAGGTCCATTTCATTGGCTGCTTTTTCGTATAATTCAGAAGGCTCTCAACCCAGTGGTTCCCTCTAAACAGTTCTGCAGCTCCAGGTCTGATATTTGCATGAGAGTGATGTAGCCAAATACACGTGTGCGGCGCTCTGCCATCTGACTGCGATCCCATTACGGAACATAACCTTGTGTCTTTTCAGTTTATTAACTACTGCTGTGCCAAACATCTGTGGTCTATTTCGCTCTGCTCACTTGGGAGGTGCGGCATGTTGCGCATCACACCAGGCCCTTCCATCTCTTTATGTTTGACCTGAAAGGCAGCCCCATAATCGGCTTTTATTGCACATGTGAAACGTGTCAGATAGCTGGCTAATGCCTGAAGAAGATCTATCGCGGCCTGGAACTTATCAAGATCGTGGCTTAGTTTTCAAAGTGATAGTTTTCAACAAAGCACAGGTCCTTCTGTCTAGTCTATAACTGCTCCGTGTTCTAGAGACTTATTTAAAAGAATATAACACAGCCAGTACAGCTACAGTTTTATCTTGTGCTTTCTGGTTGCGAAAGTTTATTTGTATGTGATAAAAAGGAGAATCACATTCTGTTCCAAATTCCGCCTCTGGTTTCAATTCAATCAGTCAATCAAGATAAAACCCACTTAGCTTGGAAGGTTTTTATGTTCTGGGCTGCATTCTTCTTTCAGAGAGGCAGAGAAAGCAGAGGACACTGATGTGAGGTGGAATCAGATCGGAACTAACACCGTCACCTTTTTGGAATCTCATTTTCGGTTCTGGTTTGGGTGTCTCTGCACCAAAACCTCTGACTGGCTTTGGCCTTAAGTAATGTACTGTTGAGATTGTGCCATTGTTGACTTGCTGACAGAGCAGTAAACATGGGGAATTTCAGATTCGCGCCAAAGTATTAGACACACCGCAGTATCACACTACAGGGCAGACAAAGTGTAGATTCACTGTCTCACAGCTGGGAACGATCAGAACATTTGTGGGAATCAACTGAACTAATCTGATTACAGCTTGTTCTTGGTAGTGTGTGAGGGAGAAGTGAGCAGAAGTGAAAGACACCTTATTTCTGCCTGCTCTGCTCATCCACCGATTTGAGATGATGATTTTGGTCGCAGTGTGTAATTTGAGTACAGCCTCTCACACATGGCAGGTGGAACTTTCGCTAAAACAATGACCAGAGACAGGAAGTTCTGCTGATCCTAATAGTTACCCAATAGACAGCAACCATAAAAATACATGACATCAGGAAGTTGCAGTCGCTGGAAAAGAATGTGCTGATGGAACATGTTTTTAATTGTATTTATAAGAAAGGCACATCAAACAGACAAATACCAGAATACCAGATAATACCAGAAACTCTATCGGTGCATCTTTGGTCAGTGGATTTGACATGCCCTCGGAAATAATTCAGAAAAGGGAAAATATGTAATGCTTGCTCGTCATCCTGATTTGATGCAGATACTTAGAAAAGTGACCACAGATTATAATCTTACGCAGCTGGTTCAGGGTGAATATCTGATGCAAGTATACAACTATATCGGCTTGTCATAATTTTAAAATGGAAAGCTTTTCACCCAAGTTCCATACAGACTGCACTCCATTTGTGGAGCCCATGTTATTGCATCCTTTCATTATATATTTACCTTGAATTGCTTCACCTTGAACTAAATATATCAGTCTAACAATCATCCACAAGGACCAGAGGTCTGGAATGTTCTTTGTATCTGTCAACCATTGATAGCTGAGAAAGATGGAGACGTAGATTTTAAAAGAAGCCAGTAGGTTTCCCACTGCTCTGTGGGTCCTTGATGCAGGCCAACGCCCAATGAGCAAAGCGGCCTGTGGTAAATCTTAAACGACATGCACTGCATCATTTTGGTTGGTCTATTTTGAAAGGAAATGTTGTTCTATCCCGGCCAATGAACACTGTGTGCTACAGAGCGACAGCAGTGCTGATTGGTAGACCATGATTTAATCAAGGAATGCAAGTGGGTGTTCCTGCTGACATGCTGGTTTGGAGAGGTTATGTTTGCACCTGACCCTACAGAAACCTGAAAAAAAGAAGGATAATTTAAATCTTGCTATTCTTGGTTCAGCTCATGTTCATGAATCTTTAGATGACCTGATGTTAACTAGATGACTGAAACAGTCTCTAATGATACATTTTTTCACACTCAATCAAAATAACACTTACCAAGTCTGGCACAATCTAACACTCTGTGCATTAATTTGCGTCAGTTTTATTCTCTTTTCTAGATCCATTTAATGGATTTGTTTCAGATTTGGTTGTCAGATCCTCTTATCAGGTGATCCTCTAAAGACTGAAATATTTTATATATATGTAACAGATTGCATAGCTGGATTGTTCAGGTCCAATAAGTAAAAATCCAGACCAAGGTTTTGCTTTAACCAACCAGTTGAGTGCTCTGTGATTGAGAGTCTCTCTGCTCGACTGGTTGCCATATCCACCACTGGAGAGAAACAGGGTGCCGTACTCTTTGTACTTTATGGAATCCTCCTTACTGCAATGATGATGCTACAAAGGTGACAAAACTCGGTTGATAGCTGCAAGTCCCACAATGTCATGCGTCACTAATACCTGCAAAAATGGAAATTAATCAGATGAGTTTATGTAGTATGGTACTCTAAATGTGGAGCTGGCATGGTCTTTGTTTTAAGATGTACAGTTTGCTTCTGATTCACTTTCGACTTAAAGGGTTATTTATAGTAGGTTTTCCCAATCCAGTCCTCAGGAACACTCAGCCAGACCACGTTTTTGCTCCCTCTGAGCTTCCCTGCCTGACAGTTCACATTTTTGCAAAAACATGAACTGCCTGTGGGTCTCTGAGGGTTGAGAAACACTGATCAATACTGTCCCTGTTTAATACATAAAGCAAATTTGCTAAGCAAACAGCAGGATGCAAATATGTGGGTGTATTAAATTAGTACAGCAGATCCACAGGCCGATGAGTCTCCAGAACACCGCCCTAAGTTCATGGAGATGAATTGAGATCATCAAACGCTGTGCCTGAAATTTAAAAGCATACTGTTCCTTATGTGTCATTATACATACCATACATATCTTGTGTCATATACAGCAGGGTTTCCCAACCCAGTCCTGAGCAACATGCAGACAGTCCACATTTTTGCTCCCTCTTACTTCCTACCAGGTGCAGGGAAACAGCAAAAGTGTGGACTGTCTGGGGGGGTCCCTGAGTACCACATTATTTCACAGCACTGTAAAACTCTTAAAATGTTTAAGCTTATTTACCTCTTTGGTAAGAGTACATTTGCTTAGGAAAAAAAAACACAGTTTAACTTTAGAACATGCAAATGAACAGTAGCAATAACATAAACCCAAATTTCTTCTGTTCTCCAAAAAGTTATTGATACCTTGTTGGATGGCTAGATGAACATGGCTTTGGATCCCAAACCTCTCCTCAGGGGCACCTCAGCCATTCCACGAATTCCATGAATCCAAATTAAATTTCACCACCAGTTCAATTAATTCATTGACTTAGTTTAATAACTCAGTTATTAAATACTAATTAGGCATGCAAGGTGGAGTAGTAGTCAAGCTGGATGATACATGGGCATATTAAACAAGTGCTGCAAACTCTGGGGTGACTATAGGAGAGGTTTTGAAATGGCAAAGCTGACGTACTTTGACAGACATAATGCCATAGTTTTACACCAACAGGAAGATCATTGAAGATCATTTTCTTTGGCTGCCTAAGACTTCTGCGCATGTGCAAGCGTATGCTTTAATCTGGTATTTTCAGCTCTGCTCTGATCTTGACAATAAGACTTACCCCTAACCCCACTTGCAGTACACTTTGTCTTTGCTGCACCTAACACATAGTAGACTTTGTCAAGAGAACTGCACTGAATGAATTTTTCCCAGGGCAAAAGCCATGTGGGGGAGGGGGGGGAACAAGGTAATAAAAGACAGGTAAAAAATTATAATAAATAAATCTTCCCATGGAAAATCGCAGCAGGTGATTGGCTCGTTCGCCCAACGCTCATGCGGGTCCCTCCTTCACCTGCTGTGGGAGCGGGAGCTGGACAAACCTGTCAGGGTGCGGGCTGCCGCTCTCTCACCTCGGCCCTTTCGACATGCCCTGGCCCGCATCCAGGCAACTGTCGCCATGGCAACGGCACACCACCTGCCGAAAGGTCCTATGCGTGACTCACGATGAAGGACTAATATGTTGTGCAGGGAATACTATAGGGAATTATGTGGTGTAATCGTGTCTTTAACCCCCCCTCGTACTTGACTCTTCGCTCCCAGTGCAGGCTAACAGACACTGGGCGTACTCTTCTTAGGCCTCATGAGCAACAGAGTGTTTCCTTTTGTGTTCACAGGGCAGATTTCCAGAAAGTGTGACTTGGCCAAGGAGCCTGAACCAGTCTAAGCCAGTCCAAAGACTGTGTTGTTTTGATCTTCACTTCAACATCCATTTCTCACCTGAGAAGCCAGGCAGTACAGAGTGATACTACTATTTATGAGGCAGACAGATTGGAGTAATCGCAAGGGGAAGCAGACTGCAATGATAATATTAACACTGACCATCCCAGCTAAGTGAGATTTGTATATGCGCTTACTGAAGATCCCCTTTTCAGCATTAATTTTGTATCCAAGTACCACAACTAATAACATCTTTATAGTACACCGAAGCTCACTGTCGGAACTAGACTTTCAGTAATTATCTTCAATGACTTTCATCACATTACACCTTGACGAGACCTCGTTCCTGTGTTGTTAAATCATCGATCAATTAATCAAATAAACCTCCCAAAGCAAAATTACTCTATGAGCCAGTGAATAAAGCAGCGACCCAGAGCACATTGTGGTGAAAACGGCATCCTGCTATTTACCACCGCAGTGCCATTCACGCTCGAACACTGACTCACCCAAAACCTCACCCCCAGAGACTTGGCGGGGGGGGAGGGGGTAAACTTGATCTTAAAAGACCAAGAGCCACCAACCTCTCTCTAGACGTTTTACAGTGATACTTCTTCATGTCGCATAGCAGTGTACAGGTTATGACTGCATGGCTAGAGAGTGTTCATTAAATATTGCGCGATAGGAGAGCCCCGGATGCACGTAACTCTGGGGTGACAGCCAGGCAATTATTTTGTTCTGATGTCAGTAACCTGTCACTCAGAAAGACAGTTTGTAGAGCAGAAAAACAACACAGAATTACATGAACTGGTCTGCTGCACTTCAGAGTGGTCTGAGAGACAACCCCCCCCCCCTTAATACATTGCTAGCTCCCATTGCCTGAAGTAATGTGACAGAAACGTAACTCCCCTTACTGCTGCAGCCCAAGGCTACTCACGTACTGCGGTAAACAAAACAACCTGTCACGGCATTAAAGGAGCGGTTCCCCATGGAAAATGATCCTCTTTTTGCAGAGCGGAACATGGCTGAGCCTTTCAATTCTCACACTAACTGCAGAAGTACGGCCTAAAGTGTGTTAATGTTAATACTGCATTCATGCATTCATCTCTCATATACTCTGGTAGTAACAGAAACAGCTCTGAGATGCAGGATTTTTTGCATTATTTAATGCTTCTAGATTTCAACTCGGGATCTTTATTACGCTTTCATAATCAGCTAATCTGAGCAAACAAACAGGTTTCTTCTGCCATCCGCGTCAGATACATGTGAATTTTGCGACTCGCCCTTCTTTCTGTGTTGTGGCATGTCCTGTGTGTGCGGATCTTTCCATGAAGTGAGGAACAATAGATCAGACTCGAAAGCGCCATCAGCTAATTTCTCCTTTGAAAACAGATGACAAGACCACTCGACGGTTCGGCATTTCAGGCCGCTTTGTTCTCTCACTTCGCTTCTTGTGTTCCTGTTTTCAGCCAGGATGGTCCCGGGTTGATTGAGATGCTTGGGTAGCTGGTTAATGACAGGCATGACTGTGGGCTTGTGAGATCAAAATTTAGGTGAAGCCCAACTGCTGGTGCCTTCAGCTAAGGGGTAGGAGAGAGTTTCTTATTTTGGGGGGGAGTACAACTTAATAATTGAATGAGAAAGTCTGTTTTTTGGGGGATGGAGAAATAAAGCCAAATTTAATACTGGGAGGTGTATATATCTACCCCCCCCCCCCCACCGGGTTTCTGTTCTCCTGTCCAGCAGAATGTCAACCTCCAAAACAGATCATGTGGAGACATTAGTTCTGAAAGGCCAAAATTCGGGTCCACACAAAACTACAATCAAATCAGAATTAAAAAGAGGTTGACAAGCTCCCTCAATGCACCTGTCATACTTTGGATACCTAGCTTAGTTTCCTTTCTGTTTAACAGTTATTTTTTGCTGCAACAATTCCCCCAGAATAGGCTGTGGAAGGGCAGCCTAAAATTGTACTAAAATTGGATTGCTTTGTAAAGGTTAATAATCATTTTTAAGGAGCAGTTTTGTGTTGATTATGAACAGGTGTGTGAATGTAGGCTGGCGCACAGATGTAACAGGATGACATGAGTCATAGTATCTCTGCTGTCCTGAAATATTTTCTATTTATAGTCTAATTTGATTCATTTCTTCCCCAATTCGTAAGAGAGCTCCTGTGGACTGTAACCAGATTTGGATAAAGGGAGAGCTGGTTGTTGTGGTCCCCCTACTCCTCCTGTCCTGAATTTTAGCCCCCAGTGGTTTGTTAATAAGCCATTAAAGTAACATGCAAATACATACATCCATTTAAGGTTCTGTCTTTATACATTCAGCTGGTACTAACTGTTTAACAGACAAAGGGCTACCTGATTCATTTATGAACAATTTACACTGTTTCATGTTCTTTGTCAAGGGGGCTGCTCGGAAGACGATTGAGTTGCGTAGGTCATTCATAACTTTGTTTCATACAGCAAAGTCAAAGTGATGTATGTGTGTGTGTGTGTGTAGTCTGATTGCACTGAAGAATCACACACTCGTGGTTTGGGGAGGAAGGGGATAGGATTTTTTGTTTCTTTTTTTTATTGATTTTTATTGTGGCAGTAAATTAGAGTGGTGTTATGAGTCTGACAAACGTCCCCAGGGCCATCAAACACAAAAGATCACCATTTCTAACATATACACGAAAAATGAAAACATTAGGAAAGGCACATCGTACATAATTGTAGTTGTAATTAAAATGCACAGGCCTGGCTAAATGGCCATGATTCCCAGCGACTCAGGAATGTATTTTAAATAATGGCTTTTCTTCACCTTCCATGGGAGCAGCCGAGTGTATTAAACCTCCTTTTCCTGGCAGACAACACAAAGACTGGCTGTTTGGGACGGAATGCGTGTTCTGCACCTGCAAGCGAGGGCCGAGCAGGTGTGCTGAGTGGGACGACGCCTTAGCCAGCTATGGCGGCTTTGGTCGGGACGAGGGAGTAAAAGCACAGACCGCCGTTACCGTGGAATTATGCTTAAGGAGGACTTGAACTTCCATGTCAATCCACACTATATTTATATGTGTTATGTGTTCTTCAAAATGAAAGGAAATTACGGAATTTTTTGCACATTACCTGTGGCAACTGTTCTTTATATGTGATATGTGTTCACTCCCATGAATGGAATCTCTAAGCTCTTAGTTCATCCGCTATTAGGCTGAGTGTATTTCCGGTTCTTGCAAGCTGCAGTTTTGGTTGTGATGGTCATAGGGCTGAACCGTGACATGATTCACATAATTTCTTCTTGCTGCTGAGTGTTCCCCATGTCACTCCAACAATGGTGTCATCACTGTGAGGGTACATATGAATAAATATCTCATAATACACACAAAGCTATTCCCCGCACCACCAAATACAGTCAAGATAAGATCCCGTTTCTGTTTCATAAATGGCGAGCTGGCAGAATGACGCATCAATGGACCTGAAACCTCTTGGATGATTTCCGCTATACCTGCCAGTTAACCTTAATCTCAGCAGCTATGATAAACATTATGGGTGTATTAACTTAAAAAAAAATATGCGTCGCTATGGCTACAACATAACATTCATGTCTAAAGAAATAAATAAGAGGAACAAAAATTTAAATGTATGTGTTTGAAAGTCTGAATGTACACATAGATATGGTGCTTAATAACTTAATGTTTTTTCTTAGAACTTGGGTGGTTCTGAAATAACAACAAGACATGTTCATTGCAGGATGATAGAAACTTTTAGCTAAAGTCCTGTTGGGGAAAAGACTGACATTTGGTAATCAAGGAAGTGTCCATCTATGGAAATTATATGTTTTTCTGTGGAAAAAAATAATAATTCAGAATCATCAGTGACTCAGACAGATACCTTTCTCGGTGAGGGGGATGGTGGAAATGCAACAAGGAGAAAATAGGACAACCAGTTTGGTTGGTTGTGGTTAGTTGTATCAGATGTCAAGCCCCGCCCTCTCAGGTAGCTACAAATACCAAAGGAGCCAGGCCCAGGCAAATCACTGAGAGACAAGCTCTGGGGACAAGGCATCGGCCACCTGCCTTTTTGTGTGACCCTGAATTTTTTTTCCCCCCGTGCTGCAGCGACAGAGAACAGAAGCTTGAGAGAATGGCATCGAGTGGGCTGCAGATGTTAGGCATGGTCCTGGGCATCATCGGGTGGATCGGCGCCATTATAACGTGCGCCGTCCCCATGTGGAAGGTGTCTGCTTTCATCGGCAACAACATCGTTACAGCTCAGATAATCTGGGAGGGTATCTGGATGACTTGCGTCGTGCAGAGCACCGGGCAGATGCAATGCAAGGTTTACGACTCCATGCTGGCGCTACCCCAGGACCTGCAGGCCGCCCGCGCCCTCATCATCATCTCTATCGTGATCGGAATCTTAGGCATGCTGTTGGCCATTGCTGGTGGAAAGTGCACCAACTGCGTGGAGGAAGAGTCTTCCAAGGCAAAGGTGGCCATCGGTGGCGGCGCGGTCTTCATCTTCGCTGGAGTCCTCTGCCTCATCCCAGTGTGCTGGACGGCTCACATGATCATCCAGGAATTCTACAACCCCCTGGTGGTCGCCTCGATGAAGAGGGAGATCGGTGCTTCGGTGTACATCGGCTGGGCTTCTGCCGCCCTCATGATCATCGGAGGAGGCCTTCTCTGCTGTGGATGTCCTCCCAAGGAGAAGAGCGCCTACACCGCCAAGTACAACGCTGCCAGGTCGACAGCTTCGGGGGCCAAGGAATTCGTGTGAGGGGATGACAGCTGGATTCTATGCCTTTTTGACACGGCCTCCTTTGGACTCCATTGATCACGTATGTTTGCCTTGACCAAAGGGTCATTCCAGAGCCTTAAAATAAAATGGGACTGTAAGAAAGGACCATCAGAGAGATGTCTACTGGTTACATTCAATATTAATTACAACAAGGGTGTGATACTGTGTGTATGTGTGCCCTGATTGGGGCAGTGACTGATGTTGTGTTTCAATAACTAAGCAAATCACCATCTGCGTGGAGAAAGAGTCTTCCACAGAGTTTTATGTGCAACTGACTTCTTTACTGTATATAGTTTTGTAATTTTTAACACTGGAATACCATTATACTGAGAAAATGTTTACATGATTGTAAAACACCCGAAACGGCTTGACTTGTCATAAATATGCCATATTGATCTTTTTTTACATTATTCAAACATTTATTGGTTGGTTAAGTGGCAATAAATGTAAATAAATGTTTTTTTTCTAAAATACATATTTCACGTCTATATTTGTGATGCATCCATTGTAAATCTATCTGTAACAGCAGAAAGGTCGGTCTGGAATGTTTTTCTAAATTAGAGCGGTAGAAACAACGTAGTTTGATCCAGAAGAGAATGGAAACACAGATTATTGTTTCACAGCAATTGCATGGACATTACAACACTGCTTGTTGAAAGCATGAAAAGTATGAAAATACATTGAAAGACATCAGAAGTATGTATCTCAAATTCCCACCTGATTGTTACATAATGAGCTCATTTTACAGACCATGGGTCTCAAGTTACCAAAATCTTTCTGCTTAAAAAGACCGATACGAGCAGCGGCTTCGACAGCAGAAGTTTCAGGGGTTTCCGTGAATTATGGGTGTTGTCCACTCCCAGGGCGGGGCCACCAAAAGTCAGGTTCAGGTGAACAAAACAGTGTCTCATTTCTTAGTGCCTTGTCAGAAGTATGAATGCTTTAAAAAGTGTTGGTATTTTTACACAACTGTTGTCTGTCTCTTCTTTACATCACCCCTTTCTTTGAGATTTGGTGAATGATCACCAGGATTCAGTCAGAAATGCCGTGAAATAATGTGACAATTTTAATAAAATAATCTTGCATGATAAATTCTTTACTAAACGACCATTTCAAAATTATATCTGTATTTTAAATATTGTTATTTTATGGTAAAAATAAAAGGCTGATGCTTTGCTGGTTTATCTTGAGTAATTTCTTTCATATTAAGGAAAAGACTAATGTGAAATGGCGCCATCTATAGTTAGTTCGTGGTAGAACGAATTTGAAATCTTTTTGCCCCTCTATACATACATTTACTGCAAGCAGTTTTGCGGTGCAGACTTGTGACCAGGCATGCAGTCAAGTGGTAAAATTATGGGTTTGAATCCCCCCCAGAAATTTGTTTGCTATCGATCAGACGTGCCTGTCCGCAAAATCTATGGAGGGGGACACGCCGTGCCGAGAAGAAGCCTGGAGTCTATCCCAAGGACACCCTGGACACAAAACAGGGTACACACAGAACACAATGCCAAAAAGCTACCCTCATTTTCTCCTATCCTAATCCTTCCTATGTTTCACTTTTTCTTATTAAAAGTAATTTGCATTATTTCATAATACCTGTCTTGGTCACCATTCTGTATAAGACACCTAACTATATTTGTATTGATTTAAAAATGTAAAACCTTTATTTAATACATTGACAGCATATCTTTGGACTCTATGGAGAGATCATTTACATGACACTACTACTACTGCTTAAAATGACACACAAATCACTTTCTTGGTAATTCATTTAAATACGATGTTTCAAACCGTTGGAATTTTACAAGCCTGTTCCACGAGACTCTATAACTTGCCTCTACATATGCATTTAGAAGCTATACACTGCCTTAAAAAACAATTTCAAACCAGTCCTCACTTGCAGGTAAGTAATAAGTCACTGACAGACATTGGACAAACACTCCATACAGTCTTGAACCAGCCCCTGTCGCATTAACCTCAGCCGAAAATATGGCTCACTTTCTGAACCGTGTGTCCTTTACAGAGCTCACACACATCTTCATTCAAGAAGTGATTAGCCAATGGGAATTCACATTGGGCAGAACTTTTTTGATTAGTCTGTTTTGCAAAAATGCATCTCAATCTGCAGTATAGTGTATTGTTCTGCCTAGCATCACTTCCTGATGCTATTACTGTGATTAAGGAGAAGAGCATCCTGCATACCTGGAGGACAGTTCGAGTGTGCGTGTCATCTAGGAGAGGCTTGTCAGTTCCCAAACCGCTTAGTGTTTTGACAGTGAATTTGCCATCTTCTCACATTTCTGCTGCAAACTGGAGCCACCTTGTGTAGCTATGTTGCCCATTGTTTTCAATGATACACGTTTTTGTCCTCTTAAAGAAAAAATGCTCGATGCCGCTGAAATACTTTTAAGATCATGGTTTTGGTTTTGAATAACCACCTACAAAGGTTCATCTAAAGATGGCTTATTTGTAAATATAAAGCACGACATGTAACCTATGTGTTTTGCCAAAGAACTTTTGCGGAGCACTTTAGCTTAGCTTGGGAATTCACTGACCACCTCAGAAGCCAATACGCTATTGAAAGAAGCAGGGGTTGTTACAGAAAGAGGTCACCCATTGACTGAGTCAACAGTGTCTGGAGTGTTTGTTTTGGGTCCAGAAGCTCAAGGTCATTTCACCTGCATAGCCTTCTGTGAAAAACATACAACACTACCAATGACCCCTTCCATATCAAGTGACGACTTTTCTTTGTTTCTGGGTACAAAACTCCGCCCACCCACAGAGAGGAATAAATAGTGGATGCCGTTTTTTCTCTGAATACCTTCTGTGTCATTCCTGGGACAGAGAACCGAGGACAGTGACCTACAATCATGGCCTCCCAGGGACTCCAGATTATGGGCATCTTGCTGGCCATTATCGGTTGGCTTGGGGTCATCATCGTGTGCGCCCTGCCCATGTGGCGTGTAACAGCCTTCATCGGTGCCAATATCGTGACGGCACAAGTGATCTGGGAAGGCTTGTGGATGAGCTGTGTGGTCCAGAGCACGGGCCAGATGCAGTGCAAGATCTATGATTCCATGCTCGCGCTGCCCCAGGACCTGCAGGCTGCCCGTGCCATGATCGTCATCTCCATCATCCTAGGCATCTTCGCAGCTGTAATGTCTGTTGCTGGTGGAAAGTGCACCAACTGCGTGGAGGAAGAGACAACGAAGGCTAAAGCATGTATTGTCTCTGGTGTGATCTTCATCGCTGCTGGGCTCCTCTGCCTCATCCCTGTGTCCTGGTCAGCCAACACCATAATCCAGGACTTCTACAACCCTCTGTTGACTGAGGCCCAACGTAGGGAACTGGGGGCATCCCTTTATATTGGCTGGGGTGCTGCAGGAACACTCCTCTTGGGTGGAGGCTTACTGTGCTGGAACTGTCCCCCCAAGGAAAGTCGATCTTATCCTACAAAGTTTTCAGCTGTGAGATCTAGTGCTACCCCGATGGACTATGTCTAAATTACTGGATGGAATTATATTCCTCAGTCTAAAGTTCCAAGTCATGGACAAGCACTAAGAGCATTAGGTACCTCAGATGTTTTCTGGTGATACTGTTTTGTGAAGCTTTTATAGTATTGAAAAACCTTCCTTAGAGATAAATGCCTAACAGTTACCCACTTTTTACTTATATGTATGGACTCGATTTATCAGTATATATTTTTTTTTTGTTTTGGCGTTATCTATATTCTGTATGCTGTTATTTTCATCACATATTTTGCTACAATTTTCTTACTGCTAAAAAAGTATGTTTTAAATGCGCATCAATATTAAAATAAATCAGGCCAACGTCCTTATCGGTGTATTTTGCGTAAAAGTAGAATTTTAGCTACTATACCACCTATATGTGGCCTTTTGCGCTCATGGGAGAAATTTCTGGGTAATTTAATTATGCGTAGAAACGATTTTCTTTATGATAGCGGAATCAGATTCTTGGGTCCCATAAACGAAAAGGGAGCCACCTGCTCAAGGAGAATTATCTGCGCGATCGTGCTTTTCTGGTCACGCCAAGGTCAAAGACTGATTTTCCAAAAACAATCTTGGTGTCAGCACAGCTGCTGATCAGGCGTTTATCTAACCATATCAGCGCTTATGCATGAAAAACTCTACGAAAGGGCTGTTGGTATAAACCACAAAATCGAAGACACATCACTATACACGGCTAATTAGAAAAAAAAATGAACGAGTCCAACTGTTACTGTAGGTGATAACATCTCAATAAAGCAGAATATGTGTTTCTAAATTTTATTTCAGTTCACTTGCAACCAGGGGTAGGAACCAGGGGGATGGGTGGACATGTACCCCATCCCCCCATATTTAATTTCGATTCATTCATCTTCCCCCAAATAAACAGACCTTTGCTTTCTTAAATTATTAAGTCTGCAGCGCAATATTCCCCCTCCCCACACACACACACACCCGCACTTGATCAAACTGAGGATCGTCTACCCCCAACATTTTATTTGGATTCATTTATACCAATAAATAGATCGTTGTATTTTAATTAAGCTAACCCCCATATCAACCTACAGCGTTGCTTCCAACGTCTTAGAAGTCAAGACACAAGGACAAAAAGTATAATGTTTTATTGACATTTTAATTAGATAGAATTTTTTATTGAATTGTGTTAGAATTTAGCTCCAAAACCAAAAGAGGATTGTTAGTAGCTGTTAGACCTAACTATACATAGTATTATGCTTAGGGATGTTTATCTCCATGTGATACACATCTCGATGTGTTGTCAACGATCCTATACATTAAAGATATACACATGAAGCAACTACTAATGCGATACGATATGATTCACCTCTATGGCGTTGCAGTGCGATTTGACACAATGCGATTCAGCACGATGCAAAACTACATGATGCTATGCCATTCAATATGATACAAATATAGAAAGGTTTAACGAGGGGGAAATAACCTAAATATAATATTATTGGTCAAAATTATTAGTCACATTTCTAAATAATAAAGGCATATGGCCTCTAATTATTGTATTAATAAACCACATTTTACTGATGCAATCCCGAATTCATCCTAAACTGAGTCCGGCGCACACTTTCTAAATCGGGACAATCGCATCGTAAACTTTTATGCTAGTACTCTGATGCACATAGGTGAATCTCACCATCCTCCTTACATAAGCTAACTATTTCGGAGCGGGCCACTGAAGCCGTGGTACCCGATGTAAAAACAAATACAATTAGGAGCATACAAAATACTACACATACAACATAGTAGTTCTTCAATAATGATCAGTCATCGTTTAAGAACTTTATTTTTATTTAAAAGGGAAAAATATATATGTCGGCACTTTATACATAGTCCTTTCCTGAACTAGCAGATTTAGCGGGAGAGTATTTCGCAGTGTACGGACGGCCTTCCTTGGGGGGACAGCTGCAGCAAAGTAGCGCTCCACCGAGAATCAGGAGACCCGCCGCCCCCCAGCCGATATAAAGCATTCCGCCAAGTTCCCGTCGCTGTGCGTCCGGTAGCAGAGGGTTGTAAAAGTCTCTGATGATGGTGTTCGCAGACCAGCACACAGTGACGAGAGACAGGGCACCACTGACGATGAAGAAAGCTCCCGCGGTGATCGCAACTTTGAACTTGGCGGACTCGTCTTCTATGCAGTTGGTGCACTTTCCCCCGGGGACCGACAGCAAGATGCCGAAGAGTGCCATCAGCACGGAGATGACCACCAGGGCCCGAGCCACCTGTAGGTCCTGGGGTAGCGCCAGCATGGAGTCGTAGACCTTGCACTGCATCTGCCCAGTGCTCTGGACCACGCAGCTCATCCACAAGCCCTCCCAGATTATCTGAGCTGTTACGATGTTGTTGCCGACGAACGCCGTTACCTTCCACATCGGAAGGAGGCAAATGGTGATGTCGCCGAGCCAGCCTATGGCAGCCAGCGTGATGCCTAGTATCTGTAATCCCATGGACGCCATCGCTGCCCAGTGCCAAGCGCTGATATTCCACACCAATCCAAAACTGAGACAAGCACCCCTTTATAACGGTACAGGTCTACAGCCCCCCTTCTCTCTCTGGGTGGGATTTGGCTTCCCTTGTTGTTATTCAATTGAGAGAGACGACCCTGGGAACACTTCTTTCCCCCAAAAGAAAAATCTGGGTTGTTACGCTCCTGTATTCGAAAATATCCTTGAATTATTGTAAATAGCCACATAAATGTAAATAATACGACGATTCAGGTGAAAACAATGTTTACGACAGCAGCCCAGTTTTCCGTTTTTAAATACTACGATAGACACTCATGTTAACCTGCTTTCGTTTATACATAATTTTATTAATACATATCATTTTGAGATGGAATTTAAGATGACTTAAAACTTAAGATCTTTTTGTATTTTATGTGAACTTTTGACAAAAGGAATAATACATTTATACTGTCAGGAGCCTGAAAGCTGCACCTAAATAGTAAAGCTTGGGGGGAAACAACGCCCCAAAAGAACCCAAGGAAACGTGGATCGATCATGGACTCGGATTCCCACACAGTGATAACATCTCTTTCTGTTTCCAAATATAGTCTTAATGCTAAATTTGGTTTACGTGGCATTAAAATTACGATGGTGCTTAGGGGGTATTTACAGTGCCGTTAAGGTGTTGGTAGGTCATCGCGTGTTCAATCTTCCGCTGTCCCAGATCCCCCTTTGAGATATTCATTATAAGGTAGGCCTATGTTGTTTCTACTTTGACATCCATTTATATTTGAGCTACAGTTAAAGGTCTAGTCAGTTTCCATGCAGTTTTGTTGTGTAAACAACTTGAATTGAATGAACTGACTTTAAAAAAAACTCGTAGGCAAGTATATACGCATTCGCCGTAAAATGCTCGGTCATTTTTTGTCATAATAGCGCAAATGCTCATAAGTGAGCGCAAATGCACATAAGCGACTACGCATTTGCGCTATTATTACAAGAAATTACCGAACATTCCAACCGTTATATGAAGAATGCGTACTTGCGTACCCGTAATGTCAATCCCTGTTTATAATGTATTAGATTGTTTCACAACCTGTGCTGCATAAGCATTTTGGTGATTGTTATATGTACATTTTTAATGAGCGATATAAGTGTTATTCTTCCAGTAGCCTAATTATCATCAGCTATATAGAACATTTTTTTCTGTAAATTTTCTTCAGTTTTATTTTTAACCACTTGGACGCCGAATTGCCTCAAATACTTTAGGAAAACTCACAGATTTAGCATTTTTTATTCAAAATTAAAATGAACAAATAGGCTTAAATGAATACTAGTATAGGATATTTTATTCTGTAAAACGCTGGAAGATGAATGGATGGATTAAATAATAGCATAGTTTATACTTAATTTTTCCGCGTGCGCAGCTGGTGTTCATACGACATTCGGATGGCCGCAGTTGGTGAATGCATACAGCATGCGATATTCTACCAGACCAGGATAGGGCAGATGTATTGCAACAAACACACATACAAGAAATGTAATGAAACGGGTGAACTTTTAAGAACAGTTTTAAAGTTATTAGTAAAAGCTTGGGCGGTATTACGGTAACAAAGCATGAAATCCTTACTACAAAATCAGCCTAGATCCCAACCCCCAATCCACTAGTCTAATTTTATCGCCATAACTTAAAAATGCCAGTGTTAGGCTGCTTTTTAAAATACCCACCTCGGTACCAGGTGTTATGCCGAGCTGACGTCATCGCTCCATTTAAAGGCAAAGTCGCTTCCGACTTTTGATTACTTTTGGTGTGTGAATCGATGTTAGATCATTTCCAGGCGTGACGGTGCTGTATGAATTTAAACGCCGTATTATATTATACGACGACAGTATAGAAGAAAAAATTCAGCAGAATGGATTCAACAACGTATCAAAAATATCTTTCAAGTAAATCAGTCCCTTCTTGCAACTGTATTTGCACAGACGAGCATTGTCAAGAAGAAAAGCTTTACCGTAGCGTTACCATCACATTCGTGTACCCACACCAGTTGTGCCAAACGGATGTATGCCAAAAGTGGCACACTTGTGATTAGACATATGTGGCCCAAATGTCACAAAACAGATATGAGCCACATGTTATATACTTCATTTAAAATTAGTTATAGGGCTTGCGGCTCTGACCCATTTCTGGAAAAGGTATGGCAAATGTCCACTTGTGCTTATGGAAAAGAAATGTTTTCTAGATGTAATGAGTGACTATTTGGGCAGAGACAGAGCACATTACATTATTTAACTGTGTCATTAAACACTTATGTAACATTATAATGAATGAATATGTTTTATTGTATAGCACTAGCTGCATTATTTTACGGCCAACAGGCAGTTAACATTGTTTTTCCGTATTTGCTCAGTGCATCAAATAAATTGTAATAGGACCAATAACATGATTGTAATGGAATCTATAAGGAAGGGTGGTTTGTTGTTTTAATTCAATTGGTCTGTCAACAATTGAACTGCACAATGATTTTTGATGCATCTCAATACTGGTAAAGTATTTACATTTTATGCAACTGTGAATGGGACTACTTCCAAAAAAATATTTTCCCAGTGGAAGGTGCATGAAAAAGAGGGTGTGTTGGTGGTCTAGTGATTGGGATGCTTGCCTCTGAACCAAGAGGTTATGGGTTTGAGGCCCATATATGCTAGCATTACCTCCCTAAGCAAGACTCTTAACCCAGAGTTAAAAAAGGAAGTTACTCTGGATATGAGTGTCTGCTAAATGCAAAGAGTGTGTCTGCCTCAAAAAGACAATATCCAGACATCCATGGATGTTGTTTTTGTTTTAACTCAAATTCAAAATCCCTGAAGACATTGGACTACGTGTTGTTTTTAAACACATTTGAAACCTGATCAGGGACTGTATGCAGCTCCTATTGAAAAGTAGCTCTTATGAGGTTAACATGTGTGAGTTTCAGAAACTGGTAATGGGCCACAATAGGGCCAGATCTCAAACAGAGCCTGGCCACTTGTGGCTAACATCAGGCCCTGCTCTGGCCCAGATGTTAATCTGATGCGGCAACCGAGAGCGGTCAGCTAAATAGGCATCATTCCATGCGGAATGTGGGCCAGAAAGATTTTGCTGTCTGGGTATACTGTCTGGACAGTATGAGAAATTAATATGCAGGTCCCTCCTTATACAGCTGCTCACCAATACTACTACTACAACTATTTTCCCTCTAGTCTTCCGTCGTTAACCGTTGATCTGTGAAAGTCCACTCTGCCACCTACTGGAAATACTTAATAAATTCTTAATAAATCTTGTGTATGAGCGGTCCATGAGCTCGGATGCGCAAGGTTTCCGCTAAACATAGTAATCTGCTGGTCTATGCGCACAATCCCCTTTTCCAAAACCAAAAGATCACGCGGAAAAATGAAGTATAAACTGGCCTTTACCGCACCCACCCCGCTTTTTAACTTATTATTATGGTACTAATACTAGGCATATTAGATAAACAGTACTAATCAGTAAGTACTGATGTAGGTATATTTCAATAATTTCATGTTCATAGCAAACATTTTTAATGCCACTTTAATTCTACGCCCAAAAACTACACAGTTCTAATGACTTTCTGACGAGAAACTAAAGTGCATTCATCCGTAACCTAACGAAATTTTAACTATGTAATGTAACGTCCGTAGAGTACTGTTCTTTCTGTTCGTTTTAGCTTCAATTTTATTCAAATTATTTAAAAATCATAGCAAATATCCTATACGTGTCAGTAGAATATTTTCTTTACAAAACGTTTCAGTCACCGAAATGGATTACGCATGTATCTGTTCAATCGTTTCGAAAAGTATAACTTCAAATATTTTAATTCACCTTTTTAATGGAGGGAATGACAAGCATACGATTTTATCTAACAAGTTAACAACTTTTTATTAATAACCAAATGCTGATATTCCTATATGTGTCATGCCTCCGGACATGTACATCCAGTTATCCTTCCCCGATCGCCTTCTTCTGTTATATATAATTATCATAATCACTATATAATTATTCACATATGATTTTAATACCCTACTCTGGCTCCGTTCTTCCTTTTTTGGCTGCTGACTTCTTCTCCATACCGAGCCATTTGTGACTTTGTGTTACTTTGTGTTCCTGGCGATTTTTCCAATTATGAGTTGTTGATACTGTTTTTGACTTTCGGCAAAATAAAACCATGACTGATTGCTCGGCACCTGGGTCTCCTGATTTTTTACAGAATGATTTAAAAGCTTCCACCACTCACTCACGGCAATAACTAGAGGACTGTGGGATCTGACAGGTGTATCCACCCATGACATGCTGTCAGCATGTGATTTATGCCCAATCACTACCTTATTATTACTATGTTTATTAATATTAGGTCAGGATGATGTCATCTCCCAGAGATGATGCAGACTAAGGCCTTTCGGCTGGAGGTCCATGAATCCCAAGCGGTCCTGGAGGAATTACAGGGGGGGCCACAGACAGTGTCTGTCAGACACATAGCATAAATTGATGAAATGTCATTTGTTTACATAATGCAAAAAAAGTTTGGGACCACCACAGCCAGTCTTTACTTATTAGTTAGGCCTATGCTCTCATGCTATTGTGATCGGGGGACCCTGGCTTAATGCTTAAACAGCACTCCTCTGGAATGCCCTCCCATTCCTCTGATTTCCCAGTGGCAAGTACATCACATCATTTAGCTGAGCATCCTCTCCTTTGTTTACATTCAATAATAATAAGCATCGCGAACTTCCGCAATGCACCAGGTCTTCTAATGTGGCTAAAATAAAAGAAATGATCCGTCTTTTGAATAAGTACATTGTGTCCATCCCATCTTGCTCTCCATATGACACACATGCAGGTGAGGGCAAGCTTGGGGTCAGCCAGCATTCTCCCCCTGGAGCTGGGGGTTAAGGACTTTGCTCAAGGGCCCGTGGACTATTCTGCCAAAGCCAGGGGAATCGACATGTATTCCGCAAAGCAGCGGTAGGCAACCCTGATTCTGTAGTGCTGCCTCCAGTATGTTTTCTATCTTACATGACAAGTTGCATCTACGTGAGATCGTGTGTGGTTCATCAGAGACCAGGTAGGATGCAAAACCTACATATTCTACAAATATGTAACTCACTCTGATATCTTGACTCGACCACCCGGCGCACCCACGTTAAGAGCCCGTAACGAAAATATGCTGCATACGTTTATGTTTTAGCCTAAAATATAAATATAAATAATAATATTAGTAATAATAATAATAAATTTATATCGCACCCAAGAGGCATACGTACGTAAGAGGGCATGGGGGGCCGTGCATATTGTCACGGGGGCACTGCCTTCCTGCTCCAACCTCCCCCCTATCGCTGTACACCAGTAGTTTTGGTGTTTTTTTGTAATTGCAGTTAGGTTTTGAATGTCGTCTTTTAAATTCAAATGGCGCGGAAACTCATGCGTGCGTCATCGTTTCAGAAGGATTTACACCCTGATACAGCACCGCCGTTTCCTGATTGTCTATGTCTCGACTGAGTTTCAGCAAATTGTTCTACGCATTATTCATGACAGGTGTGTTAACTGATATGTTACAACATTATTCCACAGTTAAATAACCAGTATGAAGAACCATGGACCATCCCTTTGGACCAAGCTACCGTCCTGAATATCTGGAAGCAGGGATACACGCTAGACTGAAAATAAAGATATATATTTTAGCATCTACCGGTGTGCGTAACTGGTAAAAAATAAATAAACAAACAAATGAATGAACAAACAAAAAAGGGAACTAAAATCATAACTGAAATTGAAAGACTTTTACCTTTTAATGTGTTATCCAGTGTTATTCAAATGTGTGTCATTAAAATGTGTGGTCCAGTGTTATTTTTTCAATGTAGTTTTTATTTTTATGTACGTTTCAATTTCTATTCGAAATCCAGTATAATTTACAAATGTTTCTGTAAAGTTGTTTACACTTGTACAGTATTTTAACAGAATAATTCTGGTTACCACAGCTGCTGGCTTTTTTCCGTAAAAACAATATATTTTGGAAATCCAGTTCAGTTCCAGTTAGCTTTCAGTGTGGTTTTATTGGTTATTATTTTATTTTTTAAAATAGATTTCTACTTAGGATTTATGTGTTTCAGTTTAAGTGTTAGTTAATTTGTGTCTAGGGATAGACAGAAAGTTGAACGGGTTTAAAGACTCCGACACGAACACACAATTCAGAGAGATGCACAATATATCGATCCAATGTGTCCATTTTTGGAGGATATAGCCAGCTGATATTTCAATTTACATAACCACTAAAATAACGGCGATTATTGCGTAGGATGACCAGCCATTTTCCGTAGTGGGGGCAAGGGATTTCCTCGGGTCATTCACCAATCTCAAGAAATAAGGGATACCATCCCCCCAATTGGTGCACCCATAAAATGGCCTCTGTATGGGGAAAAACATGTTCTCTATGCACGTATTACTAATGCTAAAGCTAGTGAACAAATATTTTGTTATTTATGGAAGGCACTTATCATGCTGATTTCAGAAATACACTCAGAATCTGGCATCACGCAGTGTTTGACTGATAATTTCAAGTCATTTTAGGCTATATTAATAACATATAATTCCTTATTAAGAATGTGTGGACTTATTAAAGTTTAAGACTAGACGATAAGGATAAGATATGATGAACTTTCTCAGTCTCACATAGGGAAATATTGGCGTTAGAGCAGTGATTACAAACATAATCGGACAATTCCTACATAACAGCACTGTACGAATGAACATTATTATTATTAATAATAATAAATTCATTTATTAATTTCCAATTAAAGGGAAATTGTTTTATTTCTATTTGTGAACAATTTTAAGATTTACAAAAGTGGACAAAGACCCGTCAGTCTGTTTGGCCAGAGTGTGACATATTTGGACATGTTCAGACATGATCCTATTCTCTCTCCGATAAGGAAAAACAACATCAAGTCAAGCGGAGTCCGAGTATTGTGGCTGACTTCTGCTGAACCCTTACGAGGGATGGTCCTGGGGCCAGATACAGCAGAAAATCACACACCTACCTTTTGGATAAGTTACTTCCATCACGCACACATACTGTAAAAATATGTATATCATAAAGTATAATTTTGAATCCCTCCAAATCCTTAGACGAAAGGGAAATTACAATTAGATACATGAATTCAGCACAAAAATACGGTAACATTAATCCGTCTTGATTCATGTGACAAAAAAGTAAACAATTTGTGGATCGGTATAATTAAAGATAAATCATTATGTATTTAATAAACTTGCCAAACAGAATTTTTTAAACGGTAACGGAAAGCATGTGACGTTTGTTTTTATTTTGTTTCAGTTTTGGAAGCTATACAGATTTCGTTTAATTGTAGTTTTAAAAAATTACGTTCGTATCTTATTTTATGTCAGTTTACGAAAACGCTTTCTTATCATTTTAGTTTTCATTAATGCTATTAAACCTGGTTTGATCAAAATAACCCCAATGAACCGCAGTACAGTTTCTGCGGGGTGTGTCTACTGGTTACGCAAAAGCAAACAACTGCATTGTTGTTAGTTATTTAACCAAACGAGACAACTGACCTAACAAGATTTTCTGGAACAACCTTCTTTGGCGTTAGAAACGAGGCTTTCAGGGGTGTCAACTGAAACCAGTTTAGAGTTTTTTCTTTCTAGGAATTAATGGACAGCAAGATAGAATCAAGTTTGACAAGAGAGCTACAGGGTGTTCTGCTTGTTATATAATGGAGACTCCTCCCCCTTTTGCAAAGCTTATAAACAAACAGGAACCAAGAAAAGACCCCACTTCTCTGGCTGAGACTGACTACTGCTCAAAGGAGTTGTTAATTTCTTCTTCACTGTAGAGAGTTATAGAAAAAGTTCACGATGGCATCCATGGGAAAGGAGCTTCTAGGATTGGCCTTGGCCATCATCGGATTTCTTGGGGTCATCATCGTGTGCGCCCTGCCCATGTGGAGAGTAACTGCCTTCATTGGAGCCAACATTGTTACAGCGCAAATCATCTGGGAAGGTCTGTGGATGAATTGTGTGACCCAGAGCACGGGGCAGAT
>JAODKF010000044.1:11489046-11503568 GCA_026779585.1 Mormyrus proboscirostris
CCTCAGCATCCATTTTCGCATCTTTCTCGCGCTAATCGAAATGCATCACCTGACCACTCATTTACTGCGCAAGCCCGGTCCCTGGCCGAGCCCGTGTAAAATGATAGAAATCAAGCCCGAACCCGACCGAATGGGACCCGTCGGGTTCGGGCAGAGATTCAGCTCTAATGCAGCTTTACTGTTAGGTTTGCTATGCTGATTTTATATTTTAATAGATGCTTTAATCCAAAGTGATGTATTGTTGAGAAAGCAGGATCAATCAATTAATCCCTTGGATGAAGGACCTCACGCAAGGGTCAAATGGTAAATTCACTCTACCTTCTAGTCACAGGCGCAGCAGTCAAACCCAGAGTCACACATGACTGTATTAAAAACTTCATAACACTTCACACAATTTTGTGAAACTGGGTCCTATCCATCTTGCAGGACACTCCTACAGGTGAGCCTAATGATTTTTTTTCTTATTTGTGTTGTGTAATGCAAAGAAGACACTCACATTGTTTAACTACAGACAACATTCTCAAGTTGGATTAATTAACAAAACTGTTTGAACGAAGCATCCAGAACTTTGATAAAAAAAGGAAATGATTAAATTGTATCTCTCTGTTGTTGTCAACACAGCAAACATCTCCTGGAGAACAGAAGACCGCTCCCTTTAACATAGGTTTTGTGTCCCGTGCAACTCATATTAAACAAAAACAAGATCATCAAGGACGAAAACAAAAAAAGAGACAGAACCGGTTTTTCAAGGAGAGCTTCTGAGAAAACATGTCATCATCCTTGCGTGCCCATCATATGCACCTGAGAGATCACAGTTCATTTCACGTAACATTCTTGCTTACTGAAACCAACGGTGACCAAGCGGTTAGACTTGGTCCTTAGCTAAAGGCAACCAAGTCTGACATTAAGTGATGTTTTTTACAGTTTCATTACAGACTGGTGTAAGTCTATGGCCTCTGAGTAAGAGCTATTTTGAAAATGACTTTGTTGTCAATACAGCTGCACTAGCAGGTTTGATAACCATGACACAAAAACCACTACGCCCCAAATGTTTCAGGAATAAGATACACAAAATGAATCAAAATAAAGCATTTTACAGCATATATTATAGTCCAGAACAACACTGAATGAGATAAAAAAGGGTGCTTGTTGTGGATTTAAACTCCAGCAAATATTCCCGAGAAAGCTCTTTAAAAATGTCTAATTATCTTAGGCAGTGCCTAATATTTTAAGGCAGCCTTCTGGATAAATGTGATTATATGAATGGATCATTAATTAATTTTACGAACTGCTAATCCAGGTGAAGCCCATGTTACGCTATAGTGTTTCCCCTTGTTTACATGTAATACACCATAAGGTGTTGGAAAGTACATAATTTACTAGAACAAGACAGAACAAAACAGGATGGTAACCTGTCGAGCATGTTTGTGTCTTTGCAGTCAGATTATTAAATCAACTGGGAGGTCTAGTTTCTTTTGCTTGTCACACTATTTGTGGTGTGGCTCAAATTGTTCTCTACAGAGCCATATGTCAGTCTCAGTTGCATTTAAAATAGTATTGATTGCAGCTGTACAGGATCTAGCTGCACAGTTTCAACTGCATTTCAACTGGAGATCAAAGGCCCAGTCCAATGAGCATGTTATTTTTCAGTATTTTTATACAGGTAGATTAGATACAATAGATAGAATAGACAGACAGGCAGACTTCATTGATCTCAACTCGGAAAATCATGTGGCATTATGAAAATAAAGACTTTGAAATGCATGATGATGAACTTGCTATGTGTGGAAATAAACATGAACTTCTTCCCTACGTCACACAACAATGAATTTAGCAACAAGCTGAAAGAATGTCAGCTATTAACATGACTATTACATGACTGCTTCCTACAAAAACAAATAACACTGGTAATGTCATTTTGTGACAAATTGTACGTTTCCAACCAGAGACTCATTTAAAATGAGAAATGGTTTAATGTGTATTATACTGAATAATTTTCATTTTCATTTCTTTAATCATCAAACTCAAATGAACACACGTACATCCATTTTCTGTACCTGCCTGTCCTACGTAAGGTCGCAGGAATCCAGGGCATGTCCCGGAAGCTGAGGGCGCAAGGCAGGGGATAACCCAGGGTTGAATGCCACACATACACACACATGCACGCACACATAGTCGTGTAATCATACATTTTTGGGGACCGCTCATTCATTTCCATGAGAAAAATGCTAATGCTAACTGACAACCTTAACCCATACCCTGCCCTAAACCATAATCATAAATCATAAAAAATACAGGAGTTTTTGGATTATTAGTGTTTTCATTGCAGTCACGAATTTTTATAAAATAGAGTTTTCCCATATGGGGACCAGAAAAAAAAAAACATTCATCACGTTGTGGGGACATTGCCCCACAAGGTAAGGTATACCTGGACCACACAGACTGTTGAAACATCTATTTACACCTATGGATAATTTGGTACCTCCAATACAACAATGTTTTTGAACTGGGTGGGGGGGGAACGGAGAACTGAAAGAAACCCCACGATGACACGGGAAGAACACGCGAACTCCACACACGTAGAGAAAGGGCTTAGCATGATTCATTTATAAAGACGGATAGGTGGTTTCAACACAGTTACACGTCACTAAAGAATGAGTAAACACTTGCACGCATATTGCCTAACATTTTACGACGGAACACCATATGCTCAAGAACTGCCGAGAGCTCCTCCTATTGTTGACCAGCTATGTCCTTGGGTATACTGCCATCTAGTGGCAGAAATTCTACATATACCAAACTGAAACATTCCACTGCATGGTTTCAGGTACAGCAATGACGCAGTGAATTGATGATGCCATATTAAACAAAAAATGTAGATGATACATGTCATATTGTCAATTGACCTATCAAGAAGCGTTTTTACTACATATTTCCCAGAAGTGGTGAGGTGCGGACCAACATCTTATTGATGTCACACCATTATGAAAGCTTAAGACATCACAAAAGATAATAAAGAATGGCAGAAGGCCATTGCTGGGTGATGGACACCCTGGATGAAGCTCTGAATCAATGCAAACTTGACTATAATGACAGATAAATGCACATATGATCTACATCAGGGGTAGGCAACCTTGATCCTAAAGTGCCAGCATCCTGGGATGGGAAACCAGCTGGATACCAGCACCCAGGATCAAAGTTATCTACCTCTGGTCTACATCATGCCCTCCGTAGTGGATATGTTCAAGTATGTAAAGTTTCTTGTAGTTTGAGTGAATTTTTCATGCTGATTATGTCAGGACTCAAGGCATTGTGGGATTTTTGTTATGGTTGCCATCCTTGGAGCATAAATTTCAAGAGATTTGTAGAAAAAAAAACTCCCTCCTGTTCTCCTAACTCTTCACCATGCCAAGATCACAAGCCCTTGATCACAGTCCAATGATGGAGGATGTCACACTCAGAACTCTTCCCTTGTTTACAGGTCACCTTAATCTGATGACTTTCTGTACAGGTACACTACCCCAGGGATGTGCTCCGCCCCCTTATTTGACACCGCCCTCTCCCATTGCTCCACTTCTCTCACATCCACCCGCGCCCACAGCCCATCCTGCTCCATGCTGTCAATGGTGTTCTCCAGCTCAGTCTTGTACTTCAGGTTCTCCACATTTCCCCTTGTCGTCATGCACACATAGCCCCCTGCATGGGCACACCAATAAAAGCATCATAGGACATACAGTCACTGCTATAGCATGGACATCATTTTATGCACATATGCAAAACATGCATCTCCGAAAATCCGTTATTTCAGGAGCGTGAAAAAAGGCACTTTCTCAGAAACTAAACCCAAAATGGCATAACGAGACATTCTTAGCACTGCAAACTGAAACCTATCAGTGAGCAGTTTGATGTTTCAGATGGACTTCCCTGGTTTGTCAGCGAGTGTCAAGGAGATGCGCACTAATCTTGGTTTATATCTACAATAAACAATTATGTTAGTTGCTATGCAGCTAAACGTGAAGTTCTTGCAATTAGTTATAAAAAATGATGCTAATGTTAACTGGTACAAACATAAATACAGAGGAGGCTGAGTGATTCCATCTCTAATAAAAAACAATTGTCAAAAAGTGGACGTATGATTTTCATCAGACGGCAACAATATTAAAGTTCTCAGGAACGACTTAATTTGATGCACATGTACTTCTCCATTTTCCCTCCCTCCCTCTGATGGCCACAGACACACCTACCTGTCTTAGCCACTTGCCATAGCTCCTTGACAACAGCAACAGGCACATTACCAGCACTGAGGGCCCCAACAATAAGAACTGCATCAAATAACCCTGTGGTGGAAACCAGGCCACGGTGAGAAAGTAGGGGAATGTCAGCTCAGACCAGGCTGCAAGGAGCGGTGTACCATTTGATTGTGGACTTCTTACATCACACCTACGTGCAAAACCATTGAAATACAAGGATTGTTCGTACCAGCTTTAACAGGAAGTGGTTCCACTCCCAGCACACACTGCTTCAGCTCTTTGTAAAGGCCTTTCCTCTTGGCTATATCTAGCATGCCGTGACTGCCATCCACCCCAAAAAAGTTACAGAATCCCATATTATGCAGCTGCAAACAAATGATACGGGAGGGGGGTGGGGTAGATGACAATCGGCATGGGAACAAAGGGTAAAATTCAGTTTTGTTTGTCCATCACGTGGGAAGGTACAGTTTTCCAATTATTTATAAATCAATAATTCCATTTGGAGGAGAGGGGCAGTTCATTCACGTTTGTCCTGATGACTTACTGATGCCATTATGTGACGTATTAATGCGATCAACAAATGAAGCTAAGAAAAACAAAATGCTTAAAAATACACACCTCTGTGCAAACAAGCCCGGTTCCGCAAGCCACGTCTAGTACGGCCGCCGTGTCCCTATTTCCCCGATAGGCGGCAGACAGGAGCTCCGCTGCCAGAGACGGTGCTCGATATTCCAAGATGCCAACATCCTGGACACACAGGAGGGGAGAAAGTAGGGCTACTCTAGGCGCCGTTGCCACGCGTTCTGCAAATGACATCCTCATCTTACCTGCTCATAATTACTAGCCCAGTCGTCGAAGAAAGCAACCTTTTCCTCGGCACCTGTGCTTTTGTGCGCGGATAGAATGACTTTTCTCACGTCACTGAAGGTCCTGTTCACATCCATCATTATAGCTGACAAACAACCCCACAGGTACCTGGATGGCACACATTGTTGATCGCATACGATCTTATACTTTGATCGTAAAAATGCACATGTACGGTTTCCATCACAACGTGTTTATGTTTTTAACAAAGTCACCGCACGGAAAACTCACCACTATTGTGTTTCTTTTGGGCCGAACCGTACCTTACCCCAGAACTACTTGACCCTGAATTATTGGACCGAAGCTGCAGGGATAGGAGAGAAGGTGCCGGAACACGCGAACCGTAAGAGGAAACAGGGCGGTGCAGGCTTTGATCTGCAGTGGGTGGAGGTTTCCCCTCGCTTGAATATTCCGTCCGGGGTGAGACGTTCGAAGTGCTTGGCGGTCTGCCTTGATGTTGTGTGCTGGCCGGAGATCCCAAAAGGCCTTGTAGCAGGTTGCAGCCCCAGAGGGAGCCTGCAGACCAGGGAGAGGCGGAGCTCCCTACCCGAGCGGAACCTCCAAGGCTGCAGTCTATCTGCAGACTCCCTCCTCCAGCTCCATGAACCAGTGCACGTTCACTGTCCCACCTGTAGAGCGAGCCGAGTTGGAAACAAAAGCCTTTTTTGAACTTAGAAAACTCAGATAAACAGCCGAGTTAGTCACACTTATCTTCCGTTCTTATTGCCGAAAAGCCTCCCTTAAGAAAACATGGAGGAATGGGGAAAGTCGTGGTACTCTTTCCGTTTTAGCACGGTTTCAATCCTATAGACAGGCTGCTGCCAAACTTTCCTGCCCGTCTGCCGTTCCCACTGGGCGGTCGTTCCGTGTAACTTTAACCCGGGGATTTTTCGGCCTTTTGTTTATTTATTATTTTTGTTCTTTTTTTAAAAAAAAACTTCATCGTGAAGGTTAAGTATTACTTTTTGTGTATTATTGTTCATATACAATTATCGATAATGTTTAAAACAAGTTCGAAGTTGTTGAAGTATACGGTAAACACCGTTATAGTGGTGTTGCAGCATACATGGTTAACCAGTTAAATGTAGTACTTCGCGTAGGGTTTCCTAAGTTTTACTGTAACACTTTGCTATTGAAAGTCTAAAGCTATTCTGTGCTTGTATTGTCCTGTATAAGTGTTTAGACGTGTGTTCGAACCAGGTTAAAGTCGGTCTCGGTGTTTACTTAGCTACGATTTCTAAGTAACTCATACCTCAGTTTCTAAGTAACTCATACCTCAGTTTCTAAGTAACTCATACCTCGGCCAAGGGTGGATAACTTTTGTGATAGTAGATATGAAAACATTGGATTAGTTCTGTGAAGGATGTTAATGTATAACATAACTGGCATTGTGCAGAATTATGGATTTTGTGGAGCTTTCTATAACAGCTCTTGTTTTTGATAGTTACAGATCCTAAAATGTCGATCTTGGGCTTAAAGAAGAAACAGCCGAAGACCTTCAAAGTGAAAGTCATCACCATGGATGCTGAAGTGGAGTTCAGTTGTGAGGTATTGATGATCGCCATGGTCTGACCTATTTGGTTTCAGCTAAACATTTTAGGTCACATAATAGCAGACTATTTTGAACCAGATGGCTTGTTTATGCACAATGAAGCCAGTCTTTTTAAATAAAAATTTAAAAATCTATTATGACAAAGACTGGAACAGATTCTATATCACCACAGCAACAGCTGGCTGTACAGTGAATGAATGATTGAGCATTTCTGATATTTTTCCATGTTGATTTGCAGGTTAAATGGAAGGGAAAGGACCTTTTTGATCTGGTGTGTCGCACAATCGGACTGAGGGAGACCTGGTTCTTTGGGCTCAGGTATACCGTGAAAGATACCTATGCTTGGCTGAAAATGGAGAAGCGGGTGAGTTATTGTTTTGATTTGGGATGGAGCAGCAGTGTCTGTTGTAATGTTTGCCTGATGTTGAAAGATTGAGTATCTCAGTGATACTATGAGTTTATTTCTTATTCACTGTGAAAAGATTTTGAAATATGCATTGTATGAAATTGCTTTATATTCTCGTATATGTGTTTAAAGTTTGTCCTAAAGTTTCATGGGGTGTTTTTCACCCAGGTTTTAGATCAAGAGGTTCCGAAAGAGTTTCCTATCACGTTTCATTTCCTAGCAAAGTTTTTCCCGGAAAAAGTGGAGGAAGAGCTTGTTCAGGAGATAACGCAACACCTATTCTTTCTACAGGTTAGGTTCTTTTTAGTTGCTTTTTCTTGGCAGTGAGCATCACTGTGCTTTAACTAAAGTTACGTGTCCCGTTATGCCACAGCAGGGGGTGTTGACTGTTGGCTTCTCCCCTTAGGTGAAGAAGCAGATCTTGGATGAGGAGATATTTTGTTCTCCGGAAGCAGCTGTTCTCTTGGCATCATATGCTGTTCAGGCCAAGGTCAGTCCTTCAGTTTTTGGCATCAGACTTCTTGACGTTCAGCTTTAAATATGAATGATACCTTTTGTTTTGACCTTTTATATGCCAAGACTACCTTTCCAGTGTTTTCACATATCATCCATTGTGAAAAAGGATGTCTTGGTGTTTCCTTGTAGAAAAAGAATCACACACCAGCATATTAACCTCCCATTTTCTGTTTCAGTATGGAGACTACGACCCCAATTTTCACAAGCCAGGATTTTTGGCCCAAGATGAGCTTATGCCTAAGAGAGTAAGCACCTCAAAAGCTGACTTTGTTTGTGTGTCCCAGTCTGGCTCCCTGGTCTTGGGACGTGCGTATTAGAGGCTCTGACCCATTATCTGTGTGCTCGACAGGTTCTGATGCAGTATCAGATGACTCCAGACATGTGGGAGGAGAAGATAACGGCGTGGTATGCAGAGCATAGGGGCATCGCCAGGTGAGGCTGCCTTATACACATCAGAAGTACTGAATTATTTTCCCCTAAGGTCCAAATTCTTTTCAGCCATGCAAAGCCAAGGTCTACGTTTTGGTCGTGTGGTGAAGATTACACTGTGCTTCAGTCCGGATGTAGACCAAGGTCTGCCATTTCTGTACCCCTGCTTGCATTCTCATGTAAAGGTATTTTTATGCTGTCCGGTCCAGCACGATACAGCATAGCATGTTTGGTGTGTCTCTCATGATGTGCGCAGCAGCTGTGTGGAAACTTGGAGAGACTTGGACGGATTGTGAAACTGACCCTGTCCCCTGTTTTGGAGGATGCGGAACTTGAGTAGTATCGTTTTGTTTGTCATGCCAGCTGGGTGGCTAACCGGTGAAGAGGGGCTGCGTCCAAAGAACATAACAGCTTCCTTTTGTACTCTTTAGGGATGAAGCTGAGATGGATTACCTGAAAATAGCACAGGACCTTGACATGTATGGAGTCAGTTACTTCTCAATAACTGTAAGACACTTGTTCTTCGTCTTCAAGCTCGGGGGTCATGATTTGGTAGCTATTGGCAATCCTGGTTTTCTGAGGGCAATGTGAAAGTCACTGTACTAATCACTGCCAATGCCGGTCTGCTATTTAATTGCCGTTTTAAATGTAACTCAAACCCAGTCCTCAATGACCAAATATGGATTTCTTTATTTCTATGCCCCTAATTGCGTAGCTAAAGACGTTAACTAGTCAGCTTGTCAGTCTCTACTTGAGCCGAATTAGTCTTGTTGATTTATAACCCTTAAGGTTCTGAGTACTTCCCTTTGTGGGGCTTGGGGTGGAGTAAAGGATGGGGGCCACTAGTGCTGTTTCACTGCCCGTCTCCTAAATCCTGCAGCAAAACAAGAGGGACACAGAGCTTCTCCTTGGGGTGGATGCCCAGGGGCTTCATATATACAACCCCAACAACAAGCTGAACCCTAACAAGTCCTTTCCTTGGAGTGGCATCAGAAACATATCCTATAGTGAGAAAGAGGTAGGGCAGCTCAAAGACTTGAATGTTATTGATATATTCTGTTCTATTGGTTGCTTAAACGTGCAATTAACTTCTTTAATGTTCTCCTGCAGTTTACGATAAAGCCATTAGACAAAAAGAAGGAAGTCTTTAAGTTCTATTCATCCCAGCTCAGAGTCAACAAACTGGTGGGTCTTTTTTGGATTGAGTGGCATCATTTGAGTGTATGCATAACTTGCAGAACTGCATTATGGAGCTGTCCCCCCCCCCCCTCACCACCGCTATGCAGATTCTGCAACTATGCATTGGAAACCATGACCTGTTTATGCGGAGAAGGAAGGTGGATTCAATTGAGGTCCAGCAGATGAAAGCACAGGCCAAGGAGGAGAAAGCCAGGAAGAAGGTCCGTTAGGCTGCTGGTCACAAGCTCATTTCCCAGGGGAGACTCTGAAAGTGGCTTGAATGTTATCAGTGTAAGGAAGCAAACGGTGTGTTTGTGCTCTGCCCAGATGGAGCGACAGATTCTCTCTCGGGAAAAGCAGATGAGGGAGGAGGCAGAGCGTGCAAAAGAGGATATGGAAAGGCGACTCTTTCAGCTACAGGATGAAGCACGGCTGGCCAATGAAGCACTGGTGAGGAATGGGGGGGCGCGTTCCTGACCCTGAGCAATGATGTTAATGGCTTGTTTAGATGTCGTTTATAAGCTTGTTGTTTTGTTGGAGTTTAAGCTATCTTGTCTGTCTGTTAATCTGACTTAATTGTTGAGTCCAGAGAGTCTGGAGATATTGATATTAAAATGATAGGGATATGGAGTAATTAGGAAAGTGGAAGGGAGATCTCTTCACCTGAAGAGGTTTAAAATAGACTAAGGACCTGGGGGGGTTGGCATGGGTTTAGAGGCACAGGCGATCTGGAAAAACCATATCAAATGTTTTGGGTCGCAAGCAAAGCGAATGGAAATGCACTGTACATGTACTTTGTGGGTTTGTTACTTTTTTTGTCGTCTGTGGCTTTCGCAAAACTCCCAAAAAAATTACATTTGATTTTTTTATGTAGACCCTGTGATATATTTAAATCGATGCGGGAAAGTCGCGATGCAGAAGGGTCAACTGTACACAGATCAAATTGAGGCTTTTTGATAGGTTGTGCAACCAAAATATATTTTTGGGCTAAACTTTAAATTCTTTAATTCATCGGCACTTGAAAATGTATTTATTGTGGTAGTATTTCACTTTTTAAAGAAAGTACTGGGATTTTGATGTTGTTTTATCCTGTTTCCAAACTGCGAGTTCGTGTGTCACTGCAGCCAGCGGATTGTTCCCTCAGCTTCGCTCGGAGGAGACTGCGGACCTGCTGGCGGAGAAGGCCCAGATCGCGGAGGAGGAGGCTAAGCTGCTGGCCCACAAGGCAGCCGAGGCAGAGCAGGAACGCCAGCGGCTGGAGGTCACAGCGCTGAAGACGAAGGAGGAGAAGCGGCTGATTGAGCAGAAGATGCGGGAGGCGGAACAGCTGACCGTCAAGCTAGTGGAGCAGTCAGAGAGGAGGTCAGATTATGCCACCATTTAGTCTTCATCCGATCTTCCTGATAGCCAGAATCTCAAGAGATGCCATCAGCCAACCTAATGACCATCTATTGATTGAACATAATAACTTCCTGTGGATCTCTGATGTTAGGCCTCACCTGTGATTCCCATTTGTAGACTGCTTACTAGCTGTCCTGTGTTCTTCATTTATGATCCACCTTCTGGTGGATCCATGCTTGTAGAACTCCTTGCTCATGTTCCTGATGAACATGCATATATGTCCCTCAGGCTGAAAGAGGCAGACCATCTGAAGCAGGACCTGAACGAGGCTAAGGATGCAGAGCGCAGGGCCAAGCAGAAACTGCTGGAGATTACCAAGACCACCTACCCGGTAGGGTCTGCAGGACCATAATATGCCCCCAGCCTTGGCCTTCGGGCTGAAGTACACTTTAGCTTTCCTTCCTCCTCTGAACAGTGTCATTGGGCATTTTGTTTTTAGATCATGGCGGCTTATTCCAGCCCCCCTCTGACCCTTGAAGGAGGGGACCCTAACCTTGATGCAGGCCCCTGCAGGATGGACTTCAAGGACAGCGATATGAAGAGGCTGTCCATGGAGATCGAGCGAGAGCGGTGTGTCTGGTTCTGCGACTGCACCTTAGTTTTGCGTACCGTGCCGTTACCCAGTGCTAATGGGATTCGTGCGTTCCAGACTGGAGTACATGGAGAAGAGCAAAAACTTGCAGGAACAGCTGAAGGAGCTCAAGTCTGAGATCGAGTCCCTGAAGCTGGAGGAGCAGCAGCAGAGCAGTTTGTTTGCCCCCCGCACTGACCCCCGCCTCTACTTCGAGCCGCCATATGTCCCCCACAGCAATGTGAGTATCCCTGTGTTACACTGTCCCTGGAGTAGAGCTGGCACGCAGTGATGACAGTGCAGTGTGCACCAGAGCCGGTTCTCTCACACCTTTCACACCCTTCACCTTCCAGTGTCTTCTCTTCACCAGCACAGTCAGCACCTGCAGGTCTTAACACTTTAGGCCAGTGTTTCCCACCCCAGTCCTCAGGGACCCCTCAGACAGTCCATATTTTTGCTCCCTCCCAGCTTTCAGCACATCTGTACCAGGAATTCGGTGTTTTTCATTGGCTGGGAACTGGGAAGGAGCAAAAACGTGGACTGCTCTAGGAGTTCCTGAGGACTGAGTTCCTGCTTTAGACTGTGTAGTAAAAAGGTCAGCTCCCAAGTCTCTCTCATCTGTAGTCTAATGCAGAGGTATACCTCACCTCTGGTCTTGCGGGGGCTGCGACATCAGGCTTTTCCTTTGCCTGGTTCCATTAGGTCTGGCTGCCCTCCAATGTCTGTAGTTTATGGGGGGGTCGGAGGGGTTGCCATTCAGCATTCTCTTGGGGCTGGAGACGACCGCCCCACCCCACCCCTTTCCTCATCAGTCCCTCAGGATCTCTCCAGGGACATACTGTACCACTGATTTGTTATGTCATTTACTTATTGAAGAGAGTGCAGCTCTTATTATGGCTGGTTGTTAGAATTTCAGCTTTGCACATGTCACCGCCCTTGCCGCAGCAGTCTTGCATGCTCACACTGTATTGCGTGAGCACAGCGCTGCACTATTCACGGCAGAATGGACGTGCTGGTTTCCTGCATTTTAATTCCCTGTGTGCTGGTCTGTTGCTTTGACTCTAGGTCGGGCACTATGGTATGGAGGTTATCTACATTTGAGAGCCCCGGGAGGATAATGAAGCAGTCTTGAGGTGAACAGCTATGCTGCTCTTCTCTCTTGCCCCCTCTCCCCCTCCTTAAATGTGACCGTTTTCATTTTGACCAGTCATCATGTGCAACAGTGCCCCCGGTGGTAGGAGGATTAACAAACAGGGTCATGCCTGAAATATACAAATATCCCTTACATGAGTACACCGGTTTTTCATTTAGAGGGATGGATTTTTCAGCATTAAACGAAAACCTTATGTCTGAAAGTGGTTTTGTACCCGTTTCCATGTGGTTAGGCTGAGGTACAGCGACTGTCTGGGATATGGAGATGCTGGTGGGCTTTGTCCAGCTCCTTGTGACTCCAGGGACATGCTTTGCTCCTTGCAGAAAGATGCCTAAGTCCCCCTAGTGCTTGCTGTCCTGCTCTTCTGTCTACTTCCATGCTACTTGCAGTTTGCTGCTGAAACTTGTAGAAATGTGTGTTATTACTGTAAATGACACTTCTCCCCCCTCCCCCCCACTTTATTTGAAATTGCCTGGTATACCTACTCCTATTATCGGATTACAGTGGTGTAATTCCACTTGGCAGTTCTAAGAACAGAATTTTCAGCTCAGTGGTTTCCTCAAGTATGGGCTCTGATGTCTTAAGTTGTATATCTTGGCATTTCTGGTTTGTGTAGTTTCTCTCCGATTTGCTGTTGGCCGAGCTCAAGCACCTCTCTCTAAATGGCGATGTAGGAACTCACTTTGAGGTCCTGACATTTTGCTGTCTCTCTTTCAGCGAAACTCCGCCTACCTGGCTCAGATGGCGTACTCCGAGGAGGTGTGACAAGGATTAAGGGCGGGTGACTGGCTGCCTTGCGCTCCAAGCATCCCTAAAATAATACATTATATATATAATCACTGCCTTGCATTAATGACACTCAGACTATTGAAATACCTCTGCAGTAATGCAAAGTCATTTAACTTTTATTCTCCTCCTTTTATGACGTGTGTTCAGTGAAACACAAACGCTGCAAATGCTTTCTTTCATTTTCCTGATTTCAGGGACTTGTTGCTACCACTGCAGCAAAGTAAACAGCACAGCATTTAGCCTAGCGTGTTTTCCGTATAACCAAGTACCTTCTTCTTGTAACACTTGGTGTTTTGCATGTTCAAATGGAAGTTGAATAAATACTTTGTTTTACAATGTAGCCTGAACAGTACCGTAACTGTAACACTAGGCTGACTAATACGGCTTCTGACCTGAAAGGGGTTGGCTTGTCCTTGGCTGTTTCATTGGAAAGCAAATATATTTATTTGCGGAAGCGGAGTTTAGTACTTTATTTGAAGCTTTTACATACAGAAAGTCTTACTAAATGGTTGGGACAAGCAAGTTGTATATTTCAACAGTTTCACTGTTTGTCAGATTTTTTTGGTGCTTCTGTTCAATGTGATTGATAGTTTTAGGTTGGTCCACACTCCTAATTGTATGTTTTTAATTAAGCACTCCTAAGATATAAACCTTGTATCTTCTGTTTTTTTCTGACGATCGAATGTTCCATGCCTTGAAACTCCAGTGCCCTCTTGTGGGCCATCTGTTTTCCCCCCATTCATCGCAGGTCACGTGGGCCTCACTCACAGTCATACTCTACAAGCTGCGCACATTTCATTGTATCTTTCCTTCCAGCAAATCTTAACAAGACAACAGGCTGTGCTGCTGCACATGAAATCTAGCAGCTAATTATAATTGTAACTTGTGGCAACTGCCAATTTTGACAATCTTACTAAAGCCACAGTATTGTTACTACAGTGTGTCATGCAGTCATATTCCCTAGGAATTCAGGATTAAATTGCTAACTATTTAGCTACGCAGGTCCAGTCCTATGTCTGGTGTCTGTCTGCTTGTCCTCTTTTGTGGGCTCACCATGCAGTATTCTGTCAAGCATTCCTACAGTAATGCATTTTGTTTTCAGCAAGGGTGGACTTTTCAGGTCCAGACAGTAAGAATCCAGACCATGGTTTTGTTTCAGCCAACCAGTTCAATCCTCTGTGACTGTGACTCTTTAGGCTCAATTAGTTGATTGAAACAGAATCTCGGTCTGGATATTTTTGTTTTTGGGCCTGAAATTTCCACCTTTGGTCTTCAGCCAAACTGTAGGGTGAGCAGTCATGTTTTACTGATTCATTACAAAGCTCATTTAAAAAGAGAATCATTATTATGGGATCCGTATTTGGTCTTTTATGAACACTACTAATGACGAGCCGTGGGGGGGGGGGGGGGGG
>JAODKF010000044.1:11503615-11522462 GCA_026779585.1 Mormyrus proboscirostris
GTCTCTATTTTGTGCTGTGTTTAAGGTGAGAGCTTAGGCCAGTATTTCCCAATCCGGCCCTCAAGGACAGCATTGACAATCCAGGTTTTTGTTCTTTCCCAGCTGCCTACCGGGAGCTTGGAGTGAGCGAAAACGTGGACCGGCTGTCGGTCCCCAAGGACCAGATTGGCTTAGGCCATCTTGCAGGCGAGCTCTGGCTCTGTACACAGGATGTTCACTGCTCTGACATTTCAATAAATTATGTCAATACTTTGTTTTTTTTTTTCCTGCTTCTTTCCTTCTAAGACGAGCCTCCGTTTCTACACAAATCCCACAAATCTTAACCTCACGAAACCACACTGCTGGAGCGGCAAGCCGGTAACTCCTGCTCAGCTTGCTTCCATTGCTGTGCCCCGTTCCATATGCATGCCGACAGGGGGCTTTATTCACTCTGTTTTTAGTAACCAGTGAGGACAGCAGGACGACTCACAGCCCCAGCCATTCCCCGGGAAATGTGTAACAGTGTAGTAATAATACCAATGATGCATTGGTAGGGAACTACAAGGATGTGTGGGTGGTTAACCCTGGACACACACCGTTTTAGTTACCTTTCTCTGTTGCCACCACTCACCTTGAAAATGGGTCACTTTCCTCAGACCTATTGGCTTTAGGACAATAACCCCACCCCCATTGTGCATGTGTAGAGTTTGCATACTCTCCCTAAGTCATGCCAGTTGCCAATGAGCCAATTGCCCCTCGCACTGAGCAATGTTGAGTGATACCCTAACCTATGTTATAAACCCCTCCTACTCAACACTCGGCTCCTAGCAGTGATATATATTTGAGCCAGTTTCCATGAGCAGTCCAAAAGCATGCAGTTAAACCAACTGACATCTGTTAATTGCTTTTTGTGTATGTGTACGTACACATGCTTTGTGATTGGCTGCCATTCCTATCTTGTGTGCTGCCTGGGATACGCTTTACACCCCTGACCCTGTCGCTTTTTTAGCTTTATGGTATAAAAGCTACGTTATGGCCATTCCTTCAGTGTTATTTTTGACCAGCAGAGGGCGTGAGTACTCAGCATTTAATTCTGGCGTTTTCAAGGCTGTCCTTGTTTAAAGCAACAGCAATGTTGCCTGCTTGCATGCTTTTTCATGTAGGAAGCTTTTTTTTTTTCTTTTTCTCTTTAGACGGCCTTTCGCGAGAGGATTATTTGCTCAAAATGTCACTGACGTCTGCACTGCGGCAGAACGAATTAACCTGTTGTTTCAGCAGCTTTTCTATTTTCCGTTTAATATATATTTATATTTCCTGTTTAATTGTATTTGCTGATGTGTTGCATAAATTGATTGTTTTTGAGGTCTCCTGCACCTGTGTTTTCCTACACACGCACCATACACATTGTAGCTGTTAAGACTGTTAAACCTGCTGTCGACATGCTATATATAATACATAATTCTGAATGTTCTTTGTTAGTTTTAAACAAGCTTGGCTTTTTGTAAATCGATGAAAGGCTGTGAATCATTTTATAGATGCCGTGCTCAGCGTTATTACCCAGCCGCCACAAAGAATAATTAAAAGATCTGTGTGTGTGTTTGGGGGTCACCTCCCCTTCCCCCATATGTCTAAGTCCTCTGATGAGATAAAGCCTGACTCATTATTGTCTTTTCTGGAGGTGAAACAAAGTACCATTTATCACCCGAGGCTCCTTGATCTGGGGTTCGCAGTAGCTTGTAGTTAATGCTTAAGGAAAAGGCTTAGTGCAGAACACGAGAAGCATAAAGGGCCTTGTGTGAGGACAGTGTTACTTGAGTTACAGTGATTTGCATGCATGTGTAAGGCAGTGGAGGGGGAGGACGGGATTTAAAGGGCCAGTTCTGGATTTTGCCCCATTTGCAGAAGATTGTTTGGTTGTCGATTCTGAGATTTCCTCAAGTCTTGCCTGGAATGTTTCCAAGACGTTCTGCTCAGTGGAGGTGTGGCTGGCTCAGTTGAACACCTTCCCAAAGGTGCCACGACACTGGACCCACTATGACTAAGGAAATCAGTCAAATTGTCTCCTGCTGGGTGGTTGGTCGCTGAGCGTGAAGTATACAGAAATGATTAACTGGGAAGATACAGAGTGAATCCTGAGGTGGAGAAAATGACAGATACATCATTAATTTCAAGGGTCTAATAAAGTATAAAGCCACTAGTTGCCATCCGAACAGCTTCAGTCCTGGCATTGCAATACATCGTGGTACTCAATCAAGAAGCCTCTCTTAAATTTGCCTAATAGAATGTATCTCTGTTAATGTGCAACATCCATCCACATGAATCAGATTCAAATCAAGGCATGGCACGATGGCTCCAACCCTAATCAGCACTTACATACAGCTACCCTGTGGGGGCAGTAGAGCTTTGAAGGTTTAATGTGGAATAAAGTCTTTCGATCACAGAGATGAATGTTTGTGGGCTCTGGGGATGGTGCCATTTGTTGAGTTTAGGCTTGAGTATGTTTCCCTGCTGACTTTGAGCACCCCAGCACCTTATATCGCATTTCATCTCTGCCGTTGTCACCTGTCCGATTTGTGTAGAGGAAGATGGGTTTGGACCCCCTGGGTGGTTTAAACAAGGTCAGAGCATATCTTGAGGAGGCCCCGTCCAGATGGCCAGTCCGACTCGCGCTGATCATCCCCACATCCGTTCCCCCCGGTGCCCTCCTTCCTCTTTGGGTCCCTTCATCACTTGCCAGGTGTAAATTGCATGAAGCCTGTTTTCTGAGATGCCCCCTCACGGTTGCCTCTAATGGTTGTGGGCGGGGCTTTCATGACTTCAGACGGCCAAAACAGCTTCTCCTCCAATGACTTACAAAACATTTGTATAGAAATGCTTTGCTAACAACAAAAGCAGAGGCTTAGCTGGGTTCTTGAGGATTAGGCCCTGGGTTTTCTAGTTTCTCTGATGATATTTCCAAATTGAATCCCCCCAAACTGAAGTCATGTCACCTTTTCTGTGTTCTTCCCCATTTATACCTTACAGCTTTCTTTGGTACATTTATGTAAGTTATTCTGGTGTTTTTTATCTATCCATCTTCCAGCTCTTCTTCTGGCTAGAGTCACAGGGGGGCCTGGCAGCACAAAGCTGGGGGACACCCTGGATGGGATGCAAGTTTGTGTTTTCTCTGTAGTCAAAAACAATCCACAGCCCTGTAATTGGTGAGGGATCTCATCTAAAAGGCCTGTGATTAGTGAGGGATCTACTCCAGAAGTCCTGTCATTGAGGAAGGATCTTCACGGGAAACCCTATGATTCAGGACAGATTGATTCTGGAATCCCTATGATTGGGGAGGTGTCTGTTTCAGAAACCCCATGATTGGTGAGCAGACTAATTTGGAAGCCCTTTGACTAGTTACCCCAACAATCTTTTAATAATCCCCCCGTGAAATAGTCTTTTTAGCAAGCTTCACTATATGTCCGCTTTGAGGGTGAGATCTCTTTGTTCTTGTGAATGCTACTGTATGCCCTGGCACTCCCATGTCTGGGGGGGGGAGGAGGGGGATGTTGGGCTCTCCTCCATCTGACTCCATGTGCTGTGGATGGCTATCTCATCCCATCCAGTCCGCTGGTGGTCAAAGAGGACTGACACAGGAGCCCGGAGGGATTTACATAAAGCATGCATGATGTGGTAAAAGCCACCCAGCCGGATCGTGTTCTCAGTCTGCTTTTTGTTCTCTCTGTAATCTTCAGCCATGAGAGGACAGTGGAAAGAGCAAGATTTAAAGGGCCAGCCATCACAGCTGGGCCCGGCGGAGCATTATTACTCCTTTAAACTGCCTCTATACTTATGGAAACCACAAGTAGGACCACCTCACCATGCACAGCTCAGTCTCCTAGACGATACACAAAAAAATTGTGCAATTTTGTGCAGCATGATGCATTTTTGGAGAACATGCCACACTTGGGTCAGAGTGCTAGGCTCAAGTAACACACTCTCGCAGCATCAATTGACAACGTGGGTGAGGATCGTGACAGTGGGTCTTGGGGACGGTGCCCTAACGTGAACTCTCAGCCAGCAGAAATGTCCTCCTCCTCCTCCTCAACCCAGTAACGTCAGGTGTGGACTGTGACTGTAAACCTGCCAGATTGTAGGAAGCTTTGCGCTGGCCAACGCCGAGACCTTTTTGCTGCTGCTAGGCTATATGCAGGAACGACGTTGCTCAGGCGGCGTGCCTGGCACGCGCTAGTTGGCAGCACGCTTCTAGCTGGAGATGCGGCTTTTATTTCCAAGCCTGAGCTTATTGAAATTGTTCTAGGCAGCTGTTTATAATGTGGATTTTGTGCTGAGTAATTCAAAACAAGAAAAGAGAGCCGGGGTACAAACCATGCTGATTCACTTTGCCAGAGTCCTTAATCATAGTTGTCAAAGATAATGGGTGTCTTTCTCTTCAGAATCTACAGGAGTCAGTAAAATAGCGGTGAATACACACACACACATTGTTTGCTGTTATGGAGTTGTCTCCTGAGATGTTCCACGGGGGACTTCATAAATCTGACTTGAGATCACATTTTGGGTATCAAACTGATTTTTACAGCCCAGTCTTTCCCCTCTTGCTGGTACACAGGGAGCATAAATGCATCATTTTCAGTCCTCATACACCTTTGGGGACACTTGAGATACACCTGGCATAATTCACCAAAATGTGTTTCTTGGGTTAGGCAGGGTTGCACACATCACAAAAGGTGTCAACTATGATGGGTTGGTGCCCCATCCTGGGTTTTTTCCTGCTTTCCACACTTAGTTTCTGAGATAGGCTTTTGACCCCTGCAACCATGGTAGGACAAGCAGAAGAAAGATAGATAGATAGATGGATGGAAAGGAGGGAAGGAAAATGTGTCAACGTGACAATCAGTCTACCTCCATCTCTCTCATTCTCATGTATCTCATCTCCCATCTCTCTGTCTGTAGAGGAGTACCACAGCTCTGGGTGACAGGACACCTCCTTATACCAGTGGGATGGGAGAGCTGATTGACCAGCTGAGCGGCTCGGTACTGTAAAGGCATTGTGGGTAATGAAGGTGGGTATTTTGTCAAGTGACCCAGCCCTTGTCAGAAGTATCTGCTAGATCTATAGTTAAGCAGACATTTAGATAAAATAAGGCAGCACAAGTGTCTTCATATGTCACTTGCTATAGTCTGTGACATCAAAGTATGATTTTTATAGAAATTGCGTCATCTTTACATTTCAAAGCTGTGACCATAAACATAAAGAAACATCAACAAAACAGAGGCTTTCTTCAGGGTCACCTGAACACGGATCAGTCACGCTTTTGATGCTCTCCAGGAGAAACTCCGCCAGTCCAATCACGCTGAGTCATTATTCCTATGCCAATCTCTAATTACCGCAATCCTACTGCAAACTTCTGGTGTGCAGAAACTAAACCTTTATTTAGCTCAGAACCGTTGCCGACGCAGCCGTTTCAGCCGTCATAACTTATAATGACTTATCTGGAGGGACGGCCTGCTTTTGACGGACGACTTATCGATTTCCTGCTCAGCGACATGAGCTCCACTCGCTGCCACCCCGGCTCAGAATCCCCAATGCTGAGGTGCCTCTAGACCAGTGGCCCCCAACCCCCGGGCCGCGGACCGGTACCGGGCCGTGGGTCATGTAGTACCGGTCCACGGACTGCACAGAAAAAAGCTAAAAATAGTCCCACAAGCTAGTAAGAAGTATAAAAAGCAAATGTCTCTTGATCGTTCGGCTCTCATTGATTCAGCGTTGCGGTGATGTCATATTTTTTATGCACTTTGTATTTGTTTTTGTGGTAAATCTTGAATTATTTTAACAAGATGTTCAAAGTTTACCATGGCGACCAGAGAGCATTAGCGTGCTGAGTGGATGTTACCAGTGTTATGTTGTTGGCTCGATGTTATGAGGACGCTGTTAATAAAGCTGCGAATACACATTGGATTTACGCTTATTATTATATTTTAAAGATACCCCATTATTATATTTTTAAAATATCCTCATTTTTATATATATCATTTATTTGTATAAATACGCATACGTATATTTATCTGCCACTCCTATTGTCGTTCAGGCCGGGCCGTGAAAATAGTTTCTGATATTAAACCGGTCCGTGACAAAATAAAGGTTGGGGACCACTGCTCTAGACGCCTCCTCCCTGCCTGACACCTGGTTTTATAAGTTTGCACAACTGACAGTTGCCTAACTTCATAAATAAAACTTGAAAATGCACAGAGGATACAATTATTATTTTTTTAAATAGGCGTGGCCTGGTGCTCAGAGTTCAGCCGCATACTGAGGGCAGCACAGACAGTGATCAGCAGGTAAGTAACAGCTTTCGGGTGAAGCCATGTCCCTCCAGAAGATTTCAGGACACAAAGGCTGAGTACTGATCTGGAAGCCTTCAACCTCTGGAGTCACTCAGTGTACCAGGAAGGTGTAAGAACAAGGGTTTTGCCAAGCCTAACTGTGCCTGAAAACGGTGCCTGGGAACTGGACCAAAACAACACTGGGGCCAGGGCTCCATCTCTGAGATCACTCACTATCCGTGGGGCTGAGGAATCAGGCCAGTTCCTCCACTAGACACAGATCCTCTGCTCCCAAGGTGTCTTTTGAGGCCGCCTCCGTCTGACAGCAGGCAGATGAAATAGCCCGCCTTGACAGACAGGCTTGCAGACGTTACCATTGAAGGGGGGGGGGGATGGCGGTGGCAGACAGCAGCCGCTGCCGTGAGTAGCTGCACGGTAGTCTGCCCGTCAAAGGCACTGAGGGATCCTGAAGCAGCAGAAATAATATGCGTCTTCAGAAATACATAAGCAGTCCCCTTCCATATCACTGAGCCCCAGGTGACTCACACGTAGCCCCAGTATCATTTTGGTGGGGGGGGGGATACAGTCCCATCCCATATTGTCGTCTGCTCAGTTTTCACTCTAGAATTTTTATTTCCCTCTCCGGCGGAATGTCTGAAGCAGCCTGGTTCGTCTGGCCCTCCTCGTTTCCCCGGCAGCTGAACCTGAAAACAGCAAATTTGTGCGAGTCTGAGCTGCAAGACAGCCCGAGGTAGGAGTTTTTGCAAGGCATTTAATCAGGGAGAGTGAGCTGGTACAGCTCTTTGCTCCGGGAGGGCCAGGGGGTGGGGGGGGTCCATTTTACAATCAAATCAATTAGCCAATCAATCGATCAATTATTTCATTTAGCAATGCCCAGATTATTTTCTACACAGGAACCACAAAGGCTTATTAAGATATTTAGCACACAGCCAACAAAGACTGTAAGAGATAAATAGCTACAAAATAGTTTTCAATTTACTCTGTGAAGTACTGTGCTGGGGGAAATCAATACCCCTGTAAACAATATTCTACCTGATTAATGTTTAACAGAGGAAATGTGAGTTAGCACTTGCTAGCTTCCTGCTAATAGGCTGCATGGGTAGAACAGAGCTGCGGGGACTTTGAGACCCCAGAGCATCCTAGTGACAGAAATCCCACGTCATTCACATTGGCGGATCTGCTCCCAGTAACAGCAGCTGCGCAATAAATCTGGATAGTGGTGCTGAAAACATGATTTATGCCCCAACCACACATATCTGTAGCTCTGCACGCCCAACCTATTCCTGTCAGTCAAGGAGCGACTCGGAATCAGGATCCTGACCTGTGTGCTTCCTTGTAATTTTGTGTAGAGCTCACGCCCTACCTGCCCCCTAGTGTAACAATTTTACGGTCGGGTGAACGTTCTCTAATCACAATTTAACGGCTGATTGGATATTCTGGAAGGTGCCCGGTTGCGGCAAGTTCTCAGAATTCTAGCAAACTCATTTTTTTTTATCATTTCCACACATCGCATGTTTGGAGAAATATTCCGGGGAGTGGATTAAAGTATGATGATTCATTTGTTTCTTGTTGGACATCACATTTCGTGGCCTGAATAGAAAGTAAAAGTTAAATTAGAAAATGAAATATTTCCACAGTGTGATAGAAATCTCTGCTTAGGAAGCTGGGTCTCTTCGTTGGAGAAACAGCTGAAAAGCCATTCCAGGTCTTTATACATATTTCACTCATTTGAAAGAACTGAGCTGGCCTCTAGCAGACTAACACATTCTGATTTGTGGCTTTATTCGGTGGCCTGACTCTCTGAGGCTGCCTGGTGCTTTGTCCCTATATACTTCTGTCCTGAAAGCATCAACTAGCAGAAGGAGCTAATGGCTGTGGGCTGAGAGAGGAGAAGACCCTAAACACGGACAGAGGACTCAACACAGAGAAGGGGGCAGAGGACTCGGAGGGCTCTGTGCTGGAGTGTTGATTTATGCAGAGACAGATCGGCTCAGCCAATCAGGCTCTCCTATCTTGCACTACCTCATTTTCCGGTCTAAGCAGGAATTATAGTGAACACAATACAAGCGTTTTTTTTCTATTTTCTTTGCCTAGCCAGAGTAAAAAAATAATGGAAGGCAAGGCCACAAGGGATGCGTTCAGTCCATTCTGCTGAAGACTATCAATGCTGAGCAGGGCTCTCCCAGAAAATCGGATGTAACCCCGATGTCTTTTTAAAATTGGTTTAACGGCTTCTGACTGGTGGCAGTTTGCGCCCGATTCGTTCATCGATCCCCCAGTGATCGCAATTATTCAAGAACTAGGTTAACCGCAAAGACGAGAAGCGGCCAAGCTGTCGGAACCTGAGGGTGGGAAGTTGAAAAAGCGCTAGAACGAAGGTGAAATCTGTGATGCAAAACGGAAATCCTGTCCGACTCCACGAGGCTCACGCTGGCTAACCAGCCTGTGTGTGAGGGGTCACCTAGGGTCAAAGTTGAGAAAGATTACAGGGAACCACAAGCAGAAAGTCTGTTACAGAGAGACGCCTTTGAAGGTATTATCCGCTTCATCTTCTGCACCAAACATATTATGAAGACCAAGCCCTTGAGGTATAACATGTTAACAATCATAACTTTTCCACTGAGCCTGAAAACGGCCACAGAAAGCCCATCTCATCTGTGCAATTAAATGATCAGGGATTTGGAAGCATGGCTCAAGTTGGGAGCAGAGAAGTTTTTTCTCCAAGGAGGGTGCGCCTTAGAATATGACGATGCTGAACCAGTGGGTCACAGGGTGGAGGGTGACAGGCAGCGGGTGAAGCACCAGTGGCATGTGAGAAACAGCTCGTCACGCTGTGACTCCCCAGAGCCACCAGCCCTGCCGTCCCACCAGTGTCCTATGCCTCCATCTGGTTTATTCCGGATAAATCCGGTTCAGAGGGCCACTCACCACTGACCTAATGGATGGAGAGCAGGACGGAGATGGATGGTGGATTTTTAACCATAATCAAAAGGGTTTTTTTTATAAATGCCTCTTCGACTGTCCTGTGATATTCCAGAGGAAATAAATATTTGTGCTTATTTATGTGCATATATTATAGAGTGTTTTCAGATGATGTATATCATGAAGAAGATGCTGTGATATCTGCAGCATTGCCGATTTCCTGGCCTGCGCTCTGTAGCGCCGGTCCGTGTCGCTGCCGGGGTCGGAGCTGGTGATAAATCAGCCTGCTGTGTTTAATGACCTCGTATGTTCAGGGGGACTAATAGTTATCAACAGAGTTGCTCAGCCAAGCTGGTTATGGGCCAGTGGGTGTACTTGCATGGGCTGGCTGATGCTGCACTGACGTCTTCTGGGGGAATATCTGAGGTGCTGAGGTGGGCATATGACAGCCAGAGAGCAAAGCATCGTGGGTTGGTCCGGCAGAGAGGTCAGAGGTTAAATGAAATCCACCGAGACCAGTTTGTTTTCTTGTTGCTAAGATGACCAGCCATGAACTTTCAACTGTCTGGTCAATTAGCCCAGATCCTTTCGAGTCTCCGCTAAAACATGTATGCATGTGCCCCCTGTTGTTTTTGATAGAAATAAACCTACAGATCCGGGGGGGGGGGCTGCCCTGGGTTGTCACCCAGCAGCCATATAGGTGGACATTGTGGGTCACAGTTTTTCAGCCCAGGTCAGGCCAGTGCTGCATAACAGTTTATGGGCCAGTTAAGCAGTGGCATCAGAGGTCAGTTGAATATGGATGTGTGAAGACCTGGAAATCTGCACTGGGTTGTGTGGTGTGAGACTGACACAGCGAATACTACACCTATCAAGACAAGCACTGTATACCAGTGGTGTAGTGGTGTCTTGGTAGGTGGATACACTGTTATACCATATATTTGCATATACACACCTTTCCTCGGATTGATAAGCATTTCTTATCATTTTCAGGTGATTCTTAGAGGTGGATATACAGCATATACCTACGTAGACCCAGTACTATACCCCTGCTGTATGCTGTGCTGCTGGCCTGGGAGGGGCTTCACTAAATTAGGGAACCAGGAGAATTAGGGAATTGAAGCACGAGCTACGAACAGGGATTTGGAGTTCCTGATTTAGGGTGCAGCGCCGTAACTGTGCCCTGCTTCCTCTGCTCAGCCTTGGACACATGGCCCTTGGGGTCGGAGAGGCAGCTAATTCCGGGGAGGGTGACACGCTGCTAAGCAATTCCGATGATGTGTTTTATGTAACTCCTCACACGCCGAGGGACAGCCAATTAAAATGCGCCCGTGGCTGAAACCGGACGCTTTCGATTGGCTCAGCTTCCCGGTGTTTCTGATTCCGAGATCGCTTAAAAAATTCATTTGGCTGAGATGCCTGAGTCAATGTTTAAACAGTGGGAGTAAAGAAGGGGATCTCTACCCACTTTTGTACTGGCTGCGGGAGAAATGCCACATTTTGGACAGTTTTTCTTTAAAACCACCTGGGTAATGGAGAAGGAGGGACTTTGATATGTGGGGGGTGGGGACAGTACTTAATAATTTAAGTACAAAAGTTTATTTAGGGGGGGAAATGAATGAAGCCAAATTAAATATTGGGGGTGTACACATTGCCCCCCCGCCCATCCCAACGCATTTGCACTTGAGCTTTTGCCCCTGTGACGCTCTGGGGCTGTGTGATGATACACGGAACAGCAGAAACCTGCCTTCCATGCTAACAGTGCCCTTGTCCCCCCCCACAAGGGGAAATTCAGCTTTATACAAATCAGTGACTGCAATCAGAAAACTAAAAAAGCCTTTTGTTTGATTATTTATGGTATAGGTTAGGGCTGGATACGGGTTAAAGTTGGGATTAGGGTTTTGCTCATAGATGTGAATGGACAGTTCCCACGAAGATATGGATACAAACAAGTGTGTCTGAGAGAGAGGGGACACTCTTCAGGCCACCCAGCCATCCTGCTCTGTGGTGTTTTCCAGAATTTCATCAGATTTTGAAATTGTAATTCTCGTATGTCATCGTGAATCAAAGCAAAGGGACACAGAGGCAGGGTCTGGAATTGCATGTTTACACAGTAAGTACTGAATTTCATTAGAGACTTACTGCTTGATCATTAATGCAATGCGTACTCATATCTGCATGAGAACAGTACGCATACACTTGGACATATACTGCAGTAATGCTGCATATTACCAGACTCCGAATGTTGACCAATGACGTAGCTTAACCCACCGCGAAAGTTAAATACTGTTAAAAGCTATCAAAGAGAAAAATACACAATCGAGTCAAGTGATGTAACTGGGTATTGTTATCTACTTAAATTTGTATAGACGGCACCTCCTCTGCCATCTTGACAAAAATTTCCGAGTGAGTGACATTCTTCAGTTTATATCACGCCGATGTTCACTTATGCTTCGCATACTACACAACAAGTAAACAAGTATGCACCTTCAGACGCACTTATAGTCATAATGCAACATGTAATGGACGTTCAAGAGATTGTCGAGGCAAACTGTCCCCTAGGCAGACCATGTCAGAATCAGAATCAGGATCAGTTTCATTGGCCAAGTAAGGTGACACTTACAAGGAAACAAACAAGACAATAAACATTAAATAATTGATAAAGTAAACATAAAATAAAATACAAGCATCAGGTACTGTAATAACAACAACCCTTATGCAAACAGTAAATATATGTACTCCAGGTATACAAACTAATTCTGACCAGAGTCAGACAGTGCACTAAATAGTGAGATCTCTAAGTGGTGGTTACAAAATTCAGCATGTAACAAAAACTGGGATACAGTACGACATACTAAGCTGTGAAGTACAATTTTTCAGTGTGGCTGAGGCAGACTTTTTACATTACAGGTAGACATTAACTAAAGAGATTTCTGAATGTTATGCAGTGTACATTGAGTCAAGAATAGCAATATACACAGTAAGTACTAAACATAATGAACAATTTCAGTCTTCTTATCCTGTTTTAGGGAATTAGGCATGAGTATATATGTCATCCATTCCTGTCTTTAGAAGAAGGTGATCAGTGGTCATTGTCAACACACCACAGTGCGCAACAATGAAATGTGTCCTCTGCATTTAACCCATATGTGACTTTTGTGACATAACAGGGGGCAGCTAATTCAGCGCCCGGGGAGCAGTGCTTGGGGATGGTACCTTGCTCAGGGTACCTCAGTGGTGACTTGCTGGTGGGGGATTTGAACCTGCAATCTTTCGATTACAAGTGTGCTTCCCCAACCATCAAGCCTGCACTGCCCACATTCAGCCCACGTTTACCATTCAGCAGATACGTTTCCGAAAGATTTACAGTGTCCCATTCATAAGTGTTCTACAGAATAAAGGTTGATTGTGGTAACTGGCCTAACTAGGATGGAGAGGAGGCTAAACGTCGGTAACATTAGTCATAGTCACAGTAGAGTTGTCAGCAACCACTTAGCAGTGAAACGCCGCAAAGCGAGTTACAGCGGGAAAGTGTGGATTTTTAATTAGCTAATTATATTCAGCATGATGGCTGCAGATGGCCTCACGGAAAGCTACATCAGGATCTTGGCTGCGACAAACGGGTCATCATTCCGGCTCCTGCATTAAGAGCCATGAGACTTACTGTGGGTCAGGACATTGAAATCAAATCGATGGCTTGTTTGTTAAGTTCGTGCTTTGGATTACCCGCCAGCCCTAATTTGGAATGAATGAATGCATACATAAGAACAGCAATTAAAATAATTAACATTGAAAGAACTTTAATCGTCTACTTCTCTTTGAATGTATGAGTTTTTTTTTTTATGGAATTTGTTCTGTGTGTTTTTGTACCAGTGATATCACAATCACACGAGTGCAAGTTCTGGAATAGCAAACCCCCGATATCCTGAACCTGGATGTGTATTTGTACAACTTGTCTTTATAATCCACGACCACCTGCCACATGCCCTGCTTCCCAGTGCTGACGTGAAGCCATATTGATCTTCTCTCTTCCATGGACTCAGCAGAAAACGGCAGCATCAGATACCACCTCCTTACAGGCCCCGCCCCTGCCCCACATCTCCCCCTGGAATAAATACGTTTCAGGGTCCTGGAGGTCAGTGATATAGGCTAGGAGTATCGTGTGGGTGGGTGACTGTAACAGTAAGGCCACAAGGGCATCGGTGCCGTACCAGTGACAATCGGCAGTGCTGAGCATTGCCATGCAGAAAACACAACTGCCACTGGCTGGGAGCTCATCAAGCCGCCCAGCTACAATTCCTCTCTGGCCAAAAAAAGGCCGCAAAGGGCGTGAAGTGCTGACTGGGCTGACTCGAGACCTAAGCGCCCTGCCTTGTTTTAGAGTACTTACCTATGATTTCTTTTGTTGTCAATAAAACCACTCACACCAGAGTCTAGCCATCGGCTGGCCACAGACCAGTCTCACATCCCGCCACAATGACACAGAAACAGCCAACAAAGCGAAGACATTTCTGTGCAGCCTCTTCCTGCCAGCCTGCCCTGTAAGCTGCGTTTCAGAGGCCATGAAGGATACATTTCTGAAGTCGGGACGCTTCTGCGAAGAATCAGCAGGCCGGCATGTGACGGTCGCCTCCATGAGTTTAATGCAACATAAAACAGAAACATGGCCTCATTACCTAGTGATTTATTCGTCTGACCGTGTCTCTCTCCACATTGTCCTCTGCCCCCCCCCAGCCCTCCCTTCCATCTCTAGTTCTCTCTCTCTCCTTCTATCTCGTCTCTCCTCCGATTCTGTGTGTTTCTTATCGTTTCTGACGCACACTCAACTGACCAATGCTTAATTGACTCTAACGCAGTCTGACTCGCGCCGGGCTGGGATGCTGAGCGTCTGTGGCCTGTGGTGGCTCAGCGTAATGTCCCTCCCTCTGTTTCTCTAGCTCCCTCTCCTTCTCTGCTCTTACATGCCCTTGAGTACATGCCTGCCTCATTATCAAACACGTCAGGCAGCACCACAAGAAATCCTGCGTCGGTGAAACTCATTAGTGTCTCGTGTTACACAGTTCATATTGATCCACTCTGACTCTCCTTTACTGAAGAAGTGCCGGGCTCGGTTTGGTATTATAACTGCCAGGTAGGGTGATTAACACGGTTTCCCCTGAAAAGACATCCTGTCCTGGATGCAAGCGGCCTTGTTCCTGCTTTCTGGAATGAACTCTGGATCGACACGACAGGACGAGCAGTTGCTGGAAACCGACGAATGGAGCCAAATGATGTAAATGTATTACACATATATAGCAGTCGACACCATGGTGAACTCGGACGTACACTTTGGTCGAAATGCAATTTTGACTGCGGACATGGTATTTAAATACACACCCTACAGTTTTTTAATTTTCTCCATTAAACATTATGCCACAGACAGGCTGACAATCCCTGCTCAAAGTGCTCATATACTTATGAAAAAGCCTGGAACAGAGAATTGATTTTTGGAAACGTTAATTTATTTAAATCAAATTATTGCTGATCCGTCCTCCAACGTCTTGTATAGTATAGGCTCACAGAAATATCCTGCTGGGAAAAACAGAGCCAAATATGGAGTGAAATGAATTGTGATTGTGATACAATCTTTGATCTATTTACAATTAGAGGTTTATCATGTGATAAAAAGCTAACGAAACCTTGGGGGGGGGGGGTTTCAAAAAATGCCATTTTAAATGGCTATGGTTGAAATAACTTCCGTCCATCCCTCTGACAGCACCCCATGCAGGGAAGGCTGGGATATTATAAGACAGAGCGGGGTGTTAATATATTTTACTGCAGTAACAAATGATGTCCATGGTGTAGAACAGACTGTGTCCTCACAATCGCTCCCCAGACGGCAGTAAAATGAGGGGATGCTGGTGTACTTAGTGCTGCCTGACTTTTCTCTCCTTCTTGGTTTTATTCTGCACGTGCAGAGAGATGTTAATCAGCGGCCATGGTCTGGCTTCATTCAAAGTTTGCCGCCTCAGTGGAATGAATGTCTACGTTTATTGTCGTTCTGCAGGTAGCAAAGCACATCAAAATTTCTTTGCATATCCCACCTTGCTTTCCTCTCAGAGGCATGCACATATACAGATGAGTACAGAGCGCGGGGTCCCCTGTTAATCTGGAGCGGTCGGGGTTAAGACATTATTCAAGGACCCAACGGTGATATGGCGCTGGCAACTTTTCCAAAGACATACACGGACTCCTAACCCACACCAGTAATAAAATAAACACCTAAAAATATAACAGCATATAATAGTCAAGCTGTCATTTTATAAATAGCTAATATTATGGGAGTGTTTATAACTTTTGTGTGAGTGTTTCTGAAAGTGAGTGGATGTGATTGGCTGGCATTCCTGCTGATGCCAGCGATGGGACAGGATTGGCTGATTCTGCCCCCCGCCCCCCCCCCCCCGCCCCTGGCATGTGCCCACATTAGCTGGGCCAAATAGCCAAGGACCCACTGCCCCTGGGCACAGTGCTGCATTACTGTGCCACTTTTTTAGTTTTTTTTTTTTCTTTTATGTATTTATTTTAAAAAAACTTGGAATGCTTGAATACAGGCACTGTAATGACAACAGCCGCATGGCAGGTTAAGAATGAAAATTTGTCCCAGCAGGGAATCGTTAATTTACCCTTGAACAAAGCCTGTCACCTGAAATGATCCAATCACATACTGTTATGAGACCAGAACTCGGCTGTGATTGGTGTTTGCATCCTCCACCTCTTTTGTCACGTCACTCACTTGCTTCCATACTACGGTTCTCAAGGATTCCCTCCTCCCACTCCCCCCGTCTTTGTGGAAAAACAAGCCTCTAAATGACTGACAGCGAGTGATGTGACTGTTCTGCTTTTGATGGAAGGCAAAATGTATGTCTCTTCAGCAGAGAGTGAATTTTCTTTAAAAGGAACAATTAAAGCCCAGAAAACAGTCCTGTTATTTAGAGATGCCTCTTTTTGGTGAGTAATCAATACACTTAATGTTGTGGCATTTAACAATTATGTTACAAGGTCTGTTAAAAAGTTTAACGTACAAAGACCTAATTGTAGCCCTCAGGGGCGGGATGCTTTTAATGTCACATGACTGCCTGGAACCTCTGTCTCAGGGTCACATGGTCTCCTGGGTCACGAGGCTGGGTACAGATGAAATGTGAGCGGCTCTTCAAAAAGGATTAATGGCAAATCCGACGAGAAGCAAGTGCTGTTAATTAAACCCGTCTAGTGCCGTCCTTGCCAGCATTTTTCCAGCCTTATTGATTGTGTCAGTCTTCAGCTGAGAATTAGTGTTTTTAAAACCAACTAGCTGAAAAGGTTAAAGAGTCAAGGGAAAAGATGAATTAAGGAGCCCAGGGCTGCTATATTGCATCAGGATGGCAGCGTCTAGGGCCGGTGCAACCCACCTGCTCTCCTAACTGCATTCTGGGAACCTGGATACTGCTATCTATTGAGGGAGAGGACATTGTTGTATTTTGTGTCAAATGATAAAGGAGCAAGATCAAACCTGTCAAATGTCTCCGGCTTTTCAGGGACAGGTCTCCGTCACAAACCAGATCCATCACGGCTGGCAGTCACCACTTGTACACCCTGCCAGGATTCACCGGGACGTGCGGTGAAGCCACAAGTGAGATGTCCTCACTGGTGCTACATACAGACTCCACCTGCACCAGTAATGACAGCCTCTATCAGAGCAGATCCCAAGGAAAATAGAAGTCGATAAACAACAGACAGTATGACAGACAGAGGCAGATACAGGGACTACAGTCACAAGACCTCATCTGTGGGCATTTCATTTCATCGTCGAGGAGGTGGAGCTTAAAAAGTGTAGCTGAACCTCTGAGCCAGAGTATTTAATATTTCATGTTTTTTTACTAGGTGGCTGTAGAAATGGGAGCAGTACTCAGATCTATATTTCTTAATAAAGCTACGTGCTCTGAAGCTGAAATCTGTAAATAAGCAGCTGAAAAAACAGCAGGGTAAAATAATGTGGCCTTTTCTAATGAGCTAGAGAAGGTTTGTTTGTGATGTTTAATAGATCTTGGGTCTCGTTCAGGTATTAGTGTGGGTTTGGCAGAGACTGGCTGCTGTCTAATGAGTGGAATGGGGGGGGGGTGTGATGTCCCTGTTATTTTTCAGGTGAAATCACCACAGACTCAAGGTGGGGGTGGTGCTTTTAAACCCAAAACAATGAGTCACAAGGAAGTGAGGCCCTGATGCTGAGCACCATAGGAATCTGTTGGAATCGCTGCGTTTCCTGGGATTACAAATGCTGAGTCTGTCATTTGCTAATGGAGCTCGCGCTGGCGGAAGTGGCTCCATGGTTATCAGCGTCACATGGCTCATTTCTTACAATAACCTATGATACATTGAACGATTTCACATCGTATGACTAACTGGCTGTTTTTATGTTGAACTGCCATCTGTATCACAAGGCCATGCACCTGTGACCCCCCCGCCCCCACCACGATGATCAACATAGGCAGCCATCCTATGGCGCCTGGGCTGACTAATGTTCTGTCACCTTTTAGGTTCATGGTCTTTCAGATTTTCTGTCGTCCGTCAGCCTTGGCAGTGATTTCAGATTGCCCCCCCTCCCTCCAAAGATTCAACCGAATCCATCTACAGCTGTGTTTGTATTGGTACTGCTGCCGTCATTAACGAACAGGCCAGTTCTACTGGTTGGAGGAGAAATGCTCGTCCAAACACCAATGGGAATCTGTGGTTGAGGTGGCCAAGCAAATGCAGGATCTGAATGGCTGCTTCTTATATGTCCCTGGAGTGCAGGTATTTCACTTCCTTGAGGTCACACTTTCTACACAAGAGTAGTTCATCTGATCTCTCTAGTTTGATTGGTTGTAACATTAATCTTAGTGATCATACACTACTCCTATTGGTTTTCAATTAAAATCCAGGTGATTCTACACTAGTACCGGTGATTTTTGGCGCTTTTGATTCAACATTAATAACATTTACCCAGCATTAAAAAATGACTGAATCTTATCATATACACTATACATTGCTCATATCCAAATCTCTCCCTTGCAGGTGATATGATCCAGTCTAAAATATAATACAAAAAATACAGTTAAATATCTAACAGTTCAATATAATTTGATTTGACTGATTGGATATCAAGTACATGTTTCGAAGCATTTCTTTTTTCAAAACAATATTTATATTTATTTTGCACCACAAAAAATCTTTTGAAATTATTGGTAACTTAAGGTGATCATAAGAACTTAAATAGAAACAGAAATACACCGTATTTTTACAATTATATGTGGTAATAGTGATACTACTTCAATTTGCCACTTTACTGATTTGAACCCTGGGGAACCCACAGGGTCATAAACGACCCTTCCTTTTATTTCTTCCTACATTCAACCCACTTATTAAAGTTAATTTTTTTTTGCTTTACCTCCCATTATACCACATATGACCCAGTAACAGTGACAATTAGTGATTACTGACTGAATTAACCAGATTTTTTTCCACAATAAATATGGCCCTCAATGCGTTTTGAGGTTGTTGCTGTACATGCTGCAAAGATTCACCTGTCAAGCTGTGAATAGGTAAGTGG
>JAODKF010000044.1:11524165-11545020 GCA_026779585.1 Mormyrus proboscirostris
AGTGTGCAGCTTTTGTCACTGCAGTGTATCTTTCTGGGCTTCTGGAAGAGCATTTCTAGAGCCTCTTGATATGGGAAATCAGAAACGTATTAAAAGTATTAAAGTATTTAAGCTAATAGCTTAAAATAGTGATAGTTTAAAGCATAAAATCCCATGGTGAAACGTTTTTATTACCCTGTCCATGGTTGTAAAGTCCCTCTCACAGTTTATACTGCTGACCGGCTGGTTGACGTGACATATTTTCTGACGCGCGCTCTCTGTCCGCTGGCGGGAGTGTGTTCACCTGTGTCACGTGCGCGCATCGGTGCAGAACTCCGTCATGCGCGATACAGAGAGCAGAGAAGAATTGTAAACGACCACGTAGAGACAAAAATGACAGGCTGTTGTATAAATAAGATAAATAACATAAGGCTATTTAGTTTGTTTTATAAAAGGACAATGTATAAACCTGTTCTATAGGAAACGTAACCTTAAATGACTTCTGTTGTGATTTATACAAAATAAAATTAAACTTGACCCTAATATACAGTAATAGTAGGGGAAACACTGCAGTTAATTTATGCCTCATACTTTTGAAAAAAAAATCCCATGCAAATACAGGAAGAACATACACAGTGCACTGCATATACAAAGCAGTAACTGACAATGAGATCAACAACATACACAGTGCACTGCATATACAAAGCAGTAACTGACAATGAGATCCACAACATACACAGTGCACTGCACACACAGCTGTAACCGAGAATCAGACTCACTACATACACAGTGCACAGCAGACACAGGGCAGTAGCTGACAATCAGACCTACAGCCCTGGCAATGTAATGCTCCAGAATACAGACAACAAAGGTACTAATTAGGTTAATTAATGCAAGGGTTTATGTTGTATTAGTAGTAGAACAGAATACACAAAATTAAAGCCACGAGGACATCAGTTCGAAAACAAAATGTGAGGTTTGCTTTAATCTTCTGTAACTGAAATTCTGCAGGTTTTTATTCATTATTTTTTCATCTATGACCTATAAAGCACCGCCTATCACCACCTGGGGGCGATATAAGTAGTACTCCGGCATCAGCATTGGACTGATTTTGCATGCTATTACCTTTCCAGTGCATGGCTGATGTAAGCAATGCCAGTCAGAGCTCATGTGGAGCCCTATGCGAGCTTCAAGCCCCCCACCTGACACATACTGTACAAAGATAAGTGAGGCTGTCTTGATAAGTCGCCACCCCCCTCAGAAGATGGTGCCCTAGGCATCTGCCTATGCCACCTAAACTGTTGACCTAAACTATGCCACTGGATGAGACCTATCACTCCTAGGAGGACTGGAGGAGTGCAGTATGTATTGTCACCGCAAAATCAGACCACCAGTAAAGGTGCATCTGAATATATATCTAAAAGCTGTTATTTAAAAAATATATATATTTCCATCACAAGTTGTGAGTATTTGGCAAAGATGAATTCTTTTGCCCTCCTGCTGTCATTGGGTGTATAACACAGAGCAGGCCAGTGGTCCTTCACGGTAGTTGACTAAAATCCTCTGCGACTGATTTAGACAAATGGGATCCGGGTTCTAATCCAATTACCTACTTTAATTAAGTAAATTCCAGCACCAGGCAGAGTGATGGCAGCAGGCATGAGACAGAATTCCCCATTAACTGCTGAAATTTCCAGAGGTAATAAAACTCCAGAGGAAAGATTAATTTTCACTATGGATGCAAATTCCATTGTACTGGGAAGAAGGCATTGCTATTTATTTTCTTAGCATAGCCCCTACCCACACAAAATACTCCCAAATTTTATGCTGCTGAATATTCAGTAGCAGAACCCCACTGAGATCTGACTCTAATTCATTTCCATCAAACATTGTACGTCTTCACCTCCACATATATCCTGCTGCCTGTTTCATCATTGGGTGATCATAAATCATAAAAGCAAAATGAACATTATTAAACCCCCAAAGGGAGACACTCGCAGAGTCTCGTCCCTGTGCAAGGTTCAAAGTCTGCCATTCGAATGTCAGAGTTCTCTGTATGAAAGTCATGGGCCTTTGTTTGAAAGTCAGAGACCTCTGTGTCCCTGACTCTCCGCTCAAGGAGAAATAAATGGAAATGAAAGTGTGTAGCTCAAACCTGAGCGCAGGTTAAGCCAAAGTCAGGGAGCTCTGTGTCTGACTTCAGAGGAATCGTTCAGCTTTGTGATGGACTGACAGCCTCATTAAACCCTCACCTAAAGCCCGCACTCATCTGTGCGCCCAGATGCAGCACATTGGATTGTTTATAAGTTTGGGGAATAAAGACCGTAAGCATCTGAGCCCCGAGAGCAGCCAGCGGCTGTGCCCTTGAGTCAGTCCTTAACGGGAATAGCTGCACTCATTGCCTAGTGGTATAAACGCATAATATTTAAAAATGCAGCCGATTCATCTCAACCCGAACAGAGCGACAGACTACGGCGAAGGTTAAAAGCGGCTCAGTCACACTCAGGCTGCTGGTTCACATCTAAGGGATGATCCTCAAACTGAACGAGCTAAAAAACAGCATGATGATTATTAACCGTGGCTCTTGCCAGCGAACACGACCATCGTGTCTAAAATTTGGCAGTCACAATCCCCAGTGCGTTTTCTGGACCCTGGTTAATGGTTTTCCAGTGATTGTAGGTTTTGTGGTTGAACCCAAGACTGCTCTTTGGGTAAAGGTTAGCTCAGCATGCTGTGCAGTGGCTAATACATCCCCGCAATATTCTAAAACTGGACCATTCTAATATAATGTTCCATGTTTAGCTGTATTCACTCAATGTAGATTTCACCTGCTGCTCGCCACCCGAGGTGATAGAAATGATATCTTCACTGTGGCTCTTTTAATGTGAATTATCAACAGTCATATCGCTAGTAAGTTCACATGCTGCAAGCATGTAATTAATATTAATAATGCTGTATAAGTGCAGCAGCGCAGTGGCTCTGGGGTAAGCACTGCTTCCTGACACCTTTGGGGTTGGGGCTTTGACTGTCATCTCTGCTCTGTGTGTAGAGTTTGCACGTTCCCCCCAGGTCATGTGGATTTTCTCCGGGAATTCCCTTTTACTTCTGCAGTCCAAAGATGCAGTCAGCTGACGTCTCTAAATTGTCCGGAATGTATGATTGTTAGTGTGTGTGTGTGTATGTGTGTGTGTTTGTGCCCTACAATAGACTGGCCTTGTGTCCTATGCTGCTTGGGATAGAGTCCAGGTGACCCTGACCAAGACAAGCAGTTGGAAGATGGATAGATTGATTATTTAATCAGCTATTAATGTTCAGTCCGGCCTCTATAATCACGGGGAAAGGTCAGATTATTTCCAGGTCACCTGGATTTCATCCTATTTTTGAAAAGAGATTCAATTTTTCCTTAAAGCTTTGCAAGTGAAGTGCAAGGCACATCAGCTATATTTAACTGTCAACATTTATGCTATTCACAAAGACTTCGCATTTAGAAATATACATTAAGCACCTAACTGGTAGTTATATATTGTATATTATTTGTACTGGTTGTATGTATTAGAATTATTATCCCAGTGAGATACTGGACTACCATTAGAGGAAATAACAAAACAGCTCATAGGCCTGTATTTAAAAACGAAATAGCATGCTCTGCGCGGATTTTTGACTATAACAAGATTTGGGCATTAGTGGTAGTGAATCGTAACGAATTGGTCTTTGTAGGGTGTTGCCGAAATTCGAGACGTAGGGTGAAATTATTTTCGCCCATCCGCACTTTTCTATAGGCATAAATACTAAATATGTCTGAATATTTATTATACTTGATGTGTCCAATGCCTGCTGTTTATTATGCAGTTATCCCAGACCTGTCAAAGAAATCAGAGCAGACGATTTCACTGCTGTCGCATATTTACAATACACGAGTTATTCCCGGTAGGAAGACATTATTTACAGGTCGACAGCAATAAGGGCAGATATTACTTTTACCTGTTTCCTGCCTTTCGCTCCCGGTACTAAAAAATCAACATGATATAAAAGTCAGCAGCTGTTGGTGATCTCGTTTGTATTAATTTCAGTGCTGCTTATAAGGACAGTGTTACATCGCGGCGCTACAGCCACTGCACTACAGAGAGGGGCGGGTTAAAAAGAGCATACCTGTCCGAATACCTTTTCAAATTAAAACTGAGCCTTATTCATATCAGCCTGAAGAAGAGAGATGGCGAAGGAGGAGAATGGGAATTGAAGACGTGAGCTGAGTTTGATGGCCACGACTGTGTTCAGGGCTTTTAAAGGGGGCTGCCGACCACTGTTGTTGCAATGGATCAAGAACCAAAGCACTGAATTTGGTATTTTTTCCACATTTATATGGTACAACTGAGAGGTTCATACAGGCGCGTAAAGCAGACTTGATCCCTTGCATTTTGGCGTCGGATATAAGCGGAGCCGAAGCGATTTAAAGGTAAGTCATGAAAGTGGATGTTCAGTTTAAATCATCTCCATAAAGATCGGATATTACAGTGACAAATGCCGAACGGGCTCACCATCTCCCAGTATGAGTGTGTAGTATTTCAGCGTTTCACGTGTCTCTGAAATTCACCTGTTGTTATTAAAATATACCCCCTAGTCAACGTTACATGAGCTGCAGGGAGGGCGAAAAGATCAATGACGCTTCTGTGCGTGGATGAACGCGCTTGTGTTTTCATAGTCTACCATCATTAGCGTTTTTTAACCACAGTACGTAGATAACTTTGGCCTTTTATTTATTAATCATTTATCCGTATTAGTATTAGCCGTTTATTTGCTGTGACATTGTTGCTTGTGTGCCCTCGAAAATCTGGTCAGTGTAGGTGTGCGGCGAATGCTCTATCAATTTCTGCTAAAACTGAAATGTCGGACCGTAAGATCGTATATCTTGTGAATAAATCATTTTCATTCATGTTTATTTTGTCGCTTTCCTACCCCAACTTTATGATGCATGTAAAAAGAAAAATACAACGTTTTTACTTTGTCATAATCTCCAAGATGATCATTCGGGGTTTCACGCAAATGATGCTTAAAATGAACGTGCGGGTCATTAAACGGGTAAATCCTGTCTGCTTGTCGGCCCCGACTTTGACGATGCCTGGTGGGGCATTAGGTGGGAAAAGGCTGGGGAGGCGGTGTGAATGTATCAGTTCATTTGCTGGGGGGGGGATGACGCCCCGTGGCTGCACGGAGGAGGGGCGATGGATGGTCCAAGAGATGTTTAAACCAGCCCCGTCCTCCACGTGGTGAGGGACGGCCACAAGTGAGATGCTGCTGAAATATTAAGAGACGGTGTCTGGACCCCCCGATGCCGTTGTCCTGGGAGAAGCCCGAACTCCCGCGGCACTCAGGCTGAGCCACCGTGGGGTGGGGAGGGGGGATTATGGAGGTCACACGTCCAGCGGAGATGGAGAGGCCGGAGGAAGAGGAACCGGGCACTCCGAAGGAGGCGATGGAGAGTCAGATGGAGCCCATCGAGCTGCAGCAGCCCCCGGATTACGGGTGAGGGACAGCGGGACGATGGACGGGTTCTGTGACTTACCGCCTTAGAGCAGTCTGCCAGTTGTCGGGGACTTTTAAAAATTTCATCAATTTAAAACAGGACGAGGCACAGTTGAGTGCGTTTGGGTGACATGGCGTTTACCACGCACCTTTATAATTGTTTTTTATTATTATTATTGACCGCACCACTTTACGCCTTTTATGACGTTTTGAGAAAATACTAGCAGGATTAAACCCGAACCTTGGGTGTTTCTGTGTGTGTTTTTCCGATATGGGGTGACTTTTTATTCAAAGAAGCATTTAGGGGAAAGGACGTGGATCGAAGCTGAACCCGCGGTCTCCCGTTGCTCAGATCAACTCGCTTGTGGGAACTGCAGAAAAGGTGTGCGGTTTGGGTTTTATGAATTCCGAACGTATGTGTGTGTGTGTGTTTGTTTGTTTGAGGGATCGGGTCCGTGTGTAAACTGGACGGCTTATTTCGGCGAAGCCTTTCTTTAAACGTTTGTGAAAAAAGGCTGCACTTTCCTCTGTGCATATGTGGGGGTGGGTACGTGAAAGAATAATTTGGTGTTTAAGTCGCTTACTCGGAAATATATATGCAAGTATACGAAGCATTTTTCCTAATTATTATGAAGTATATGACATCGAAAATATATGTCTTCTGTATACCGAAACAAGAATGTTCTATTGCGGGGCATCCGTCATTGTCGACTTAATTTTCATATTTCTGCCCTTTTAGAAATGTTTAATACATTGCTTTATAAATATTGACATTCTTCAATGAATTCATGAAAATGTGCCTAATAGTCATTGTATATGCTATTCCTGAGTAATCTATTATAAAGTTGCATATTTCTACATTTAAATACAAATGCAAGTTTGAAATCAACACGTAGGATTATTTTTTAGTTTGAAATTATATTCCGCATTGCTTGATTTTTATTAACAGGTACTACAGAGTGAGTTCAGAGATGAGGCTCTTGCAGATCGTAGATAGCGGCAATCCTGAATGCCGAAAGTCACCTGACATCTGATCCAGCCTCCTGTTGCTCCACCCCTTGCTACTCTTTGGCTCCTCCCCCCTGATCGAAGTACCCATTCCTGATCCTCAGAAGGCTGGAGATTCTTTTAGCTTATCCCACATAAACCCTTATCAATGGAGCCCTATGAACAGCAGAAGCCTGTACGTGACAGACAGCTCTGGGTGTTCTGTGTCTCACCATTGAAGGGCCGTAGGACTGTTTGTGGTTAGAAGGTAGACTGGTTAAAATCCTGTCACTGGCAGAGTGATATCATTGTCAAGTTCTTGAGCAAAGCTTCATCTTCAATTTCACCAGGCACACTGTCTGACCCTGGTTGCTTTGGACAATAGTGTCTGCACAATAAATATGTAATAGGAAATATGCTTACCTGGAAATTGAGAAGGCTGATGCCCTCACTTGAATAGGAGTGTGCGGTGATTATGAGCTTTTAGGATCTGGGGTGTAGGAGTCATGTGACCGTTAGACATAGTAGCTTGACAGCGGTATCCCTTCAGACCAATCAGGATGGGCACCTCCTAGGTAAGCACAAATTCTGCAAGGCTGACTTTGTTACCTGTGTTTGCAGTAATGACTGTGAGCTGGCCCCAGGCAGGCCATTTAAAATGCCTCAGAGTGGGTGTGAAACGAAAGTTCACATGGTGTAAAATGAGTTGGCGATCTCCCATGAAACAATGTCAGAGCTGTCAGCTTAGTCACAGATTGGTCTCCCCACCAATAAGAATACGCAACAACTCTTATTAGTGTCAGCAATGCAGATAAAATTTTGAAGACAGAAACCATTGGTTGGTTTGCAGTTTCATCCAAATTTGATGGCGACTGGAATTGCTTAAATACTGGGAGCTTTGTTGAGTGAAAGCAAATGTTTGTTTTTTATGGAGGTGTATGGATATTTTTGTTTATATGTTCTAAATCAGGGGTGCCCAATCCTGCTCCTGGAGAGATACCACCCTGCAGAGCTTAGGTGCAGCCTTAATTTAACACACCTGATACAGATAATCAGGCCCTTCAGTTATATCTCAGTATGAGAACTAGCTTCAACATAGCTGACTCTAATACTGAGTTATAACTGAAAGGCCTGATTATCTGTGTGTTAAATTAAGGCTGCACCTAAGATCAGGTAGAGTGAAAGTAAACGTTTGTTTTTTTTTTTTTTTTGGAAGTGTATGTGTATTTCCGTTTATATGTTCTAGATTATTCTTCAAGTAGAGCATTTTATGAGCCTGTGGTCAGGTGGATTGTGACGAATCCAGCAGAACTCATGGTATTTGGTTCACAGTTTGGCATGTCGTTTGAGCATTGGTAAGGAATGGGGGCTCATGACTGAAAGACCGCAGGCTGAACTTCCAAAAGAGGAATGGAGGATACCTGTGAAAGTACCCATGAGAACGATGCTCAACTTGATCAGATCTTGTAAATATCCAGTTGTATACATGGCTATGGTGGCAAGCCAGTAAATTGTGAAGAGGTAAAATTACCCCAACATTAGTCAGCAGCTGCTCTGAAGCAGCCAGTGAATGTTATTCTCACCAGCTAACCGTGTCCTGTGTTGCCACTACGACGATTGATTCCAGCAAGGTTCCGTTCTCCTGGGTGAAGGTCGTACCCATAATTCTGCATGTGAAAGTGCAGAAATTGGGTGTCGAAGTGAACGCGTCGGTGGAAGGTCATGCCAATGAGATCCCGTGCGGATTGCACTGTCGTTGAACCCTTAAGCAAGGCACTTAACTTGAACAGCTCCAGGAAGTGTCCGTAAATCTGCTGACAGCCTGGGCCGCCTTGGCACGCATGGATGAGCATCTCTGTGCATCTGGACGCACTTCACATGCAGAGACAAGCTCAGCATGATGCCTGCATCCGGGGTTTTGAAGAGAGAAGCACTGAACTTAGGCATCAAAGGAATGCGATGGAACAGGTCCCAGCTTATAAGAAGAAAAAGGTACTAGGATTGAGGTGCATAACAGCCCTGATACAGACTGATAGTAGGTCAATAAAAGCATCAGACCACTGAGTTCTATCCTGATCATCAACTATGGTTGGGCAAGATGCCAGAAAAAAATCAACAGAGTAGTTCTAGAAAATGTATCTCAAAATCAGACGTTTTGATTACAAAATCGGCAGCCGTTAATCTCTATCAGTACTGAACAATGGCACCCATTTCCTGTGCCCCCCACCCTTCCCCACCCTTCAGATTTACAGTAAGTGAATGAACTCGCAAGTTCTGGGATCTCAGAAACGGGTGGTCTCTTGGAAAGGTGGTGCATATACACTGGCAATTGCAGAGATTGTCCAGAGCACCCTTGGGAATGGTGAAGGACAGCTTATGAGTCTCTTGAGAGAATTTTCCCACAGTGCATTGCGGCTGTAGAGCGGTTAGACTGCCGATGAATATCCCATTAGATTCCAGAATAGATTTTGTGTTCCGCTAGGACCACGTGATGGTTCATCCAGTCAAGTATATACAGAAAATGTTTGTTTTTTTTTCTCTTGGTCTTGTGATTAATAGCCACAGTATGAGATGAAAGCCCCCCCCTTGAGGTCCTGCGAGGTTTCGCAGCATTTTTTTGGCTGACTGGTATAATCCCACGAGACAGAGTGAGACCCATTAGTTCACCCCAACATAGGGGAATGAGACATGCAGAAGCACTGAACCTGCTGAAGGTTCATACCTGTGGCTGCAGATGCAGCAGAAATCCATTGCATGAGATGTCTTATTGGTATTTATGTGCTTACCTGAGTGGCTTTTGTATATTTACTTCAGTGACTTTTATTTGACTACCTCGGTGATATATGTGCCTATGAGTTGGCTGGATTGTGACGCTTTGCTGAGACTCCGCCCCCTTCCCGCAGGGAAGCCATGCCCCTCCACCACGTCACGGCTGGGCTGCTCTACAAGGGCCACTACCTGAGCAGCTCCCTGTCCGAAGGCAGCGACAGCGACCAGCTGGCCAACATCTCAGCCGAGGAGCTGGGCGGTGAGAGCAACCCGACCCTCTTGGTGCTCGTTGTGACTCATAGTTCCGTTTCTTTGGAAATGATCCCAGTCCCTGTAAAATGAGCTTAGAACAATGTATGTTAAGATAAAGGTCGTCAGAATATGGCAGGAAGGTGATACTTTAGTGAGCTCACCCTGGAATAAACTCAATGTTTCACTTAAAGGGTTAACTTCAAAGACCTTGAAAATGACATTCCCCATGCAGAGTGACAGGAATGTGTTCTCCACTCTGATTTAACTGCCTTGTTATCATGTGAATGATGGGTCCTAAATAGGTTGACTGTACAGTACGCGTTCAGTGATATTTAGCGCCCACACATCCCGCGTTCCCTAGCGAAAAAGCTGACGGCCTTTTCGTTAAAGTGTTCTCTGACTCCCTGGGACTTAGATGGAGTGTGTGCGCTGTTACATTTTACACACACACTTTGTGCTTGTAGAGGCAATCCACAATCTGGAAACGAGCCTGTAAGACATGCAAAGATTATAACTGATATAAATATGACATAATATTATGTACATGGGCTTATCTGATATCAAATGTGACGCCACTCTGATTAGGGTAAACCATATAATCCATGTCAGGAGCTATGAGCTACTTCACATTTTACAAACTCAAAATCTCACGTGCTTGGCTAAATAGTTCAGCTCTTCTCGTGCTTTACTGGTTTCCCTGATTGAAAGACTCATCCAGCTGTTTCACAGTGACACGCGCATGATTGTAGGAGACTGACCAATCAGCACACAGCAAGAGCTCAGTGCTTAAGTGAAATCCAGGTCCTAATTCTGATTCACAGTGAGTCAGATGCAAAGGTGGGAATTGGAACAAAACCAAACACAACGGCATGTATACAATTATAGAACAACACAAGGAACGGGATAACCAAACAATATCTATACACGGATAAGAAATTCCCAAATCATACAAACGAACCGCTATTCAGGTAGGACTCTGGGGAGGGTAATAATTGAGACAGTCTTACTAGTGAACAAACGCTCCTTGAATGAAAAGGGGAATGGGTGGTATGTTGTATGGTAGAGCACAGCATGGATGAATAGTTGATGGGGAATTTACCGGTCCAATGGCAGACGAAGGATATCATGCCATTGGACATTGATCATAGCTCGTACAAAAGAACTTAACTGAAAAAAAAGCACCCAAGGCAATGCAGCACAAATGCAACGGGTAAAGAGACATGGTGCTTCTGCTCTGTATTGCCTTCTGTAGCTCAGTAAGTACAGCATTATGTTAGCAATGCCAAGGTTATGGGTTCAAATTCTAGGGAGTGTGTATAAATTGTAGCACTTCCGTTTACTGTAAAATGCTTTGGATAAAAGGACCAGATAAGTGAGTAAATGTTTCTAGTTTCCTTCTCTTGACTCATCCCTTCATTTTAAGCTCAAAGACCTCGAAGGAAGGAACATGCATCTTATTAATATTCTACATACCTGGTCTATGAAAGAGCACCAAGGGGCTCATGGGATACCTTCCTTGGTGGCTGTAAGTGATTCAGACTTAATATGTGCAGCGCCACGAGCAGTCAGAGATGATTGGAGGAGACCAGCGGGTATCGGCAATACAGCTGGCTGCGCTTCCCTTGGTTGTTTCTTTATGCAGTTTGGCCGAGGAACCGGGGATTTCATAAACGGATCATAGTGAAGTCAACAACTGATGGCGTAACGTTCACGTTTTGGAAACAGGGGAAGCTCCAGCTCGCCCGGGTGTCTCTAAGTCATCCTCGCGATCATAGCGCTCTGTGCGGGTGCTTTGCATAATCCGCTCAAGGTGTTTAATTCGGAATACGAACTGGTGTCTGGATGTAGTCAGTATCAGTTTAGGAGCCAATTTGTTGTTATAGCGAGTGCGGTGCTTTTGGTATTGCTGAATCTAAACCTGAATTTGGAGGAAAATCTCGAACGTGTTCCCCGTCACGCAAATTTCCAGTCTCTCGCCGGCGTGCTCGATCTTACCTGCCAGCTCGCCTGCCTTCCATCGGGTGCTGTTGTACCTTTAACGAGGAAGAAAAACTCAGAGATCCTCAAACTGTCATGTGACTTCTCAAGGTGAGGCTGCTTCCTGTCGCGGCACTTTATAGAGAAGTGTGGGAGTGTTACAAGCATACAAATCTGCACCACCAGACGCACTAACATCCGTGATCCGTGGAGTGCAGCTGGACTGGATGAAGTTGTTAGGAACATGAATGTGTTTATTGAGTAAACTTAACATGAATTAACTTTAACATAGCTGGAATCGAACAGGAATTCATTTTAGCTTCTCTGTGATGCTGTGTAATACCCTTTTGAGAGAGGTTCTGTTTGGATACTGTCCCACAGAAATCCGTGAAGCGTTCCGCGTGCTGGATCGCGATGGCAATGGGTTCATCTCCAAACAGGAGCTGGGAATGGCCATGCGATCCCTGGGGTACATGCCCAGCGAGGTGGAGTTGGCCATCATCATGCAGAGACTAGACATGGACGGTGAGTCTCTCAAACACTCCCTGTCACACAATACACCGCTTCCTGAGCTCCTGCAGGATTGTTGTTTCCAGTTTCCTATATGGATCGTGCCTATTTTAAAGAGGTGTGGCTGCCAGAGAGGAGTGGAGACACAAATGATTGCTTCTTCGGGATTGGCTGTTGTAAACAGTATTTTTTGGGGGGATTTGTTGTTGTGGACAGCGGTTTCTTGAAAAAGTGTTGCAGAAACAGTTAATGCTCAGTTGTTGCTGGTTACACTGGGTCAAATCCCCACTGATGGGCTGTTGTAATAAGTATCAGTCAAAAGAGAATAGATTGGTGCCAGGGGGGTTCATTGTGAACCTATACATCTTCTCAGACAGCCTCTCTCTGCCATGAGTTATACTGCATAAATATTATTAAAGTTTTGTTACTGTAATTGGCCATATTCCTAGAATTGCTTCGATCAGGCAAACGCACAGCAACACACCATCTGTGAGCTTCTCGATGGTCCGGGTCTTCGATGGTCTGCAGAGGCCTTGGTGCCTGTTTTCTGTCCCTGATGGAGTTGGAGCTCATAAAAGGGCATTTGTGATTTTATGTCTTGAATACATCAGCAGACCAATCCGTCTCTGAGGAGCCGTATTTCGGTAGAATGTCCCTCTCATCATTCTCAGTGAGAGTCCATATGAAGTTCACACCGAATAAGAGCATGAGTGTTTGATTATTCACTGAATGCGTCTGCGTTTCTACCTTTAATGCCCTGGAGGCAGGCAGTCTGCTGTGAAAACGCGCAGAACGTGATTGCAATGTGGTGTAATGTGTTCGTGACATCATCTCGTCATCCCAGGGGACGGCCAGGTGGACTTCGATGAGTTTGTGACCATTCTGGGGCCAAAATTGCTATCATCGGGGACACGGGATGGTTTCCTAGGCAACACCATAGACAGCATTTTCTGGCAGGTAGGATCCTCGGGGTGAGAACCAGGGGGGGTCTCCAAGCATTTCTCTGGAGGTACACAGAAGATTCTCAGGGCTTGTGAGCTGGACGTGGGTAGAGGTTGATGATCACATGGTTAATAAAGCAAAAAAAAATATTAACCACATAAAATGTAAAATGAGTTCAAGGTTAATAGGGCATGTGTGTGCCCTGAGATGGGTTAGTGCCCGTCCTGTGTTATTCTCTGCCTTGCACCTGTAAATTCTGTATAGAAGATGGATGGATGGATGGATGGATGGATGGATGGATGGATGGAGTTCAAGGCTCCTTTAAGGCAATGATCCCAATGCAGTCCTCAGGGACCCCTTCCAGCTCCAGGGAGAAAATACATGGACTGTTTGGGGGACCCCAAGGAACGGGTTGGGGAAAACTGCCTTAACGAACCCAAACTCAAAGGGCGTTTTCAAATTAACTTAACAAAAACTTAAGTGCAGCCTAAGATGACACGCCTTGGATTCACATAAACAATCCTGTCCTTGAATCCACATGGCTGACACGGTATAACCCTGACATGACTATCAAGCAGCTGATCGATAATCCAATCCAATGTGGCCTTCCAAACTGCATTTCTCTCAGTAACTTATAGGCAGAGGGCCCATCGTAAATCACCTTGGTAACATGAGTGATCATCTAAACCCAGCCTCATACCAATACTCAATCGGTATTCACTTAATATCGAAACTGGCACTGTTATTGTTTGCACTGCTGGAAATATTGTGCCGTTTGAGATGAAGTTTTAGGGAGCGGTGACAGGGGTTTAAAGAGTCATGTGATTTTGTTTTGTCAAAGAAATATTGTGTCAGTTTAAGCACTGACACCCGTGATACTGAATCACCGGACCCAGTTCTGATCTGGCTCATCTTATGGACACTGAAGCAGTTCATTAAGAGCTTAATCAGCTGTTACAATAAGATGAATATGAGAGGAATGTGAGGGAGGCCTGGGTTCCCGGCCCGGTGGATGTTGCCGCGGGTTTTACCTCGAGCAGCATTGATGGAAGTTATCGAGGTATTCAGGAGCCGCGAGCGCTTGCAGATTGCCGCTGCAGAAAAGCGAGATCCAATTCGGGCCCTTATTGTCTGGTAAATCGTGCATGAAAACAGACCATATTTGCATAATGAGACCAATAGGAACACAAACTAGACAAACACTGTAATGATCGTTTCTCGGGAATGCAGATCAAAGTGATGCCTGTGAATTGTGGAAAGCACGTGAAAATGAACATTGACACATGAGAGTACAACGTTTAAGACATAGTTCCAGTCGCAATCTCACTTTTTCAGCTGATAACAAATGTTGTAATCATATAGTGATGTTTGTAGCTATACGTACATGCCTGAATGTTCTTTGAATACATTATGAAGGTGCAGTGAATGTTCTATGAGTAAATAATGAATGCATTATGAAGGTGCAGTTTATAATCGATCAGCTTTAATAGTCTAACGTGAGCGTCTGACATTAACTGTTGGTTCGAAATGCTGATGTGAAATGGGCCCAGAACCACTACAAAGGAGGCTAAACTCCTTGGACATTATAAGATATTAATCATTATACAGCCTCAGTGCCAATGCCAACCGCAGCATCTTTTACCAGTGATTGTGGTCATGACCAGTGTTGGGCCTATAATTCACGCCTGGTGGAGGCAGAGTGAGGGATTTATATGTTACAGGGAGAAGCGGCCCTCCCTTCCCAAGCTGTTATAGACGCACACTAGTACAGCCACACACAGGTCTGAAACAGATCAGAATCAGAATCGGCTTTAATGGCACATAACAGACATGCAGGAAAAAAAAGAAAAGGTGCTACAAAAAAGACATGTATGACATATATGGCTAATATCAAAGCACTGCTGAGAAAGACAGATCTGACCAGTCTCCCGTGTCTTTGATATGGCCATGTGTAATGTATCCATGACAAAGATGTCTTTCCCTTCTTGAAGCAATGGCAGTATATGCGTGTAGCTGTCTGTTAAAATGCCTGACTGTTCCTATGCAGTCACAGGCTTGACCACCACATTCATTTATCTGCGAGGCTGTCGAAACTTCCCCCCCCCCCCCACAGCGTTGGTGCCAAATATCTGGCTTTACTGTAGATTCTGCTTCAGCTTTGGCTTCTGGTCCGTGTGGATTTCTGCAAATCCAGCCTATGTCACCAATGTTTATGAGAGCCAAATGATTCCAGTCCCAGGCTTAGGAACTTGTGGAGTACCGGGAACTGTGTGCCGGGAGTCTCGTGGAGGTCAGGTTGTCTCACACAAGCACCTGCTACATGTTTCCTGGAAGCCATCCGTATCACACCCTAATTATGCCAATAATTGCATTCTGTCTTGTGGGTAGGTGGCCAGTGACAGCAGGCTCTGATGCTGGTAATTGTTTTTGCGCTGTTGGAGGTCTTGACCAGGATCTTGTCATGTGTTGCGAGGGAACTGTCGTGGTTTTCTTCTAACTGAGAGGCTTGTCCTGTAACTATAAGTGGCCCTGAATCCAGTGTGCAACTTGGACTTATGACAACAAACTATTCCCACTGCATTCAATTACAATATATTTTTTAGCGCATGATTTTATCGGAACAGTATACAGCTGAAAGCAGGTTCAGTCGATTCCTAGTTTGGCGGGGGGTTAAGGGCCTCGTTCCAGGGCCCAAAGGTGAAATCACTCTGACGCCGAGATTTGAGCCGATGACCTTCCGATCACAGGCACTGCGTCCTAACCCACTGAGCCACACCCCCATGTGCAGCACACATGAAACTGTGAAAAATCTCAAGCAGTCGCTAAGTCGCTCCAGACATCAGCTTTCATAGAACAAATATACTAACAAACAAAAGAATAATGCTTGCGAGGGGAGGAAATTATGGGATGTGGAGGGCTAGGGTCAAGTCCCGGGGTGACTCATCGATCCCACGACGCAGAGGCTGTTGACGACGCCCGGCTTTTGTAGGTGTCTGGCGGCCAGCGGGAGCGGATGGCGTTTCGGAGATGTGGGGGCGGCTGGCTGCGAGAATGAGAGACGCAGAAGCCTGAGTAATATTCTTTTATCGAACATGGCCTGCATACGAATGAGAGCTCCGGCACACTACTCACTGCTGATCAATGGCTCCCCTCCTCCTGGCAGGCTATCTTTGCTCAATTCGCTACTCACTGGTCAGACAAAGGCTAGCACCACACCTTGCTTTTCCCGATTTGCGGTTAACTCAGAAGCTGACCGTCATCTTTTCCTGAAGGAATAGCTCTGGAGTTTAGAGATCGACAGCAAAGATTGGTGATGATAGGAATTCGGAAAGATCAGCAGTGTGGGATCAGCAAGGTGAGATCAGCAGTGAAAGTTCAGCAGTGAGAGATCAGTAGCCAGTTTCGTCTAGACATTCCGGTTTTTCTAGCCACTGCTCGGACTGCTATTGATTGTCCCTCATTTAGCCCCCTTTTTCCCTCCTCCTCCTATCCACCAATAACTAGCATAACTCTCTTCAAAGAATGGGCATGCTTGCGTTTAATTTTTTATGCTGTTCTCTCTAGAAAACGAGGCGAATATCACAATAAATATACAGTTCTTGCCTACCATAGTATGTGTATAACTGCAAGAGGTTACTTTGATGAATCAAAGATATGACATTTTCTTGTTAATAAAGGTACTGAAATTGGGAACTTACTGTAAATTGATTTGTTAGCAAAGAATACTGAGTGTTGAGTAAATGTTAAGTGAGTAACATACGAATGTAGAAAATGTCAGTGTGTGCAAAATCTTTTGACTGGTGGTGTATGAGGACCATGTGGACCTGTAGTAATATCGCTTTGGTGGCAGCTCAGGGATCATGATCAGAATGCAAGGTCATCTTTTCATAGATTCTGTGGATCTTTCATTTGGGATGTGACAGACCATTTGGCATGTTCTTGAAAAGGTTAAGCGCCACAGACAATTGTGTTAAATCACAATTAAACTGGCAGGCAAATTTTTTTCGTAATGGCATAAAACTTGGAGAGCATAAAAATCACAGGCCAGGGACGATCTCCCTTCACCTTGGAAAGATGGACTGAAAGAAGTTGTAGGAACATCAGCTCAGGGGTCTTTGTGGAATTCAGAAACCCGAATCCCGAAGCTCACCGGCCCCACCGCCCCCTAAAAGACTCTCAAGAACCCCCCCTCATGCACCCCTGAGTCACACAGACTTAACAGACCCTGGACACGCAAGGGAGGTTGCCCTTCCATAAGACATGGTCCATTGTAGCTGAGATCTTAAGGTCTTACCCCTAAGGCTCTCCTTCCCTTGCATCTTTGAGGGATACCTGGCTCATTTAGTTTCGCTCTGATCATTGATCATTCCTCTTAACAGAAATTGTTAATTCTAGAATATGACGTCTCACCGGATTCACATTCCGCTGATTGAGCAATCTCCACCGGCACATAAAGCCAATGTGATCTCGGTTCTCAGACTGCAGGGCTGCCACATACTGGCATAACGTCAGTGTGTTTGCTCATTTAATCACAATTTTAGTATAACTGATTGATCCACCTGAGAAGCTGCCGGGCAGTTTATCACTATAATGTGACATTGCTGTTCACCTCCAGTGTAAATGACCGAAGCGATAAGTCAGAAAGTCATTAGACTGTAACGCCCCATGCTTATACAGTAATGTGTGTTTTAGTGTCTACTAATTCTTTCCAGGGATTGTGATATCACCACTACCTAGGAAATTACTAGAGAGCAATTTCAGATAAACACAGATTAATCAGAACATAATTTATGCACCGGATAGGAATATTACACATTAACTGCAATTCAAATGAAAATATACAGATCTACATAAAGTGACCATTTAGCTACAGATCACAACTATATCCCACATGCAAAACCAAGAGTCAAAGTAATACAAGGCCACACATTTACTGTGAGGGAGACATGATTGCAGATGCTATTCACACACCATGAACTCTGCCAGAGAATTACTCTGTAGCCAATGTTCTGGAATGTTCCCCATCCTGATCGGTGCTCCCAATGAATAGAGCAGTGTTTCTCAATCTGGTCCTCGTGGACCCACAGTCAGTCCATGTTTTTGCTCCCTCCCAGATTTGGATTTATAGTAATAAACCAAGGAAAAACCAAACGGTTTCAGACAATATTGAAATGGTCCATTGTGCAGCCAAATCGAAACACCGATAGTTAAGTGGAAATGGTGTGATGTGCACTGTAGGACAATACATAACAGCTTCCTAGAAGCCAGACTGAAGACCAATCAAGCAAGAAAGACGCCCTAGCAGGGTAAAGCCAGACTGCAAGCACCCATAACTTGAGAAATGAGTGAAACTGAACATTTTGCTGTGGTCTCTCAATTTTTTCCAGAGGTGTATAAGTTTGTAATGGTATATGTCATTTTAAGGTGGAGACTATTATACCTGAGACATTCAAATTCGACCAAACACAAGACATAAAATGATGTTTTCACATCCAAGCGTTCTATGTGGACTTGTGACAGGAGAGGGGGACAAGAGCGAATGGGTTTCTGAACAGAAGGTACGCAAGAACATGCTTAGGAGAAACAGCGCAGACTCGGAGGAGGTGAAGATCACAGACTCCTGTGGGAGTCAGCAGCCTTACAGTCCCGGACAGTTAAGAAAGACCTCGACAGGAACCTGCTTATCGAGGCTCAGTTAGTCTCACAGCAAGTTACTGAGCATCTCCGGGCGATGACTCCATCAAAGCCAGACCACGTTCTCCACTCCCTCTCTCCCTCTCCTTCTGAGTCATCTACCTCTCTGGTGGCTGACAACCCGTCCATTACTTTTTTTTCCCAGAATACCTCTTATTTCTGCATTTGTTGCTGGTGCCTCTCAACCGGCAAATGTGCGTGGCTGGCCCCCATTCCACGTCCTCGAGCCCCTCTCGGCCTCACTCCCCCGGTCCCGTTGCGGTATAATTGCCCTAGCACACTCGAGTGCACCTGCTTCATAGGTGGTGAGGTCACTGAGAGAGGCTTTTTTATGGTTACTGTCACATGCCACATGGCTAAACAGTTAGGGCAGTACACTCGTAATCCAAAAGGTTGTTGGTTAATCCCTGTGGTCAGCAGAGTGGTTTTACTTAGCGAGGCACTGTGGGATGCATGTTGAGAGGATGACGGGTAATTTGGGGGTTTTATTCTAGCCTTCACCAAAGTCAGGGTAACGTGGATCAATCACGTCGGCCTTCGGGAACATAACAACTAGGCCCATCGTCGTACAGCGTGATCGGTGCCGTGCGGATTTTCACCGTCGCCTGTTCTTGCTCCGCACTACTGCATCTGCCTAAGTGTGCATCTGTTTCCCTCATCATGACAGAGTGAGAGATCAAAAACAATAGTGAGAGAGCAGAGTGTAAAATGAGAATTTTGTGGCGTAAGATGCAATACGGAGGTTCCAACCCCTGACGCCTCTTCCGTCCTCCTTTATGCGCCTCGGCTCTCGTCCCGGGGACCACGCTGCCCTGAGTTTCACCCCTCCCCCACCCACAGAGACACACACACACACACACACACACACGCCTGTTTTCTAGAACTGTGGGGGCGGCTATAGAGCATCCCTCACCGCAAGTCGTCATTTGTCATTTCCATCTGGGGGAAAATCACCTGGGACAAAAAAAAAAAAAAAAAACGGAGAAAAACAGCAGAGCGAGGCAGCGCAGGGTTATGCAATGCCTTTCAAGGGACACAGAATCAAGACGATAATGACTATCGGAGACAGAAGAGTGGCAGCGCTCACATCAGTGAGTGTGACTTGGTGTTACTGGACCACTCCTTACTGGGATGCTGGAGTACACTGACCGTTTGCCTGTGATTATTTCCTGAAATGACACCCCCCTCACCCCAAAGCTGTGCACATTAATAGTTTCAGTGGCCGGTACTGATATGATTCTCGGCGACATCAGCACTGTGGAGGTCTGGGCAGACATAACCTTCACAGGCTTTGCATCCACTCATTCAGTTTTAGCATTTGAGTCACAAGGCCGTTAGGATCAATTGTCTTGCAATTATTAGTTCATGAATTATAAATTATGGGAATAAGAAATTTAGTCACTCATTACTCGTAGAAGTCATCCTGAAATATTGTGTTAAAATGAAAAGAGATATTATTATTTAAGGGATAAATGATACGTAATTGTATTTGACAATGTTAAGCAGTTTGGGAAGATGAATGAATGTGAGTATATGCTAGTGGGGGTCGATCACGGGTGTGTTCTGAATATCCCAGTGCAGGTGTTCCCAATGTGGGGGCACAAGCCCTCTGGGGGTCGCGAGATAATTACCAGTGTATGGCTCTAAATAGTTTAAGACGTGAAAAAAATTCCATTGCATCCATAAGTGCTGCAACTCAATTGTGGTCATTTTATAATAATAAAAAATGCACCAATTGTAAAATGTATTGCTAGGGTTTTTTATATCCCTGATTTTATTTTCTTTTATTTTTTTGCATGAACAATTTGACTGAAGGTGGCCCTCCTTTCGTGATGGCTGATATGGTGACATATCATGAGATACAATGACCTCACTCAGTCCCAGGGGATTCTCTGAGCGCAGCACAATGCTCTCCTTGTAGTGCAAAGTGACAGCAAAACCAACCAATCAAAATGCATTATGTGGGAACATCACAGGGTGTTCTGAATATTCTGATAAAGGATTTTTTATTGACCAATCAGAGGCAGACATTAATGACATCATGGTTGTTTGGGGGAGGCAGGAGGACGCAGGGCAGGTAGAGGTACATTTTCATGAGAAAAACTGTCTAGATTTATAGACTGCCAAGGCCCCGAAGCAGGGGGGATGAGGGCACTTCTGATTTCTGTTACGAAAAACCTATGACCTGTTCTGCTCGGTACTGGGGGGGGGGGGGGGGGGGGGGG
>JAODKF010000044.1:11546616-11569636 GCA_026779585.1 Mormyrus proboscirostris
CGACAGACGTGTGTGAGGAAGAGCCTCATCTGTGCCTTCGCGATGGCCTTCATCATCAGCGTCATGCTCATCGCCGCCAACCAAATGCTGAGGAATGGTATGGAGTGACCACCGGATGGGGGGGGGGGTTGGGGGCACACTTGGCAAGAGGAAGATCCCAGCCAGTGAGGTCACTTCCTGTTTTTGAAGGAACATTATCGATAGACCAACAAAAAAAATCTTCAAAAGGGAAAAAAATCTTCAAAAAGGGAAAAATAAAAGGACCTTGTGGTTTTTTTTTGGGGGGGGGGGGGGGTTTATCTGGGGCACAGGTGTGGGCCCCCATCTTTTGGGGGACATCGCAAGGGCTGCCTTTTGCTCTGATGGGAGCAGTTTTCTTAACGCAATAATGTACAGGAGCCCTGATATCCTGGGCATGCTACTGTCACACAGGCGGGGAACACGCTTCAGGCTGAGAACACGCCGCTTAGTCCCACCTCACCAGTGCAACAAGATGAGGAACATGCTGGCGTCTTCTGATCCAGGCTGTGATTTTGGCTTTTCTTAGTCTTCCAGAGGGGCCTGTCTCTCCGGTGTGAAGCCACGGCTTCTTAGACCCTTTGGCCGTAATTTATAAGTACATGTCAAAAAATATACATGGGATCTGGAAGGTGTTTACATGAGTGATTGACATAAGAAGTGCAGGTCTGTGAGTGTGTGGTGTGTGTGCGTGAATGTTTGTGCGTGTGACTCAGGGCCACAAGCAATGCGTTCTATACAGCACTCATTTTCCAAGCATCACGCGCACGCGGACAGCCTGCAGGCGCACAGAACACTTAAGTGTGCCGTAAAAAACACATGCCTGATCTCCAGCAGGTGGCGCCAGATAGGATCCTCACGCTCTCCAGGCATTTCGCAAATGTTTGATAAATGTCAATGGGTGCTGTGCTGTGCTCCCACGTCAGCTCTGCCATCAGCTCAATCAAAGCTCGGCTTAGTGATCGCCCTTTTAAATCAGGTGGTCCAGGCCCAGCTCAACATGGTACCAACCCAAGCTGTCTGAGAATGATACTTATGCCATGTCCACACGTACACGGGTATTTTTTAAAACATACCTTTTTCTATACGTTTAGGGCTTTTGTCCACACGTAAATGGCGTCTTAGGTCTCTGAAAACGGAGCTTTTGCAAAACTCCATCCAGGGTGAAGATTTTAAGAAACTCCGTTTTCAGCGTCAACATGTAGACAGGAGGGAAAATAGAGTTTTTGGCTTGAAACATCACATTGTGTCCACTTTGTTTAAAGTCAGAGCGTGCGCTGTTTGCTGTATACATAAGGCGAGTTTGAGCAATGGCGGACAGTGCTTGTGCTAACCTTGCTGACAGGACATCTTACATGTGTACAGATAAATGTTGAGTCACTCTCGCATTATATTGATCAACACAGACGTCGGAATGTGTGCCATGGTCAACTTAACAGGACTGGCAATTAGGCTTCTGATTGGCTAACATGGCGGTACGGTTAGTGTTATAATGCCGCCTGTTGGTTTCCCCTGCTCTTGACAGCGAATTTTAGCGGTTTCATGTGGATGGAAATATTTTAGAAGACTGTTCGTGTGGACGGGGATTTTTTAAAAAACGGAGGAGGAAAAACACAGTAATAAAAAATACTTGTGTACGTGTGGACAAGGCATTAGACTTAGTGACCAGATCGTTTTTATCTGCTGTATACACACTTTGGGCCTGGTTTTCCAGGACACCTTTGTTTTTTGTATATCCTGGGGCTGGGGACACACAGATACAACTTTTTATTTTTCATGACTGCATATGAACAAAATCTTCTAAAAAAGGTGTGATGATACCTCTTGGCACTTTCCCACTGCCGCCAAGAACTGCGTTTGTACCTGAGCCATAATGCGAACTTGTGGTTTTCCATTGTAAATTATGCGAGCTGTACCCAAGCTGAACCCAACCTGCACCGAGTCGTAACCACAGTGATATGGCTCTGCTAGTAAGCAGGACCATGCGACAAAAGTGTTACCCAACACAGCTGGTTGTGTCACCGCCATCTGATTGGTTGAAATGCACGGAGATACCGGTGTTCTGTGCATGTGTTATCTGAAGGAGAAAAGGGCATATTCTGTATATTATTCATTATTAGTAGTATCGCATTCCTAGTTACACGGAACATGAAACTTTCCAACCTCTTACTTAAAAAAGTACTATAGAACAGCTGAAAGGAATGGTTACTTAATGAAAATTCACACAAGCGAATACCAATTCCATTAGCATTTGATGCTAACATAGCATAGGATTCTCACAGATGTGCTAGTGAAAATCGGCACGTACACCATGTGAACAGTAAATAAGCGCCTTTTCGGGTTTATATCACTGTCGCTTTCCAACCCGGACATATCTGTACCGAGCCGAACCTCCTACAGCGGAAAACCAGAGCGAGCTGGAAACACGCTAAGTGTCTCTCTGCGGTACAAGTCCAGGAGGGAAAAGTGCCATAACTCAGAGATGTCGGGGGGGGCAGTCAGGGTGATTGTACAGGGGCCCTAAAAAATTGGAACATAATTGGATTGGTTTGGGTTGGGGGACCTATTTGATATGCTTTCATAGGACCCAAGATCTTTAGCGGTGCTTCTGGGAACACTCACAGGAATGGGGCAGAGATTCCTACAAGTCCAGTCATATGCAGAGCATGTGTCCCAGCAGAGTGTTTGCAAATGTGTGTGTGTGTGTGTGTGTGTGACTAAGGTACCATAAGGTTGCCTAGAGCCATGATGACCTCCATAAGCAACGCCTGTGTAACCACCACTGCCGCTGTGTGTCTGAGTTCAGCCTGGAGAAACAGACCCTGCACACATCCATAAACTCTGAGTCAAGCCATAGAAGACAGCAGGGAACCCAAACCTACAGCACCATTTGTACAGAACTGATGTACGCGATAGTGTATAGATCTGTGCGTGTGCGCGCTTGTACACACGGCAGGACCCCACACAACACCCTAGTGACTTTGAGCACAGCCCCAAAATGTGAGGAATTCTGAACGTATAATATACAGAACCCCAAACCCATTTGAAATGGATTTTAAACACTTAACAAATAAAAATTTGGCTAATATTCTACTAAATATTTCATAATTGAAAGGCTTTGACATGCATTATTCTGTGATTATTACCAGGCCTTGAATAAATGCTTGATGTTTCTAAACATTAATAGCAATTATAGTAATAGGCTATAACAGTAATTAAGTGAGAGGTGGTTTTGTTTGACTTGGGGAGGCTCAGTTGTAGGCATCTGCCGTGTGCGAGTGTATGCGCGTGTCTGACAATTATATGTTCCGTGCGGAGTATTCAGATTCTAGTAGGAAAACCGTGTCTGGACGTGTCACGTTAAATGTCTGAGCTTTTATCCATTAAACCACCAAGGTGGTAGTTTGGCCACCGGTTTGTTACTTTGATGTTTTCAAATTGCACTTTTTTTACGCTGCTGACACAGGAAACATTTTAGGTTGTGTCTGTAATTTTATTATTTGAATAAGAAACCTTTGGAAATGCTACTTTTTAAAATCATTATTTTTTATTAATGATGTTTTAGATAACAAAGAAGGTTTGTACGTTGTGGTAGAAATTAACAGAAGTAAACAGCGGTCTTATTTCAATAGGCACAATATCTCAATCCACGCTATTTCGTTAATTTTGCCATCAAACCGTTTAAACGAAAACCGACTATTTAATATCGTTAATGTGCCATATGCGGGTTTTGCGACAATTAAAAACATTTAATAGTAATTAAAATATCTATTCAGAACTGCTGTTTACACGACTTGCAAAAGTGACCCATGTTTCTGGGGGATAGAGGGTCATGGGTAATGGCATGTATTGGGGTGTTTGTGTGTAAATATATAAAGTCTTATATAATATTATAGTATTAATAGTAGCAATTATATGGTTTTGTTACCACAGACGAAAACAGTTGTTTGTGCTAAAACAGATTTCAAAAGGAGTCTGGATATTACATTCCTACTTTTAATAAAGAATCAATAGTAAAATGGAACACAGAAAAAGAAAGCAATGTAATCTTATTACACCTGACCGATATATAGGTTCCATTTGGTCTGGTTTTGGACACTGTACGAATAAAATACTTCGTACTTTAGACTTAAAATCAAACCACTTTACAACATAGTTCAGTTTTTTTAAAACAAAATGTGCCAACAACAAAAACACTGGTAGCACTGGTAGACTGTATGGTCTAACGTAGGGTATCGGTTATTGTCACCTTTTGTATCTACTGATACGTTCTACCAATTAATTTCCTAGTTGTTATTTCATTACAAGTCGTCTTGGTCAGCTTAATAGTTTTGCAAGAAGCGTGACAGAAATTTAAACAGCATGGTGGTTTAATGACCTGCGTACATAAACGTACACGGTCCTTCTGTTCATGTGTACATAGTACATAACTGTAAATACATGTAAACTTAGCATGCTGATTAAAGTAATACAACATCGGTAATATATCAATGCCTGAGTGATGTAGCTGTAAATATGTAAACCTGTTCAAACGTAAATGGAAAACATTTATGCAATAAAAGTTTTTAAATGTCGGTGTACTTTTACCTTGTTAAATCGCTCATTAGGGCAAAAGAATTGTTTGCTTACTTGATCAAAAGTATTTTTTGTTATAACTGGATCGGCGACCCTGGCCAGAAAATGAGGCGTATCTAACGGGATCAGTTACTGCAGTAATTAATTACCCTAGAAAAGGATCTGAGAAAGGATTCCCCAGTGAAATTTGACCGAACAACTTTAAAGGTTCGTGCCCTTTACCGCAGAGATTACAGTTTACTTAATGTCAGAGCTTTGTGAGTTTTACTGAAATATGCGATGTGCTGTCACAACTCAACTCCTTCCCAGAGGACTCACTCTGGCGCTGGCTCACTTAGAATGAAATTCCGTTTATGGGGACTTGCCGAACTGCAACAGTAAAATCTCACCCCTTTATCTGCAAAGCAGTTTGAGTTCTAGGATCAGTGGCGTCACTTTTCTACTACAGTGCAGGCGAACCAACTCATCAATTCTATCTCCATGTGAAAATGGCTACCGTAAAAAAATCTGTTTTATTTTCCCCTGCATATTACTCTTCCAGTTCCGTTACCGCTCACCAAGATTGCTCACTACACAAGTGCGTTTTTTACTTTTAACCTGTTTAGGCAGGTTATCAGCTATATCCTGCCCTGACCCTTTTCTTTTAGCGCATTTAAATAGAATTAAAAATGAATTAATTTTTGCGACCTATTTGTAATGCAGATAAATTTTACGTTAACGATTTTGGAATTGGAATACCATATACACTTTAGGACTAATTTGCATATAGATCGCTTCCACAAGGGGGCGCTGTTTGTGAATTGCCTTTTTTCGCAAAGACATGTGAACCGCACCGTTATCCCTTACGCTAGAATTTCCAGAACCAAGCATGATCCTTGTATTTAAAAAGTATGGGACAAAAATCAGCTCCGTACCTCTTGCTTTCACAAACATAGAACATTCTCCCACATTATTGATAGGGTCAGGTCCCTGTCATCCATGCCCAAATCTACATCCTTGGTAAAGGTTAAATTACATCAGGTCCTTGTAACTGCTTTGGGGATTCCTATCAACTGAAGTAAATGATGATTACATTCAGTATTCATAAAGGCTCACACATACGTGACTCGAATTTTTCTGTCTTCCATTTTCTAAAGAAAAAAATGGGGCTGTTTCAGAGTCAAAACATTTAATAAAGGCTAAAAAAAACATTTTTCTGAGGTATTATTTGCATTTTCTGCTTCACATGCAGACCAACTGCAAGCCGAAGACTACATCAACTTCCCATCAAAGCCAGGGACCCAAATCAATGCAACCGCCAGGCCAAATAAAGGAGAAGGGATCTGTTTTTGGGTGTGATTGTCTGAAATGGCTGGACTGAATTGGGCCATTCTGAAAACACTGACTATGTCTCACTATGCAGAGAGACACTGATGTAGTTTTTACAATAATACTGTTAGTGTCGTTTAAAGGTCATAGTGAACTGGTCTTAATGTTGTGCTGCTTTTAACATTAATGAAGCAGCACTGTAAACAAGACAGTAACCCCCTGTTGATTAAACAACCAACCTCCATGAGTAGGTTATCGGGAGATTTTCCAAAACATGGAAAACGATGCACCAGAAATACCAAATACAATCATAAACAAATGGTGTATTTTGCTTATTCAACCCTTTGACACATAGAAAAATGGCCTTTGGACCCTGTCCAGAGACCTAAAAACAGTCCATATTGGATCTGTATTAAAGCCTCTTCTCAGAAAAATACAGCATATTTAGTTTTACAAATGAATGTAAACCAAAGAACAAATGTGCATCAAATTTCTCATCTCATGGATTATTAAATATGTTTTATAAATCACCTCAGCGGCAAATCAGTGAAAATACTAAGAGGGACATCACAAAAATAAAATTACTTTGTGAAAACCACTGCCTAAATTCAAAACAGGTGTGAATATAGCTCTCTCAGGTTTTTCTGCCACAATTCTATGGAGCAAAAAGGCATTAGAAAGCAGAGTCTGCTTCTCATCCAGGAGTTCCATGACAGTTGCAAATGAGAGGCAAAGTGGGATTGGACTTCAGATCTAGAACTTTCCAAAGCTCTACTGATACCAAGGGGGCCAAACCCAATTGCAAATCCCAAGATGCCTTCTACACTTACAGTACACTAAACAGATGGTTAAACCTGGTGAAACCTATGGCCACCTGCCTTGATAAGGTGACCAAGGCACCAAGACTGGATCATAAACTGATGCTAGGTCTTTAAAGTGTGGTGTTTCGGCCTGCCACTTGTACACATCCCTCTTTGCCACCCGGGATTGAGAGCGCAGTGGGAGGGGGTTGACAGTTAAAATTCGGTATGGACAGGCCCATTGCCATTCCTAGGTCCGGGCATCTCACTGGGCTTCATGAAAATGCCCTCCATGACCTTCCAGTAGCTGTGCTGGCTGGCGGCAGACATGGCATGAACCTCCCTTTGCCCATGGATGGGTCGCCCGTACTGCTCGCCGGTGACAGACAGCAGAGCCTCTGTGGCGGTGTGCCTGAAGAGCACTGATTCTTCTCTCTGCCACATTGAGCCGCCGCACAGCACCGTCCACTCATCCAGGGAATCTCCCTCTCCGTTCTCCCCAAAAGCACTCACCTCCTGTCAGGGGAGAGTTTGGAAACAGCAGAGAAAAAAGAGAAAATCTTTAAACAGGTCAGACAGAACCTCCCGAACACACACACATAAAAACAAAGGGGAAAAAAATCACTTGCCTGATTCGAGGACAGCGGCGATGCAAAGTAGTGGCTGTGCAGGTTGCGCCCAGTATTGAGGTGTGTCAGACGAATGGTTTGTCCGCATCGTACTGGGGTTCCCCGCAAGCACGCGGCACCCCTTACACCCCGCACGCTCCAGTAACTGTTGCTGTCTTCCACGGCGGTCACTCCAGTTACTGACTGTTGCCCGCTACCTGGAAACACGATCAGGATCACGTCGTCACCACTAGCAAGGAACACTAGTGCATAGACGTTTGCAAAGCATGAATGGCCTAGCGATGCCGGGCACTGCGCTCCCGGTCATTTCCAACGGTGTTCAGATCGGAAGACAATACAAGTACTTCGTATTGGAGAGAACTCACAAACTCATACTGGTGACAGGAGTTTGTCTGATGCAATAATCGAGGTGACTAACTTGTAATACCGCTAACAATTAACATGACTTGACAAATATCACATTGCCGGTTATTTCAAGCATGACTGCTCAGCACTCACCCGAACCATACCGAACGTCATGGGAGTGCAGTCTTACGTTGTGTTTGACGTTCAGCAGTTTAACCACCGATCCGCACGTCACGAAACTAATCTCGGTACCCGAAGATAAGGACCACAAGCAGGAGAGCAGAATGCTGTTCCGCAGAAGGCATAATGTGCAGCTTCGGCGATCCATCCCGGTCACCACTGTCAGATCGCTCTATTGCCCCAGACGCGCAACGTTGCAATCATATGCAGAAAGGGTGGCGTGGTGTTCTCATCATACGCCCCCTGCTGAATAGGCATAATCACTGCAGCTTCCGCACGAAGGTTTTAAAATTGAATTTGGATACCTTTTCCATTTACTTCACTTTTAACTTAAACTATTGTGATTTAAACTCTGCGATGTTAACTGTGAATTGTCCAGTGAAATATTATTTTTTCTCGGTTGATTTGCTCTGGAAAACCGAGCATCCCTCCTTGCGGCCGCCAGGCGTCGCCGCAGGAATTTAAGTCGCCGAATAGCGGCGGCGGACGCTTGTCTCGCTCGCGTTCTAGGGTAGGCAACGCCAGGCCGGCGGCCATTTTCACAGCTGCGCTTTCCTCAAACGCAGGTACTCTTCATCTCTCTGGCGTTTCTTTTTATGCTTTAGGAGTTTGGGGCCGGAGGACTCGGCGAAAAGGAGTGTAAGTACGAAACGCCGAACCCGGGTCCACGCCGGCTGACGTCGAAAAACGGCATTCAGCGGGTCGTGTTTCGTGGGAGTGCGGTGCGTTTCTTTGCTAGGCTCTTAGGCCCGGTTGTTTTGTTGTTGGACGTAATGGATGCCCACTGCCTAGCCTTTTTTTAATGTACTGTCGGTTTTAATACTTAAATAAGAACTTTCCGGGGGTTTTGGATCGTTATCCGCCCTTGTCGGAGATGAAGTTAGCGAGTCAGCGGCGGTAATGAGATTGCAGCCTTCATGGCCGGTCACCAGAGTCCGGTGGCTTTTTATGCTAAATACTGAGGGAAGTAAATGCCACCGGGGGTGTTTGAGTTGCCCATTAGGTAAAATTATTATTGTTAGCGGTGTAATCTGTTCTTCCATTCGTGGGCTCCGTAGTATTGAAGTAGTTTTGCAACGTTGCTGCAGCCGTTATAATGTAGGGGCGACACAATGTGGATCATAAGATAATGAATTGGTCAGATGCCAACGTGTCCTTTGATGTCGGAGAATCTTCTGTGAGGACTTCGTGTTCAGCAGCAATTATTACGCAGTCATTGACAGTACTGAATCATTGTGCTGTCATTCTTACGGCTCAGGTCCTGGATCGGAGTGGGGTGGGCATTCTGCTCTAAAATAGCTAGCTGGTCTAACACACGCAAGTATTTTTACGTAGGTTTCATATAATAAAATTGTAAGCACCGTTCCTGTATTTTAATGCAGCCATTTTTATGAATGTAAGGTGTGACCATTTGTAAATAAACCATAAAATAAACTAGGTCGTTTTGGCTAAACCCGTCTCAATGAGCTCTTTTATGCTGGAATGAGTAATGGTGTGTTCCCAAGAGAATGCCAATCTCGCAGAAATGGCCTAAAAACTACAGTTAACACAAAATACAATGCTTGACTCTTTGACATGCAAAGAGATTTATTGTGCTCTATCCTGTTCTGTTATGCTTCTGTGTCTCCTTCCATTTTCCAAACTCTTGTCATTGTGCCTCTCCAGCTGGTGCCCAGTGAGTGACAGGCCTTGCCAAGATGTCCGACTTTATTGAAAGTGAGGCAGAGGAGTCGGAGGAGGAGCTTGAGGAAAGGGACCTGAAGCCCAAGAAGACGCAGAAATTTATGGAGGTGGATGGTGGGTGATTGTGGAGAATTTGTTCAGTAGCTTTTACGCTTCAGCTGTGGTCTGCTGGGCCGATTTTAATGATGTTATAAAATTAGCTGGATTATAAACACATAATGTCTAATGTTGATAGAGATGTGCCAACTGTTTGGGTAGTTTTATTCCAGGTAAGGTTCAGGATCCTGCAATTCCCCATGGGCTGGTATTCTGGTAAACATTTGTCTCCCTTTATCACCGCAGATGAGGAGGAGGAAGAGGAGAATACTGAAGACCAGGACGAGCATGGAAATTTGCGTGGCCTGATCGATGATGACGTGGAGGAGGAAGAGGATGAAGATTTGGATGCGAGTGGTGGTGGAGACAGTGATTCTGGGGAGGAAATCGGGCATCGCAAAAGAAAACGAAGTAAAAATGGATTTTGGTTTAACTTATCTGAAATGAATGTGATGAATCTGCACCATGTGTAAAGGGTCTTTATGCTCCCTTTCTGAGCTTAACATCTAAAAAGCATGTCAGTGCCAGTGTGATAGAATGGGGTCAATAGAGTGTATGAAAATAAAAGGTTGATTTTTTTTTTCTTTTTTTTCTATTTTCCTACCAGCCTACGATGATCGCCTGGACGATGATGACATTGACCTCATTGAGGAGAACTTGGGAGTGAAAGTGAAGCGGGTAACTATCAGAATCAGAACTGAGGGTGCCCAAATGAGTTTCTGCAGATACATTTTTTTCCAGTTCTGAAATAATAGATACAATATCTTGGTTAGGTTTGGGCAGTAGTGTGGTTCATTGGTGTTAATCCTGTAAATGTTCTGTTTGGATGTAACTCCTTGTCTGAAGAAATGGCGACTTGGTCCTTTTAATAGGTCTGATTTTGGTGTTGATATTTACTGGGAAATGTCATCTGCCGCACAGCAGAAGTTCCGACGTGTGAGGAAAATGTCCGATGATGAAGATGAGGATGACGACGACGGCAGAGAAGCCCACGAGAAGGACTTGATCGCTGACGAGATCTTCACTGGTGACGGAGGAATCGACGATGGGGAGCATGTCGGCGTTGCCCTCCACCCAGGTGATGACGAGGAAGAGGATGACGAAGAGTCAGGTGAGATGACCGGATGTCTGTTAACACTGTGGCATTCTTCACCAGTACTTCCTGCCTGTTTGTTCCTGAGGTCCTCAATGTTTCTGTAGATATTGATGATTTCATTGTGGACGATGACGGGCAGCCACTTAAGAAGCCGAAATGGCGCAAGAAGCTCCCAGGATACACTGACGCGTAAGTGTCCGTCTGCCCATATATTCCTGGTAATTCCTAAGAAAAGTTTCAGAGTTGGAATATTTACAGAATTCCCCCACTTCCCATAGAATGGAAAGTTTCTGGACGTTTTATGGCCAACCCTAATCTGACATTTTGGACTCCCCCACAAACAGTGCCCTGCAGGAAGCCCAGGAGATCTTCGGTGGCGACTTTGACTTTGCAGAGTTTGATGCAGAAGGCTACGACAATGTGGAAGAGGAGGAGGAAGACCAAGACGAAGAGTCCTGGGATCGGCCCAAGAAGCAGGCCAAGAAGCGCGTGGGCCGGCGCAGCATCTTTGAGATTTACGAGCCCAGTGAGCTGGAGAGTAGTCACATGACTGATCAGGATAATGAGATCCGCTCTACCGACATGCCGGAGAGGTTTCAGGTGTGTCACCACCACGTACTCAGCATGTACACTCTCTGCTGTGGATTTGAAGCCAAAGCCATAAACTATATATGTTGAAGGACAGTAAATTTTGTGTTATGTGACTGAGATGGGTGGTTTGATTTACCATTGGTGGCTGTCTTCTCAGCTGCGTTCCATCCCAGTGAGACCTGCAGAGGAGCCAGAGTTGGAAGAGGAGGCAGAGTGGATCTACAGGAGTGCTTTCTCCACCCCCACCATCTCCATGCAGGTATGGGAGGGTGCCAACAGTCTGTTTGCAAGTCCCATTCCAGGGCAGGAAAATTCACAAAGAATACAGCTTTGAAATTCATGGTGAATTGTTTTAGGAAAGTACCGATTATTTGGACCGGGGCACAACAAGCAGCTTCAGTAGGAAAGGACCCAGCACCATCCAGAAGATCAAGGAGGCCCTGAACTTCATGCGGAACCAGCACTTTGAGGTAAGAGGTCCTGGGTACGGTGCCTGTTGATTGGTCCCCTAGTGGTATGTAGACTGGGTGTATTTATCTGCTGTGTGTGTTTTCCAGTGTGTTTGAAAGATACTTGGAAGTGTATTTTGGTTGCTTTAGCAGTACTTGACGTACTAAAGGCTTTGTGAAGCCTGTTTTATGTTAACATTAGAACTTAATCTTTTTAAATTGAAGCAAGAACATATTTACCGGCTTTAGCCTTGCCAAACTGCAGTGCTTTTGCAGTTTAAAGAGCTGGCGCACACATTCAAAATCAGGAATGGAAAAATTAGAATTCCGCTTTCAGCTGGTCTTGTCATTTTGACGAAACATCACTCTTCCAGGTTCCATTTATAGCCTTCTACAGAAAAGAGTATGTGGAGCCTGAACTCAACATCAATGACCTGTGGAAGGTGTGGAGATGGGATGAGAAGGTAACATGCAGTTAGACCTCTGCAATTAAACATAACTGGTATTCTTTGAGGCATCCATGTTACTGTCATTATTGTGTGATCAGCGCCTAGCTGCCATGAAACTTAACCCTTAGGAGTCTGACGCCTCTCAGCCACTTTCAGGGTAGTCTGACATACCTTGACATTTTAAAATATTTCACTTATCTAAAAAAACATTTATCTCAAAGTGTTACATTTGCTTTTCAGCACAGACTCGGCAACAATCTGCGACCACTTAGAATATTGTTATTCTATTTTTTGTTAATCAACTTTAAACACTTTTCAAAAACCTATTTTCAGACATGCTGAGAAATTGTAAAAAATCAGACATTTCTAGCCAAAACGTTTGAGCTCTGAAGCTTCAGACACAGGGGTTCGTTATACATAGGTGGAGACATTCTGAATCCTTTTTACAATTTATTGGTAGATGGAATGAAAAATGAAAAACTTAAACATATAAATATGATGCAGTGCCTATGTAGAGTTGACGGAAATAAAATAATTCGCTAACGCACTGGGGAGGAGAGCATCATCACGTATCTTTCTCGTATTTCAGTTATATCTCGCTGAAATCATTATGTAGAATCATGACTAAATCCTTAATCTGTCTTCTTTTCAAAACTTCAACTGTCAGAAGTATTAGTTTTTAAAATTGGTTTAAATCAGCAAAAAAGCAAACCACGTCACCTTTCTTGGTTTTACCTGCATCGAGAGCATATAGTACCGCTCTCAGCTGAAGATCGCTATTTACGTTCAAAATAGGCTGGATCTGAAGCAGCAGCCTAGTTATTACAGGCAGACAGGCTTAGCCCACTGAGCCATGAACACGGATTTGACATTCGCTGCTGAAAATGGCAACACTGGAGCAAAGCTTCAGCGGCAGAGACGTATGCGCGTGCCATTTTGTAGCCGATCAGTGTAAACACTACCGACGTGCTGTTTATTTCAGTAACAATGGGCGTATTCACATATTTCTTTAACCAATACTAACTGTCGGATTATCTTATCATGCACGTAGCGCGATTTGCAAGTGAGTGGGCGATCAGAGCTGCTTCGCGACGCAGATGCTTAAGTCAGTCACTCATTTCTATTCGTATCACAAAGCTGTAAAAATATTAGTTTCTACCTATATATACTTCAAAAGTAGACTATCCAAGGTTTCTGAGGGATGTTTTTTAAATGTGTATATGACAAACTTGCAGTGTTATTTAAACAGTTTGGCAAATTTCTGTCAGATCCCGCCAGAGGGCTAATGCATGTGCAACCCCTAGTGCTTGCGCACAATTCAGTTTTTTTTCAGGGTTTATGCAAAGTTGTCCTTCACTCCACTTGTAGATTTTTTCCCCCCCCATTTCTCACCATGCCCCTTGAGCGGGATCCTAACCCCAGAATTGTTTGGGACACTCGATGCTGTCTGACCCTGCTCTCTGGCCCCAAGCTGTCCTAAAATACACATTGCTTTGGACAAACGCAATTCTTAAATAAATGTAACCTTGTCCTTTTTGTTTCTTTAATGTTTTGTGCGGCTGGTCTCCATTTCCCAATTATTGATTCCATTTTTTTTTTTTTTTTTGTAATTTTAGTGGACACAGCTGAAAACTCGCAAGCAGAATCTAACCCGCCTGTTTCAGAAGATGCAGGCCTTCCAGTTCGAGCAGATCTCTGCTGACCCAGACAAGCCCCTGGCAGATGGCATTCGGCCGCTGGACACCGCTGACATGGAGCGGTATGGTGGCAGTGCCTTCCATCAGCCGTCCACTCACTCCATTTAATCCCGTGTGACACATGCCTTTATGGTAAAATGCCACTGCCTTCTCCGCCAAGGCTAAAAGACGTCCAGTCTATCGAGGAGCTCAGTGACGTGTACAACCACTTCCTGCTGTACTATGGCCGCGACATCCCCAAGATGCAGAATGCTGCCAAAGCCAACAAGAAGAGGCAGAAGGTAAACAAGGAGGTCTCCGAGGATGATGGTGAGTCCTCGTATATTAACCTATAGCATTTGAGTCCTGTTGCTTCAGTTTGTGCCACGAGTCCATGCGTTGAGATATGTGGTCTCCGTATAGGCGAGCAGGATGCTGAGGTTGAGGAGGAAGAGGAAGAGGAGGAGCAGAAGGGTCCAGATCTGAAGCTGGCTTCTCGCCGAGACATGTACAGCATTTGTCAGAGTGCCGGGCTGGGTCGGTAACTTTCTACAATCGAAAGGATGATGGAAACCACCCCCATCCTTGTCTTTTTAAACCTCGTATTGTTTCTCTCGCCCAGATGGCCTAGCCAAGAAGTTTGGATTGACACCTGAGCAGTTTGGAGAGAACCTGCGTGACAGCTACCAGCGCCACGAGACCGAGCAGTTTCCCGCTGAGCCCTTGGAGCTCGCGAAGGACTATGTGTGCAGGTAAGGAGCACTCAACCACATGGGGTGCTGTGGTGACAGTAGGCAAGTATGGATGTGTTACCCCAGAGGGTTTGCATTAAAGGGACATATTATGCTATTCTGGTTTTTCGCTTTCCGTTGTATAGTATGTGTGTGTACACAGTCTGCAAAGTCTTAAGGCCCCAAGGACAAGCCAAGGGGAGTAACTTTCACCACAGAAACCACTTTCTGCCTAAAACATCTTGTTAGAATTCCAGTCCTTACTTCGGTGACATGGTGATGTCACCTATTAAGAGTTCTAATGGCTGCCTGCTTGTAAGAATCTGTATGCAGGCTGCTAGATGGGCAGAACGTGTAGGGCAAGCTGACCAATCAGAGCACACTGGGCTCATCGGGGATGGGGCTTAAAGCTAAGTGTTTCAGACAGAGGATGAATATATGTACAGTATGAGGGGAAAAAAGTGTTTTTGGAACATTGAAGCATGTGAATCTATACTGGTAGAACCCAAAAATAAAATTACGAATAGGTGTAAAGAGTAGGTGTTCCGAATCCATAGCTGTCTCAACCCCGTTGCAGCCAGTTCAGAACCCCTGAGGAAGTTCTAGAAGGTACGCGCTACATGGTGGCTATGCAAATCGCCCGCGAGCCCCTGGTCAGGCACGTCCTGCGGCAAACCTTCCAGGAGAGGGCCAAGATCAACATCAAGCCCACTAAAAAGGGCAAGAAGGTATGAACAAGCTTTGTCCAGTCCTGCACAGCTGTTTGGATTGCTAGTATCTAACCATTAAACACAGCTGTGACACTGATTTTGATTGCACAATCCCTGACCTCCCCACCATGCAGGATGTGGATGAAGCGCACTATGCATACTCCTTCAAGTACCTGAAGAACAAACCTGTGAAGGAACTGAGTGGGGACCAGTTCCTCAAGATGTGCCTCGCCGAGGAGGAGGGTCTGCTGACTATTGACATCTGCATTGACCTGGTTGGCGTCAAGGGGTGAGTTCGCCTTTGGTAGGAAGTGAGCTGGAGTAACTTTAGCTTTCTGGTCATTTGTAGAATCATGGCTTTCATATAACCTGTAAAAGTGCATGCTTGTGCAAACTGGAATGTGAATAGGTTGGGTAAGTAGCAGCGAAGGTGACCATGTGGTTCCTTTCAGGTATGGTGCTGACCAGACCTATTTTGAGGAGATCAAGCAGTTCTACTACAGGGATGAGTTCAGCCACCAGGTGCAGGAGTGGAACCGGCAGCGTACACTGGCCATAGAACGTGCCCTGCAGCAGTTCCTCTACCCCCAGATGGCCAAGGAGCTGAGGAACAAGCTGCTAGCTGAGGCCAAGGACCACATCATCAAGGTACCTGCCTTCATGATGTGAATTGTAGCAATGTGGTTAGCCGTTAAAGGTTAGTATGACAGCTTATGTTCTATAATGAATTTGGATGGCGGCTGGGCTGGTTCAGATTAATGTTGGTTTGTTTCTAGAAGTCTGGATGTTGTTCATTGTTCAGGCATGCAGCAGGAAGCTGTACAACTGGCTGAAGGTGGCACCGTATCGGCCTGACCAGCAAGTAGAAGAGGATGATGACCTCATGGACGAGACCCAGGGGAAGGGTATTCGTGTTTTGGGGGTGGCATTTGCATCTGGCAGGTAGGAGACTCCGATTTTAATCTGCCTCAGTTGTAAACCCCCCATCTCAGAATATGCCATAGGCAGTGGGTTTTGTATTGCTTTGGATGACACAGCATCTTGTGCTTTAACAGGGATACCCCAGTGTTCTGTGCACTTATAAATGGTGAAGGTGAGGTGGTCGACTTCCTGCGCCTCCCGCACTTCCTGAAGAGGAGAAATGCATGGAGAGAAGATGAGCGGGAGAAGAAGGTTCGTTAATCATGCATACACAAACTTCCAGGTTAAAATGTCCTTTTGTGTGGATGATGCATGATATCAAAACATTTATGCTTACCTACTATTATAAACCTAACGATGTTCAGCTGGTCAGACCGTGTCAGTTTTACAGTGAATTTGTCCTCTGAACATGTGCTCTCTCCAGATCCAGGATATTGAAAACCTAAAAAAATTCCTGAGCAGCAAGAAGCCTCACATAGTGGCTGTGGCAGGAGAAAACAGGTGAGCTCCAGTCCACTGCAATTTGTTGAGGGTCTGTAGTGCATTCAGAATGATTAAGCCTCCTGCTGGTTAACCCTCTGGAAGGGACGCCCAAATGGTGATCGAGGACATCAAGCGAACTGTGAGCGAGTTGGAACAGGAATCATCCCTCCCTGCAGTGGGTGTGGAGCTAGTGGACAATGAGCTGGCGACACTGTACATGAACAGCAAGAAGTCTGAGGTGAGTGTCGGTGTGGTCAAACCTGCTATCTGCATGTAGATGTTGGAGCCTTGCCAACGGGTCTGCATCTTACGCTTGTCCCCCCCCCCCCCCCATTTAGGCGGACTTCAGGGACTACCCCCCTCTCCTGCGTCAGGCAGTCTCGGTAGCCAGAAAGATCCAGGATCCCCTCGTGGAGTTTGCCCAGGTTTGCAGCACTGACGAGGACATCCTGTGCCTCAAGCTCCACCCACTGCAGGTACTGTTTCCCCTGTACTCAATGTCTGCCTATGTCTGTCTATGGACAGATACCCTTTTGATACCTTAGTCCAGTGTTTCTCAGTCTGGTCCTTGGGGACCCACAGCCGGTCTATGTTTTTGCTCCCTCTGTGTTCCCTGCCAGACAGTCCATGTTTTTGCATGCTCCTAGCTCCTAGGGCAAAATCATGGACTGTTTATGGGTCCTCAAAGACTGGATTGGGAAACACTGCTTTATTCGTTAAACCAGACATTAGATCCTGTTTAAATTAGTGCCTCCGTCTAGTACAGTATTAACCATTGCTAATAATTAGCCAGACTAACTTAATTTGTTCCTTTGACCCTCCCCAGGAGCATGTGGTGAAGGAAGAGTTGCTGAATGCGCTCTACTGCGAGTTCATTAACAGGGTCAATGAGGTGGGCGTGGATGTGAACCGGGCCCTGGCCCACCCGTACACTCAAAGTTTGGTGCAGTACGTCTGTGGCTTGGGCCCTCGAAAGGGCTCCCATCTGCTTAAGGTAAACCGTAATGTTGGTTTTTTGCAATCTATTGTCATGCCACTGTAACAGTGTATTGTAAGGAGACACGCTGGCATCAGTCTTTGATCGGTTTTCTTGTGTACGTACAATAGAGGTTTGGTTAGCTGTTTGAAATACATCCTTTTCTGGTGCCCAATTTCAGATTTTGAAACAGAATAACACTCGCCTGGAGAATCGTACACAGCTTGTAACCATGTGTCACATGGGGCCCAAGGTCTTCATCAATTGTGCTGGCTTCATCAAAATCGACACCGCCTCCCTAGGAGACAGGTCTGCCATTTCTGCTGGTCACATGATTCTTAGATTTTGGTTAATGTTGGTGTTTTAAGGGCTCTTGAAGTTCCAATGATTATGCATAGGCAAATTAGGTTCATCAGGTCTGTCTTTTGTGTCATGGTCTCAAGGGGTAAATGAATGATACATTAATTCTCCCTGCAGTACGGATTCGTACATCGAGGTCCTTGATGGATCTCGTGTGCACCCAGAGACCTATGAGTGGGCTCGCAAAATGGCAGTAGATGCATTAGAATACGATGAGTCTGCAGAAGATGCCAACCCCGCTGGTGCTCTGGAAGAGATCCTGGAGAATCCAGAGAGGCTAAAGGACCTGGATCTAGATGCCTTTGCTGAAGAGCTTGAGAGACAGGTCAGGATTGTTGCTGGTCTATTTGGGCTCTGATTTCTTTTCTTTTCGGTGAGACTGCCCATCCCCACCACAGCATGGTTATGACTGTTACTGTGTGTTGATCTCCAGGGTTACGGGAACAAGGGCATCACTCTGTATGACATCCGTGCTGAGCTCAGCTGTCGCTATAAGGACCTGAGGGCACCTTACCGGCCACCCAACACAGAGGAGGTTTTCAACCTACTCACAAAGGAGACACCGGAGACTTTCTACATTGGTAATTGGCATTCACTCGGATATCACAATTAGCAAAACTAGCATTTTATTTAGCGTTGCGTGTTCAGCCGCCAGACCCCTCTCACACTTTCGTCTTTTTTTTTTTTTTCCTGTCTTTCCCTAGGCAAGCTAATAACCAGTGTGGTGACCGGCATAGCTCACAGACGCCCGCAGGGGGAGAGTTATGACCAGGCCATCCGGAATGATGAGACTGGCTTATGGCAGTGCCCTTTCTGCCAGCAGGACAACTTCCCTGAGCTGAGCGAGGTGGGGTACTGGGACCTAGAACAGTGCTGAGGGGGACGCACTTTACTGAATTAATGGTGTGTGGGCCAGCTCTGGTTTCCTTTTGTCTGTTATCCTTAGTCTTAAATATCTTGTTCCCTGCCTGTCTAGGTATGGAACCACTTTGACAGCGGCTCGTGTCCTGGCCAGGCCATTGGTGTGCGGTCCCGCTTGGACAATGGCGTCACTGGCTTTATTCCCACAAAGTTCCTTAGCGATAAGGTGGTGAAGCATCCAGAGGACAGGGTCAAGGTAAAAGCCCATTGTGGGGAAAATGCTATACTGTCCGTGACCGCACTGTATCAGCAAGTACCTTTTGCGTTTTTGCTTTATTGTACTATCGTTTGCATTGTGAAGCATCTTTGAGTGTGAGAAAAGCACATTATAAATAAAGCTTATTTTCTTACAGGTAGGAATGACCGTCCACTGTCGGATCATGAAGATCGACATTGAGAAGTTCAGCGTGGACCTCACCTGCCGAACTTCAGACCTGATGGACAAAAACAACGAGTGGAAGCTGCCTAAGGATACATACTACGATTTTGACACTGAAGCGGAGGACATCAAGCTGGATGAAGAAATGAAGAAGAAGCAACAGAGGACCAGTCAGTATAATGGAGGGTTTGGGTGTCCTGTTATCATGAGTATAGAATCTGGTGTTGAAGGCAATTTGTTTCTCAGCCTGGCTTTAACAAATGAATGCTTGAAGTTACAAAATCATCAGAAGACTAGTTACTTCAATGCTTGGTATTAAGTAGTAACACATGACAGTTCTAGAGACTAGCGTGAACATACCAATGTGTTTGTTCTTGAAGTTTCTGCCCTCTTGTGTCCCAAACAGCCTATATCAAGCGGGTGATTGCTCACCCTTCCTTCCACAACATCAACTTCAAGCAGGCTGAGAAGATGATGGAGTCCATGGACCAGGGAGATGTTATCATTCGGCCTAGCAGCAAGGGTGAGAATCATCTAACGGTCACCTGGAAGGTTGCCGATGGTATCTACCAGCATGTGGATGTGCGGGAAGAGGGCAAGGAGAACGCCTTCAGCCTTGGCCACACACTATGGATCAACAATGAGGCAAGTAGCCATCTTTCTGCATTTTAATGGTCTTTCTGTGGGTTATATGTGAATACTCCCGACCATGACACAGCAGTGTGTTTCTGTGCATTAAAGGCTGGACTCTGATATGGTAGTATTTTAGTCTACATGGTTGACTTGCATGATCATGAAGCCCACTGGTTTCCATAGGTCATTCCTCCCTTTTTTTTTTTGTGTGACACCCAGTCACTTTACTTTTCTCTTCCCTAGGAGTTTGAAGATCTGGACGAGATCACGGCCCGCTATGTCCAGCCCATGGCTGCATTTGCTCGCGACCTTCTAGGACACAAGTACTTCCAGGACTGTAACGGTGGAGACCGCAAGGTACAGGGGTGGAGGGTCTGTTTTTTTGTAGTTTCACCCTTCAGCTTTACTTTAGCAGTGGTCTTCCTTTGGACCTTTTGTCTTGGGTTCAGTTGATCGTTTTGGCTAAATGACATAATTGGCTGATTTTTCTATGGAAATGGCAGAATGATGAACTCCCATCTTTTCATTTGCAAACAGAAAATGGAGGAACTGCTGTTGAAGACCAAAAAGGAAAAGCCAACCTTCATCCCGTACTATGTGTCAGCATGCCGGGACCTTCCTGGCAAGTTCCTCTTGGGTTATCAGCCCCGGGGGAAGCCAAGGTGAGCACAGGATCCTTTCCATCTACCTGCCCCCTATGCCACAGTGCCCAATGTGGACTGTCGAGGGGGGGGGATCCCTAAGGACTGGTTTGAGACACTGATCTGAAGTTTTTTTGTAGCAAAGCCAGAGGTTAGTATTGAATGAGATACATTGTCTCCCCCCCTTCCTAGGGTAGAGTTTGTGACCATCACACCCGATGGGTTCCGGTACCGGGCCCAGATATTCCCCACCGTAAATGGGCTCTTCCGTTGGTTCAAAGACCACTACCAGGAGCCCGTTCCAGGTGGGTGACCCTGTCCACCATTTAATTTTTCCTCACCTCCAGTCTGCTGTGGGACTGCAAATAACCCCACCTCTTTCCTCGCCCCCAACAGGCATTACTCCCAGCAGCAGCCGAACTCGGACTCCTGCATCAGTCAATGCTACACCCGCTAACATAAACATCGCGGGTGAGCTGCCCTGCCTCCTCAAAAAGCCTCTCGGAGTTTGTCGTGTGACCACTATGAGCCTATGGATTGAAGTCTGACTCACATGCTGGAGCAGAAGTGCCGAATAGCTTAATCTGTTAAATTATTGTATTTGAGCCTGGTTAACTTTGTCACTATCACTTTTTGCAGACCTGACCCGGGCAGTAAATGCCCTTCCCAGAAACATGACCTCCCAGATGTTCAACGCTATTGCCGCGGTGACCGGACAGGGCCAGAACCCCAACGCCACGCCAGCGCAGTGGGCCTCCAGCCAGTATGGCTACAGCGCAGGCAGCAGCGGTGGTGGCGGGGGCAGCAGCGCCTACCATGTGAGTTTCAGAGGGGGGGGGACGGGTTTGCCATTTTGAGGAAGCTGATCGAGGTCTTTGACTATTTGCCTGCTTGTCAAGTGCTGTAGACCGGTGTTACTGAAATTAACAGGTAACCTTTTCACTGGTTTTATACTCTGATAGCCACACCCCTCCTCAAACTCCAAAACCCCTGCTTTTGTTAATGATAGTTTTGTCCTGTCAGTCTCTGACCTGCCTCTCCCTCCAAAGGTATTTGCTACCCCGGCTCAGCAGCCCATGGCCACACCCCTCATGACTCCAAGCTACTCGTTCACCACGCCCAGCCAGCAGCAGCAGTCTATGACCACGCCCCAGTATCCTAGCTCCACCCCCCAGTCCTCGCATGGCCATGGACACGCCTCATCCACGCCTTCTTCATCGTCGTCATCACGCGTCAGGACACCACAGCCGAAGTGAGTGTGTAGAGTGTTTCTGAAACACCCTCCTGGACAAAACTGCAGCATGGCTTAGATCATGCAGGATTTAGGGCATGTCTATGTAGCGCTGTAGCTACAGGATTTACGTTTTGATTTATGGTGCTTTTGTCCAAAATGCCATACAAGTGAGGCGAATGGAATATTATAAACGTACGTGCTGTTGGAGTGCAGCTCATCTGAGCTTCCAATCAGTGCCCAGGTACAAGAGTAAACAGTATTGGAGGAGAAGCTATACAACTTCCAAGAAAGCAAGAACCTAATGAGATGATTGAAGAAGTGCAATCTTAAAAAAAACATTGAGAACAGAGGCATCAGGCTCGTAGAAGAAACCAAGTCACCTGAAATTCACACTATTACTTTCCAAGTCACTCTAGAGCAACTAGTCTGTGATTTGTTGGTGCCATGAATGTGACCCCTTATAGTTCAAGTAGGGCATTGTGCTAACACAAAGGTTGTAGGTTCAAATACCAAATGGTCACACTTCAGATAAAAGTGCCAGCTGAATAAATAAATGTGATCTGAGGTTGCCGCTAAGGCCACTCACACTTGCCCTTCGGTGCCCCCTCTTCCTGCAGGAGCAGCAGCCACACTGCGGTGGACTGGGGCAAGATGGCGGAACAGTGGCTGCAGGAGAAGGAGGCAGAGCGGCGAAAGCAGCAGCACCGCGTGACGCCGCGGCCGCGACCATCGCCCAGTCCCATGATTGAGAGCACGCCTATGTCTGTGGCCGGCGATGCCACACCCCTGCTGGACGAGATGGACCGATAGGCAGGAGGCCCTGTCCCTCCCCAGACCCCGCTCGACTCCCCACTTCCTCCTAATGACCATGGACCCCGTATACCTGCATGGCGGCCGTCTTCATGGATGAGCATTTGGAGATGAGAGGCTGAGCTGGGTGGGGTGGGGGTGGATTCGTTACGTCTGATTTTATTTGTTTCTTTTAAAATAAAAGCAGAGAATAGGAGGGGCCATTTCTTTATTTTTAAGAAAATGACAATTAGGAGGGATCCAGTATCCGTCTTGGGGTGACTGGCTGTGCGCTGATCAGGGCTTCTGTCTGCATATCTGCTAGCACAGTAACAGCAGCTCCCCCC
>JAODKF010000044.1:11570093-11589506 GCA_026779585.1 Mormyrus proboscirostris
TATTAGTGCTGGGGGGATATATTTATGCCCTTTCTGTGTTTTTTATTTTTTGTACCCCCTCCCTCCTAAAGCCTATATATTAAAATGGACCGAGGACCCTTGGTTACCCCTTGTGTCAGCTCCATTCCCTTCAAACAGGTGCATTGCACAAATAGGATGTTGTGCATTTGAGTAAAAATGTAGCCCCTGCAACATAATGTCTAGTTAGTTTTGTTTACCTAGTCATTTGTCCAAAGCATCTTCTGTGTAATCCCCGCCGAAATGTCAACATTGTTACATTGTTTTCTCCCAGATCCTGAACTGTCGCCTTTGTAATCATGGTGCCATCTGCTGCCAGCTGTGCACATCAGTATTTACTGTAGATTTTGGTTACTGTTTGTGTTATGCTGCCATGTTTTTCTATACAGGAGGCTTCTCACATTTTCAGACGTCAGGGTTCCCTGGCCAGGATGGAACGGGTATGGGAAAACATGGAGGAAAGTCCCTTTGGTCACACACCATGCCCTTGGCCAGGTTTATGTTGAAAAGACTTGATGGGTGCATCTCCTGTCTGCGTGTTTCCTGCTGAAATTCTTACTGCCCCCAGCAGGGGATTGAGGGTATCCTGGGAAACGGGTTGCTTCATTCAATGGGCCAGCTGGAGGCCTCATCGCTTAAGCCTGCCTGAGGGGGAAAATGTAGAAGGGGGAAAAAAGCAACTGTTCAGACTTAAGTGCTGCTTTGAGTATCTGTGTTCAGCACCTTTTGTGTTTCCAAATAAACCATTATGTATGGAAAAAACTACTGACATCCAAGTCTTCATGCATGTGCTCACCTGAAACCTGTCACTTTGCTGAGACGTTCACAGGCTCATTTATCCACTTGTATTTTTTGTCAATGTTGCCTGTAAAGCTTACATGTCTTATGGGTTTGGTTAGGAGACTTCACTGTACCCGTTTCTAATCTTCTTAACCCTGCTTTTTGTTCCCATTGTTGAAGTTCACCTCAAACTGATATTTTAGAGCAGGGGTCTCAAACTCTAGTCCTGGGGCACCAGAGCCCTGTGTAGCTTAGCCCTGTTCCATCACAGGTGATTCAGCTCAACAGCTGTGTGGTAATTTACACAAGGAGTTTAGTCAGGTGTGTCAAATGAGCGGAAACCCAAAAATGTGCAGGGCTCTGCCCCCCCAGGACTGGAGTTTTGAGACCACTGTTTTAGGGGGTCTTTAGTCCTATCTGTCCGTGTAGGTCGTTCTGCTGGGAGTTGCCTAGTTTTAGAGATGCTGGCCATAGAAATGCTGTGCTTCCCTCAAGTGTAATGCAACTGAATGGCATTGTTTATGTGGTGGTTACAGCGGTGAACTGCCCCTTTAAGGGTAGTCTTTGTGCTCAAGTATTTCTCAGACTCATTCTGTAAACCCATGTGGAAGGAGAACTGTCAGTAAACAGAATGCTAAACAGTAGCTTATAGTGGGGCAGCACAGAAAGACACACTTTGTCATTGGTGGAGACCGGAGGCCATGATGGAGCTGACCAGCCAATTGCAGAGCATGTCATGTATGGCATTATCTTGTGTCCCACACAGGCAGACTGAAACCTGATCAGCCTTACCCAGTTTGTAATTGGCTGTCAAGGATCGCTCTCTCTCTCTCTGGCCCCCACCATGCAACAAACTTTCTTGTCCCTCCCCTTTCGGTCCATTCCTTCTTTCTATCCAGCTCAGCCGCCCTCTTGGACTCTCCATGGACGTGCTGGCCGTGCCAGAAGACCGGCCGAGAGGCTGGTATCTTTCGCTCATGGCTCCCAACACCAAGGGTCACAGGTTCGCCTGGCTGGACCCATCTCGGCTTTATTGCAACCACCAGGTGGGCAGACACAAATTCTTCCATGGTGCTGTGACGACTTATATCACTCGCGAGTTGGCTCTGCTAGTGTACAATGGCTCCTTATGTATCTGCTTGGCTGTAATCCCAAGTCAAGTCAAACTCGTAGCACGGACGGCAGACCAGAAACAAGGCCTCTCATTCAGTGGTCAGCTGTCCAACATATGTTTGCGATAGCACGGCTCTGGGAGTTCGGGTTTGACCCAAGTTTGCACAAACTCAGGAATGTTCTGCTGTTTTGGGCTGGCTGGTTTCATGGATGGGAGTCAGGGTCAGACTCGGCACTAGTCACATCCATCTGCCTTGGATTCCCGTCTAGGCTCTTTCCGACTGTGTGACGGACCTACTTCAGCCTTTCCAAAACATGTCCATCGATCTGGTCGCCGGGATCGATGCCATGGGGTTTATTCTAGGTGAGACGGGCACTTAATCACCATTCGCTTGCAAGGCCTTTGGCCTACAGTAACTTGTATGGCTTATCCTATAACACTGCATGCCTTAAAACACAACTAACTGCAGTGGACCTTCACTCACAGCGAGGTCTGCAGGCTCAAGCACACAAGTGCGCAGAGGGGCTCTCAGCACCCGCGGAGGGGAAAGTCCCGCCTGGCTATTTTTACCATAGATCAGCTGACAGGGCAGGACATACAACTACCTCTGAGCCAAGTTTAGAAAGTGTTACAGTCACAGGACAGATTTATTCATCAGAGTCTGAACCCGGGTTATGGTCAACACACCTGAATTCAGCAGGCCTGGTTTGGCACTGCTGGAACCGGGGGTTTGTTATAAAACAAACTTTAGGAAAAGTTAGTTTTCATTGTACTTATTGATTCAGGTCCAGAATCTATGGAATGCTGATTTAGCTTTAATTCATTTCTAGAGGACATCATAAACTTAAGTATAACTAGTCAGAATGCAAATTCATGATATCAGGAAAATAAAATGCATATTATTATTAGAAATTCAGTTTAAAATAGTTAAAATGCCATTTCTTGATATCAGACGTATTTTATCTAGTGAGATTCAAAACGTTTTTCTCATTTATTTCAATGAGAGTTGAATTTTGAACTAGTTAGAATGTCATTTTCTGATATCTGGAATTCTGTTGTAACTAGTTCTAATTCAATTCAATTGTATGTAAAATACCAATTTCTGATATCAGAAATTCAATTTTAATTAGTTACAATGACAATTATTGATATGAGAAATAAAATAAACTAGTTATAATTCAGTTTTAAGTATAGCTAGTTACAATCGAATTCCTGATATTAGAAACTGGCATTTGAACTAGCTTGATTTCCAACTCCCACTGAAATCAATAAGAAAAACATTTTGAATCTCACTAACTAAAGTAGAATGTCTGATATCAAGAAGTGGCCTTTTAGCTAAAACTGAATTTCTGATATGAATAATATACATTTCATCTAGTTAGAATTGAATTTGTGATATCCTCTAGAAATGAATTAAAGCTTGCCATAACAACCTCGTCTTCACACAACTTCCAGCAAAAGCCTTAGAACTATGGAGTTTTCTAATAACAGATTTCACCAATAATATTTTGGAACCCACTGATTTGCTTTGAAGGGTCACTGACCTACCCCACCCACCCCCAGGCTCAGCCATAGCCACCCGCCTGGGGAAGGGCTTTTTGGCGATCCGGAGAGCGGGTCACCTCTGCGTGGAGACGAAGGAGCAGGCCTACAAGGACTACTCCAGCTGCCAGAAGCTCATGGAGGTGCGTCTGGATGTGCTAAGAGCAGGTGATGCCCTTTCACTTTCAACTTTCATCTTACAACACACACCCTCCAGTTGTTATCTCCTATAAAAGTCATGTCTACACCAACATCACCTGTCACTGTGTAACTGCCAGTACCACTCTGGCAGGTTGATGGTTTTCAAAGCCTATATGATAAATAGCTTACCAGCTTAATAGAATGGAGTAAGGGTACACTGCCCCACAAAGGCCAAACACTGTAACTACATATAGTCAAAACTGAGTTTGACCAAAACTGGGTTCCTTAGACTCTGTTTTATCTCGTGACATATGTTGTATATCTTACTATCCTTGTTGTTGAGGAAAACAGAGTGTGATCACACTACGAAAGGCACATTTAAATCAAGACAAAACAACCCTTTTCTTCAGTTTCAGTGTTAGCATAGTAATTATTTTTTGCCGTAAGTCGTGCAGTTTAATCACAGAAAGAATGGCGATATTTAATGCAGTTATGTGTGTGGGGAATGTTCACCTGGGAATGAATTAGCAATTAGTCGGGGCAAGGAAGGATTACGGGTGAATCTCAATATGCGTAATTGATCAACTTACGCTGTCATGCACCTATTTTCTTCCTTCGCCAAAGACCAGTTCCAGTACTAAGAACACAAGTGCAGAGGACGGTAAAAATCCCTGGATGTTGTTCTTGCTTCGTCCCAAATGTCAAGGATACATCAGTTGCATCTTCGCTAAATGAGACCAATCCCATGATTCATTGCACCCCAAGTTTGTTCTTGGCAAGATCGGTGTTGCCAAGACCACAAGTATGGTCTTTGTGTTCTTGGTATTGAGATTCACCCATGTATCATGGCAGGCAGCATGTGGAGAGGACCGATTGCAGATGTACAGATACATTCAGAGACACATTATAGACTAGGGCAAGACGCGCCAATGCAATAACACACACGACCCTTGCATGCCAGGCCTGAATGTGCTGCTCGTGGACCAGTGGATCGAGACCGGAGGCACCATGAAGGCGGCCATCACCCTGGTGGAGGGGCTGGGTGCTACCGTCGTTGGTGGGTTTTCGTTACAGTGCATCTACAAGTTTACAGTTTTCTCCTGGACCGGTTCTGAGGCTCCTGAGGAGATGTAGCTAACACGCTAGCCCTTGTCTACCCCCTACCTCACAATCTATAATCCCTGTCTCCCTTTGTATATGTGTACGGACTCCTTCCAGGTGTAGCCGCCATCGCCATCGAGAATAGCGATGGGGGGCGTTGGATCAAAGACAACTACACATCGTCACACTGTGTCCCAGACGAGCTGCAGGCCCAAATCGACAGGCAACATCTGGACTCCTTTAAGAGCTTCGGCAGCAGGGGCAGTGACATTGGCCCAGAGGGCATGTCTTCTCCCGTGGGTGGGAACCTGATCTCCACATTATGAGCTAGAATGTTCACCACATCTGCTCAGCTTCCTGCTAGGATTTTACCTTGAGATTCCCTTCTATGCTTTACCTTTACTTCCTCAAACTGACAGAAAGGGGGCACTGTTGGTGCTCTGCTGATCAGCATCACCCTCTACGTTAGCAGTCTGCGGTCCTGGTCTATGACTGTTTTGGAGGCAGTGAATTTCTGCTCACCTTGGTCCTGCTGGGTTTATTCCATTATCTAGTGTGAATCTGCTTCTTATTAAACAATATAACATGGTTGTCTTTGCAAACACAAATATGCCATTGTTTTTCAGTGATAACGATTTAACATTTTGAGATTAGTTTTTAGGACATAAACTTGAATAACCTTGATTTCAAGCTAAACAGGCAAATAAAGTGAAAAGAACCTATGATTCCCAGATGAACCAGTCAAGCGGACAAGCTCTGTCCTGCGATGTTATTTTATAGTGGGAGTTTGTACAATGAATTTCACGAAGAGACCCTGTGGATGATCTCAACCAGGTATGGAGTTGCAGAATGTGTGGGAGTGAAATAACTGCTGTCCCGGTTACAGGCAACCCTGTATTTTGAAAGGGCACATTATGCATCCCCTGCTCTAGGCCAATGCAGCCCTGACTGAAAGGGTAACAGGAAATCACATGCTGCCCTCTCTGTATAAATGCACTGTCACAAGCATGACTGCATGCCTGCCCTGCGCATGGAACACACAAAGGCTGGGCTCTATGCCTCAGAGTCATGGGACCCTGAGTCTCAACTCAGATTAATAATGCGGGGAGGACACAGAACCTCCCAAGGGTGTTGAGCTGTAGTGGTAAGGGGGGGGGGGGAGTTCAAGGCCGTCTGAAATGCTGATATTAATTCCCTCTTCTCTGACTTCCCTTAGTAACACATTCATTTTCCAGTGCTGACTGCCAGGGCCTTGTGGCAGCAGACATCTTGAACGTGATTGACTGAAGATCGACCACTTCTCCTCATCACTGACAGCAGGGGGGCTGCTTCTTCAGCTTGATGTCCACATTGGCAGAGTTGCTTGTTATACCTGTCAAAAGATGAGGGGGAATTCCAAAACAAGAAGGCTTTCTTATGCTCTTTACGAACCATTAAAGCCGCGATTAAACCGTGCGGCAGCCTGCGTGCGGCCAGGCTTCGTGCGGGCGATGCTGGCACTCACGGACGATGTCGCCAACGCGCCGGGACTCTGTCTTCTCCAGCTCGGCGAGTATGCTGGCCTCAAAGGTGAGCGATGCCACACGGAAGAAGAAGTCCCTCACACTCTCCCCTGCAATTGCAGCCAGCTAGTTAGCTTGACATCATCTGATCAACGACCACAACATACACAAGCCACTGTGAGATGGTTATCTGGCTGTTTAAACAGACTCCTCCTTAGGGAACATGTACGACTTGCACATGTTCCTTGAACTCCACCACCCTTCCTTCTCTTCTGGCTGTAGTGTAAGTGCCCTCTACAGGAGGGCACTTACAGTTAGTAAACTGCGTGAATAGGTGATCCTGGGAAGCACTGTGTGGCTCAGTGGGTAGGGGCAGGGGTGGACAGTTCAGATCCTGAAAGAAAAATCCAGACCAATATTTTCTTTCAACCAACCAGTTTGGCATAAGAGTCCTAGTCACAGAGCGCTCAGCTGTTTTGTTGAAACTAAATCTTGGTTTGGATTTTTACTTTCTGGACCAGAACTATCCACCGCTAGCTAGTACTCTGTGCCCATCATCAGAAGGTTGCAGAATCCTGAGGCCGGCAGACTGCGGTGTTGGGATCCTGGACAAGGCCCTTAATCATCAATTGTTCCAGGGTCACTGCTTGCTGGCTGTGACCCCCAAACCTGTTCTCAACTGTATGTTTGCTTGTGTCTCATGGAGAACAAGATGAGGTAAGCAAAAAGAGAATCTCCTCTGGGCTAAACCCGGACAAATATATTTATAAAAGGTGGTGTGTTCATAGGTGAAAGCCCTGTAAAACACACTGATAAAAGTATAAATTCCCTGCATAGGAATGAATGGAGTCCACCGACCTGACAATGCCGACACAGCCCAGTATTCTGCTTTAATCTCCTCCGCCAGCTTGATAGCTTCCTGTTCAATCTCGGAGAACTCATCCGGAGGCTGTGTTGGTGGGGTGGAGGACAAGGACGAAAGACCCAATAAAAACAACGCCAGACTTTCAGATCTGCAGAGAAACATGTCAGGACCAGAAAGGACGGCGGCTTCTTCAGAGGCCTCACCCGCAGGTCCTTCTTGGTGCCCACCAGGAAGAGAAGCATGCTGGAAGGATCGTTCTCCTTCATTGCCTCCTCCAGCCACTGCCTTGGGGGACACAGAGAAAAGGTGCTCGGTCAAGCGTCCGACACCCCTCGAGCATGTGGGAGAATGGGAAAAAAGGTCACTCTGCTCCTACCTCGCATGGTCTAGAGAAACTGCGTTGTTCACGTCAAACACAATTATCATGGCTGGGCAAACAAAGGGAAGATTGTTAGGAATCTAAATCAAACAAGAAATGTCCGGTTCCTCTTTCCCAGAAGCTCTAGTGTTGAACAGCACCCCATGCTATGCTACAAAATGGGATCTCCAAGAAACAAAATGTCTACAGCTACTTTCAGATATAGTTGCTGGACATGATCTTCGTAAGCTCCAACAAACCCTTGTCCCCCCAAAAAGTAACTGTCCAGCACTGTCCAGAGGTGGAAATGTCAGGTCCAGACAGTACAAATCCAGACCAAGATTTTGTTTCAACCAACCAGTTGAATGTAAAGAGTCACAGTCAAAGAATATTCAACTGGTTGGCTAAAACAAAACCTGAATCTGGATTTGTACTTTCTGGACATGAACTTTCCACTTCTGCATACCTCTAAATATAACTTTATCAAATATCCAACAACTTTAAAGACACCAAAATGTTAATGGTTTTATGGATCACCATGCACACCCTACAGTAGCAGGTAAACGGTAATGAGATTTCATCGCTTTTATGGGCATGCTGTGAATCCTTAGAGGCAGAGCCGATGCAGGGCTTCCCTGAAAAAGGGAGGGTCAGCGTCCTACCCTGAGCTCCTCTGTAGTAAGTGGAGGCGATGCACTTGAACCTCTCTTGGCCAGCCGTGTCCCACCTGATGGGGCGTAAGGCTGTGGTGAGAGTGGTCATGTGGGAAATTCCTTAGAGGTTTCCAGAATCTGTACATTCATAGCCAGCACTTGACCAGGATCGTATTTATATGAGGTCAGAGGATATTTTAGTATTTTTCTTTTTACCACTGGCCACCTGTTTGCAATTCCCTCTGAAAATACCTACGGTAAATTGCTGTGCAGCACCAATCATGTGAAAATGGATTATTCAGTGCATGAAGTTTGTGAACTGACTCACAGCTGCAGGCTGAAGGGAACGCCCAGCACTTCAAACCTTTCCATCCCAAAGTCCACCCCTATGGTCGCTTTGTAGCCCTTGTCAAAGGTGTCCCTGCAGAACCTGGTGGGAGGACCGAGAGCACACAATGTGTGTTCAGACATGGCAATATTGGCTCAGTCAAATGCCAACTAGATAAAAACAGTACAGAATGCGTTAATCCAGTGTTTCTCAATGCGGTCCTTGGGGACCCACAGTCAGCCCATGTTTTGCTCCCTCCCAGCTCCCTACCTGGACCTTGGAGGGACGAAATATGTGGACTGCATGGCAGAGCCCGAGAACTTGGTTGAGGAACACTAATATTTTTTTAGTTTTTCAGCAAGCGATGCTTCCTGTTTAAATTGTTTCTTTCAAAAGATTCATAGGGTGACCAGATAACCCATGTCGGGGAGGACACCTTGAGCTACTTCAGGTTTTACAAACCACTTAAAAACTGAAAGGCTTATGTGCTTGGCTAAATATTTCAGTTCTTCTTGTACTTTGACTGGTTTGAAAGACTCATTCAGCTGTTTCACATTAACATTAGCGACACATGCATGATTATAGGAGACTGACCAATCAACACATTACACGATTTTAATGCTCAAGTGAAAGCCAGGTCCATTTAATTGAAATGATAGTTTAGAAATCCTGTCTTAGCTGAAAGTGTCCTCCCTGACATAGATTATCTGGTCACCCTAAAGATTCATCAGTGCAGAAGGTCAACATGAGCACTGCTTACAGATTTATCCGTTTATACAAGTGGGAGTTTGGATCACCTGAAATGTCCCACATTCTGAAAATGAAAGCATTTTTTATAGGTCTACTTCCTTAACCACCATGTTTGAGGTATTTCCGAAACAATTATCAGGAAGTGAGACAATCACTGTAAACTAATCCTCAACAGTAGCATGGCGCTAATGTGACATGCTACGGAGAAGCCTTTAACCAGAGATCAGGTTAATTTAAGTTCTCTTCACTCACTGAGCGTGTTTTGGCTGTTTTTCTCTCCTCATTTATTTGGCTTAAGCCTTAGTTATTTGGCTTAAGCCTCACATCCCCCCCCCCTTTTCCATTTCATCACTACCACTCAATGTTCAACATACGCTTCGCTCACCTGCTAATGAGGCAAGTCTTTCCCACGGCCACATCACCCACCACAATGACCTTGGAGATGGTAAACCTGCAGGGCAGGGTCACAGACATGGCAGGAGGGTTACCAAGGCACCCTGCTGCCCAGGAAGGGCACGAGAAGCACGAGGGCACGAGAGCTCACCCTGCCCCGGCCAGCCTCTGCTCATGGCAGGCGCTCGTCACCTTGCTGTCAAAGCTGTCATTGGTGTGCAAAGCTGCCTCTTTTGTGAAACACTGGGGGGAAAAGCAACAAGTTGGTGACTGAACTCTGGCCCCATGTCTCTCTATTCCTAATACATTATGGATCAAAGGTGGGGGGGGAAGCCTTAGTGAAGATGCTATTCAGTTTAATCAGTGTGAAATACAGGAGTGAAATCACAAAACCGGGAATCTGTAGGTCGGGGTGGAAAGGTAGTCACAGCAGAATGGAGGTACCTGAGGTCACACCTGAGACAAGGGGTGCTGCTAGAGATTTTGGGCCCCCAACCCAGACTTATCTAATTACGTTCCAAATTACCAGGCTCCCCATCACTTAGGGGCCTCTGGAATCATTCTAACTTATATTCTTCTGGGGTATTATGGTAATACAGTGTACCATGGTATTTTGACTATGCCGTGATACTTTGGGATCTTGGCGACTTGTTGCTAGGCAATTTGTATTGTGGAGTATGCCTCCCCCCCACACAACAATTTCAAAATAGCATTGTTTTTGAAAATAATGCTGACATACTGTCAATGTCTGGATGGTATGATGGCATGAAAAATCAGATATTCTTTTCATATTGTTTCAGATTCTTCAAACAAAATGAAACTCCATGTCAAATATCATTATAGAAAAGTCTGGATGATAAACTTTTAACGTGTTACCGGAGGGAGCTGGGTGATGATACGATCTTTTCGGATAGGAGGCAGTGTGCTCATGGTGGGTGTGCACCAGGCTGGCGATAGAGTCAGCTTGCTGGGTCAGGAAGCGTTCCCGACGTGAGTCTTATCTGTGAAAGAAAAAAAACACGCAGTTTTACCTGGACAGCCTTCAGACACCTTCAGATATTAATCTTGTAAATGATGATCTTGGATAGTTGGCTGCTCATGGGAGTTTTACCTACACAAAAATGTTCTGAGGGAAGAAAGAAAAATGATTGGTTCAGATAACTAATCAGATTGTAGAGGTCACATCACCTGATAACCCTTTAAAGAAGTTCTTGTATGACTGTTTGGCAGCAGAGCCTCTGAGGACTCTTCATATAGACACTTTCACAGAGCTGCATTTTAGTCCTGTAAATAATCCAGAACCATTTTGAGCACTCAGCCATTGGTCACATGTTACCTACCCATCACAACTACACTGCTGCCATTGTTGTTCAATATACCAACTCAACGATATTGCTGCTAATCAGAGAAGAAAGCAGTTACTAAATGGCATTTAGTATCTGTCATGTGCTTCTTGTTTCCTGTGCCATGACCCACCTAGTAGGAATTTCAGGATAGACATTCGGTCAGCATTTCCCATCATGCATCAGTGGTTCAATAAACAAATATGTTTATTGAATGATTAATTGGTTCCCTTTTACTTGACCTGCTGAAGTGGATCTAGTGAGTTTTTTTTAATGTTGGCTCCACCCTCAAAACAAACCATACAGTGTGATCAGGTTTATCAAACCACCTAACAATCTGTGTACACTGTATATTGAATGAATGAATATTTGCCATTTATACAAGTATGAGTACAAGTACATATGAATTCTTTGATTTTCATATTCCCCACCTTGCTGTGCATGAGCAACACATTCACACACGTATGAATGTAGGTTACAGGTGTGGGTTCTGAGATTAGAGTGAAGGGTCAGATAGTATTCAACAATCCTGAAGCGGTTTGCTCAGGCCTTGCTCAAGGGCCCAATTGTAATATGATTACTCGTGCCCCCTAAGTTTCCAACACACAATGTTACCGAAAGGCACAGTTCCTTAACCTGCTTAATATAGATAGCAAGAAGTAACAAAAAAAAGGCAAAACAAAAAACATCTGAATGCCAAAAGTAGATTTTTCATTCTGAATTTACCGTCAAATGCTTACTTCGTGAAATTCTATTTATTGAATGTTTCTATGTATAACCACATATGCTTTACATGGTATGTATGCGTATATATACGTGCGTTTAGGAAATTGTATGGAATTCATTTCTTAAGAATGTTACAAAGTTTTGTTGAGGTAATTAAAGCACATGACTCGCTAGTCTCAAATTTCAAGAGATTTTAAGATGATTAATCACACAAATCACATTCGTGTGATTACGTGAGCAACTGATGTCGGTGAAGGAAGTTGGGCGTTTGCTTCTGTTTCTTTAAAATAAACATAAAAGCCAAAACAACCTATTATATGTATACATCAAATATACAGAAAAAGCTATGCAAGCGAATAAGAAGACAAGTAGATAAATACGGTTAGTGATGTGACATCATCTTGCAAACAGATTTGTTTAGTAATCATGTGGTAGTAGTTAACAATTGCGAATTTTACTTAAGTCCGTATCTCATAGACTACATACCTCAGACGGTACATCCTCCCATTTCATGACAACGTGAAAACCAGAAATATTTAATCCAGATTTGGTTAAAAAATCTTATTCCATAAATCAATAATACGTGGACTTGGTCGGAGTATAAGTTTGTCGGAATTTGATGAGGATCCAACAGAAGTGAATAATATCCTATTTTTCCCAAGTCATAACACAGCGCCGCGAAAAAACACACTGCCGCAAACATATGACTCGGATTAAGCCCAAGAGCGAGTCAACCTGCCTTAAACACAGAAGATAAAGCAAGCAAATCCATCATGAACCACGGCAGAAGATGTAAGGAGTCATTGCGCCCCCTAAAGACAGATATCTGCTAATGCATGGATTTGCCAGTAAGATTTGGCGGCACGGTACGAATAGGATTCTGTCTCTTTATGGAAATATGTAACTACATGCTATTTGAACACGTGTATTTTTAAGCCTACACCAGTTCTATAACATAGTTGCACTGTGGGATTGTAGCAATCCTAAAACAAGAGTTCGTGTTGTAAAAGTCGGTTTAATGTGATTTGTTGAGGAAATATTCTGGAAACACTCCAGAACGTGATTCGCAGAATTCGTTTAGGCAGAAATGTAGAAAAATGCAGAATACTACATGTCCAGTTCCGTACTACAGATCCCATAATCCTGGGGATGGTTTTATCCCGCGATACTTCGTCCGTTTTTCGACCCCTGTGAATAAACCAAAGGAAACCCCGTCTGTTCGTTCTTTCCCAAGATGGCCCCGAAGGCGAAGAAGGAGGGTATGTAGTGCTTCTCCATTTAAGTCCGAAAAAAAGCTATAAAAACCTCTCAGAAGTTTATGTTGAACTAAGTTGACTGCATATTTGGATGAATAACCTTGCTATAATGGTGAAATTTTGACCACAATATCTAAGTTTTAATGTGTGGAGGTGTTCATTCTGAACACCGTGTGAGGCTAACGTTGTTGCTAACGTTAGCCGCGTTACATTGCTGGATGCTTTCTCGCAAAATATAAGATAGGGGTCTGATCGTAAGTATTGATGAAGTCCTCCACGTTTTCCGGTAGCTTGCCGATATGCTTTGGGTGTGTTTTTGATCGTGCTTGCTAGCTGGTTGCTGTGCTTGTCATCGCTGGTTTGTGGCCTTCTGCTCCACGTGAAGGACCGCGGCGGCACCTCGTTGGTAACATTACACGGTGCGGTGAAATGAAGGCTGCCTATTTTTTCGTGTTTTTGTGAAGCAGTTTTTAAAGAACATGATTGTCAAATGAAGGTGACTATCGGACTCCATGCAATTGAGAATGCAGATAGCATTCGTTGCAGCTTAATTTAATATTAATGTCTGTTCCTGGTTTCAAAGTCGTGGTCTGGCTAGTGTTTTCTTTAAGTCAGTCGTGGGTCGAGGCGGGTAGTGCATAAGATGTTCTTGGCGAACAGAGCATGACGTACTGATTCAAACATTATTTCTGATGCATCACGTAGAACCACGTGTTTATAAAGCTTTTCGTCAAAAGCCTCACAAATTTCCGAGCTATTTCTTATTTGAAGTTGATGTGATACTGTTTCAATGCCCCAGCTCTGAATTTAATTGGTAGTATTTATTGTATCGTATTTATTTCATGGGGCTTATTTGAATTTATTTGCATTTTTTGCTCTGAGTGTTGAGTTGTTGGTAGTAGCCTAATGCTGCTGTCTTTGTCCCCTATTATGACCTGCAGTTGTACCGGCCAAGACAGAGGCCAAGTCCAAGGCCTTGAAGGCCAAAAAGGCAGTGCTGAAGGGTGTCCACAGCCACCGGAGGAAGAAGATCCGCACTTCTCCCACCTTCCGCCGACCTAAGACCCAACGTCTGAGGCGGCAGCCTAAATATCCCAGGAAGAGTGCTCCTCACAGGAACAAGTATGTACTGTTTTGTCGTTTTGGATCATCAAGTAGAGCTGGAGATACAGAGCAGTTCCACCTGTGGGGGGATCTTGGGTTTATTTGCTCAGGTGCAAGTGATGGTCACTAGCGATCAAAGCATGACTTGCTGTGATTAAAGCTTTTTTGAAACTGATGCGTCTCGAGCTCTTTCTTTAGACTTAATCGCTTACTGGGGTGACTTTATTTCTGTTAGATATATATATATATATATATATATATATATATATATATCTCTGAGGATATTGCCACCTGGTGGTGTTGATTTCCTAGGTGGATGGCTGCCTACATCTGGACCTGTAACTCCCCCAGCAAAGCATATTTGTCTTTATCCTCCTCTGTAGGTTGGACCATTATGCCATCATCAAATTCCCCCTGACCACTGAGTCAGCCATGAAGAAGATCGAGGACAACAACACCCTGGTGTTCATTGTGGACGTCAAGGCCAACAAGCATCAGATCAAGAATGCGGTGAAGAAGCTGTACGACATTGACGTGGCCAAAGTTAACACGCTGATCAGGTGAGCTTCTGATTAGCCATTGGTTTTTAACAAGAAAATGTTTGGAATGGAAAAGACCGCAAAACTACCTGGCCATCCCTGTGAATGATGTACACTGTAAGTGTCTGAAACGTGATGCTTTCAAAGGAACCACTGATGCAGAGGAATGTTCTCGCAGACATAATGCTGCGGGGTCCGTTGTAGTTTATGGGACGTTGGATGGGATTATGACTGAGAGCTTTGCTTTCATCGTCTACAGGCCCGATGGCGAGAAGAAGGCATATGTCCGTCTTGCCCCAGATTACGATGCACTGGATGTTGCGAACAAGGTGCGTTCCCCATTTGGTCACTCGGTGAACCCCGTGGATGCCTTTTATGCAGTTTTAGGGTGACACTGCCGAGTGTGTATTTAGTAGAAAGGCTTGGCCACACCAAGTTTGTCCTTTTACTTTTCAGATAGGAAGGTGCAGCGGTCCTGTTTTGTTTTATTTGACCTTAAAGAGTGTCTGACGATGTGTTCATTTAAATGCTACTGTGAGTGAGGGCTTGGAATAGGAAGCCATAGCGTTTGTTCCACAAATAGTGGCATGTACATAGACTGGCCATGGTCCCAGAAACACTTCGGTGTTCATTGCCACTTCAGCATTTGTCTTCTAAGGCTTTGTATGTCTGTATCAATTCTGTGTCTGCAAAGTATTTGTGCAAATGATGGAAATTTGTTGCATCTGAACCTCTGTGATGCTTTCAAAGGAACCACTGATGCATGATGGGAAATGCTGACCGAATGTATATCCTGAAAGCATTAGCTAACCTTTACCTTTTCTCCCTTTTCTTTTCAGATTGGCATCATCTAAACTGTTCATCGCTGAATGTACAGCAGAATAAACATTTATTAAAATACTGCCTTATTGTCCTCATTGCTTTTACTTTCATGCTTCCCTGGGTTTTTGTATTTCATGATTCACAAATAAGAGGTAACAGTCAAACATGATTAGGTCCCATATCAGAATGAAGAGAGACTGTTCAGTGTTGCTTAATGACAATATGCATTCAAGATGACGTCACATTCTCAAGTGGCAGCATAGTGCCATTAAACTTGAAGTTTTTGCGGCACGAAGAAATACAAAATTTGCCCAATCCATAAACTGAGTAAGTATGTCTGTTTGTGTTGTGAAGGCTGTTGCTTGTTTTTGAAACTTCTGGTAGTACTGGGATATCAGTCTTGTTGATTGGTAGTTGTGTGTTGCTGACAGGGTTGGGGGACGAACGGTCACTGAGATTGTGCTAATTTCATAAACATTGATGCTACAAGGATTGATTTTTAAGTTGGTGACAGTTTGGTTTTTACAGTGAATGGTGCAAAGTAAGTGATGTTTTCTGGTTGGTTGTCATATTTTTAATCCATCCTTGGTAGTTCACCTGATAAAGGCTTACTGGAATATTTACTGTAAGGTGAATGAAATTTTGACCTGACAGTTGCACTGCAGAGCTTTTATATGTTTGATGCAGTCTAAATACAGGGCTGCCAACTCTCACGCATCTGGCGTGACACGCTTTCAGACTCGCGCTCATACAAAGAATCTTACGGCAAATCTATATTATTCAATTATAAGCCTAAAATTGGCTGCATCAAAAGCACTGGGGTAGTTTGCGAAGCTCACAGACTACAAGTTAATGGAACTGCAACATACATTTAAATGAGTGTTCAAACTTGTCTCAAAAATCACACCAGTCAGCTGGCCAAAGTTGGTGGTACTGTAAATAGTATTTCATTCAGTAAGAACCTGCATTTTTGGTGTGCTTTTTACAACCACTGCCGGAGGTCACATTTGAGTAATGTCTTTGGAAAAACCTGCTATCTGGCTTTATTGTACAGTAAATGTTACATCAATGGTAAGAAAGATGAATTAATAATTAGCTGACATTGACAAGACTCTGTCACTGGTTAATTTATGAAATTGAGAGTATGGACTGGAGGATGTGGTGGCTCGCTGTATCGAAGACTAAAGCTGGGTACAATTTCCACAAATTAAGGTAATGTCCAGATACCACTTCATCGAATTAAACACCTTAAAAGAACTTTCTGTTGAAGTGAAGTCAAGAAATGAAACTGTCATTGCTTGCGAACCACAAGGGGGCAATATTTTCAATATTTTGTTTAGGTTACCGATAACCATGTTTTTTGGTGGAGATATTTATTTGTGTACCTGTGTAACCAAACTTGCTGTGCAAACGCCTAATATACTCAGTGAAACGATCAGAAGCAAACAAAAGAAAAAGCAGGTGATTCAACAAATTTAATTTAAGCGATAAGGATGCCTTAATTGTCCAACGTTTTATGTGTATGCGGGGCCTTTAAAAATGCACAAATGTGAGCAGTACATATGCATATAGTCAAAGACTCCACCTTTAAAATGAGGGAGGTGGGGCATGACATGGTCACCTTTAACAGATGGAAGTTTATTCCTAGTTAGACGGCTGCGCCAGGGGGCGGAGGCTTCGCCCAGCTATTAACCCACACTTTAGAAACTGTATTTTACGTCGGTCGGTTGACAACTCCGCTTTCAGCGATTACATTGTAATTTAATTCTGTTTGTCAGATTATGGTGTAATGTGAACAGGCACCTAATTTTCTGCATTTCATGCAGTGGGATTTGGAACCTGACGGCTTCGAAAAAATACGTTTAAATATACTGATTATACTTGAAACTGGCTTGGTTGTTCGGCAGTCCTACTTATTCATCCAACTTAAAAAGCATTTTCGTTTTTGGATCAGTGTAAACTTAGCGGACTGGAAACATTTGCAGTGCAATCCGCGTTCCGCAATGCCGGGCTTCGATTACAAGTTTCTGGAAAAGCCGAAAAGACGATTTCTGTGTCCTTTATGCAACAAGACGATGCGGGAGCCTGTACAGGTTTCAACGTGCGGACACAGGTTCTGTGATACTTGTCTGCAAGAATTTCTAAGGTAAGTGCATCTCAAATTTTGTTTCTGCTCTGATAACTCGTCAAAGAAGTCGAATTATTATTATTTATGTAAAACAATACTCTAGACTACTGGAGTGCGTAAAGGATTAATCAGAAATTGAGATTCTAATTTTTTCCGTTTATCCTAAAATATTCAGATGCAATGACACTTTGACAAACAAGGTTTTTCCTGTTTATTTATAGGCGTTGATAAATAAATTAACATGCCGGGTCGAAGGTATATGTCCTGGAGCAGGACGCGCAGGCTCACCTGGGCGCAGGTTCATCTATGACCCCTATGGTCTGCATCTTTCCAAATCAGAGGACACGGGACTAAACAAACCCGCCCGGATTTACTGGCAAGAACAGCACATTAACAATACATACTGATTATTAATTAAATAACAGTTCTTTGTGGTAACTAATAAAAGATATTTTTGTGTTCTATCGATGTCAGCAATACCTGTGGACATACTTCAGTTGAACATAACAGGTTATCGCTGTCAAAGCACAGATTTTGAATTCATTAGAATAATTAGGTTTTAATAATAACAATGAATGAAACGAATGTGTCTCGTATATAATGTAAGTTTATTTGATATCAGATAACAAAGGTCCATTTTTTTGCTGTTAGAAGCTATGTTCTTTTACTCCTTTATGGCTGTGTTCATCTGGTGCATGAGCGCTGTGCTTGGTTCTCAATTGCAGAATAATGCATTTGTATATTTATGTTGACGAATTTTTCAAGTCCATTTGCTAAGATTTACCTTCTGCGTTCTCTGAATTTCAATTATCACAAAAACGATTATAACTTAGAGAAGTCCTGAGTGAAATCTCGCGGATCTTAAAATAACATATTTTAAAGAAACAAACAAACTACAAACCCATGTAGATGTCTCTCGGTACCGGAAACGTGGCAAGTATTAATTTGAATTGCAGCTAGAAATCAGGAGATGTCTGAAAAGTTGTGTATAGTCTGCGCATTAACCGTTTACATCTGTAATTTCCGGGAGCGATTTATGTCAACTTTTCACAGAGTATGCAAATCCATTTTATGCAGGTTTACATGTAAGAATGCTGAAATTACAATTACACGTTTTATGACACAGAGGAACTTCCTTATTTGGGTTGTGTACATTCAAAATCGGATACACGGCATTGTCGTTTGAATGGGTGAGGGGCTGCGCTCCAGGGCGCTGCGGGCGCTGGGTGGTTAGGATCGGACTGGGAAATATGTTAATCATTATGTGGTGCTGGGGGCAGAACTGGGTGTGTACTTTGGGGGCCTATGTGTGTGTGTGTGTGTGTGGGGTGGGGGGGTGCACTGAGAGCTGTGGCCTAATAGGGAGAACGGCTGTGCCCCCACGTTTGCAGAACAGACATTTTTGTCCAAAGCATTGTACATGTTAGGAAAACTATGGAGTAGGATCAGCCAGTGTCACTGGAAGAGTTCTGATTAGAGGCAGTGATTACTCTGGGTGCTGTGGGATTTGAACCCACATACTTTTAGGTACAGACACAAATATTCACAGTGACTCATATACCACCCCCACTCCCCGAACCTGAAAGGAAGATACAAATGGCAGTGCTGAAACTGGCCAAAACGCAGTTGCCTCTGACTGTGCGTGCTGTCTGTCTGTTTGTTCCCTGTCCCACGGCCTGACCCGCTGCCTTGCAGCTCTGAGAGTTTGTGGCTACATGGCAGTATGCAGGGCAGCTAGAGAGTTGTCGAGCACCAAAGCTAAGCCTGTGATTCTCTGGTCTCCAGCACTAGTGGTGTAAAAGTCAGCGTGACACATACAGGTTGGTTTTCTGACTCGTCTCATCCTGCTCAGGTTGGTGGGCTGCAACCACAGAGAGACACAACAGCGTAGGAGAGAAACTGATATTGGAGGGGACACAGCTTAATTTTAAATACAAAGATCTGTTTATT
>JAODKF010000044.1:11599855-11624676 GCA_026779585.1 Mormyrus proboscirostris
GGGGGGGCAGAGCGTGTCTGCTTCAACTAATCAGGTCTTTGGGCTATGGGCTGGGGTTGGGGGGTTCCCCGTAGATGATTAAGAATCCAGCATTGACTCGTTTTCACATTCTATGATTATACCCCTACCCCCCACACAGGAGCACCAGGGAGTCTGCCCCCAGGAGAGCGTGTACTGTGAGAACAAGTGTGGGGCGCGTCTGGCCAGGCGGTTGCTGGGGCGACACGGCGCGACAGAATGTCCCAAACGGACGCTGCCTTGCAGGCACTGTGGGAAGGGCTTTGTGTGGGACACTCTGCAGGTCCGCACCAGCTCTTATTTTACATCGATATTATTGTCATTATTTTCTGCTGTTTTTCTGACCCATGATGCATCCTGATGCAACAGAACCACCAGTACCAATGCCCGCAGTTCCTGGTGTCGTGCCCGCACCAGTGTGGGGCGGTTAGCCTCACTCGGGAGGAGCTTACAGCCCACGTACGGGATGGTTGCAACACCTCCCAGGTGATCTGCCCCTTCAGGGAAGCCGGCTGCAAACACAGGGTGTGTCTGAATTTTAAAGAATCGGGGGAGTCAAAATGTACCTGTACCCCAGGGCTACTCGGGTGTTGAAAATTATACATTATTAAGTGGCGTCCGTTTGCATTTAATCTCTTGCTCTCTGTCTCCCCCTTGTGGCAGGGCCCGAAAGTGGCCATGAGTCGCCACCTGGAGGATACGGCCAAGGCCCACTTGAACCTGATGTGCGGGATGGTGAACCGCCAGCGGCAAGAGATCCTGGAGCTACGGAGGGAGGTGGAGGAGATGTCTGCCAGCCGCTGCGGCGCCTTCCTGTGGAAGGTGGCGGACTACACTCGGCAGTTCCAGGAGGCGCGGAGACACAGCAACTCCGAATGCTTGAGCCCGATATTCTACAGCCATCGCTATGGTTACCGGCTGCAGGCCTCCTCCTTTCTGGATGGCAATGGTAGCGGCGAGGGCTCATTCCTCTCTCTGTACATCCGCGTCCTCCCCGGTGAGTACGACAACCTGCTGGAGTGGCCGTTCCCGGGACGGGTCACCTTCTCCCTGCTGGACCAGAGCGACCCTTCCTTCTCCAAGCCCCAGCATATCACCGAGACCTTCAACCCTGACCCCTCGTGGAAGAACTTCCAGCGGCCGCGAGCCGGGAGGGCGACATGTGACCCAACAGACGAGAGCACCCTCGGCTTCGGTTACCCCAAGTTTATTTCCCATGAGGAGATTCGGAAGAGGAATTACATTCGAGACGACGCCATCTTTCTGAAGGTCTCTGTGGACATCCCTCAGAAGATCATCGCATAGGTATGGAGGAGAGACTTGAAAAACACAGAAGAGGCTTGAAAAAAGGCAGAAAATCACCAGGTAGCTTCTTCTCTCTTGGAAACTCAGAGCTTGTGTTGGGAGTGTCCAACTCTCATTGGCTGTCTAGACAGGAAGTTGCTGCTCAGCCTCTCACCTTGACTTGGCTGTAACGGGCAGCAGGGACATCCTGCTTAGCTGCTAGGGGACCGATTTTCTCGGCTCATTTTTCTCTCTATCCTCAAGGAAATTTGAGATTAAAAGCTTTGGAAATTTGGGTGTGGCCAGTAGTTTATTAGTATTTTGTTCTCGGGTTCATGTGAAGCGCTATAGAAATTAGAATAGGAGTAGAGAGGGTTTGACAGTAGTAGTGTAAATGCAGAGCGATCGTGTGAACTGATCTGAAACGGAAGCTCCGCTTCTACCCACTCATCCTGGCAGTCAGTTTTCTGCTGACCCACCCAGCACTGGTGACCCACATGAAGCAGTGTGTCACACAGTCACCAACCCAGCTGCCTTCTGCTCACTGGACCAAAAAACCAGTGACCTCCTTTTCTCCCTCCTTTGTTTGGAGCACCTCCTGCCACGCGCATTTAGCGGCGAAACAGTGTCTAATAGTATCAGTGGGTGGCCCTGAAATGAGACTCTTCATCAATGTAAACAATATTTATGACCCCAGACAGAGGAAATGCTCCTCCCTAGTGATACAGAAGGATCATTTTTGCTGCCAGTCACGCATTAAAGGACAGACTCCCGATGAATATTCATAAATGCAGCCAGGGCCTGAAACCGGACACAGGAACAGGTGTGGGTGGAGCCGGGAGCCTTGCTGATAAATCAAGGTGAAGCCTGCCTGAAAAATGGTACAAGTGAAGGACGCTTCGTTTTTAGGGGCTAAATGTTCCCCTTTTGGGATGCATCTTCTGGCAGTCAGCATTTGAAGGATACATTTATCCAAAGTGATTTTACAAAGTGGACGTTCCAGATTTGAGGTAATGTACTAATCATGGACCAGGACTTTCTGTCGACCAGGACTTGCTGTGGTAACCTGTGTGGCTCCACCTCTCGGCCAGGCTTCCGATGCCCCAGGACAAATGAAGAGGTCTCAATCTGTCCTTATGTCCTGTCATCCACTCTGCCCTCACTCCTCCCCCAGGACGGCGTGGATGCCCCCCACTGGACAGGTGACAGGGGAAGGACGTCTCCCTGTTAAATGACAGATGGCCACTGATGCTTGGAACTGGATAAGCAATATTACAAAAAGCACTTTTTTTTGTCCGGGCAGCTAATAGCAATTCCGTTTTGGGTCACAGGTGGACGGCTTGCTCGACAGGTGGGACTGGAGCAGGAGATGGGATAGAACTGACCCCCCCCACCCCCCAGCTGTCATTCCAGACAGGCCTGTGGAACATGGGAGCTCAAAAAGCCAAACTTATAGAACACATGTGGGTGGCTTTGCCCCGAACTGGACTCAGGGTGGGGGCAGGGTGGCTATATAAAAACCAGGCTGGATTTTTGCTTGTGCTTGTTAGAAATCCCGGTTGGAATATTTCTGTGATCGGCAAGCAATGTTTGTCAACCTGGACGAAAGGGATTAAATGTGTTCCATGTACGTCCAAGGTTTTTTTTTTTTTTTTTATTTATCCATGAAGGGTTTTTATTGTGGGAAGAACTGGATTCAACAGAACCATTTAAAAGTAAGCTACTAAACCATCTATTTCTGTGAAGTGTTTTTCCTCCAATTTTTTGACTTGGAATGAAAGACGATTGTGTTATCATTGATCTCTGAATCCTCATAAAAATAAAACATTAGATTTTATATCAAGGCTGTGCAGTTATTTTCTGTAGAGGGCCAATGAGCTTCACTGAGCATCAACAGGGGCCTTTTTGATTTTTTATTCACTTTGGATTATTACAGTAATAGTTTAAATTTTGATGCTCATTTATTATTAATTCAAAGAAACCTGTGGGCAAAAATCTATTCACTAAACTAGAAAAATAAGATTTTGTGTAAAGATCACGCAGGCTAGTAAAAATGGCTCCGTGGGCCGAATCTCACCCACAGACTGTCTATTGTCCAGGTTTGTACTGCACTCTGCCAAGATAACAGTTCAGCTCTCCTTCTGGAGCAGATGTTCCACTTTGGCGGCCAGTGGGGGCGTTTGATACACCGAAACCCGCCCTCTGTTCCCACCCCCCCGTCAAACCTTGCCTCCCCTCAACTCTTTAGCCTACCCGTTCACACAGATTTAAAGCTTTCTGAGCACCAAACACTGTGCCCAATGGTTATTTACTTAAAATAAGAAGGGAACGAAAATCTGGAATGACAGACAGCAGAAATGCACCAGTGACTGATTTGTCTTTAATACGCAGGTGTTTGTGATGAAAGGTTTATCAGGCTTTCTTTCTGGGTTCTGGCAGGTACTGACCTGCTCTCATGCCAGTACACACACACACACAAATAGAGTGTGTGCTTAAATACAAAGAGCCTCACAGGAATATGTTGATCTTAAAGCACCAGGAAAAGCAGATCTAACAAAATGTGTTAATCAGAGTGCTGATAGTTCAGTTTCACCCTGGACTGGATCCACAGCCCCTAGGACTGAAAATTAAGTGATACTTCAGATCTTCTAACCAGTCTTGCTATCACTGTCACCCATATTGTGACTGTTTCTCAGCGTCTGCTCCTCACACAGTCTGCGCATCCCATCTGTGTCAGACCCTCAATAAAAAACATTTTAATAATTTCTGTTGCCGTTTTCTTGACCTCACGTCAAACCTGCATCGATTGGGCAAACGAACTTCTGGATCGATTTAGTTAATAATCTGTTATCTTGAGGTCATTTCCAGGGCTGAATTGACACTAGAACACCTGTGCCTTCTTGACATATGTTGGCTCCATACTATAAATCCTGTTCAAGTTACATTCGAAAAAATTTATGGGGGAAAATTAACAAGGCAGAGTTTTATTGCCACCTTCTCGGCCTTCAGCAAGCATGTGGGTCGTGAAATTTCACTGTCCCCCTCCTCCATCTCCCCGGCCTTGAAGATACCCCACAGGTCATTTGTCCGAAGGCAAGGCTGATCAGCCAAAAATATGTGATATTTGAGTTTTAAAATATTGGGATCAACGATAATATAAAGTTGTCCAACCCCCCCCACCACCACCACCACCACCACACACACACATACAAATGCCAAGCAGGGCACTGTTGAAAGTGGTGAAAAAACATGAAACCATGAAAACACAACATTAGGTTGTCACTATCGATTAAATCAATATTCGAGCAATTAATTGGCTAATCATTTATAATATTAGATATTACACATTGTATGTGGTGCAAGGCAGGAACAAACCAATTATTGCAGAGCCACATATACGACGTATTAAAGGCTTTTAAGTAGCAGGTTTCCGGACAGTGGAAGGAGACAAAAGACCGCCAAAAAGCCACATACACACAGGATCAACATGCAAATTGCACAAACACAAAGCGGCAGTTTGCAGCACCAGCACTGCACCACCGTGCCACCCTAACCGTCTTGAACGATGTGCGATGTTAATATCGACAAGGCATTTCATGCACATACAACTGTCACATCGTAAGGACCGTAATAGTCTATTGGGTTCAAATGATCAATATGTTGTGTTAAAACATTTTATGTCAGTTAAAGGAGCGATAATTTAGCAAGCTTTGTAATTCTAACGTTGGTTCTTTTTCAAAATTATCTAGTATATGTTAAAATAAGTTTTCCGCTTTAGCATGAGCTCTGGATGCGTTCTCTGTGACAATCATAATCATTATGTCCTTGCAGTTCGACTCAGCCATAGACAGTGAGGTGCGTTCGTGAAAAAATAATCAAAGTGAGCGAAGTAGAGAAAAGTGAACAAGAACTGGTCACGAAAACACAATTGTCTTCTGCAGTACGGAAATATCTTGCATCTCATAGAGACGATATTTAGCAAAAGCAAGTGATCGTCGGTACTAATTTGACAATACCACCAACTTATTTGACAGACTTTGTTGCTAGATACGTTTTATTTGGCTAAATAGGCCTAGTTAATATTCAACGCTTGAATATCGCAATAACATCAAATACCGTTCTCAAAGCACATAATACGTTCCCAAAAATTTTATCAATATTAATATTATTGGTTAATAAGTACCATACTATGTAAGATGATGCAACTAAATGTGAGGGCCAACTTGTTTTGGTAGCGATTATTAATATTTTGACAAAGCAGAATCATATGAAGTACACTAAGCAAACTGATTTAAAGTTAAATTGATGAAAAAGGCAGGCTGGTCTATTTCGAAATGCTAAATGGCACATATACCTATACAGCTGACCTCACATTATTGGGTGAGTCCGTCAAACCGAAAGCCTTCTTTAAAATTTGTATTGCAAACGTGCTGTGGTGATATTTAAGTTCTTTTAGTCGCTTGTCAGTATCGCAATATGCTTTGCGGTACTGACAAGCGACTGCATTTTCATTGACTTTTAATAGGAAGGGCTTACACAAAATGATGCTTTCGCTCCTTATTTCCACCTTTCATTCACTATGCCCCCACCTCCCTTGCGCCATACTGCCAAGTATTCGGGAATGAATTTTAATCGATGTTTCGAGTAATCCAGTTCAGCCGAGTAATTGTGATAGCGCTACACCGGCGTTAAAACCTGCAGACAGATAGAGGGGTGGGTGCTAATAATCCTTTTATTGTCTCTGCGAAATCGACGGAGGGGGAGAGATATTTAATTACGATTTAATCGCACACTGTCTAAAACAGTCTAAAGCAGTTGTCCACAAACTTAGGGTAAGCCCTACAGCCATACAACCATTATGACATGTTAACATTCACTGATACCTTCATGTACCACACAAGTAGTTAAAAATAGTATTACATGCTTGCCAACTTTGGTCAGCTCAGCTGGCTGGAGCGCCATTTTCAATTCGAGACAAGTATGGACACACATGCACTCGCATTTACATGTATGTAACGATTTCATTACACTGAAATTAGTCTGTAGGGTTTGCAAACTACTGAACTGCTTTTGATGCAGTTAAATCTAGGTTTTTAATGAAATAATATAGATTTGCCATAGGATTTCCTGCATGCCTGAGTGTAAGTCACACTTCATGCATAAGAAACGGCAGCTCAGATGTAAATGTGTACTATTTTTTTTCCAACTGCGTCAGAAATGTAGGCCAGAAGGCAAAACTGAAAACATTGGTCTTCTTACTTTGTATGTAGCCTAAGACTACTACAAAAGCTTTAATGGCCAGGTTGTCAGTACAAGATGCAGACAACAGGTTATTTGCCTGATATGGTCAATTACGGATAATATTTTCAGATCAGCCTGTGCTACGAACACATCCAGTCCTTCTGAACAGCTTAAGTATATCTTCTAAAACACTTTATGGGTTCAGCCTTCCCATTGTTAGCTTGATATTGCTGTTTTACTCTTGCAGAGGTTGCTGACCTAAGGGACAAGAATACAACAGTACTTTACCAGTATGGGATCATACCCCAAAGGAGGTGGGACTCATGTCTGTAAAAGCTGTGAAAGGTAGCAGATGCCGAACCTGACTAAGTTGTGACTGGTGGGAAGAAGTAAAGAAGGACTGATTTCCAGCAGCAGGCCCCACAGGATCCTCTGCTCTTGAGGTTTCACTGTTTGCATCTTTATCTCCCTGCTGCTTGTTCGGAGCCACCCTTCTGACTGAAGGTTTAAAACACATCTACAGATGGGAGGGAAATAAAGACACAGAGCAGAGATACGTAATTTCCATTGTCTCTGGCCAAGAGAGCAGGACATTGATGTCAGCATGAGAGAGAAATGACAGGCTTCATAACAGTAACAGTGATTTCAGAAGCTGGAATTATAAGGTTCCACCTTATACTGCAACACCATGTACATGTAATATCACAGTTAATTTATTATAAGATATACCTTGATATACATGTACCACATATATACACACCATTGATCCCAGGGGGAAATTCTTTAAAATAAGCAGTCTATGACTTTCCTGATTGGGGACTTGAACCCTGATCACTTGCATGACAGGTGGGGATACTTACCACTATACTTAAGTGAATAAATGGATTATGCAGACTTACAACAGCTCTTTCAATTCATCCCATTTTCTTAGCCTGGTCATTGTCATGGAGACATTTAACATTGTTCCGGGAATACCTAGTCTTGGTACCAGTTTAGTCATGCCTTTGCTCAGCAATTAACTGGCATGTGCAGTGGAAGAGGCGAGCAGTCCAGGGGTTTAAGGTCTGAATTTTAATTGGAATGAGGGGAATTAGAGGAGAGATGCTGTATGAAACACGGAGGAGCAGATTAAACACAGGTGCCAGCTGATGCACTCAGGTTCTCCGGAATCAGCAGCTTCAGGCTACCGCCACCACCCAACCCCATAAATAAGCAGTTAAACAGGCCTTTGAGGGGATTTGTCTGGTCTGATCCTATGACACCACAGATGATCAGGGAGGTGTCAAGGTTTATTTTTTATGGGGTGGGTGATGAATCAGGGAAGGGCATACTGATATGACAGATATGTGTGCCTGCAAGCTGAGCCAGTGAGAGTTACACAGTGGGCTGGGTGGCCCACCTGTTTTGTTCATTTTGGTTTCCATACATACATGTATTATGACATCACAGGTCAAATGTGATGGAGGAGCCTGTGGGGACCCTCCAACTGGGATCCCACTGCCCATGCATCACACACAAGCTTACATATGAGTATGCCTAAATCAAGCATAATTGATGTGTGGTGGTGGAATGGAAAGCACCCCCCTCCCCGATTTTGAAAGGGGGCCAGCTTCAGACACCTTTTCGATGGGGCTGGGCTTTTGACCTGACACCTGTGATGGGATGTTGAGGGAGTATGTGAAGGGAGTGGTCAAATTTTAGGACCCCCCAGCCGACGGCCACATACATGTCGTGAAGTCCCCCAGTTCAGTGAAGTTTAATTTTGGACAGGCGGCAGATTCTGTCCCGCCATCCTGACTCCTTGGGGGGCTGACATCACATCAAACATATACAGAGTTTGTCCAAATAAACTCAGTCCTGTAGAATAAGCGTAATTAATTCTCATTTATGTCCCCCTAAAATGGTGACATAGGTTATTCAGTGCCATCAGGCTTGGCTGACAGTGCTGGCAGGCTTTCAGCACAAACACGGCTATGATCTCCGCTACATTGTTGCCCAAAATATTCAGACACTTCCTACTATCCCATTGCTGAGAGAAGCACAATCTAAATTGGTCCAGTTATACAGTCTGCCCAGACACTATCAAAGACAGCTGCCACCAGACTGTCTGTTGTCAGGGTGCAGCAACCATCCAGAATGGGTGACCTCTCCAGCTGGCCCTTCCTTCACCTTTGACCTCATTTGTGAAGCAGAAAAAGAATGTTTAGAATTCTACTGCTTGCCGGAAATGTTGTATTAAGGCCAAGTCACACAGTTAATGATAGACTAAACTCTGAGCTTACAGCGCTTTGCCCATTCTGGAATGCATTCATCAATTCCAATCCAAATCAGGAAATGGAACTGGAGTTGAGATTGAAAAAAAAAACTATGGGGAAAAGATCTGGAATTGAATTTGATTTAAATTTCAACTCCAGTTCCATTTCCTGATTTGGACTAGAATTGATGCATGCATTCCGGAATGGACCCAACCCTGGTATTCACTCTCAACATAAAACGAAAGTGAATGAAAAACTGATCCCATCATCCCTCTTGACAGTCCTGATTGCATGCTCATCTCGACCACACATACAGTAGCCCCAACAGCAACTGGGACACCCTCCCATCCAACACACAATTTATAAGTAGGATGCTCCGTACATATGCTCTTTGTTATTCATCTAATCAGAAGGGGCAACTAGCATCTGAAGAACAAAAGTTATAAGAAGCATTGACTGACTCCAAAGCCTCCCACTCCCTGACCCTGGGGTAAGCATGGAAGTGCAGGTCCTTTGAGAATTCCTCTAATTAGGCTCGGAACGAGCAGAGCAAGGTGGGAGTGGAGCAAGACTAACAAGTAACATGAGTGCCCCTAACAAAAATAAAGGCTGAGTAACAGAATAGGCATGAGTCACAGATTTTCCCCTTTGCAGCTCATCCAACATTAGAGGCACCGTGATTTCCAAAAAATAAATAAGTAATAACAAGGGAAATTAATATATTTTTTAATCTCTCATTCACTTGTACCACTGGGTGTTTGCAGAGGTCAGTAGAGACTCAGGTCACTGTCAGGCAGACTAGATGTACCAGGCTGATGCAATCAGGGAAAAGGCAGAGGAGATGCCCCAACCCCCAAACTCCCCAATATCCCTAGGAAATGCTCCTCATTGAGGTGTAGATTGCTGCCCTGGTTGCCCCTCTCCCTCCTTATAGAGCTAGTCTCCTGGGGGCTATGACTCGTAAATGAACTCAATTCTCCTGCCAATTACGGTGTTTGTCAGTGAGAAAGTAAGAGACTGAGCCGACAAGTGAGAGCTGATGTACTAGGGTCAGATGTGTTTCTGTGTTCAAGAACAAGAATGCATGCATTTTAGTCTGTTTCTATGGAATCTTTCCGAGCTCTATACAAAGCATACAGTAGACAAATTGTAGGCAAAGTCGTGCAGCGTTTTGCATACACATACCCACAGCAGTTTGTTTTGGTTGTTTGTATGCACAGGTGTTGTCTGAGGTCTCTTTATAATGCAACAGCCCCACCATGTGGACACTGAGGGAATCATCCTAAAAACAATATAATTGTATGAACGTCAACATAGGGGCAGGGGTCTGCACCACAAAGCAGGATTCCTTACTTGTCAGATTTAAGGCAGTCTGGGCTAAATGAAAGTAAACAAAGATAAAATTCATTTAAACTGGGACGACTTAAATCCAACAAGTTATCTAGCTAAGAAATAAATCTCACTTTCTGATTTAGGCCCAGAGCAGTACAGAAAGTGGGTTTCACAAATCTTAAACTTAACCTTGAACACGGAGTTGACTGACCAGCATACCCAAGGTTTTTTGTTTCAGGATGGCTGACTGACTTCAATTACTGAAATTCTAATCAACTGTGAGTAAGGGCTGGGCAAATATAGTTTAATTTCAATTACAATTTTGACTTCCAGTGATTATCAAAGCAAAATAATCGAGAAAGCGATTATCGTGCTGCATTTCATTTCGCAATGACAATTACAAACCCAGCACACCCCTTTCTATCCCCTTTTTAGTCTCTTTCTCAACTGAATTTTATTTAGAGTTCAAGGAAATCCAATGTTAAAAAGATCGATTTAAAAAGTTTAATAAATGCATGATATTTCCAAAGTCAATGAGTAATCGTGCTAAATAATCATGATCTCAGTATTGACCAAAATAATCATGATTATGATTTTTGCCATAATCGAGCAGCCCTACTCTGAGTAGATATTTGCAAATTTTAGGATTGTCCATGTATATGCAGTGTTGATAATAGAATTCACCTTTTTTCACAGAACTTCATATATTACACAACTGGAACTTGAAAAATGAATGTCTGTGTATATAGACTATGAAAATGTCACACAGCAGTATCAGCAAAAGAACAAGCTAGAATCAACAATGAACAAGTCTATAGAACTTGAGATTTCACAAGAATTCACCCCTCGATTATAACAAACGCACAGGGTTTCAACCACAGACACACGCCGACCTGCATATTAACACTGCAGGAGGATTTCTCATTCAAATCTCTCATTTACAGAAACAGCGATAGAAATGTGGGCATCATCTACTCAGCAAATGACATTTAGATTAGAAATGAGGAAATGTAAAATTATTATTCATGGTTAAAATACATTATTGCCAAAGGCCTCGCCTGCATGTGAAATTCTTATTCAGGTATACAACCATACCAGAAAATAATTGTCATACTTTTCCAGAAGATCAACATACAGTTGGTTCACCTATATATGCAGTGTTTTCTATATTACACAAAAAGCATCCATTAGAAAGACAATACAAAAGACAAAGGGCACTGCAATGAATTTAAACTTCACTAAGAGCAAATCCACAGTTTGTAATATTTGAAATGCAAGGTCGAAGAATATTGTTCAAACCAGCTGTGCAAATAATTTAGCCTTCCATGCCAACTTTAACAGAGGATTATAAAGTGTTTGTCTGGCCTTAGTGAAGGAGTTCACATGCCAAAGTCTCTGGAAAAGCAGCAGAAAAGCTGGACATTTTACAGAAATGAGGAGAATGTGCATACCAGCCCAGGAGACTGAATCTCTGGGATTCCAGACTGGGTGAGTAACCAGACATCCAGGATTACACCATATCATCAAAGACATTTATTACATGAGCAGAAGAACCCAAAAGTGACACACTAACTTTGCACAACTGCAAGGAAAAAAAACAAAAGATTTGCACACATTACTAATCTACACTAATCCATCACTGCTGTCAGCTGGTGGCCTGTTCACCTGCCTGTTCACCATCTCCCCTCGAAGCTTTCCCCTTCTTACGCCTGCAGGAAAAAAAGGCAGGTGGATTTCACACAGGAACCTCTCTCTCAGCCGTGTACAAAGTGTCAGCCCCCACATACCTCTTCTGGCTGGCCCCGCCCTTCGTCCTCAGGAAGCGCGGCATCGTTCGGATGGTGGTCCTCCTTGGCGGCCTCTTCTGCAGCTGCCGCTTCAGCTTGCTACATGCCGACAAGGTCAAAGGTCACTGCAAAGAGCTTCCAGCTCAACTGACACTTTTCTAACGGTTGATGAGCAGATGCCTAGAGATCAGGCCCAGAATAAGCTTGGATGTGACTTGGTTGTACCTGTGCATCTTCTTGAATCCAATCATGTAGTTTGGAACAGGACATCCTGCTTGCTTGATGACATTGGCGATGCTAATAAAAGTGGAAAAGAGATGGGTGACACAGGTCGTGTGGTATTAGTGTCCTGCCTACTCGACATATCCATCACAACTGAACCCAATTCTTCAAGAATGACAGGTCTCAGAAACCCCTCCGCCAATTCATCTTGTTCCCCACCCCCCATTTGAATAAGGAATAGGTAACAACTCTGTGCCATACCTACGAAGGAGAGGCTTGTCGTCTTCTGTGAAAAAAGTAATGGCCTTCCCCTTGTGTCCAGCCCGTCCTGTCCTGCCTGAAAGGGTGACCTCAGTCACATCAAGACATGCCTACATCGCACGACCATACAGAATTACCCAAAGACAGGCACTCTCAGATTAGGTGGTTTGAGGTTAAGTAAAAATCACCAGCACAAACCATACTCGGGTGGACTGACCTATTCGATGGATGTACTCTACAGCACTGGTGGGGAAGTCATAGTTGATGACAAGGTTGACTCCTTTGAAGTCAATTCCACGAGCTAGTAGTGCCGTACAGATCAGAACCCAGATCTTCCCGGCACGGAAGCTTGTCACAACGTTGTCTCTCTGGGGGAGCACAGTAATCAATGATACATACCAGACTACTGGTCATGGTGTCAGTTGGTCAAGACAGCATGCTCACAAGCGCATGTGCGTACTTGCTGCTGCGTGCGTTCTGCATGGATGACGTCAACGTTGATGCCCTCATACACCAGCTCATGGAAGAGCTCTCGGGCACGCTCAATGGACTGAACGAACACCAGCACGGGTGGCAGAAAGCCCTGAGGGAGAAGATCTCGGTCAGAGCCAAATCCATGGCGATTCAAAAGGTGCAGCATCATAAGCATCTGTTTCAACAGTGGTCATGCCACAACAGACCCCAAAAATTTCTGGTGAGGAGATCTGGTCCTTGACCACCAGAAGAAAAATCCACTACCTTCTTGATCAAGTCCCTCATAGCTAACAGCTTTCCGTTCTCTGTGCCCACAAACAGCAGTTCCTGGTCTACGGTGTCGACAGCAGAGTTCCTTAAGAGAGAGAGACACACATTACTTAAACCGAAGGCTCTCATCATTGCCCAGCAAAAACAAACGGAGTGGTTGCGAACCTTGGCCCAATGTTGACAGACACCAGGTTGTCCAGGTTCAGCCGGCACCATTCCTCTACCTCCATGGTGAAGGTGGCGCTGAAGAGAGCCCGGCGGACATGGGGGGAGGAACAGGCTAGAAAGATTGTGGCCAGCTGCTCCCGGAAGCCGCTCTTCCCATCTTCAAAAAGCTTGTCAGACTCGTCCACCACCAGCCACTCCACACTGTGCATAAACACATATATTAGATGGCTACAGAGCATCTCACAGACACATACACACTTAACCCCTTACCTCACCTGCTCAGGTCAATGGTAGGCGGGTCCTGCTTGAGAAGGAATATCAGCCGGTTGGGAGTGGTCACCAGAACATCTGGACAGTGATCAGAGAAAGAGTCAAGCAGAGGTCATCAGCAGGAGTCGAAGACCACAGATCCTCGCAGCACCAAGCACCAGCTTGTGGGAGCTTTACATACACAAAAAATGTTCTGAAGGCAGAAGGAAATATGATTGGCTCTCAGAGATAACCAGATTGTAGAGGAGGTGAGTCCAAGCAACTAGAGGAGGGACCGACCAATCAGATGTTTTGGTTCTGCATTATCTAGTTGCTTGGACCCACCTCCTCTAAAATCTGATTGGTTATTTCTCTGAACCTATCATTTTCCCTTCTGCCCTCAAAACATTTTTGTGCAAGTATAACTATGCAAGTTCAGCATCCCCCCCTCCCTCCAAGCAACTTACCAAATTTCTTAGCTGATTTTGGTCCATACTTCTTAGCTGCATCGGACCCTTTGTCTATGATGTGCACCCTGAATCCCAGGCCCTCTGACAGTTTGAGAAGCTCCCGATGGGTCTGCATCACACACACACACACACACACACACACACACACACACACACACACACACACACACAGCCAGGAAGGTCACAGAATCAAACCACCGATGAAGAGAAACTGACCCTAACCATGCTCAGATGGTTACACAACCAGAGTAACCATCAATAAGAATGTTATCTAAAGGTTCAACCAAAATAAGCGATCGGTATGGCGATAAAAATCGACACCAGGGGGCGCCTTACCTGACTGGCAAGCTCACGGGTGGGTGAGATGATGATGGCACGGAAACCCCGGTTGGCGGGCTGACGGAGGTGAGCGAGAAGTGGCAGGCAGAAAGCCACGGTCTTACCTGAGCCTGTGGGGGCACAAGCCAGGATCTCACGTCTCTGAAACAGAAAAAAACAGAGAAAACTCAAATCTAGAATGGCAAAGACAAATTTCCACAGAGCAAAACCACAAGTAATGAGCAAACATGGTGACAGAGCAACAAAACATTCCAGAACATTCCAAACTGCTCACATGTAGCATGAGTGGAATAGCCTGCATCTGGATGGGTGTAGGGTTCTGGAACCCTGCGGCCTGGAGGTTCTGGATAATCCGTGGATCCAGTTTGTATTCTTCTCGGAGGTCCTCGAAGGTGGTCATTGGGTCCGGGAGGTCTGTGCCCCGTACGTGGATCCGGTTCTGGTGCCTGATGCGGTTCACCTGGGGAATAGTCCAAACCATGCTTTAGGCAAAAGCACAAACCAGATATAATTTCAGGCTGTAATTAGGGCACAAAGAGAAAGAGGCCCAAGCCACCTTCACAGTATGCCAATTCGGCAGATCAGCACCTGTGTAGGACATAAACATACCTTCTCCTGGTGCAGGTGCTTCAGTTTCTTCAGAGAGGGTGCGCTCTTATCCCTGCTGGAGCCCCCAGGACTGTGGACCTTCCGGTCAATGGAGGAAGTCCACTGAATACCTTCAACCTCTGCTTCTCTGTGCTGGACACCAACAGCAAGGCAATCTGGGGCAATGTGAAAAAAATAAACTTGCATGAAAGAAGCCGAAGTAAACATGGGAATGATGGACGCCGTCCAAGCAGTTAGCATTTGCTAAACAGTTACAACTGATTTCATCATCACTACCACAAAAGAGCTTTTCCCCCATCCAATCGCTCATTCTTCTGTGGTAATTTACTGAAAAGCATAACACAGATATGCACCTTCTTTCCTGCTTTTGACATTTTTCTTCTTCTTGCATATCTTCACTGAAGCAGCCTCCACACCTCGCTTCCTTTTGGTGGGACGGAGTGACTGGTCAGTCTCCACCCCAGAGCCGTCCTCATCTACCTTTTCCCCACTTTCCTTTTGGCACTGCTGGAAATCTTTATCACAACCAGACACACCCCTTTTCCCAGTACCAAAGAAGTCTATCTTTGCCAATACGTCTGCACCACTTCCATCCTTCTTCTGGGACCTAATCATCTGTATTCGGAAGAGACGACGCCTTGGGTTACAACACAGAGCAGCGCCGCCTTACTATCACACACAAAATAGGTTTCGCAAGACAACCACCAACTTCCCACTATACGAATTCATTCTGCCAGTTAGGAAAATAAACACGAACACCAAGTATGTTCTTTTCTAGTACTAACACATTGACGTTTTAATTATCTATAGCCTGTCTAACAACAGCAGAATTACGATTCATCGATCTATTCGTATGCTTTACACGACCACTCAAGTACGACTGCCAAACACAATCCACCCTATTTTAAGGAACTCACCCCTATTTTTTCCCATTTACTGGAAGCAAGAATAATTCGTTTTAAATGCATGCCTTAAATAGCTTGGTAATTAACGGTTTAATGTGTGTTTATGTATGTATAAGCCTGCTCACGCTATATTTGCTGCAACAAGATTAATTTTATTATACAAATAATACATGCACACATGTTAAAAAATAACACACTTACTTTAAATCTTTCGGCATCTTTACCAAATCTCTTGAAGTCAAACTTTGCCCCAGCGCCGAGTTTCCGAAACAAATCTTGTGCGTCCATGCTTCGTTCGACCAGCATGGGACGTATAGAAAGACATCGCTAGCCGATACATGTGTTCTATCGGTTCAGACAGAAATAATCGCTTGCCGAAAATGTTCCTTGACACGTGTTTGAACTGTTAGTTAAATTCCACTAGATGTCGCAATTGCGGCAGTGGTGGAAGTGAGTATACCCACGTATCTTTATTAGATATTTTAGGAAAACATGAATGCAGCAAAATAGTAAAGATAATTATTTTAGCAAGGCAAGGCAAAGCAAGTTTATTTATATAGCTCAATTTAGACGCAAAGCAATTCAAACTGCTTTACAAAGGCAGAGGGACACATTTAATTAAAAGATATTAAAATCACATTTATAAGACAATGAAAAAATAGAAAAAAATTGAAAAGCTGTTTATAGTAATTCCAGGATGATCATTTGGCAAGTGGGTGGATGATAGACAGATTGATTGTAGCGATGAATCGTGCATTTAACAAAAAAGCCATAAATTAAAATAATATTAGTAAAGTGAGCTTTCACACCACCAGGAAATCTAACCCAGGATTTCACCCTAGAGAATGAGGAAAATGAGTCTAATGTTCCAGAGAAGTTACAGGGGTGCCAACCTTGGTCAGCTGGCACGAGTGAGAGTTTTAATTTCAGACCAGTCTGCACACACATGCACACACATTTCACATGCATGTAATAGTTTTATTACCTTGTTAATAGTCTGTCATGCTTGCAAATTACCTCAATGTGTGAGACCAGATGTGTGAGACTTGGCAACCCTGAAGTTAGGAGTCTGTGGTTGGAAACTCGTTGGATTGAATCCTGTAGCCAGGACATGTCATTGTACAAATGGCAAATAAAGTAAAGTGGTTAAGCTGCTCTCCATGTACATGATTACTCCCCGAACCCCTGAGTGAACTGCAAGCCTGACCAGAAAGTGTTCACTATTGTGTACAAAGAGTTACGCATGTAGAATATCAAATCCCATCAACCAATAGGCTTTCTGAGAGGAGAGGGGGGATGTCTAGCCTTTCCATTCTAATCGGAGAAGGACAATTGGATCAAACCTGCCCCAGGGTTTGTTGAGAAGGTGTGAGTCCACTCGAGGTCCAGACTGTCAGGCCTGTTCATGTGTGAGCAGGGCGTACATTAACCTGGCACCCTGCGGAGCATGTGCCGTGAATCATTAACCCCCTCTGTGCGAAGGCGAGGCCGTCCCTGGGTAACACTAAGGGCGGCCCTCTGGCCGGCAGCGCGTAGCGGCTAATCACTCATCGCCGCATGAAAAAGGAGAGACAAGACGGAAAGCGCGTTCCCCCAACGGGGACCCTGTCCCTGATTCTCTCACCAGCTGGGAGTTTCACTTTCAAAACTGACCCAGGACTATGTAAAGCCTCCCGCTGACCTCCCTGAGACTGGAACAATCTACCGTATGACAATTGGCCTGCTCATGTTGTCATTAATGTTAATGGGATTGTTTTGTCTGGTCTGGCTATTTTCATACACAAATGAAATCTATTTACATGTAATATATTTTGACCATCTGTAGTCATTTGGCCACCTGTTAATGACATTTATTATTTTCACAGCAAATGCACCTAGAGTTATTTTGTGTTTTTGTTAAAATATGTGTTAATTGAAAATAAAATAAATACCAGGAGCATCTGTGTGCTGTCCAATGAGGAGCTGAGGAAGCTGGGGGCTAAGGGAGGTTTGGAGGTGCTAGGGGGGGCGTGAGGGGGGATGAAGGATCGGCAAGTCCCAGCCGACTGCAGCTTTACTCCTCTGCTGCTGACTTAGCGACAACTCAGATCCTACCACCAGCGCTTCTGACCGCCTCCATGATCAAACGGGGGTGATAGATGCCCGAACCGCGACCCCTACTGGGCACCCCATCTCTCCCTTCTTAACTCTGTCCCCTTCTTCCCAGCATGCTACATGCGCCCACCTAGGATGACCTTTGAACTCTGCCACAGGACAGAGCTACTTGCCGACTCCCCAGGCTCTAACCCTCCACCCACCCTCGGTCAGCGCTGTAGTCGCTAGCTTCGCGGTACGCGTTTAGGTGTGAAGGATAGGCCTGCTTTTTGCCGAGCGGACAACATGCCGGCCTGCATGCAGTGCCTTGTCTGCTCCTTACACCCCCATTAAAGAATAGGTAAAGCCCTGCGGTGAAAACAGGAGCCATGATCTAGCTATAATTCCCGGGTGAGAAATCAGGCCTGATTATAGAAAGGTATCAGTGTTCAGGGCTGGACTTCATGGGCTCCCCCCAACCCTCCCCCTCAATAAATTGTGCCATGTGAGGGAGGGTCCCCTAATACATTTTGACAAGCGGCGGGGAGGGGGTCCCCCATGATAAACTATTAATTATGCCGACTGGATATATATAAATAAATAAACATTTCATACCCAGTGCCCAGCATGGCAGGTGGCTGGTCCAATCCTGCAGGAGAGTGAGCCCAAGAAGGACCATGGACCGACGTTTTTGGTGTGCAGGAACTGCGCCACAAATAAAAGCATTCTACACTTTCACGATGGGATGACTGAACACAGGGCTCTTAGAAGCCGTGGTACATTCCACTGTCTTAACAGATTCGAAGTAAGCACTTTTTCTCTTTGTTCTTAAATGTGTTCCTTCTGTTCTTTGTGCCCAGAAATGCAAAAAAAAAGGGGAAAAAAAACTGTCTTAAATGTGACTCTCTGATCTTTAGTGGTACCCTGGGAACAAAATCAAAGGCCCCATTGATAAGCAAACAGGAGCCATGACAGGATTACAAGAGTAGACCCAGCAGGATGCGCATTTTGTAATGACGAGTGTATCGCCAGCTGCGTACCAGCAGGGGGAGTGGCAGAACCAAGGCACCGACTTCACTGCCACTCCACATTCTGAAAGCCCAATTGCTGCTTCTACAGACGCTCCTGGGTTATGATGGTCCGAGTTATGGTATTTCGACTTTACGATGGGTGATGTTTTTCACATTCAGTACATTACTCAATAAATTACACGAGATATTCAACATTTTATTATGAAGTAGACTTTGTGCTGTTGATTTTGCCCAACTGTAGGCTAATGTAACAGCATGTTTAAGTTAGGCTAGGGTAGGCTATTATGTTTGTTAGGTTAGGCGTACAGGATTATTATAAATTTATTATTATTTATTTATTATAAATTATGATAAATTTGTTGAAATTTGTTGAAATCATAACCTGCGGAGAGGCTGTATGTAACTTAATAGTTGCAGGCTGCATGTATTACCCTGCCCTGGGCTTTGTGTCCCAACCAGGCTGCCATCCGGCTGATTTATAGTGTAGGCAATGCAGTCAAGGAAGAGGTAATGCCAATCTAATGCCCTGGAGGCGGGGCTTCAGCTCCCAGTCTATGTGTCTTAAACAGAGGGGTCAGATACTCTGATCTATATAATAAAGCACACAGACAAACACACAGAGGGCAGACAGCCAAAGAGCAGACTTGGCAGAGGATAACACCACATCACAGAGATGACCTTTGACTTTGGAGGACTGGCCTACTTCTACCTGGCCTCTTGTTTACTGGGGGAATATGGGGTAACAAGAATGGATAAGGGATCGTGTCCAAGCTACAATGCAGCAGCTGAAGGGGAATGTATGTGAATGTATGCAGAGTGTCAGTTTTAAAAGATGTAATGGTAGCTCTTCACTAAGTCTGTGTTGGCCCTTTAAATAAGTCCCTCCCCAAACTGGACTCAATTAGCTCAGAGCTTCAAGGCTTCAGGTTTATTACTAAAGCCTTCAGTGGCGGATCAGACCATGCGGACAATGGCGGGGTGAGGAATCGGGAGATGAGGCGTGCCTACTGACACCCGCCGCTGGACTTTGCTTCTTATACCCCCCGCACTCCCCGCTGCATCTCTGCCATAAAAGCAGAGCACCACAGTGGGGGTGGGACCCCAGGTACCAAAGACACAGCTACACATTCAGAATTTTAAAACTGCCTTCTGTAGCTCAAATTTTATTATTGCATACACATAAAAAAATATATATTTTTTACATGTATCTATGAAATGGCCAAATATCTTCCCGAGTTGTAACATCAGTCAGTAAATCATAAAAGGTAACCATAAATACTTGTTTGACTTCCCCTACAATGGTGCTGCAAATCTACTCCTGCATCAGTTTCTGTGTCAACCGACATGCGAAATTAGAGTAAATCTTTTGTTGTGCGCTTATGTTCACTCATGTTTGTGATCAAAAATACACATATAATGTAACGTGATATAACTCAGCAGAACAGTATTAACATATTATCAGTGAAAGACTTAGTCAGATGCAGACATTCCAGGTCCAGAAAGTAAAAATCCAAACCAAGATTTTGTTTCAACTAACCAGTTGAGTGACTCTCCATGTTCAACGAGTTGGTTTAAACAAAATCCTGGTGTGGATTTTTACTTTCTGGACCTGAAATTTCTGCCTCTGGACTTAGTATCCCAGTTGTCAATGGAAACACAGGATCACCTTTTCACAAAAAAAAAAAAAAACATTTACTTCAACAGTCAGCTTTCTTACAGTATAAATATGGGTTTTAATAAAGATTCATTTACATACAAGATTATTTTGTCACACTGCTTATCTTCTCCTGTAGGAACTGTGATTCCGTCATTTGGAATGGCAGTGTAAACGCAAGGCAGGCGGTGGGGCCGTCCCACAATCCTCTGGGACAGGCGGCTGCTTTGCAGCTTCCTACAGAACAGCATTTCAACGACAGGACAGCCTCTAAAAAACGTGTGAAGTCTTTAGTCTTCATCTGCTTCCATTCATTAGGTGAGGAAGACTCCACAGAACACACACTGACCTCCAGTGAGTTCCAAATTCAACTGAAATTCATTTTGTGGCATTCAGCTAAATATTTTAATTGAAAATAAAAAAAATGTTAACAGGTAGACAGTTGAGGATCATGAGTCCAAAGTCTCCACATGCCGGAAGCAGGGTGCGCTGCCGTGGCTGCACTCTTATAAAGCGCTCTCACCTCTATGTCATAAAAATGCTATAAAAGCATCACATTTACTTCCAGAACAATTCTATACAAAACAATTCGTCCTTAGTGGCCCTTGAGTTTGGGATTGCAGGTCCATTCTCACTCTTTAGACTGTTGCTCTCCAGTCTGCTTTTCGTTTTTGAATTCTCTTATAGCTGTATAGTTCAGTTTTTGTCCATATTCCTGCCAAAAAAAAAGCCATTCGCTTTGGGAATCCCACTCTCGCCATCCTCCACAACTTAGGCAACAAGCCACAGTCAGGGCTAATTGGCCGACAGGCCACACCCCCGGGTGGGCAGCTTCTGAGGTTACCATGGTGACAGAGTGGAACAGCAGGACCCTGTTGCCAGGCGACCAGAAACTCGGATGCACGTGCTCACCATGCTTGCAGAGGGCACTGAAAGGAGAGAGGAAAGGCCATTACCTCATGCACACGCACACACTGAATGCACAGGCCATTTGAAGAAGGTGCCACTGGCTAAACTCTCCCCTCCCCCCAGGTAAATGGACACACTTTGATCATTTGGGTCTTTTAGCACAAAGCAGTTCCTTTCCTGAAGATGAGCCATGAGGTTATGCTACATTAGGTCTGCTGAGAAATCATCCACCTCCCTCTTGTGTGTAAATGTGGTTGTGTTTCCCCATCTGTCTGCTTATCAGAACATGTGTCAGCTTGTGACTGAGTGTGTATATGTGTGTGTTTGCAGATAGGTTTGTGTGCGTGTGTAGACACACACACACACGCCTAATAAACTGTGTGCGGTTCAATCTTTGCAGGGGATTAGATGTTGACAAAATGTGCCAACAAAAACTGTAACTCAGAAATAAACTTTGTGGGGTCCTACTTTTACAAAAAAAAGAAAGAAAAAGGAAAAAATATTGTTATTAGATTTCTGGGGACTTTTGTAGAGTTTAGAGGCCATGATGTCAATTATAATTAAAGTCCAAAAAGTCTAAAAGTCATAGAAAGTAATGGAGAGTCTGCACAAAGATATGACTACAAACGTGTGTGTGTGTGTGTGTGTGTGTGTGTGTGTGTGTGAGGCCTACCCCACCTGTCCCGAGGTCAGCTGACCTGGGGGTGACCCTGCAACCAGCAAACAGTCTGTGTGATAAGGTGGGTCCAGGGGTGGGGAGGGGTAGGGTGAGTCAGGCTGGTGTGCAGGGGGCTGGGGGGGGCACAAACTGAGATAATAAACCCTGAAACACACTGTGCCTGTGATGAAGATCTTCTCACACTGCTCAGCGGGCCGTGACACGCTGACATACACACCGTCCCGGACACACTGTGATACACCACACAAAATGTCCCACATGCTGACACACACTGTCCTCAGTCACCCAGTGCATTAATTCACGTGCACTGGTGAAATATCCAGTAATTCATATTGCACACACACTGTCCTGGTGAAACAGGTATGATGTGAAACTGCCTCACACAAAGACACCCGGCAAAAAAAATGAATGACATCTATCAGAGCTGTATGATGAAAAACACAAATCCCCAAAAGTCAAGGGCATGAAAAAAATACATTTTCTCAGAAAATACTTTACGATTTTTCCTAAAGCGACATAATGAAACACAACAAGTAGAAACATATCTGTACAACAAGATACAAACTAATCTTCCTTCATATTCACAATTAACAGTGATGTTAGTCAGCTTTTAATGTTAAGTTGTTACAATTAGTGATATACAGTAAAATATTAAAATGACCATCATGGATACAAATGTTAACTACTACAAAGTACAAACATAAAATAAATTTATGACTTCATGAAACATGAAACACATTGATCAATTAGATGTCAAACTCTATCCCGGGTGACTGGGTGTTTTCCATCCATAGTAAAAACTCGCCAGTCGTCAATTGTCAAAAAATGGACATGCGCTATTTTCATCGGATGGTGATAGGCTGTGCCGGCCTCGGTGGCGGAATGGACACATGGGGCGGGCAGGGGCCGAGCCCTGCCCCGAGGCATTCCCGAGGCGTGGGAAACGTGCCGTGTGAACGCCGACAGGAACGCCGTTTCGAGGAAGAGCGATCGCAATGCGGAAGAAGAGGGGCATCAGCGCCCACCCATGTAACACACACACACACACACACACACACACGTTCCCTGGGAGAAAGCGATTAGCCCATCAAAGGTATTTGCTGCTGGTGGGGGATGGGATGGGGCACTCTTTGTAATCAGATGCTGTCCCGGACCAGTCCATGCCTGATTGGTCATCAGGGTCCTCAAAAGGAAATTGAGGCCCAGGGAGTGTCGACACAGCCGATTGGTTCGTTAATTAACATTTGCGATGGGTTCACTCGGAAAAAAAATGCAATTATAGAAAGGATAAGGCCGAAAGATACTGAAACAATGAAGAGATTGGATCTATTCCGCTTTATTTTCAAAAGTACACAAACGTGTGTCTTTTTTAAATAAAGGAATGAATCACCTTGGTTTCAGTCATTCCTTACGTTTCTTTTATGGCTCTGGGGTCATAGCTGGAGACTCCCCAGGTTGTGTAATCATCGATGAGGGAAAAGTACACAAGGCTTCGCCTACCCCTCCGCCCCCCCACCCCCCTGGGCTGCATGGCGGCCATGCTGCAGTTACCTCTGAGAGGCCTCGGCCTTTTGGCCCCATCCATATCAGGGCCATTCACATTAAAGCAGAACCTGCAATGACACCGCCTCTGTGGACCTTGCCCTCACTGAGCAACACTAAGGGAGTGTCTGCAAAGTACAAAGCACACACAGCCATGTAGACTGGGCTGCACTGTCTGGGGCTTCCCAAAACGAGCCGAGAGATGTGCAATGGGCAGGACGGACAAAGGTCACATCCTCAGCCCGAAAGACAAATTAAAGCTGCATTCTTGCCGTTTGTAGATGTCAACCTTCGACACCAGATTTTGACTGGCGTCAAAATTGGGGCACAAGTGACATTCCCTTTTGAATGAACGACTAATTTATCCAGCCTTCTAAAACCTTTTCTTCTATCTTTTCCTTAATTCCTGCGCTTTTTTTGTCATCAGTGCCAAACACACATGCGGCTTCATTTTTCTGTTTGCACTTTGCTCATTTATACAGCTGCATGCTTTCACTGAAGCAATCGGGTCTAATATCTCAAAGACAAGGTCAAATGGGGAGGGAACGAGTCACTGCAGCTCAGCCGGGAGTCACAGCAAGTCCGAGAAGAGTCACACATGAGTCAGAGAGGAGGAACAGGGGAATTAAGACGGTACTGACCTGTTTGCTGGAACTCATAGAGCTGAGATGTCCAATGCTGCTGGTGTCCGTCACCACCATGGCGGAGGGGAAGCGGGGGGAGTGACTGTATTGGGGGGGCTCCTGCTTGTGGGAGTACACTGGCAAAAAAGATGGAGGGGGGGTCTGAGGGTCTCTCATACCCAGGAACAGGCACATGCAAATCCCCACTGACACACATGCTCTACTCACTGTGTGTGTGCGTGACACCAGTCATGAAGGGCTGCTGACCCATGTGACCCGGTGCCTGCAAGGGTGGGGCCGACAGGTGGCTGCTGTGCAGCGGCTGCTGAGGGAACTGCACCGGCTGTGCAGTCAGTGCAGTAAGACTCCCCGCTACACTGTTGATGACTGGTACTCCCTGCGATGGGTTGAGACCTGAAAGAGAGT
>JAODKF010000044.1:11624742-11640625 GCA_026779585.1 Mormyrus proboscirostris
ATGGCTGGAGGGGCGGAGAGGTGGGGGGCAAGGGGTCCAGGGTGAGACATAGACTCACTCTGTGCTATGGTCATGATCAGGCTCTGCGTCTGGGTGTGATGCTGCTGAGAGCTCTGCGGCAGGGAGGGGGACAGGCCGTGGATGTTGGTCAGGGTGCTGACAGGGGGCAGTACTCCTCCTGATACAGATATCTGCGCAAAACAGGGGAGGAACACGGTAGGAGGTGGTCAGTGAGGCAGGAAGTTACCCCTTCAGCAGGAAGTACAAACCCTAATCCAGGAGACCCCTTTACGTAGTACAGGCACACGTGTCTGTATATTTACATGCATTTGCTGCACGAGTCTAAAACAGTGACAGCAGCCCGACTGCGGATGACGAATCGCTACAGTGATTGAATCACTCACACCCAAATGAACTGAATTACGGCGCTAGCCAGTTACACACACACACACACACAAAGATCTGTACTCATATCTTTGTGGGGACCGTCCATTCATTTTCCCTTCGATAAAAATGAATATTCATCACGTTGTGAGGACATTTGATTCCCACAAGGTAAGGTATACTTGGACCACACACACACACACACACACATACACACACACACAAATAAGATAAGGGATATCACAGGGAGCGCCTGAGCTGACACAAACACACATGGAATGGCTCGCGCAACACACAGCCCTTTGTGTCTGATCTCACATTCACACACAGACGTGGGCTCACTCTCTCTCTCCACTGAGCCCGTTGTGTTTGTTTGCACAAGCAGAGGGTCTGGCTCAGAAGGTTATTTGTGCCTGTCAGTATGAGGTTTTGCATGCGACTCTTGCCGGTTCCCCTTTCGGTTTACGTATTTGTGTGTCTACGTGTATTAAATGTGGGAATTAAAATCCATCCATCCATCCATCCCTGTTCCAGCCACTTGTCCTGTGCAGTGTATGTCCGGAATAGGGTGCCAGTCTACAGCGCACATGTAGACACACGCTCACACTATGGGCACTTTAGAGACCTTCCCTTTGTTTCCCTACTGACATATTCTGGTTGTTAGCAGTTACGCCAACCTTGACGGTGAGCCATGACCCACATCAGAAATCCAGCAGGCTGCAGGAAAACCTCCTAATTCTCCAAACAGCAGCATGCTTCTAGGTTATGGCACCAAATTAAAAAACCGTGAGACTGACTTCTGGTCAGATCTGTGTCACATATACTGACCCCCATCATTGGTATGACACACTAGCTGAATAAAGGCTGAGATGAGGATGGGGAGGGACGTTCCTTGCAGGTCAGATCCTGAATGTGTCCTTTCGACATAATATTTCTCAACCCGGTACTCAGGGACCCCCAGACAGTCCAGTTTTTTGTACTTCCCAGCTCCCAGCACACCTGTACCATTCTTGATCGCTTCATTATTTGGGAGCTGGGGGGGCAAAACATATGTCTGGGGTTCCCCAAGGACTGGGTTCAGAAACACTGCTCCTAGCAGATCTGAAGGGTTTGAGTGTCAAGGATCCGCATGTTCAGTGGCTGCAACAGCAGACAGCTAAACATTTATAAGACAAGCCAGTTGCTTCAATGTATACCGACATAAAATAATTGATTTTGGTAGCCAATAAGAAAGGAGCTCAGGGGCCCCAGTTTGCATATTGCCTGGGTCATCCAGGCTTGGCCTCTCTTACCATCTTTGGACCAGGTGACAGCAGGCTGTGGTCCAGGCCACCGGGGGACACCTGCTGCAGCAACGTCTGAGTGCTGGGCATTCCACTGTTGCCATGGTGACCAACTGTCGTGGAGGAAGTGACCTCACCGGCTCCTTGATGAGTGTATCGGACATCTGGATACACAGAGAGCCAAGGAGAGACAGAAGAATGGGTGTAAGGTGGCATTAAAGAAAAAAACAAACACAAAGAGAGTATAGGACACAGTGGGTCCGTACTAGGACTTCTCAGTGCTTCAATGTCTAATGTTGCTTCAGAGGTCCGAGTATCACAGCCGAAAATGTATCCAGAGGTAAATGCAGAAAACTGGCCCCTTTAGTAATGGGGTCAAAGGGAGGGGAGGACAGAGTGGTCCTGGCCAGTAGGGTTTAGGCAGCACCAGCCGTATGACAAGGAAACCTGCTGTGATGTCATTGTAGAGGACACAGGCCTGACATGCCAGGACCACCAATGCCCCCTGTGGGCGGGAGGGTGTCGACATTGTCTACTCATTGGTGAACGTTCTAGAAGCCAGCAGGGGAGCCAGGGACCAGGCTCTGTAGGCTAAGGGGATTCCCAGTAGCTCCAGCAAGTCCAACAGCGGCTCTCTTCGGTAACCGTTCACCATTTGTATGGCTAAAGTTAACGAGTGGTGAAATGACACCATTCTCATTTTCTCATTATAATTTACAGACCATTCGGACTTCTTTAGGATGTGGGCCCTCAGCTTTCGAGCCTGCCTCATATCACCCCAGTGCTGACCTCACGTTGACCTCGATGACCTACTCCGACCCCTGCCTGCTGCGGGGGGGGGTGGTATCCCCTCTGGCTCACCCATTCTGACAGATACTGCAGACTGACAGTGGGATCGGTGCTGATCATAATGACAATGGCTGCCACTTTGCTCAATCACCCATTGTTGTTACTGACTTCTTTACACCTTCTCTCCCTCGTGTGAGTGATGTTACCCCACCCAGAACACCACAGATAACTACATCAGAACATTATTCATTATTCATGAGCATCAGCTTTCTGCATAAGGGGCATCTTACGTGAACCCTGACGTAGAGCTCCAGACCGGGGAGCCTCCTTGTCATGACAGACTACCCGACCCTCCTACCATGCACGCTGCAGAAAGTCTTGGAAAGTTGGCCTGGAAACCTTAGTCATGAGAGCCATTACAGAGTTATGAGCAGGTACCTGGCATCTTTCCAGGAGGGGAGACACCAGCCTGCGAGGGCAGGGAGTTGAGGCCGTGTGTAGGGTAGCTATCCATGGCCAACTTTTGCCGGAAGGCCTCTTCCTTGCGGCGGTTAGCGAACCAGTTGTAGACGCGCACCTCCGTCACCAGGTTGGAGCCGAGGCCATGAGCCTTAGAAGGAGACACCCCTCTCTGCACACACTCTGCCCTGGGGGTAGATTTCATATAGCACCATTACTATGAAGATATGTTACGCTATAGGAAATCATAACAGGACCGTACCAAACTCAAAGTCCAACCTGTTACACTCCTCCACCAGCGCCTCCCGTTCCTCCTTGCTGGGGTTCTTCTGCCGCTCATAGGCCTGGTACAGGATGTCCTGGGAGGCGGGCCCCCACTTGAAGCGGTTGCGCCTCATTCTCTTGCTGACAGGCTCAGAGCCCGCCCCCGCCCCGCCAGCGGGCCGCCCTAACTCCTGGCCAGGGTCGCCGAACTCTGAGAAGAGAAACAGCACCGGATCCTCACTGGCCTTGTCTGGGTCAGTGCCTTCTGAACTCTGCACGTGGTCGAATTCTGAAAAAACAAGACAAAGAGTCTCACACCAGCAGGGGACATGTTTCATTCTCAGTGACACTTTGCAGGTGAGCAGTGACTCACAGAAGATTGTACGTCAATGCAGGGCAAAGCTTGTTATATTGGGCCCCCAACCCAAATCAATCTGATTATGCTCCAGGTTTTAAGAGCCACAGTCACTCAGGGGCCCTTGGAGTTGTCTAACTTTCCGATGCTTTACGGCGCCCCTGCCTCAATGGGCCAATTCTATCAAATCTCTTTAATTATATGACATTGAATGTACATGAGATTCACAACTGTCCTTTCCATCTGCATCATTTTTTTTCTTGACAGAAAAATCTCTTTGTCACAGCAAGAAAAAATCTCAGGAAAATCTCAGTACAGTAACAAGAACTATCCCAGTCAGTTTCTTTAAACGAGCACTCTCGAATGAAGTGTCGACTTACGTCGGAGGATCTCCCGTTGTTTCCTGACGTACCAGGTGTAGAGGGCTGCCCGCTTGCTCGTCTTCATGGGGGTGCCCTTGTTCAGGTGCTGCGACAGGTGGGACTGGTTGAGCCGCGTCACGTCCACCACCTCCCGCTGCGGGATGTTGTGCTGCTGCATGTAGCTCTTGATGGTGCGGGCCGCATGCCACGGGTCCTCGCTAGGGTAGGGAATCGGGCACAGCTCAACAAAACGTATACACAGCCCTAACAAAAATTTAATTTTATTGCCCGTTTAGTCAAATAATAAAGGTATCTGTACTATTCATGCTGCGATATTTTTATAATTGACTGATATTCGCACATTTTCAATAAACAATATTGTCTGTTTCTAAATTCTGTAATTATAAGTAATAATAATAATAATAATAATAATAATATCAGCAGTAATAGCTTATTACTAGCAGCAGCAGCGGTAGCAGTAACAAATTTTTGAATGATTTAATACTAATAATTATAAGTTAATTAAGTTAAGTTAATTTTAATATTGATGTAGAATAGCTTTGTTTATAATAATTAGTATTAACAGGCCTTTCCTTTCACGTGAGACCTACCCACCTTGTAACTATAAAACTGCTAATCGGACGAATATTAACCGCTGTATTCGAAAAATTTAGTAAAAAGTTAGAAATGTGTTAAAACTGTTTCCTGTTTTTACTTGTCCAGCAGCACAAAATGAAATACACAAATAAATTCGCATAAGTGCCTACTATTTGTTCCATTTTGTTTTTTTTTTACTTTAGTCACGGAAACAAAAAATAAAGTGCCTATTAACGAAACCAGACATGCTTTCGAATTAGGAACAAAATAATATAGCTATTCCCGCAACTCTCCAGGTCTGCGTAATATCCGTATTTTTACCTAGTAGATGTTTAGGAACATATGCGACAAGATTATCTCAACGACCGTCACAACGGCAAGTGTCGCACGGAACCAGGCTTTTATACTAAAATACGCAATGTTCGATTATACTGTAACTTGATTTTATATGTACAATGGTGCAATTGCAAATTAACATTATTTGTTAAATAGCAATATTATACTATAGCATTTAATATTATTACATATCATATATAATCACCTTCATTTATATTATGTAATTATATGGCTTATATGTAATTAAGGGCCTATTTTGATCCAGTATCCAAAACCTGTTAAAGAAAAAACAATTAATTTCAACAGATATTCTATTATTATTATAAAGGCTTCAATTATTGTTATTACTACTACTACTACTACTACTAAAACTAACTCGAACAAAATCTTTATTTCTGTATTAGTGTCTTTTCTTTAATCTGAAAACACGGCCACCTTACTTACTAGGCATTTATTTATTTAATATTATTTTGATAAAAATATAAAATTCGTAACATAATGCTACAATTCATCAGATATAAATATCCACGCCACTTGCGCGATAATTGTTATTTGTTAAAAGGAAGTTTATAAAAATAAAAGCAGACTCACGTTGAAAACAACAGAGGAACCAGCTAAGAAATGATCACCAACCAAAATCCCAATCTGCGCTGCCCGTTTCACCATTTCTCGAGCTAACTGGGTCAGTACAGTGGCCGTCCAGGTCCGCAGAAGGTACTCGGAACACACGCTATCCAACTCAAATTAATTACCGCTGAAAAACCCAGTTTTAGACAAATGGACCAGACTGAGACAGACACGTCGGTTTATACCGTCTTGCCAATGAGTAACCAGATATGTATTTGGTCTAATCGTGCGCCACTGTGTATCTTTCTGTTGATGATTTATAGAATAAAATTAATAACATCTCAGTTCCACGTGCTTCCGTTTTGATTTCGTCTGTCATTTGCAGACAGTTTGATGTCACTAAATTAGCACTTAAATTAAGTTAAATAACAGAAATACGCAGGGAATGGATACATTAATAAAAGCCAATTAATTCGGCCACATGAGACTATCTAAACATTTTATTTTATTTAAAATAATATAATTGATACTATATAGAAAATAGACTGAATAGTATAGCGCTTATTAAATTAACTGTGGCTAATTTAACAAATATATTGACACATTTTGGATACTGTGCGACATACAGTAGGAAAACAATTTTGCAAATAATTGTTTTATTACAATAATGAAATTTGGCCCATATAAATAGTCCTATTATTATGAACTCCATAGTAAATATAAAAACATAATTATAAAAATATACGTGCATATATTTTGAGTAACACAACTTTAATTATTACACTCATACTTCCTGAGAAAATATTGTATTATTGGATATGCAGATTATTAAAATGCGGAGCGTCTTTTAAATTGTATATTTAATTCAAAAAATGTAAGCTGTAGAATCAGATCGGCCTATAAAATAATTACTGTACACAATAAAGAAAGGTATCCGAAATTGGGGCGCGGAGGTTTTCGTGCCGAACCCAACCATTACAAGTGACCTGAAATTTTAAGTCTTCAACATTTGTTTCTCGCCTTAATTTTTTGCAGTAACTCTTTAACTTTTATTTTCATATAATAGTAGTACAGTAACGGCAGAACAGTATAATCAAAAGAGTGTGGTTTAAATGTAAGAAAGTTCATTCTAAGTGCAAACCATAACCTTTTACTTAAAGTGTTTCAGAATTCACATGGATGTTTAATTCACATAAATTAAATCACAGACTTACGCCAGCATTCGTTCAACTTCAGCCCTCTGTTCAGCCGCTTCTTCCGTGTTGAGGGACTGCAGTTCACGCAGAATAGGCGGCGTGTCGAAATCGTCGCCGTCTTCGGAGCCCTCATCTCCGGAGCACTTGCCACCTTTGCCGTGCCCGTTTGCCAGCGCTCGAAACGCGGTCTTTGAATCCGACCCGCTGCCGTTCGTCGCTGTGCTGGTCGGTGACATCAGTGATTGCTCGTGTTTGAGGCCGGACGGGCTGGGGTCCAGGTCGTCCAGGGCTTGGATCAGGACGTCTTTGGTGACTCCGGATTCCAGCAAAGCGCTCAGGAGCTCCTGCTGCAGCGATGTCAACTTGGCGACCATTGTAGAAAACATGAACACGTTTTAGTGCAACAGCTGGTTAAAAAAAGTCAAATATGAATCGGAGAAAGTGTATCTGCTGCTTGCTGCTGTGTGATGCGCGTACTGCATCTGAGGGCACCTGGTTTAAAGGCTTTCGTGGAAAACAGTTCAATGTGCCATAATGCCTGCGGAACAGAGACGTTATAGTAGCAGGGGGCGGGCCGAGGCGGGGCAGCATGTTGTCGGCCGAAATGCCAGGAGTGGGACGCAGACGGCTGCGTGCTCCCATCGGTGACTTGAACTAGTGGTAAATTGTTTTGACTGCCTTGATGATTGTTCGGCTGGACTCCCGTTCTACCCAAAAGCATCCTTGTGATTTCAAAATGACAGTAGTGATTACTGTTATTCATCATTTAGTCCACGAGTCTTTTGCACTGATTAAATGTGGAGCGGTTAACGACGGGATGACTTGTTAATTTTACTGATTGAACCCCCAAAGGATTAGCGAACACTTTATTGATTCAATCAACGTTTAATCCACGAACCACTTAAGAAGCCTGAAAACTGTCAGAAAGAAAAACAAAGGAAAGTGAGACCGGCGAGCTTTTATACAAATAGGCCTAGTTTAAGCACAATTAGTAAAATAATTAAATTTAGAAATCACGGAGAATCTTTTGTCGAGATTTTGTCTAGGCCAGTTATCAACGGTTACTATAGCCTATTGTTAGGCCTACTCGTAACGCATTAGGCCTATATAAATACATATACCAATAGCTAGGTCTAACCAATATCTGTTTAATCTTTTAACAAACAATAAGTGCAATATGATTATTATTTTTATTGTTGATATTGTTGCTCTTGTTGTTGAGCTTCTGTGTTTTTTCTAATATCAAATGCCACTTGAACCGCAAGATTCATCATGGAAACATAGCCTACGCTACTTTAGCAATCATTATTGCTTTTTAAAACAGCCTATGGATTTATTTTAACAACCATCAACCAAATTCCACTCCATTCGTGGAACTTAAAAACCGCCAGTGTTAAAAAATTAGTAAAAATATTAGTAAACATAGTGTGTGAATACTCTCGAATGTTAAAATGATATTTTGATGTCTGTTAAATGGTCGGTCTCGGATGGTTGTAAATCTGGCCCACGCTGCAGGTGCGCGATCACCGACCGGGAATCAGCGAAGTACCCGTCGCCCCCTCCCTTGCAGAATCTGTTGGTTCTTCGAGTCATAAATGACAGCGCCGAGGGTGCGGGGCCTCTCAGGAACTGCGCGCTGTTTAGTACCGCGATAAGGCCACTGTTTCTGGGACGTAGGATCGCTTACCGACTCTTTTTCACTCTTTTTCTTCCTCGCCCCCCCCCCATTCTTCGTCTCCTTAAAATTATTATTATTTTATTATTAACAGTAGTGTATGCCTAGTTAGAAATGAATGGATGGAGGGGCTGAATGTTTACGGGGGGCTGAAGGCAAACTACTCATGACTTAAGCCAATAAACGCGCATCTATTTGCTAAACCGCAAAGTCCCCCTAAATTAGGGCTAACGGCGTCTGTAATTATTATTATTGTTAAGAATACTTATTATATTGTTAGACATTTGTTTAGATTCGTCATTTTATCAAAAAGCCTGCCATGTCAGCATGCCTGTACAGAAGCCGCGTTATCTGTGCCGTTTCGGGCACAAAGCGATCTTACTCATGGCCCGCTGATGTCCGGCGCAGTTTCACGCGGTAAAACACGGACCTGTGGGCGTTTAATACAAGGGCGTAAGTTTGGTTTCTACGTTGTTAGGGACCTAATCAGCCCCAAACCACCCGCCCCTTAAACACTCACGGTACTCCCAAAATATTGGTAGGGAAGTGTCCCCAAACCGACGCCCATGGTTTAAGAAGCGCCCAACTTTAAATATACGGGGATAGTTATTCATTTGGCAGACTCCTCTTATTCCTGAACGACCTGCGTGGCCGTTCAAACACACACACATATACACACACACACGCACTAAGGTCAGTGAACAATCAAAACAGAAATACGGAATGATAAGTATCACAGTAAGCAGGGCTACCTGCCTAAATCAAGGACAACACTGTCGCAACACTTGCCTGGCATTTATTACGACGCTTATACCGAATAATATAAATAATTCGCCTGAGAAAGATTTTCGTAAAATATATTCTCTGTATTTCAGTTCCGCTTCATTGCTTGAATTTTTAGTTGGATCTGAAAAAATGGTGCGTTGCTTCACGAACTTTATGGATAAAAATAAATGCTAAGCCGTCAATTATAATTTAGATTTATATATCACGCAAAGAATAGACATCGTGTAATCCCGTAAGCAGTGTAACTTTACACAGGACATGTTTCTGTGTAATATACGTACCCTGCTATACATTTCAGAAATGCTGCACGTGGCTGTACTGCGAACAGTACGGACAGTTTCAGGAGCCGATACAGCAGTCTAGTGCATGCAGTGTCAGGTTGGTTATTAGTCAGAAGTCCGACAGATAATGCGAGGCTGTATTAAGTACTATCACAGCTGAACACGTGAGCAAAACTGGTCGGACGACGGGTTTGCCGAATCCCTTCAAAAAATCCTACAAGTATTTCCCAAAAATCAAGTATTTCCCAGTTATAGCTAAGGTAAGAAGTTTTAAATAACAAAGATCAGTATGTCAGTTGATATACAGTTCAATATTATTTTTGTGTCATTCAGCTGGATGAAAATAGCATTTAAATTGATAAAATACATTGTGATAGGCTTGCTACTTGGGGTATTAAGGACTTCAACACAGGGGAAGGAGGGGTCGGTGCCTGTCAACATATAGGGCGACATAGGTGGCCCCCTAGGGTGCCATCTTCTGAGGGTAAGCGAAGGGGGGCTACTTTTGTATTAACCCATAAAAGCGGACAACTGCTAACCTGGCATTTCTGCCCAATGGCAACATGGACATAAGAAAAAGGCTGGCTGTTCATTGTCTTCTGTCTGAAGCCTCCCTTTCAGTACACACTTATCCTATGCAGGGTGGAAGGGGTCCGGAGCCTTTCCTGAAAGATACAGGCACAAGGCAGGGAATAACTCAGGACTGGGCGTCAACCCATTACACACCACACCCACCAGTCACTCATGCGCACCTACAAGCGATTTGGAAACTCCAGTTCACCTCAATGTGTTTTTTGACTGCGGGGAGAACCCGGAGTACCTGGAGGAAACGCCCCAGCATCATGTAATATAATTTGTTTTTAAAGCGTCAGATGTGGGATTCGTTCTGAAGGTAGCCACAGCTATGCAGAGCATGTCGATCGGAAACTAATGAGGCGAGGAGGCTGATTGGGCAGTGCAGACCGCTTTATGGTTTCGGCTTGGTTGCCAGTCTCGTGGCCCCAAGCCTTGAGCTAATTTGCGATACTGCCCCCCCACCCCAGTAGGAAGGGAATTACCTGATAATGTCATTGATCATGTTGTTGTATAATTATATTCAGTTCACATATTCACAAGAAGTATCCCATTCTCATTTTCATTATCAGATTGTGGACCTGGGAGGGCCAAGTCATGTGACCCGTAACATAGACAGCAGGCATGTATATCCCAGGTCCCATGATCCTTTGCAGAGCTGAACATGTGTAACCCTGGGAGCTTTGACAAGGGAGAGGAATCGCAACAGCAGTGGATGAGAAGTATAGCTGATATCTCACTACTGATCCTTTACGTAAACTTCCTGCACTGGTTGTCCTATGAATTTGTCAGTTTTGTTAATGTATTTAATATAATTTTATACTCAGGAAAAAAAAGTTACAGGTGAACATCCCCAGAAGATTCTCCCATCCCAGCGTCTTAAGGCGCCAAGAAGGTGGTCCATCTTGATGTAGAAGTGAGGCTGAAGTTTTAGTGCATTGGTGGAGCTGTAGAGGTTATGAACTACGGAGGGAGGTGTGATGAGCAATGAGTCAGCACATCCTTACGCTCCCCCCCCCCCCCCCCACCCGGCTCCAAGAAGCCAGTGATCCAGTGACAGGTGCCAGTTCTCTGTTCCAGTCAATAATCTGGACCTTGCTTTCTTACCTCTTGCTTTCTTGCCTGTAACATTCATCGCTTTCATCGCTCTGTTTACTGAGTGGCTGATGAGCTTTCAGGATGTCATTGGACACCCCCTCTCCAGCTCTGCCTGCTGTCCACCCTGCGTTCTCACCAAACTCATCACAGCATTTTCGCCCTTCATCTGTCAGAAAAACCTGATGCTCTCACCGTTTGAATGACTCCAGAGTTTGCACTGGTGGCTCGTTGGGCTGTGTTGTTACCTCATGTGCCCATTTATGGGTGTTTAATTCCCCACTTCATCTCTGTGGAGTTTGCATGTTTTCTCTAGGTTGGTGTGTATTTCTACCTGGGGCCCAAATGTATGTGGTTGAGTGAACTGGTGCTTCAGAATTGTAATTGTTTGTCTAAGCATCTCATCTAAAGCAGTGTTTTCCAATCCGGTTCTAGGGGACCCCGAGCCAGTCCGCATTTTTGCTCTCTCCAATCTCCCAAGCAAAAAAATTAACTGTCTATGGGTCCCGAGGGCCATATTGGGGAACACTGATCTAAAGTATGCTATGTACTTTATGCTCGCTATTCTTAATGAAAGTTGGGTAAACCTACAATTAGAGAACCATTCTGTCATGTGAAAAAATAACTGTGCAGGTTTCCTCAGGAAACTTTGTTTGTCTCTAAATTTCCCGTTCTGTATGAGTGGGGCTGGACTGAGATTAAAAAATGGCTTTTAGGGTCCCCCACTGTAAATTTTACAGAAGGGTGGGTGTCCGTCCGTCCCACAATTTGCCAACTTGGGGGCGGGGGTCTCCCAAAGTTTGCTGGCCCACAAACCCATCTGCTCCATGAGGTTTCAGGTTCTCCTACAGCTCTGGCCAGGATAAATAGTTAAAACAGTGTTCCCCAGACTTTTTAAAGTATTTTGCATGAAAAATAAAGCTTGATATTTGGATGTGCATGGCATTATTCATATTAGGTTCCACGCCAGGTGACTGACCAGAAGGCTAGCAGGAAGTATTTACAGAAGTGAGTCCCCAGTCAACAGCCCCCAGGGAGAGTGATAAGATGAATGAATGAAGTCCCTGCTCCTGTTTGCTCAGGAGTGCCATGTGAGAGCCAGAGACTCCTACTCTCCTTCCTCATTCCAGTCAAGGAATCGTTGGATCCAATGTGCATTTCAATAAGGTAGTTTAGCGGATTTATTCCAAAAAGCCTTCAAAAGCTTTATTGTCATTTGTTCAAGCACAAGTACAATGAAATGCTGGATGCTTAACATTATAACATATATTGATGAAGATCAATAAATAGCAAAAAATGAATAGTCAATAACATAAAATATACATACAATGCATTCAGTATACATGCAATACATACAATATTCCTATGATAGACAATGACATATAACTAGGACAAGGTGCTGAGGTTTGAAGTGGAAATGAATAATAAGCAACAGAAGTGACTGGGTGAAAGAATTATTACTTACTGCAGAGATAGATTTATATGCTGTACATCCATAATTACATTTAAATATAAAATGTATCAGTAGGGTCAGCGTGTGATGTACGGTACATGTTCCCATGCTTTTGTTTCCAGTGAAACATCCCTTAAAGCTGCCCACTGGGTGCTGTGCCTTTGGCTTTATGTAACCGAGTCATTTTGTCGTTGATTCATTCATCACATTCATCTCCGCTTCAGAGCACCGGACACTGTATTATCCTGCTTGTATCGCATGATCATTACCGTTCTTCACATCAGTACCAAAGCTGTCCCTCACAGCACCACTACCAGTGTGCTGATCAGTGGCACGAACATCACACTGAACTTCTATAAAAAAAAAAAAATAATTATCACCTATACAGCCACAGAAAAAACTGAGACCACAGCAGAATATTTTGTTTTACTCATTTCTCAATTTATGGGTGTGCATCTGTGAATAATTGTTTTTTTTTTTTTTTGCGCAACCTGTAGCTGGTTGTTCTCTATTTCTCATTAATGAAGGGCTTCTTCCTTGCTTTATGGGACTTCAGTCCTGCTTCTAGGAGCCTGATACAAACTATCCTAGCAGTGCACTTTACACCTGTACTTAATGTTTCCTGTTCCTTTTGAAGGTCACTTGATGTCATCCTATGATTCATGAGAAACTGACACATAAGTTAATGGTCATCTCTGGCTTTAGAAAGTTTCTTCTGCCCTTTATCTGGCTGGTGTTTGGTCATTTCCAGTGTCTCCTGCTTCACCTTATATTTTTTGTACTACTGTCTTAGAAATTTTGAACCTGAAAGCATCCTGCTGCTCAGCATAGCCTTCTGCCAGCAGAAAAACGATTAAACCAGTATTTATAAACGAAAATTATTTTAAAAACACAGAGTGGTCTCTTAATTCTTTCCATGGCTGTATATTGACCTTCTGTTTAATAACAACCTTCCTCCTTCAAGGCTCTGCACACAACCTTTATTTTTTAAACGGAGAACAATAAAGTTATTTTCCGTTGTTGATTTGCTGGAAATCAGGGAAACCCCAACAGTCACTAAGCATTTTAGTCAAGGGATCTGTTTACGAAGCTGTGTACTTAAATGTTGGCAGTAATCAAGCCAAATCCGGGAAGAACCAATGAGCCTTTAAGCTTGCAAACTAAATGGGTGTGTTCTCATCTGTCATTTGGCTGAAATAGGTGTGTGTAAACTATACTCACAGTCACTCTGAATGTCAGTTCTTTACTTTACTCACCAATGATTCACTTAATTTTTTGTTCCTCTTCTCATTTTAGAAATCAAAACTAATTTTTAGTGGGACAGATTCAAATTCAGTGCGAGGACTGTGTGAAAATCAAGGGTTCCTCAAACATAGCATCTATGCACTGGTATTTCTACACAAACAAAAAGTTGACTCACCGTGTCACAGAGTAAAAAAAACAATATCCCTGCCATTTTTTGGAATTTCTTAAGAAATCGGTGCATTGCGATCGCTGGAAGCCATGGCCATCTACCCCTACGTCAGGCATTCCTGGGGCTGACCTCGGCACAGAGCGAGGGACCCCATGCTGGCCTCTCAGGACCCTGCGTCAACCTGCCTCCACACCTCAGTGTAAGGTAAGGCATTATGACTGTGGACACAGGACTTAGGAACAACTGAAAAACTGTGTGTGGCCTCGAGCAAAGAATGGAAAAAATAAATCAATGCTGAACAAACACGCACACGGACAAACGCATGCACACAGATATGCAGACACCAAAAAGTCGCGGAAACGATAAAGGGAGATGTTGAGATTAAGGTGTGGCCGCCATTGCGACTAAACCATATTCCTAGTAAGGGTGAGTAGCCGTGTACAGCAGTGTTTACCTCAGGCTACCTGTGTGGACCTGGCCTGACCTTTCACATACCTGTGACAGTATAATTTTCCATTAGGGTATTGTGTTGTTTGGCCCAAAGACTGAAATGTTGGAATGTCAAGTCTTCATTACCTGTCGCTGCCACCTCTGATCTTGGAGATTAATAAACCCAGTCAATTACCCAACTGATCATTTCTGACATTTCTCGCATGTGGAAAATAACAGTTAAAGATTGTGTGTACTGGGATTCTCCAGTTACTGTTTTGCGGTGCATTCTGGGATAGACACCAATGCAACTGTACATGACTTACTATAAATAGGAAAAAGGTCATTGTACACACACGTGTGATGTCCAGGACAAGGTCAATGTGACCCAATTTTAAGGCAGGAATGAGGCAAGTAATTAAACAGCTGGGACTTTCTCGTCAGGACAACCCGTGATGTAATTATCAAGCCACCTATGAAACTGGGCCTGAGTGCTTGGATACAGCTTCTGAGTAGCTGCGGTAGTTATTTACCTCATTAGCTATGCCGTCTAGCTTCAATAATAAACGCTAAACTAAAATAAATCAAATAAAACAAACATGCACAAGTACAGCTACATTGGAATGCTTCTCTTTGTTGACCCCATCTTGCTCTCCATACCTTGGGGGTGCAGCATTAGCCAAAGTGCGCCCTCCCCCCGGAGCTGGGGGTTAAGGGCATGTTCTGCCAACGCTGGGGCTTGAACCTGCAATCTTCTGATGGCAGGTCCAGAGACTTCACCCGCTAAAACTAACCTGCATGCACAATTTTCTAGCCTTATACTACAATTTCACAAACATTGTGGTGATTATACTGGTGTCACACAACACATGAAGCACAAGCAATACTCAATTGAGCTTCCTGTCTTTGGAATCTGCCATTGTTAGATATTATAGACTTATCCACTTAGCTTAGCTTTCAAACTAGCAAATGGTTTACTTATTTGTATTTATAATATATAATTTATTGTGTTTTATTCTTTGTATTTTACTATATTATGAATATTCAGGTATGAAATTCATTGCAAAGTGTTTTCCTTGGGTACTCCTTGTACGTAACAGATAAACTCGAAACTTAGAGCCGCTGTGGTATTTAGCTCCCCCAGCCTACTTTTGATATTTTCCTTGCGGAAGTTTGATACAGTGTTAAGCTCATTAACGTAGATATTAACTCCCAGAGCAACTGTGTTCTTTAGTATTTCACACCCGTTTGGGACAGTCAGAGATGTACCTCCTCCTTAGTGGCTGTGCTTCTTGAAATATATAAGTGGTGCTGCAGTTTTGTTCTGATGACTGCCAGCTCTGTCTGCATGCAGCAGGATATGAGCATCATGAACCCATCATGCTCAGAGTCACCCCCTGACTGAGGGACAGGGCTGTTCTGCACCCACGTATTTGTTTGTTTTGTGCATATGGATGAGACTAGTTGGGCTTAGTTATTGGGCTGTTTCGGCTACTTGTGTCCAACATGGTATTTTAGGAACTGTAGCGACCTGGATTGATAACTGGTTAACAGATAGGAAGCAGTGAGTAGTTATAAGAGGCAC
>JAODKF010000044.1:11640708-11662756 GCA_026779585.1 Mormyrus proboscirostris
TCCATCCATCCATCCATCCATCCATCCATCCATCCATCCATCCATCCATCCATCCTCCATACCTGTTTGTCCTATGCAGGGTCACAGGAGTCCAGAATGTATCTTGGAAGACAAGGTAGGGGATAACCCAGGATGGAGTGCCAAGCCATGGCAGGGCACACATCTCACTCACACACGCATTCACACCTACGGATCATTTGGTAACTCTAATTCACCTCAGCGTGTTTTTGGACTGTGGGGGGAACATGAAGTACCCTGAGGAAGCCTCCATGGCGGAGACTCGGACCACTGAGCCTCCCCTAGTTGGGGAAGTGAACTGCAAAATGCAGGAAAAGGATGATGAACTTCCTAGGGAACGTCTCGTCCTTACAACATGCACAAGTCAATAGAGGAGGACGGGGGGTGGGAGTGGGGTGGGGGGCGTATGTGTGCAGTTGCTCTTCCAGAACCAACTCTGAAACAGGTGCCCTTCTGCCCCCCCCCCCACCATGAATACCTAAACTCTACCCTCCCACCTCCTGGCCCCGTTTCCTGCAGCAATGAACCGTAGGTAGCTCCCCCCCTGCCGTGACCAATGAGCAGCCTGGATATGTGAACATGTGACCGCGCCCCACCCTGTGTCCTTAGTCCCTCTGCATGATTAAGGATTCAGAGGCCATTACTTGCATGGCTGGGCATGAAGGAGCCTCATTATGCATAGACACGCACAGGCAAGGCATGTCGGTACCGAACGAAAAAACCATTACACAACAGGAATCTGCTGTTCCTGTGAAGCTGCTATCTCTGCACATGGCACAGAGTCTGGAGCGGCGTGAGGGAGCCCGTGACCCAGAAGCTCCAGAGAAGGTTCTATCATTCAGACTCCAAGCATAACCTACCCAAAAATGAACGATACCTGCCGTTCTCCTGCAGCCTGAGTACCTCAGCGGGCAAGGCCTCGTGCCTCTGATCAGTAGGTCGTTGGCTCACATTTTGGCTTCAGCAGAACAGGCATATATTCAGGGGCCCTTGAGCAAGGCCCTTAACCTCCAGCTCCTGGGCTGCAGCTGCGCTCTGACCCCTAAGCTATGGATGGGGTAGACAAAAAGAAGAGTTCCGATGTACTTGTGCAAACACAGGATTTTTCATACATTTTTATTATTTATCATTTAAACCCAGCATTCTGCATGGCTGAGACACAAACTAAACAGAGACCAGGAGTCCTCACTCACTGGGCTACAACAGTGACCTTCTGCTGCGAGAATTATTTTGCCAGCAAGGCCCATAAACACCTACTCACCTGTATCCTCACTGTGGCACATTCCAAAATATTTTTTTTTCTGGAAGGGGTTAACGAATACTAGGGTCATACAGGGACCACATTCTCAGCACTGTCTCCCGGAACACCTCGCAATAATGTTTTGCAACTATACGATCACTGATCCTGACAGAATATGAAATCTCTTTTTCAAAAGGAAGACTACACCTCTTTAATGCCAATAGTTTCTATTTTCCAATCACGATCTTTAAAAGAGAACGACACCTGTGCCAGATAAAATGGACTGGATCAGGCAGAAGCTAATCTTTAATGCAAAGTGTTTCGCTTTTTGAATGGGGCAGGGGCGGTGAACCCATAATGAAGATATAAGAAGGAATAGATCCACAGATGGACGAAAGATTGTAATTACACACATGTCACACATGTTCAATTAAACTAAATCAGACTTAATTTTAGGTTCATGAAGGGTGGAAAAAATTCCAAATCATTGTATCCTTGAGATGTGCTGCCATGTTGCTTTGTTTTCCCTTTCCCTTCCCTTGGAGGGATTCATCTGCTCCACCTAATGTGAAATCTGAGGTTATTTATTGTCACACAAGTTAAAGATGAGACACCCCCTCAGCCGTGACATGTCTAATCTCACGTGTCCCCTCCACAAGCTTACCTGCTCCTTTGGTTCAAATCAGGACACTGGTAATGGTGCCAGACCAAAGCCTGTAATGCACTGGACCGGACCAGACCGGATCAGACTGGACTGAATGGCCTAGGCACGGGTTTGTACCAGAATCATCTGGCCCAGTTCCTCTTCAGACTGAAGATCCCCAAATCACCGTATCTTGTTTTAAAAAAGGATTCATACCACCGACGTGCCAAAATGAGCACCCCCATGAAATGGATACATACAGACTGTCACAGTGTAGAATATGCAGTACAAATTGACTGCAATAAACAATAAATAGATAAGTAGATATGAGCACCCCCATGTGAAATGTTCATGTAGGAACCACAGTGCGCAAGTTAAGCTAACATTTGGTACTTGAAGTCAACATGCTGAATGCAGAAGAAATGGGCAGAGATCATGGGCAAATCATTATGACCAGACAAGACGACCTGGTTAGCGTTTGTGGTTTTTCCCTCCTCGGACCACTCTCGGTAAGTATTCACCACGGCTGACTGTGAGCACTGGAGATGTTCTGACCCAGTTCTCCGGCCCTAATAATTTGGCCCTTGTCAAAATCACTTAGATTTTTCTCTCTGCCAATTCAACATCTCAATTATGAGTACCGAATGTTAGCTTACTGTCTAAAATCTCCCAGACATTGACACGCACCATTTTTATAAGATAGTTATCATTACTTGCTTTGCAAAAGGGGAGGGGGGATCGGATCCTAATTTTGAGTTCAAGAACCTGCACCTGCCCCAGAGGGCACCGTTATAAAACATTTTTTGGGGAGTAGCATTTCAGAGAGCTGTTTAGAGGGACAGAATGGTGTTATCAGCCAAGCATATCAGTTATGCACGGTACCCAGGTGAAGATGCTCATATCAGCATAAATGCAAGACATCAGCCTCCTTGGGTCCTGGACTCTGTCCTTAACCACCAGCCCCCATACCACCCTGAAATCTGCCTAAATCACAGGAGGTATCCTGGAGGAACAGAATTAACGAGGAACGGTGAAGTCCACACCAACATTCCGTCGAGCAGATATTTGACCCCTCTGCCCCTTCTTCCCTCACTTCTTCTTGCTCCACCCCCCATACTGTGCTTTCAATGGCTGAAGTGCACCCAACCACAAAAAATGGCTGCTTCATTGACCCTGCCTGGCCCTAACTCTGATTGGCTCAATTCAAGACCGCCAATACATTTCCCATAGGAAAAAGGCTGTCAGTACACAACTAGGTTCATGGGCCAAACAAAAAAAAAAAAGACCACAGGCCTACTCTTCACCGGTCAAGGCTCATCGTACTTCCTTCCTGTCATGTGACGCGATTGCGCCCATTCTCTGAGATAAGGTTCTGGTCGCAGTGTCTCCAGTTCCCCCATTGCTAAGCTGTCTGCTTTTTATAAAGGTACAGTGAAGACAAAGTGCATTAGATACACAGGCCTGTTACCCAAGTCACAGCAGGTCCACAAAACCAGAATTAGACACATAACTGAAAAAATCCCTCATACTTACAAAGAAAACCATATTAAGAAATACAACCATGCATTTGTTTTAAACCAGAACCATGACAATACATAGGAAACACGGGTGTCTAAGTTCTTACCAGGTCGGCATATGAACTCAATCAGCGTGGATTTCACTGCACGGACCTCCTTGTTCTCGAGTTATGAGGCAAAGGTTAACTGAAATTCAGTGACTCTCACACAAAATCGTACCAGTTTCTCGCTTTTAAATGCTCTGTACTCATCAGCCCTTCATGCAGAATAAGGGATTTTAAGAATTCATCAGTGTTTACAGCCTGTAATGTTTTATTTCTCCTCTTTATTTCCCTTGCTGCTGTATACATTTACGACACACTTATCTTCCAATCGTAAAAGAGAATTCTGTGTAGAATCGTGCGTGTACAAGTACTTATCCAAAGTTTCCTAAATACATTTTCTAAATAAATACTTGTTAATCCCTCCATACAGCTGAAAGGGTCTGTTTGAGTATTTCATGCAGTGCTTTACAGAGCAGCACGACGTGCAGGGCCGTGGAAGCGATGAACAGTTATCACCACAGGAGAGTCAGGTCTGACGACTGAGGCTGAATACCAGCATGCGACAGGTACAGGTTATGTACAAACCAGAATTCAAACACTCATACAGATTTGCATTGAAGAAAGTAAGAATGGCAGGTAATGCATGTTTTGCAGCCTGTCACATGAGAAGCACCAAGGTGCAAACAGACTCAGCAGTCTGAGCAACATTTATGACGCATGATACTTTCTAGCACCTTTGCTGGCTTCAGGGATAGTGCTTTTATTTACTTTATTTTATTACATTTCATGTAATTATATTCGACAGAATGTCACTGACTTTTTCCCCTTACAGTGTAATAAAAAAGTGAACGGACACGTGACAATCATCTACAGCTGTCAAAGAGAAAAAGGCACATAGACGGCGTCTTCGAAAAGAGCCATAGAACGTTAAAAAACGCAGTCTAAAATGTTAGCAAGTCAACAGCTCCCTCTGCTGGCAAGAGTTATAACAACATTGTGTTGCTCTCAGGCAGAGAAAATGAGGGGGGGAAAAAACACAAAGAACAACGCAACAAAATTAAACAAATAAAAAAGTGGGTTTGTAATGCCACCAGAAAAACAAACAATAAAACCAACCTGTACTTTCTGCATTAAGTTAAATAAAAGGGCCAAAGAATCTTTGTGTGTGCAAGTGTGAAGTTTGACGTGGCAGACTGTAAGGAACTAGGCATCCGGGGAATACCGGACACTACCAGGAATACGGACACAACACCAGAAGCCTGCGTCAAGATGACGGGTCCTGAAGCTCAGAGCAGCTTCTCAGCACGTCGTTCAGGAAGGCCAACACCTGGGCCTTAGCCTGCTCTGTGTCCGAGTCCCCCCCAGGCAGCAGTCGGAGCTGCTTCAGAACCTTCTCCAGCTCCCTGAGCCTCTCCTGGGGCTGGACCGCATCCGCGGACCCGTCTCCCTCCCCACGGTCGCTCCCATCCAGGTGGTAACGCACCAGGTATCCGTGCAGGGTGGGGCCTGCCTCCCCTGCCAGTGGAGCAGCTAGGGCAGGCAGGTCATGGGGCAGCGCTAGGCTGAGCAGGTGCAGCATGGAGAAGCAGAGCTGCCAGCGCAGCCCAGCACAGTAGCGGTACTCTAGGAAGTCCCCCGCTTCGCCACTGTGCTCCAGAGCCTGTGTAAGTGCCTGCCACACGTGGGCAAACTGAGCCGCGTTGCCGTAACAACCACGCCCTCCGGGCACCGACAGGGCTGCTGCCGATTTTATCCGCACCTTAAAGTTGCGGCAGGCCATCACTGCGTGGCACAGGGCGGAGAAGGCATCGGGGGTCCAGTTGGCTGTGCCTGGGGGCAAGGGTGCGTAAGAGGCCTTAACATCACGAGTGTTCATAAAGAGCAGAAAGGCAGCACTGGGTGACACTCACCGAGGGGTAGGGCAGGGTTCTTGAAAGCGTTTCCCAGGGCATAGCAGGCGTTCCAGCGAACCTTCATGGTGCAATCGCTGCGGACAGTCTCAATCAACGCCTGCACCGCCTCCTCGACCGGGCCCTCAAACCCAGGCCGGGACAAGTGGGCTGCCCGCAGGAAGCGAAGCAAATTTCCCAGGGCGCGCACAGCATTGCTCTTGACCTGTAGGGGGCAGGATAGAGCATGACAGGGACCCTGAAGAGACTCAGACATCACATCTCAAGAGTAACAATCTTAGTATATTTAGCTTAACTGAGTAAACCTCAAAAGACCTTTTCACAAATAAGACCTAGAACTTCTACCAGGGATTTAGGAGCCCTAATTGATAATAAACCTGTTACTATTCTCACAAGCACGGCAATTACAATATATTTAGCAAGTAGTTACTGGTATCCAAAGTGAGGTCAGACAGTCCCTGGAGCTGTTAGAGTTCAGGTCTTTGCTCAGGAGGGCCAAAGATGAAATCATTCTGCCAACTCTGGGTTTTGAACCGGCAACCTTCCGATCACAGGGACAGTGTCCTAACCCGTTGAGCTACACACTGCCCCTCACAGGAGGTCTTTCTTTTACTTTGTATCCTGTTAAACCCTTCTGAAGGGCTTGGTGTTTCTTTGTTTAGAAATCTCATGAGTTTCTATATTTAGAAATGCGGTTACTCCTGAAATGTCTTTATTTGGTAACCCGAGCGTCACGTCCTTCCCCATCCTCACCCTGTCCTTGTCCCTGGATGCACGGGTGGCTGAACAGAGCATCTGGAGCAGCAGCATGTCGGAAAACTCCTCCTGGAAGTCGCATCCCACTGATGCCCTGGACAGCAGGCAGAAAGCAGGACAGACACTCAGTGAGAACAAGCAGGAGGATACCCTTACTGGGTCATGCAGACCAGCGCCACTCACATGTTAACAATGAGCGTGTCAGTCAAGTTGCCTAGCGACCAGGCAGCCTTGGCACGCACGTTGGGTGAGTGGTCGCCCAGCGCAGTGAGGATGGCGTTGGCGGCATCAGCTACAAACATCACATCCTGTGTGAGATGAGGAGACAGAATGTGTCACATGCAAGGTGTCAAAAAGTAAAAACAGCGTCCTGGGCAACCTGCAGGGTGCGTACCTCTCGAAGGCTGGGGAACAGGACGTAGACGCCCAGGGCCCTGACGGCCGCAGCCTTCACCAGGGAGTTCTCACTGTAAGTCAGACCCAGCAACACAGTGAGGCACAGGACCTGGGTTCGATCCTGGGAAGGAGAGCAGAGGAACAGATACAGTATGAAGTAAAATGTCATATGACTCCACCCAAAGCTGAGGCCAGCCAATCACCTGCTTGCTAACCAGCCAGCAGGCAATATTTACATTCTCTTCGCCTTATTCATCTATTGTTCATCACACAGTCAATCTTTTCATCCATTTATTTATTGTTCATTGCAGTCAATTTATACTGCATATTCTACACTGTGACAGTTTAAGTATCTGTTTTGCATTTGTGATTATTCATCACTGTACAGCACTTGGCACAGCATGGCTTTTTTGTACATTTGTATTTATTCCTTGCGCACAAGATTTAATTTCTAATTTTTAAGTACAGCGCTGTGATTTTTGTCCCCTTGTTTTTCCTATTTGCCGCTTTAATGCCTCATAGATAGAAGGAAGGGTGGAACCATGTAACCAACACTCTTTCCCAGAGCCTAAGCACGGTAGAGGCTGTGTGTGTGTGTGTGTGTGTGTGTCCACGAGTGCATATGCGCGTGCGTGTAGCTCACCGGCAGCTGGCTGAAAGCCTGGGGCAAGATAGCCGACAGGGCGTCACAGGAGCTGGTCTGCAGAGTGGGGTGATGCTCGCTCTGCAGGGCTCCACTCAGGGGGCCACTCAGCACCTCGGACCAGAACTGGACCACCTGTCACATGACACAAAGGGGTTTCACGCGGCCGTGCAGAGCAGGCAGACGGGCGGCCGCCCGCCATCAATCACGGCCCCTATCACAGACAGACGCCATCGGGCGACTCACCTGGCTGACAGGCACCCTGGAGGCTGGGGCCACAGCGGACTCCTCTCTGTGCTGCTGGATGACACCTGAACCCAGCTCCTCCAGCAGCTGGGGGCAGATACAGGATATGGGAGGCTTATGCTAACGTGACACTGCCCTTGCCTCACCGGATTACTCCAGGCAGCCACCTTTGCCTTCTCAGAAAGAGACATGTACTGCGAGGCAGGATACTGTTCAGTTTGAATAACCCAGTTTTCTGGGTGTGTCTGCGGTCAGAGAGCAAGGCTAGAACAAAAAAGGTAAACTAGCTGCCAGTCAAAAGCATCACTGAAATACGTCCTAGTAAAACTCCATGCTGTTTGAATGAGAACGATGTATTCCCCAGACATCCCTGTCATTCCTCCCCCCATGCAGAATTTAAAAAATATCCAAATACTTTTTGAGTTATCACGCTAACAAGAGTGTCTTCTGCTGATCTGGCTGCAGTCTAACCAAACCATAAAAGCAGTGTCTCAGTTCAGGGGCTGAATCCTTCGTAGGACATGGTCTACGCAGCCTTTGTAGGCTGCGTCCTTCTAAAAATCCGTGAAATGCATCTTGGGATACGTTGGGCTGCAAAGGGTCCAATGAGTGGATCCTTCACAACTCTGCAAAAGGAGGACGCATTTCTAGACCACATTTGAAGGAGCTTTCAAAATGAGATAGCCTTGTCCTGAAGCTGTGACACGTTCAGTCTTCAAAATGCAGCTTTAGATGGATGCAGCCCCAGATTTGAGGACATAGCCAGAGACTAACTGACCGAGCTGATCCAGGGTCAGGCACGGAGGACACCTCACCTTGGCACCATGCAGCTGGATGGAGGGATCGGCTTCCTGGAGACACTGATTGCAAACCTCCCCCAGCTCCAACAAGTGACCCTGCACCAGGGCAAAGTAGCCCCTGACTAGGTGGGCCAGCACCTGCTCTCGGGATGGAAAGGGAGGTGTCAGGCAAGACATTTATTAAAAAAACTATCAGTATTATTTCATATATTTGAACAAAACAAACTAGTTTTACACCTTGAGTATGTAGCTGTTGAACTGATTGCAACTACAAACATTACTGATTAAAAAAGCAGCACTCCCACTGTCCTGACACCCAAGTAGGGCACCCTCACCTGGAGGGCCTCTAGCCGCACAGGGGGAGGTTCCATGGTGCCTGAGGGGGTGCTAGCAGCATCGCTGTCAGAATAGGGGTCCTCGCGGGGCTGTATGACCAGCGACACGCACAACTGCAGCAGCCAGCACTGAGCCCCAGGAGTCGTGTCTGCTTCTGCTGGGGCCAGTGGGGGTGTGGAGTCCTTAGCAGGGCCCCTCCTCCAACTCTGCTGCTGTTCCTGAGGGGTGGTACCCCCCCCACTGCTGGTTCCACCCAAAGTCCCGGTGATTCCTCCAGAGGCAACAGGCTGCTGCAGGAGGAGCTGGACCTCAGGGAGGGGAGCTTGAGCGGAGACCACTGCTCCCAGGAGGGTGAGGCAGGACACACGGACATTCACGTCTGGCGGAGCAAGAAAAAAACGAGAAGAAAGGACTTTGATAACGGTTCAACCAATACAACACATTCACATTGCCATCTGTGCACGGCATTACCATTAGCGACCAGTGCTGGGATTTACTGCACACTCCTCACCTCGGTGGCGGATGTAGGGCCGGATCTGTCTCCAAAGGGGAGCCAGCAGCCCTGGGCGAAGGCGACTGTAGGGGACGTTGGAGACTAGGTGGGCCAGGCACTGTGACACGTGGGAACACGTAAGACAAGGGTCAAAGGTCAAACCAATATTAAGCATAGGGATTAGTATAATCCTCAGCGGCTACGCTAACGCTAAAACCCCAGCTGCCATTCCCGGTATGTGCATTCTAACATCACCAAGCTACCGTTAAAATACGGTCACAAATGATCAAAGGCAAAACACGTTAAATGAGAAGGGTTGTGCGTCTGTGTGTGAGATCAACAGAAGGTCGCCCACCTTGATGACCTGTGTGAGGGTCTGTGGGGAGGACTCAGCCAGCAGGGCCAGCAGGAGGCAGCGGTGCAGCTCCCGCAGACTGGTAGCCAGAGTGACGGAGAAGGGAGTAAAGGCCTGCCGTGGGGCACCCGTGTCCTCGGCCGCAGACAGGAACTGCCTGGAACCTTCCAACAGGGCCGAGAGCACTTGCAGGGACCCCGCCCTAACCTGACAGTTCAAACACGTGACAGACAGCACTGTAATGAGCTGGACTGGGTTATACTGTAACCATAGTATTAGAAGGCACCCCCAAAATTTTCTTTCTTCATTTGTAGAAGTATCTGAAGTACAGATCACTGAAGAGCCATAGTGATAAAATGATTGGCAGATTAGCTGATAAAGGAATCATGGGATTTCTCCCCCCAGCTGACCTTAGGTGAGGGATCCTTAAGGGCGATGGTGAGCAGAGTCAGGGGAGGTGGCCCACCCACACCAGGAGCATCAGGTACGAAGGAGGACCAGTAGCCGTACAGCATACGCTTCTCCACGCACCGAATGACTGACAGGAAGCAGTGCAGCGCTCCCTGCCGTACGCGGGCTTGGTACAACCTACACACAGACAAGTCACCCAAAAAAAACAGCGACCTGGGATTAGCACAAAGTCCAGTTCAGAGAGTTCAAGAGGGTTAGCTCTTTTCAGGTGCCATTTTCACATCTGGGAACAGACCAAAGCAATCGATCAGGCTCTCTCAGTAGCACAGGAGACATACACTTCTCAGAAAGGTCCAGCGGGTCACTCAGAAACATTTTCCTGCACGTAGTGTTGCTAATCCACATAGCCCTACCTGATCTTACTCTGCATCCCTCCTTCTGGGTCAGAAATCTCAGAGTCGGAACTGCTCTTCTTCCAGGAAGAGTAGAATGCTACAGCACCCTCTCGGGATGCCTGGGAGAACGGGTGACTTGTGCCCCTGGAATCGTGGGTCCAGCGGCCAGGGACTTCAGTCGTGCGTAACCTGCTGGGCTCCGCCCCTGTGTCTGACTCCACCTCCTGCCCCTCCTCTCCATCCTCATCCCGCCTCCCTTCTGACCCAACCTTCTTGCCCCGCCCACGTGATTTCCGTTTCTTATTCTGTAATGACACATTTATTCGGATTAGCCGTACAGATACACAGTCATAGAGACACGGTGATGCCCGTGCACGAACAGAGCAGCAGAGACACACCCCAGGTGGCCTGTTTTGAACCGGTGGGTTCCTCTGTACTTCTGTCTTGGCGGGAGTCCTTCCATCATACTGGGGGAGCGGTGTGGGGTACAGGATCCCTGGCATCTCCACGTTCATTCCAGGCAGTCCGAAGAACATGTGTTTCTGCCGAAAGAGCAGGCCGTCAGAATCATTCCAGATGATTCCACAAGCAAACGACCAGCACCTGTAAGCGTGGGCTGTACTCCCCAATGTACAAGAACACTAATACATTCATCTTCAAAACTGCTCATCGGGGGGAGTCTTTTTGCAGTACAGGGCACAATCATATTTTATGAGAAATTTTGAAACACCAAGCAGCCTAACTGCATGAGATAACCAGCCCCAGTATGACACAACATGGGAAGAACATGCAAATTTCATGCACAGAGAGCAGAGCTGGAGACTGAAACCCCAAACCTGGAGGTATGAGGCAACAGTGCAACTCACTGCCCCACCCAACACTGATCAAGAATGACTTACACTTGGCCCAGTTGGTTTGTACCATGCCCACGCACGACTGCCCTCCCTGCCCCGCTGGTCGGCGCCCACATTGCGCTTAATGTTCCGAACCTGAGCATGCTTTTGTCATCACTGTGCGACATTTTGTATTGAAAAAACAGCAAGAAACACGCTATAACACAGCACGATGGAGTCCATGATTAATGTCCTTCATTTGTGGCTTAATTGGGGCCATTTTATGTATAATGATACACGGCCCTCATAGATTTATTTATAATGCAACACAATGATTTTTATTTAATCGTGCTGCTTGTATAATTTGAAAATCCTGTTTTTTACCAAACATCAAAATGCTTATTAAACCTAAGGAAAAGCTGGCATGCCTATCCATCCATCATCTCTCGCTTGAGCCAAGGTCGGGTCGCAGGGCCAGCAGTCTCAGCGGGGAAACCCAGACTTCCCTCTCTTCGGCCACTTCATCCAGCTCCTCTGGGGGAATCCCAAGGCATTCCCAGGCCAGCCAAGAGACACAGTCCCTCCAGCATGTCCTGGGTCTTCCCCGAGGCCTCCTCCCAGTGGGACATGCCCGTAACACCTCACCAGGGAGGCATCCAGGAGGCTTCCCAAGCAGATGCCCGAGCCACCTCATCTGGCTCCTCTCAATGCAGAGGAGCAGCGGCTCTACTCTGAGTCTCTCCCGAATGACCGAGCTCCTCACCCTATCTCTAAGGGAGAGCCCAGCCACCCTGCAGAGGAAGCTCATTTCAGCCGCTTGCACTCGTGATCTCATTCTTTTGGTCACTACCCACAGCTCGTGACCATAGGTGAGGGAAGGAACATAGATTGACTGGTAAATCGAGAACTTTGCCTTTTGGCTCAGCTCTTTCTTCATAATGACAATAATGTCAATCTCCCACTCCATTGTCCCCTCACTTGTGAACAAGACCGAGAGATACTTAAACTACTCCACTTGGGAGAAGACCCTATCCCCGACCCGGAGAGAGCATTCTACCCTTTTCCTAGCTGAAGACCATAGTTTCGGATTTGGAGGTTCTGATTCTCTGATTCACACCTGGCTGCGAACTGTCCCAGTGAAAGCCGACGATCACAGTCCGATGAAGCCAACAGAACCACATCATCTGCAAAAAGCAGAGACCTAATCTTGAGGTCACCAAACCTGATGCCCTCACTGGACATAAGAACTATGAACAGAAACGGTGACAAACGGCAGCCCTGATGGAGTCCAACCCTCAATTTATTGCCGCCCGTGCGGACCAAGTTCTGACACCAGTCATGGAGGGACCGAATAGCCCTTAAAAGGAAGCCCGGCACCCCATACTCTTGGAGGACCCCCCACAGGACTCCCCAAGGGAGAAGGCATTCGACCGTGTCCAAGTCCACAAAACACATGTAGACTGGTTGGGCAAACCCTCCAAAAACCTGCGGAGAGTAAGGAACTGGTTCACTGTTCCACAGCCAGCTGGCGTGCCCATTAAATGTTTTTTTATTCCCATTAAATGCTTGTTGCTACCCAATCTGTACAGCCTACCCAATCCATTCCTTCCCGGTCCAGGTCATGTACATGTGGCAGTTGCATCAGTGATGTCATGTCTGTGTTCCGTGCTCAGATGCAGTTAGCGATCACAACTCAACCGTGCTCAGGCCCACCCCATCAAGTGCACTTGGGCACGGTTAGCGATCACACTAGTCAAACTGGACTTTGGGGGTCAAACATGCTTCGGCACAGTTAGGATCAGCTACTTTGAGTAACACCCTAAGTATATCAGTCTCAGCCCCCTTCTGTACTGGAGGTGAAGACATGCTAAAGCTCACAACCACAAATAAGCACATGCAAGTCATCTGACCAGTGAACCCATCCCCTTGCCCCTGAATCCAGTTCCAGCACCTTGAATACTGCCAGCAGGGTGCCCAGCTGCTCACCAACGGCCAGCTTCCCCTTCTCGCTGTTCAGGAAGTGCTGCATCCCCTTCAGGGCATCCTGGAGCAGCTGGAGGAGGGCAGGAGACACAGTGAGTGTGGGCGAGTATGAGAGAGTGAGACGGAGGACAGAGAGACAGAGGGAAAGAGAGAAGCTTTACTGACCGTGCAGAAGATTGCCTCGTCCACATTAGGAGGTCTGGGGTACTGTAGCATCTGCATGAAGGTCTGGAAACAGACACTCCTGTATGGCTCTTCCAGGTGTGACTGTCCAGGTGCCCTGACAGGTCACATGATTACTTTTAGTCAATAGCGAACCAATGCTGCATGGCATGTACGGAGATTCTGCCTGAAGTGTCCGGTTGTGTGTGTGTGTGTGTGTGTGTGTGGGTGTGTGTCTTTGCCTACTGCCTCACCCCAAACACAGGTTACCCATGCAGTGCACTGCAGCTCGCCACAGCTCCAGGTCTGGCTGGCTTAGGTCACTGTAGCGTAAGAGGATCCCTCCTCCACCCAGGAGGTCCGGCAGATACTGAGAATGAGTGACAGTTACAGTTACAAGTGACTAACCTCACAGTAAAAGGAGCCCAGTTAGCCAGCATCATGGACCTACTCAAATGAAGAGTCCTAAATATTTAATTTGCTTTGTCAAACAGCTACCAAAGGAGGCCTAAATCATGTAGGGCAGTAAACTAAATATAAACCACTTTCAGACTAATGAGACACACAGAACAAATCCCTGCTCAGAACAATAAATGAAGAGATTATCATTATTCAGTATTCAAGTGAATTTAAGCAAAACACACAAAAAAACACAGTAAAAGGAAAGTCAACGAGGGATTTACCTTCTGACATTTGGGCCCATTTCCATACAGCAGGGCGGCCAGTGCCTGCAGGACATCAGTGTGCGTCCAGCAGCTGCACACGGCCAGGGCCTGGGTCACGTATGACACCAGGCAGTTCAAGCTCTGCTCATCCACAATCACCTGCAGCAGCCAGAAACAACCCTTCTGAATGCCCCCAGTGGCACTTTCCAGCCAAGCAGGAACATATGCACAGCCAGCTGTCTCACTACACAGGGAGTAAAGAAATACTCTGCGCCTTTCATAACAATGACTCCATCTTGGGTGCCACATTCTGAACACAGAAACACATACAGTACTGTAGTCTTAGGCAGTCAAAGAAAATGTTTAAATGATCTTCATATTGGTGTAAAACTATATTATGCCTGTGGGTTTGGGAATTAAAGTGTTACTCACCTGTCCATTCAACAAACATATCATTAACTTTTCGGAGAACAAAAGAAAGTTATTTATTTTTATTGTATATCCATCCATCCGTCTATCTGTCCTATGCAGGGTTGTGGGGCTCTGGAGCCAATCCCAGAAGTTACAGGCGCAAGGCAGGGGATAACCTATTTGTGTTACCACACCACACCAACCTATTTGTGTTTCCATTAACTTAGCATGTTCTAATGTTAAATTGTGTTTTTTCCAAATATTCACTTATTACCCAGATGAATAGCCTTAAACACTTTCTTTGACTGCTTAAGACTTCTGCATAATACTGTACTGAACTAACACTGGATGACTAAAAGTGTACCAAGAGCAGGAGTGAAGAACACAGGTAGTTTTTAAAACTGAACTGGTTGGTCGAAACAAAACCTTGGTATGGATTTTTGCTCTCTGGACCTGGACTACACAACTCTGAGGAAGACCTACCTGTAGCCGATTGAGAAGGTGATGGATAAGTTGGCAAAATTTAACAACGAGGTGGTCCTGAGTGAATTGCACCAATTGGCTGGCCTGTACCAGGAGAGCACATACATCCTGAAAGTAGAGTGCACACGCGGGGATGTCGTTAAACAGGTTTCGAGATTCTCCAAGCCCATTTCGGATCAGAATTGCTATTTCTGGCAATAACAATCTCCTGACCGCTGACATTCTTAAGATTTTTGCATTACGGCTGAATTGCACTATCATTATCACTATACATAGGCATGATAAGTAGTACGTGCCAAGTACGAATCTAAACAAACTTAGCCCTAACCAAAATTACAAGACGATATTATTTTATGGCTACACAAAATTGTGCACAATCATGTCCGTTGTAGTTTACAGTGCATATAACCAACAGTTATTATATACTTGGAGTTACACTAATGTTTACAGTTTGTAAAGAAGAATCCTCGTACCTCAGGCTGAACATTGCGGTCAGACGCGTAGCTGTGGTAGTTTTCTGATATCAGCTGGTCGAACAGCAAGTTCAGCTCCGTCTTCAGGCTGTCGCTGTCGGAGGGTCTGAGCGAGCAGAGCTTCGAGAAACAGCGAGCGAACTGCACACCTGATCCGCCTGGGGGCGCCCGGTCGAGCTCCACGGAACCGGATTCTAGGAAAGGCGTAGCCTCTGCCTCGTTTACCACCGCAGGCCTTGGAAAGCAGCGAACAGGACCCCGCATCGGTTTGGAAGCCGAGGCCATTGCCCCATTGACAGCCATTTTTTTGGGAGGCCGAGGGTGACGTTGCCACGGTAACCGAAATCCACATCCGGGTTAGATGTAAAATGTCATTTCCGGTCTCCTGTGTTTTTTTTGTAGATGCAATTTAACTCATTCTGCGAACGAATCGGGAGATGATTTTTAATTTGCTATATATTGCGTTTTCCAACGACCTGAACTGAGGTCAACTGCATCAGATAATGGAGTACAAAATTTTAATTTTATTTGTATTTCATTAATTTGTATATTCATAAGCCTTTTGCTTGTTTCCGTAGCGGATAAGAGTTAAGACCAGGGGTGTCAAACTCCAGTCCTGTGGGGCCGGAGCCCTGTGTATTCTTTCCTATTCTACCACAAATGATTCATCTTAAGAGCTGTGTTGTAATTAGCACAAGGAGTTGAATCAGGTTTGTTAAACGAGGGTAAACCAAAAACTGTGCAGGGTTCCGGCCCCCCAGGACTGGAGTTTGACACCCCTGCTTAAGACTGAGTAGTTCGGATGTCACTAAATGCCGCTGGTTTTTCCTTTAATCCTTTCAAGAATTAAAAACTATCGTAATCTCTTACCATTTATTGTTCAGGCTGCAATACAGATGTCTACAGACGTGCTTAAATACTTATCGGTAACATTTAAAAAAAAAAAAAACCCTGCAGATTGATTTTATACCCTTGTTCAAAAGTCCCGTGCTGTAGAATGAGGAGGGCCATACTTCAAATTGACGCGATCCTGTTTTGTTTGATATTTCTTTTATTAGACATGACCATTTTATAGTACCAAAGTCAGATTTACTTAAAGAAATTCAGAAGGTTTACAGAATGTCGCTACACCGACAGGGTTGTTCTGTACCGAGAGAGAATATACAATCAGCTTTTCGGTTTGCACTGTGAAGAGAATCAGTGCGAGCAGGACGGGAGGGGCGGCGGCATCATTTGGAAGTCTACCAAGCATTCGTATTGTGTAACCATCCATTTTCCGTAACCGCTGATCCACGTTACGCAATATCGGTTTTTTTTTCCCAAATCACTCACAGTGCACACTCGGGTTTACTGAGCATCACTCAACTCCTTTGAAAAATCTGAACTTGGTTGGAACTCTTGCTTGATAGAACCAGACCGATGCATGACCCCAACCCGTTTAAGACCACCGCACCCTAATCCCCCCCCCCAAAAAACAATGATCATGACCAAAGCAAAACACTGCAAAATTCTGGCAACTACACTAACCCCGCCCCCAAAAAAAAAAAAAAAAAAAAAGTCTGGCATGCCAATCGACAACACCCACAAACTTTAAACGTGTAGAACTATTCTTTATTTTTCACTTAAAGGCCACTTTTAAAGCATTTTGTACAACTTGAGTGCAATAACAAAATAAGTAGAAAGCATTAACAAAAACTCTCCCTGTTGCTTACTGTATCCCAGCAACTAAAGAAAAGCAAGATTTTACTGCAACATATACACAAATATTGTACACCGCCCATGCACTTGAGCACAGCCAGTTTAATAGTGTTGTGTCCTGCCTCCCCCCCATGTGTATTTAAGTGTAAGGAGCAGGTGAGGCAGCCATCAGTGCATCAGTCCAGGTGAGGGAGTCCACCCTCACTTTAGCCGTCCATCACTCAGCCTGACTTGAACAGCAGAATCGCCACCTGACCCAGGTAGAAATAGATGAAGTGCTTGGTCTCGTGAGTCACATAACTGCCGAAGTTTCTGCCCACGATGCAGTGCCACGTGGGATTATACTTCTTGTCAAACTCCTGATGGGTGGGAAGAGGCACAGAGAGGTCAACATGAAGCTCTGAAGGGTCACCATGTGTGCAGGTAAAAAAAAGTGAGTCATACATAGGAAGCGGGTTCCATTCATAGCACTACATTTCATCTTGAAATCTCTGTAGATGGTTTTCCTACCAGATTTTACCCATTCAGAACATTACAGGAATACCATGAGGGGGAAGGGCACAGAACACACACACACACACACACACACACACACACACACACACACACACACACACACACACACACACACACACACACACACCTTTTTGATGTAGGCAGCAATGTCTTTCTCGATGTTGTACTTTTCCATCGCCTGTGTGGCACAGTCCACCGCATCTTGCTGCATGTCCTCGGACATGTCAGCATTCTTGATCACAGCCTTCCTGTCAGTCATGGTGCCTGTGTGTAACAACCAGAGACCAGCGGGAAGGGGATAACACCGTAAACAAGCAATATCCACTCATTTACATTTAACATGCAAAATATCCATAACAGTTGATGTACAGTTACAGGACAGCTGGTAGAACCAAACTAATATTTGCCATACCCCCCCCCCCCCCAACAGCCACTTACCAAATCATTTCTAAAAATATCCACGTGCAACAATTTTGCATTTTGATTAAGTGGATTAGGCAATTAACATCCACCATTATCTATCGTAAACAAGCCCATTGCACCAATAATTGGCAATTATGCCAGAGATGATCAGTATCATTGGGTAATCAAAACGAGACATCTGAGAAATCACACCCCCCCCCCCCATCATCACTCAACAGGCCAGGGGAATGCTACAATCAATGCATAGAGACCGTTCCGGCAGAACTTAAGCCATTCTGATCCCCCTGCAGTCCAGACACAATGCTAGGTTTGGAAGACATGCAAATCAACCTCGCTCATTTAAAGGGATTACGAGTGAATGCAAAGTTACCCAACGGCACAGTGTCTGAAAACATTAACCAGAACTTTGAAGAGAGATAACAGGTGCCGTACCCTGTACAATCACAGCCATGCTACCAGCTACCTGGCACTGACTCAATCCTGCCTCTTCCCAGGCAGGAAGCCCACAGCTTTCCACGCATATTAAAACAAGCGAGAGAGGCCGTTAAGTGTCCGTGATGAGACATCCTCGCAAGATCATCATTATACAGCGCTGGCAGCAGACCAGTCAGGCAACTACACCAGTTGGCTGTGAGCTGAAGTTCTTCCAGTTTGAATACAGTTGCAACTTCAGGGATTAATCAGGTCAGAATGCAACAGATTCACAAGGTGCAATTCCCATTAGGATTGGGCCAGTGGTAACCAGTGTAATCGTGTACTGTTTCCTTCTACATTTCCACCTGGAAAAATCTGCCTGTCAACATCCTCCCTCATCCCCTCAACTCAGAGCAATCAAACTAAAACCTATCTGCAGCCTGTCTGTGCTCATCAGGACATAACAGTGGCATTCCTGATTAACTTCAAACAGCACCCACTTCACACATCAGGGAGCCAATTAAAAATAGGATTCAACACAACGGCACACCACTTCGCACCACCTCTGAAGAAGCCACACGCAATGTTACCGATATCTTGGAGTCATTAAGGAACAGCAGCATTCTAAATACATTTGACGTCATGTACAATGTATATACACCAGTGTCCAAATGGTTAAATGTACTACCACATCAAATAGTGACAATGCTCTGGTAGTCTTACACCGGTCTTAAATGCGATCCTTACATCCAGTCATACTAGAGAAAAAAAAAAAAGAAAAGAAGAGAGAAACCGTCCTGGGGGGGGGTCGGCAAAGTACATACGCAGGTAAAATCATGCGGATGCACACGCCACTCCTCCTAAACGCCCCACACGCGTAGCAATGGGAGACGTAACCTGCTGTTTGCTTTGCTTTTTGGAGTAAGTGGACACCTCCACCCCTCCCTCACCATGCCCACCCTATTAAAAATATCCAGCAGATCGTCACAAGCAGAGAAAGCACAGTGGGTACAGGCGATAATCGGGAGCACAGAAGCACAAAACACACACTGCTACTTACAAGACATACAGGGGCTACCGGTGGCCGTACACGCGGACTCGTGGGATTACTACTAACAAGATGCTACAAAGAGAAGACGGTTTACACTCCGGGTGAGGTGAAGAGAAGCAGTGGAGACAGTTCATTGAGCGCAGTGTGACAGAAACGTGACAATAAGGATGGATGGACACACACACCATTAACAGCGTTCGGTTGCAGCCCGGCGCACAGTTTTACAGGGAGCCAGATCGTTTCAGCTCCGCTTGAGTTACATAATACCTTTACCCTTCAGAGTACTTTGATCTAGCTGCATAAGCATATCCACCGCAAGATGGAAGCGATGCCCCTAGCATCACACGAATGCGAGAAGGTAACGTTAGAACGCCAGCGGGCCATTATCAAAATAGCCGATTAACCTCCCGTGCGACCTACACAAAACGGCCCCTTAGGATCGCGAAGGGGGGTGAATATTTGCAAAAAGACAGAACTTTTTAAATCCACTTTAAGCATTTACCGCAAAACGGTGAATCTGCGCCCAATTCGCATGAGAAATCTTTGCGCATATATGTCAAAGCCGAGCATGTTTATGTTGCAAAAGGCAAAACGTGCTTTTCTCGTCAGGCTACACCGCTGCGCCGCATGCACCAATAAGATCCAACGTAAGCTCACCCCTTTATTGAATGGTATTTAGTTCAATGTTGACGCCGGGAACACCGGGCTAATTTTTTATCCTCCGCCTCCCCTGGCTGGTTCACTGCTTCAGCGGATTGCTCGTCTCCCGTTAGGACTCGCTTGTGGCTGATCTGCAGGTATCTGCCCCGTTAAAATACCTCCCCCACCCTGCGCACTGCCGCACGCCTGCGTGCCTTCCATTGGTCGGGGGGCGGCCTGTCTCCGCGCGCCGCGTGCATTTTCCTCTAGCTCATGTCTGCCCGCATCTTATTTCGGCCCATAATGCACCGGGGCCGATGCAAATATTGTCGATGTTAGGGTATACTTTTTAAGTCAGTTGGAGGATGGGTTATTCTGGGAACGCGAAAATTTGTTTCACATTATATAACCCTTATCTAAAGTAAAGCATTCACTGTCATGTATAAAGGTCCTCGAACACGAGCCACATCGAATTTTTCCTACGCGAGTATTTGGCTGAAATACGCAGTACACGTTTGTGATTTGTCCACTTCGTTACTTGGACAAGATATACTGAAGGTTAAATGCGGGGTAGGCAATATTTATTAACGTGACTTATGAGTGATAAACTTTGTGTAGACTTGGTAGCCCAAAAAGAGTCGTCATAGATTTCAAGGATGGGATGCTATTAATACTCCAGCAAAATAAAAGCATATAGAATGCATGCTTCACAATTAGCGTCGCTACCGTTAAGAGGGTATTTTCTCAGCATGCCTAATTCGGCGACCTTCTCGAGAACACACAGTAGTATTTCCACTGTTATAATCTATACAACTCCTTTATAGCGCAATGAATGGTTCCGTGACTTTGCGTTAAAACCCCCTTTGTCTTTCTATCGGTCACCTTCGGCGCTCTCCTGAGGAACGGAAACAAGAAATTGCCTCGATCGAAGCAAACGAGATCGCTGACACGTCCGACACATCATCCTGTGCACCGGGGGTCATCAGCCTTAAAAACGCAGCAATTACGTTCGCACGCAGCCAGCTGTATTAACTGAGCGGGAATATGGTGTTACGTAAGAGTTCAACTGAATGTGGAAAACAGCAGCGCGTTACTTGGTGAGGGTACTTATCTGTTAAACCCACTGACCACGTTGCAGCATTTCACCAATCTTGAGTCATAACACGGCTGCATAAATATGCATGTGCATAAACCCACGACTATTTTGCATATGGATATATGTATAATTACCCCTTTCACCACGTTCAGACCTAATACAAAATCCCCGAGACCAGATCCCAACTCCTTTGCAAAGGAATTCTAACAGAAGTGTTTTAGCCCCTATTCACTTATTTCAGGAATTTACGTTACAGTGAATCCTGTTTCAGATCAAAGTACTAGAATGTTTTCGCAAAACCTCTAAGTCCCAGGTACATAGAACTTCCAAACACAAATCAAAACTGGAAGTTTCATACTACTCTTGAAACACAACCCCTCCATCAGGAACCTTTGCAGGTTCCTCTTTGCTACACGGGCAGTAGAAAATTGGTCATATTCCTTAGAAAGATTCCTGGTTTCTCAGTGATGTGACTCCAGGCCCTAACATTGATACTCAAACTTGGCAGATTTAAAGATACCAGTACATACAAAAATAACTGAAGACTAAGATCATGCACTCCAGCTGTTAAACACCCAGACCACAAGCAGGCTAGGGTATTTTAAGTCTTTATTAAGGGGGTGGGGAAAACACTATAAACTAGGGAGGGAAAAAAAGACAACATATTCCTTTCCTTATGGCAAATCACCAAGGAGAAATTTCTTAACCTGAACAAAACTACCAAAAGGGACAAAACACAACCCCCCCCCCAAACTAAACTCCTATTTACCAGGCTCCAAATGCGGAATCCATCCAAGCAGATCGATCCAGCCTCCTGGTCCTCGTTTTGCTCCTCTTACACCAAGTTAAAATAAAAAAGGCCGGTTCCCAAGTGCGCGCTCATCCCTGGGGGCTCCACAAAAATTTGACTTTATTGCCAATTTCGAGGTGATGTTTGGATGTTAATCCCGTTAACCGTGATATGGTGGGGAGGGGGTGGGGGAGGGTCGAGGGATCCA
>JAODKF010000044.1:11663905-11675671 GCA_026779585.1 Mormyrus proboscirostris
AAGACATTCCTGCAGCTGTGAAGATGCACCATCAGGCCGCGTTATAAAAGTTCTTAATGGGGGGGGGCTTCACATAAAAATGGAGGAGGGCCCAAACCAAAATGAACAGAAACTGGGGGGGTGGGGGTGATGAAGCACAGCTGGTCAAGCGACGGTTTCCCGGGCGCTCAGGTGCGCGAGCGGGAACGGCTATGGCGTGGCGAGTAGCGCGGAGAGCCGCGGCTGCGGCGTGGCGAGTAGCTCCGGCTGCGGCTGTTGCTCCTGCTGCGGCTCCTGCTCCGGCTGCGAGAGCGCGATCGCCCGTAGCTCGGGCTCCGAGGGCCGTCCACTTTCACGCGGATGTACGCCGTCTCCCCCTGGTGAACACCAACACCTTTCCCATGAAAGCACAACCTTCACAGTGTCACCACTGCCAAACTACAGTGAAAATAGCTGGTAGTTAAGTGGTTTTAACTCCCAACCCTTCTACAATGGAGTTAACAGGAAAAACTCAATTCCTTCTGCCCTTATGCGAGTACAGAAGCAGAGCAGACTCCAAAGACCCCACCATGGCAATGCATTACAAGTTGATTTTGGAGGGCGAAATACAAAACAGGACTGCCACATTAATATATTAACTGCTTTGCCGTGAACGATATGACAAGACTAAATGTCATGTACAAAGATTAAATCAAAGATTCCACTGTGAAGTGCCAGTTTTGATGGGGAAACGGGCCATTCCAAGCCTAGTTGTCTACATCAAGGGGACACCATCAGCACTACCACCACCCACGTCCAGAGCTACGCAGCCTTTCCAACAGAAAGCCAGAGAGATCTCACACCTACCTCATGGGACCGGAACTTAGTGTTATCCAGCTTTCGGACTGCGTAGGTCATGTCTTCCTTGCGAACAAACTCCACAACCCCAGTTCCATCTCGGAAAACGTCTGCGTAACATACATCACCTGCTTCGCGCATGTGATCCTTAAGATCCTGCCAGCTACCGCTTGGCGGGAGGCCTGAGGGACACAAGACACAGACACTCAAGAGGAGGAACTCCAAATGCAAGTCATTTCAGTGATGGTTTTTTATTAAAAAAAGGCACACAAAGCCAGTGCAACAGGCAAATGCAGAAATTTTGGGAGCGTTGGTCCCAAGACTTCACTCAATCCCAATACCTATAAACCTGTACTGCATGCTACACAACTCAATTCCTATAACCGCAGCACATTTATTCAAAGCAACTCACATAACACATTTACCCACGCATACAGCTGGATAAATACTTAAGCGATACACATTAAGTACCTTGCTCATGGGTACAACAGCAGGGCACCTCCTGGGTCTCGAACCTGCAACCTTTCGGTTGTCCAGCTCCTTCACCAGCACGCTACACAACTCCAACATCGACAAAGCCCCAACATGTCCCAGCCAGCTCGCTCCAAGCGTCCGGGTGGACCCGCTCACCTGAGACGATGACTCTGTATTCGGAGCGCCTGGATGGGGGTCCGTATCTGCCCCTGGGGGCACCAACACCTCCCCCAACCCCCCCTCGCCCTCCACCCCTACCGCTCCTGGGGAACTCGACCCTCAGGCGGTACCCATCATAGTCATAGCCATCTCTCCCGTACACAGCATCCTCGGCATCTCTGAAAAGACAGGAGATATTTTTTTTAATCCAAAATCATGTCCACCACGTGCAACAAAGCAACATGCACACAGGCCAAACTGGGATCAAAGCAAGACAGATTCCCTGATAAAAATCCAAATTAAAAAATTCTCCAAAATATTGAACAAAGGGTGTATTGGAAAGAGTTTGATATTGGGGAAGAAAAGTTAATTCAAATGCAAAAGCCTAATACTTGAGGGGAATGAAGGTACAAGTCCTTTCGCCCCCTCTGGTTCCAACACGCATGATCAGAACTTTAACCTTTTGGAACTTGCTTAGGAAGGTACTTAATGCGTATATAAATAGGACAAAAACACACTACAGCAAAATAGTGCCATGTGTATTCAGACATTAAACGTCTCAGTTTAGTTTCATCGGCGTAATATAGCTGGTTTCGAGCACGATTTCTGCGAATAAAACAAATCCTTTCTCGCATAAGCCTCCGTATCGCTCAACGCAGTTTTTGAATTCTAGGGGAATCCTACGATGTATGCACGGAGGATCACACGCACGATCTACACAAGATGAATGGCATATAGCCTTCCACGATAATAGATAATCCCACAGCACAAACCGAAAGCTCCGAGCGAGTGGGGTGGAAGCACCACGTGGCCGATCGCCCCGCTACACCCAAACATGTACACCATGTGGGATCCAAAGGTGCTTCGACAGAAACCACTGCTTACTAAGCTATAATCACGATTTAATGCCCCGCAGGAGCGTCCACGATTGCTGGAAGATCGCCAATTGCTCGCACTAGCCAAGTTGGATTACCCGCCAGTTATAGAGATGTGAAAGCTAGGGCCACTGAACCGAAAAAGAAAGGGAACAGATGCACGCTGTTGAGTGTTTTAACGGAAGAAAACAGCGACAAAGCATTCATTTTGGGAGGCAATGCGGATTCACGCCGGTTCAAAATCCTAGACGACGACCGGCTGCAAAACATAAAGGACAGGCATGGTCGGGCACACTCTCTCACCTGGGATCTTCAAACTCCACAAAGGCAAACGGCGGTCCTCCCCTCCGGTTCTTCAGGTCGATGTCGCGAATCGCCCCGTACTTGTAGAACACATCTTCGACGTCTTTGGTACGGATATCGGGAGGAAGATTGCCCACGTATATTCTACAATCGTTGTTTCCAGCTGGGCCGCGAATCACACCACCGCCAGACATAGCTCTTCTACTTCAATTAACCGGATCAATTAAGAATTACCAAATTCAATCAGCAGCTCAATCGCCTACAACAGATAATGACTATAAAACAACTAACCACAACCAAACCGACACTATGGAGCACTAGCTAAGAATTACCACCCCTTCCCGCTCTACGACTTTCTCTCTTCAAGATGGCGCCGATCCCCTCCTTTTTTGAACCGCTGTGCTAAACGCGGACGAATATCAATAATCGGAAGTGTTTCCCTGGCACTTAGAAAGTGTGCGTCCGCGAATCGAAATAGTACCTCTTTACAGGTTAGACTGAAAAGAAGGTTATCAACACGCATCACAAGTCAACTAGTGCAAGAATCACCACTTGTAGTGAACGTGCAAGCGCACACAAGAATCTACTAAACACTAAATTTAGAAATATTTATCTGCGTTTCGCCAGACTGTTAGGGACGCCACGCGACGCTCCGCCCAGAAAGCAGGCGGTGCTGACCGCTAGGCGGCACGTGCGTGTCGTGTGAGTCGGTTCTGCGTTCACCATGTTTTCAGCAGGTGTCCTCTGTGTTTTATGCAGTATAAAGTCTGTTTGACACTTTCAGCGAGAAACCACGCCTTTCCAGAGACCTATGCATATTCGATATTTTCACTGTAATTATAAAGCATACATCATGACTTGAAAAGTAATGTGCGACTTCAAAAGAATATAGTAGGCCTGTAGAGCAGAAATCAACCTATCCTTCCAGGAACAAAGGTATCTGACAAAATGAGACAAGAAACTATGTCGCCTACGTTTGAAAAATACTAAATCAGTGATTTGAAAACAATATTATTGATCAAAATGTCAGTAAGAATTGGTCTCACGCGGCAAAAAACAGCTGTGTGTGAGTTTTAATTAGAGACAAAATTGTAAAAAACTGTAAAAGAATGTTCACTCAGTCAAGTAAACCAGTGATCTTTCTGTCATCGGCGGGTTACCGGATAGTGGCAAAGTAGACTATAGGTGCATGTTGCGAATTGACGTGACTGGTTCGTAAATATACGCTCTCCGTATAAAGGTTAAATAGCACAGTATTCTCCCGTCATAACGGCACAAAGCACATACGATAAGCACGTGTTTGCCCCTTTATGTCAAGAAATTGCCGCAAATGTAACCTTTATATGTTCAATGGTTAATTGAATACCAGTTAGATATTCCAAAAGATATTCAGGTATGCCGCAAGATATTCCTTTCACAGTCCTGTCAGTTAAATTGTGCCGAAATATATATCCATATTGCCCAGCTGCCTGAGGTCCTTGACCTTCCATCTGCAAACTTAGTTACTTAGTCCAACCCCCCCCCCCCCCAAAGGTACCTTATGTACTGTATGCTCCCTGAACTGAAATCCCTTGGCACATCAGCCAATGAGGTATAGTCACCATGAGGAACCAGAAAGAGCATGAGATCATTGTTTGTCATGTCCTTATTCAGAGGTTACAACATTTCACATAAAGCCTACTGCAAATCCAACACTGGCAAACCATCAACAAAACAAAATGAAACAGAAAACACATTCACCCAGCAGTCAATCCCATGCCAACAGTTTTCTGTAATATTTTTTCCATGCCCTGAGAAATTCTGAAGCCTGGCTTACATTCCATGAAGCATGTCACTTACAACAATGAAGACAATATTATGCAACTGCATTACAAATCAAACTGAGCAAGTAATAGATGTCATCCATTATTTGAAGGCGAATATAGCATAAAAGCAGAACTTCACAGAGATGCATGTCTTCACAAATAAGGCTGGGCTAGGGTCCAGACCACAGTGTGCTTTAAATAGAACCAGAGATGAAAAACACACAGGAGTGTGAAAAAAAGATCCCAGGTCATATATTAAATAAAAAAAAAAACTGTCGCATGGCAAGACAACCAAAATGATGTTAGTTTCTCTTGATGACGGGAACAGGTAAGAAGTTTGGATTCCAGTCACATCACACGGTGATCTTACACCCAGCCAAGTGGTTTCCATGGAACACCAAGCCTTGAAGAGTTGAAACGCAGAAAACTGTCCACGTGCGCTCGAGCAGGCCGGCATGGTACCTTGTTCATGTGTGGCGTGTTTGCTTATTTAAATATATCTCGATTTCTCTAACTCAAAGGATGCTGGTCTCTTAATCCTTCTTAGCACGCCTCTCTGCGCGACTCTTCCGAATCTCACCCAGCATCTTCAGGAGCGAGAGCAGGATGGGGACGCACATGGGCAGGAACAGAGGGATGTAAATGGCGAACTTTTGGTCGTCGGGGAAGTAGAGCAGGTGCAGCAGCGACGGATCGAAAAAGGCCCTCTCAGAGGCCAGGATGGCCTCACGGCTGTACTGCAGAGCAAAGGCCAGGTTTCCGGCCTCCAGTTCTGCCACCGCCGCCTGCAGCGAGGTCACCGCGCTTGACACCTGTAGCACAGAGGGGACAGCTAATCAGGATGGGATCTGAAGACCTGGCACTTATTAGCCACACCATAGACAAGCCACTATCACCAGTCATTCAGTATCAATGACTGACTTTATAATTGGCATCTCTACATGGCAACCAATCAGATGTCTTGGTCCCGCCTCCTCTAGTTGCTTAAACTCACCTCCTCTACAATCTGATTGATTATTTATCTGAACTAATCACTTTTTGTTTAGCCCTCAGAACATTTTTGTGCAAGTAAAACTCCCACAAGCATACCCTATACTGCCTGAGTCAGGCTCCAGCCACACCACAACCAAGAGGAATGGTTTGAAGATAGATAGATTGATTTGTTTTGTTTCCGGGCCGACCTGCTGTGCGATGTTGTCGTTAATCACGATGTTGCCGATCTGATTCAGCAACTGGGCCAGCGAGGTGATGGTGGTGCTGGCCATAGCCACGTTCTCCACACTGCGTGTCCACTGGAGGCGGTCCAACTCCCAGTCCGTCAGTCCGGCACTGCCTGGGCTTTGGAGCAGGAATCCCGGAGCTGGGCGGGCTGGCTGCACACCCAGCATCAGCCTGCAGTGGGCACACACACACACACGCGCGCGCGCGCACACACACACACACACACGGCTTAAACACAAAGACAATCCTCACCAGAATATGCCAATTTGATTAGTCTTCTGCTCAGCTAGTACTGTGATCATCACATTAATATTTTAATGTGTATATATGCACCTGAATTTTTAAAATAAGGTAACAACCTGCTCAATGGGTGCAAATCAGAGGTTTCTAAAAACACCAGCCTCCAGCTTATAAAGGCTTCTCCTTAGCTACTATGTTTCCTGCTAGCCTGGACAGCTTTCCTGCAATTCCCACTGAGCTGTAAAGCTTATGCATGAAGTGACCAGTTCACCAGCTGGCACTAGTTATGCTAGTTACGCGAAATTTCAACTGGAATGTACCCTGAAGCTGGAACTCCAACTCTGCAGCCCTGATCTCAAAATTTAAGATGGCTGCACATCTAACAGTGAACCTGCCTAGAAGTGATGTTGCTCAATGGCTTTCCAACTTGGCATGATAGAATGCAGTTAACTAGAGTGTGACGTCATTCCCAGCTCCGACCTCCAAGCTCAGCAGTAAATGGAACGCAGCATTTGCTCCAGAAATGTGACTGACACGAATCTCTTCCCACCCCCTCCCAGCACTAACCGCAGCTGCGACAGGAACACCCCCATCACACGGGCCATGTCAATGTTGATGTAAACCGGAAGCTTGGCCTCTGGGCCATATTGGTCCTTCACATTGTATACCTGGGAAGGGAGGATGAGAGGCAGAGAGGTCAGGGTTTGCAGGATCTCAATCTAAAAGTACATGTGGTGCTGGCCAACCCAGAAGGACAACGGTCCAATATCACCAATCGTAGGTACAGTGGAGAATCTGTGTGTGTGCATGCAGCCAAGCCTAAGCGTGTACATGCACGTATCTCTCCATCTGTAGACATCTCTGAACCTCCAAGGACTGCAAAATGCCTGTTTTTTTTTTTTTTGAGGGGGGGGGGGGGTGTGACAGGTGTGTCCACATAGCTGTGACTGGGTATTCACCATGATGCCCCCCCAGCGGGGGCTGTGGAATGCATTGCTGGGCACCTCCTGCTTGCCCTGGTCCTGGATGAGAAGAGGGGCGTGATGGGCATCCGGAACATACAGGAGGAAGTTAAGCACCGGGTTTGACGAGGCTGCATTGGAGCCTAGCAGGGCAGGGCACAAAGTACCAGTCAGCATCAACATAGTGTCATAGGGACGGATCTGCAGAATTACAATCGAGCTGGCAGAGGTGGAAAGTTCAGGTTCAGAAAGTAGAAATCCAGACCGAGATTTGGTTTCAACCAACCAGTTGAACATAAAAGGGTGAATTTCAATATACATACTTGATGGTATTTATGTTCTCGTGTACCTGTTTTACATCATCTTCCATTGCTGAAGACCAGTTCAATACTAAACACATAAGTACAGAACATACATCGGTTGCATCCTTGCCAAACAAGACCAAACCCATGAGTCAATGCACCCCAAGTTCATTCTTGGAAGGCAAGTTAGCAAGACTGGTCTTGCAAAGACCACAAGCACAGTCCTTGCATTCTTGGTATTGAGATTCATCCATAAAGTCACAGAGTTCTCAATTGGTTAGTTAAAACAAAACCTTGGTCTGGATTTCTCCTTTCTGGACTGAACTTTCCACCTCTGACAACTGGACACTGAAGACCCAGATCCCAACCACTGAGGACTGAACAAGTTTAATGGCCCACTATTCATCACGAGGGTGTCACAGATGGTCAGACAAACTCACCCAGCTTTGCTTCTATAGGGTTGATTACATGGGCCAGGCTCTCCGCGCTGAGTGTGTATGCCGACAGCTCCCGGTTGAAACGGGGCTTGACCCCCAGGACAGCATAATACAGGATCTAAAAGCAGCATGGCGGACAGGAGGTGTGATTCCACAGAATCGACTGCATATAAGCAGTGGTGTGTCTACAACCATGCACTGTGTTCGCTGCAAGATCACTGCACTTTGGATCCTTCTCTATATCTTCTCTATAAAACTCAGAAAATCAGCCACACAGTGGGTCTACGGGGTGGGGGGGGATTTCATTAGCGATTTTTAGATCAGGAAATCCAGTGTGACGGTCATCTGTTCACAGCTGTGACTCCTCAGATGCAGAGACCCCGCCTTTCTGCTCAGGAGCATTCGCTGAGACACAGGAGCATGACATCGACGCAGATGGAGCACCTGTGAGTCCACCGAGTGGTTGGCCACGGGAGCCAGCTTGTCCAGCAGCGGCTGGATGTAGGTCCGCACCGCCCCCTCGATGTCCCAGTGCAGATTGTGGGACTGGGGGTCTGGGTTCAGCAGACTGAAAGTGATCTCGTAGCCTGGGGGGAGGGGGCAGGTAACAGGGGATTAGGGTTAGGAGAAGATCAGCCGTCTGCTGGTCCTCTGTTTACTACATCAACATTTTGTCTTCCATCCATTCATTTTCTGCAACCGCTTATCTTATTCCGGGTCGTGGGGGGTCCGGAGCCTATGGGTGCAAGGCAGGAAACAACCCAGGATGGGGGACCAACCATCGCAAGGTACACCAATAGGCAATTTGGCAACTACAATCAAACTCAGCCTGTTTCTGGATCGTGAGGTGAAACCGGAGTATCCAGAGGAAACCCCACGACGACACGAGGAGAACATGCAAACTCCATAGGCATGGAGCCATGGTGGAGATCTGAACCCTGGTCCCAGAGGTGTGATTTTTAAAATTAATTTTCCTTCATTTTAAAAAGACTTTTAAAGCATGGAAAACATGGAGAACCATTCACCTATCCATACCTGCTTATCCTGGAAGCTATGGGCGCAAGGCAGGGAACAATCGAGGATGGGGGCAAAACATGAGGATGAGAAAGGTGATTAATGGGGAGGGAGAAGATTGATGATGAAATGAAGTCTGAGTTTTGAAATGCGGGATGGAGAGAAGGAAAGAGAGGAGGAGGAAAAAAAGAGGACACTCATGGATGAAGAGATACAGCTGAAAGACAAAGGCTGCCTGGGTGTGTTGCAGAGAAGCCGGAAGCTGAGCGCCACCTAGTGGAAAAGGTGGAGCTAGCGATCCTCACCGGGGCTGGACTTGAAAGCCCTCATGCTGTCGGCCAGGCTCTCCCTGCTGAGCCGGCTGCCACGGATCCGGTCGCTGAGTGCAGCTGTGATGTCACTGTGACTGAAGGACATCGTCCGCAGCACCTGTTCCACCTGTGGCTCCAGGACAGCTAGAACCTCTTTCAAGCTCCCTCTCAGGCCTTCCCAGCTCCGTAGCAACGCCGTCCTCCTTTGCCCCACGTACACCTTCACACCCTGAAGGAAAAAAAACAGCCGTTAGATTCTAGTGCATGTTTAAATTTGTAGTCAAAAAAACCTCATTGTGCACAACCTCTCACCTCTGGCAGCAGTGTGGATGACCGGGGGATGACGTATACCACCACTGAGCCACAAGGACTCTCACTCAGCCTGTGCAAGGAGAGGTCAGCATCTGGCCAGCCGGCCACAGGCGCATCAGAAAAACTACAATTCCCACACTCTCATAAGCATTGCACACATCTAACTGAAGGTAAACAGGCAAATGTATAAAATAAAATGCATATTTACTCAGGTTGCCTGTTACTCAGAGAGCATGTTCCTGCTGATATTAATGCAGGGCATCTCCAAAGGAGTCTATCGATTCCTACCTCTGATTCTTTAAGGACTCTGCCTGATCCGCCCAAGGTCTACAGCAGCTAACGGCTATAGTGGCTGCTAACAAGCTCGTGGTGATCAATGAAAAGCAGTCACTAAAGCTATCCACTAAAGAGGAGCACAGCCAGCACTCACAACGCTCAGGGTGAGGCCTCACCTTCAGCACTTGGCTGCCCCAAGGCGTCCTCTTCCATGACGGTGGCTGTTCGATACTTCGTCTCATAGCGGTACTTCAGTCTTGTGTTTTCTGAGTATTAGGAATTTGATACATAGCCAGCTATATAGTACTGAAGGAGCACAACTTTTCATTAATAACCTCCTATTCACTTCAGTGCCTTGGTTTGAAATTGTTTGGTTAACTAATCTTAGAAAAGACCTTCTCTGACTTGCAAAGTTATCTTTCCTCAGCATCTTGACTCACCATTCACCTGGTGCTGCTCCTTCCGAATCTGGCTTAAGGGAACCTTCTTTTGCTGCTCTGGGGTCAGGGTACCCCTGGAGAACACCACTTCCACCTCCATGCTAAGCTGGAGCTGTGATGGGCACCAACGACAATCATTACAACTTATGCCGTCATCTGGCAACAGCACCACTGAAATCTAATACAGCTCAGGAAAGAGTGGCGATATTCGTTTCTGGTTCAACTTTCTTACCATTACTTGAGCACGATTACAGGTGCAAATCTAGTTAAGTTACCTGCAGCGAATCGAGCTCCCGGATTTGAGAGTAGGGGAGCCAGGCGCGGTAGGTCTCGGTGGTCTTCCACCAAAGCGGAATGCCCACCATTATCACGACCGCCGCCACAGAAAGTGCCGCATATCGCCCTCGGAACTTCTCTGAAAAACATGACAGCGTTGGCTATAATTAACAGATGTGCAACTATCACTGTGCAAAGTCGCTTAACGCAGTGGAGAGTCGATCGATCGAAGCTGTGGAGTTTATGAATTTAGTGTACGATGACCATTATGTGAAATAGCACCTGCCATCCAGTTAACTAGAAACAACATCTTCAATAGTCGCATCTTTCTACATCGGGATCAAGTAACATAGTGAAAATATAGCTCTTTCGTGAACTACACATTCATTTCAAAATGTATCAATATAAAAGTACAATATATTCTTTGTTATGCGACACAGAAATTTGCACTCACCCACTTCCGCCGTAGCCATTGCTGTCTGAATGAAGACGCATTTGATTGGATATAATTCTGTCCAATCAGAGCTTGAGCTAAACTCCCCTCCAATCACCAACCAGCGCTCTCTACTACAGGACGTTAGAGATTTATTGGGTGTTTTGCCATGTTATCATTTTCATTTAAAAACGTTTTTATATTGTAACTAAGAGCATTTGATTTTTTATCTTATATTACATAATTCTTTTACATCCATATCTTCATATCCATATTTATTCCTATCTTTATTTTACTTATGTGTTTGTCCTGTGTCCTACAGTATTGCCTTGAAATCACTATGCCTAAGGTGGGATGTCTGCATTCGTTCATCTACGGAGCTCAAAGAAGATGTGCGCCCGGGATAGGATGCCAGTCCCTTACGGAAATTATATATACAGGCACCCAATCATTTACAACCCCTGGCAAAAAATATTGAATCACTACTCTTGGAGAATGTTCTGTCAGTTGTTGTCCTATGTAGTCCATAAAAGAAATCACAGATATGACACAAAACCATTTTACCTAATAGCTGAACATTCTGGCTTTGTAAAACATACCTCCAAAAAATAAAATGACATTGTTCCAGTTAATGGCATATCTTTTTTTCAGACCAAGTAGAGGAAAAAAATATGGAATCATTCAATGTTGAGGAAAAAATTATGGAATCTCCATGTAATTTGCATTTCTGAAACAAATACCTGCACAAGTCTAATTAGGAAAATTAGTCTACAGTTAAAAGAGAGTGTTTGCAGACCTTAGCGAGTTGTTGCACCTAACTGATTAACAGGAAACATGGCCCCAACAAGAGAGCTATCAGTTGAAAAAATGGAAGGGATTATAAAACTCCTTCAACAAGGTAAATCAACATGGAATGCAACAAAAGATGTTGGTTCTTCCCAGTCAGCTGTGTCTAAAATTTGGAGCAAATACAAACTAAATGGGAAGGTTGTAAAAGGGAAACATACGGGTAGATGAAGGAAGACATCCAAAAGTCAGGACAGAAAACTCAAAGCAATATGCCTTGAAAATAGAAAATGTACAACAAAACAAATGAAAGACAAATGGGCA